>LATX02000184.1:0-713406 GCA_001466705.2 Moniliophthora roreri
CTCGACCCCAGAGTCCACCGACAAAGAATTGCCTACGAACGAGAACTCAGACTCGCCAGACGAGAAGAAAGAGAACTCACCCGAAGAATCGATCAGCTCATCATCCTCCAACGACTTAGAAGACGAAACCATGTCTGAAGGTGGCAGCTCAACCCCGAAACTCAAGCCGAGAGAAGACCGGACTCAGATGCAGATGATGATGATGCAGATGATGATCGAGATCTCAACTGCCGTCCTGGAGGAAATGGAGAAGAAGAAGAACAAGGAATCCAAAGTAGTGGCTCTGGACCCTTTTGAAGGAGATAGGAAGGACACAAAAAGGTTCCTAATGGAGGTCAAGATTTATCTCTGGATGCACCCCACCGAATACGACAATAACGAGAAGAAGTGCCTCTTCTTGCTGTCATACTTACAAGGAAAGAACATGGAAGCTTGGAAGAAGACGCAGAGCGGAAAGATTTTTGAACCTAAGAGTGGGGCAGAAGCGCTGACTTTCAGCAAACTCAAAGATGAGTTCAAGAAACATTATTTGCCAGCAGACATACAGGCTGAAGCACAGATCAAAATCGAAGAAGCCAAGATGACAGACCAAGCCAACAATTATGTAAATGACTTCAGAGTCATGGCCAATGAATCAGAATACGACGACCAGGCCCTCATTCACATCTCGAAACCGCTTTCCAAACGCTGAAAGCGAGATTCCAACAAGAACCCGTGTTGCACATGCCTGATCCAAAATGACCGTTTGTGATCGAAACCGATGCATCGAAGTGGGCATCGGGCGGGGTATTACGACAGGAAGGACCGGATGGTGAGTTACATCCATGCGGCTACATCTCCCATGCTTTCGATTCTACCGAGCGAAATTATGAGATCTACGACCGAGAGCTATTCGCCATTGTCCGAGCATTGGAAACGTGGAGACACCATCTGATGGAAGGACCCTACCCGGTGACAGTCCTTTGCGATCACAAGAATTTGACTTATTTCCGAACTGCACAGAAGCTAAACCAATGGCAAGCCAGGTGGAGTCTTATTCTCTCCCTCTTNACCACAGACCCCTTCAACCCCTTCGACGTCGACGGTGAACCTCTCGCCCCCTCCACAGTACCTTTCTTGGCAAATGGACAATTCAACCCGGCCTTCATCAGCATCAGGGACGTCGCCAGAGCCAACCCAGGGGTACCAATCTATTCACAACCGTACACAAACGCCTGGGGTGACTGGACCCTGACCCGATACAGCCCTGCTGATTGGAGCTCCACCCGATACGGCCCCAGCAGCTTCAGTATGGGACGACGAGACCATCTCCGAAACACCGGAACAAGTCGAACGGAGGGCGACAGTGGACGATGTCTATCAGTTTCTCTGTGCCCTGTGTGCCAACTGGCATACCACCATGCCCGCAACTGTCCGCGCTACCGTTGCAAGGAGTGCGGACTATTTGCGCCTGGGCATATTCCTTGGCATTGTAGTCTCCGACAAAGGCCGAATCGACTTCCTCAAACGAGCAATTCCAGGAGCACACAGCCTGTTAACTACGATCTCTACAGGGGTGACTACGACGATGATCTCTACGGAGACGGAGAACAATGAAGAGACTGGCGGGGGAGAAGTGACGGACCCTGACGACTTAGTGCCAATGTTTGTTGGCATACCTGACCACGAAGCTCAAGAGGTGACACTGCCTGACAGACGCGTTGTTCATGTAGTCAGAATGGGATCTGCTACGTAAGGACGGGCTGGTGTTACGAACTCATTTTCTTTTCTTTCTTTGTACTACCATGTGACCGTATTCCTTTCCTCTTTAGTTTTCCTTCTTCTTCATATGACTCTAAAACAGCTCTGATGTAGTGTGACTAATCGTTCTATACCTTTCCACAACGTTCTAGCACTTACAAACGAGTAAATACATTGTATCTATTTAAGGCCTCTAAAACTGGGTTATAGCTCTTCAGCTTGACCTGGTTAATCATACCTTGTGCTTGCTAAAGAACCTCTGATCTCTGAACGCTCGAACCCTCAAACTTGAACCTTGAACTTTGACTTTACCTGGTCGGTATCATTGAGGTGTTGACGTTGCTGCGCAAGTGACGTANTCGCCTCCACTGGCACGAGCTAAGTCTTTGTTTCCCAATTACTTTTGTGAGGAACGAACGCTCAACAAGAAAGTTCAAGAAAAAAGGCAGGCGGCAAACTGCGACCGAGTCATCACAGGACACCCCCCCATCGCTCCCCCTAGCTTTCAATTCGGCTATTTAGAGTCGTTATTTCCGAAGGCTCGCTATTCTAGCTTATTCGCTTTTACTGGCGCCAACGCGAAAGAAATTGCAATCACTACTCGGTAGCCAGGTCTTCGTTCCCTGATACATTTTTGAGGACCGCTCAACAAGAAGGAGAAAAAAACGCAAAGGCAAATGTTTTCCGGATGCTTGCAACACGCATCGCAGGACGGCGTTGAATGGCCGCACAAGCCGCCTGGTGCGATGACACGTCTCGTCCTTCCTCTGATCCCCTGATTGCTTCTCCGAATGCTCAAATTCAATATTCAGACACATGTCAGGTAAAGGCACGGTATTTCCTGGGCAACTGACTATCCCCTTCCACCGTTAATTAGTATAATTTGACCTCTGTCATACTCATCAAGTAGCAAACCCGGCCCTTGGGCGTTTCCTTTACGTACCTGTGCTCAACGCTCAGGCTCCTTATCCGAAAATCCGAATCACCTGACCCATCCCCGGCCCCTCTTGCGCCCCTCCCCCTTTGAATTTCGTCACGAATGGCGTTGAGCCTATTTAGAGCAACATGGTTCTGAGCTTGTCGTGTGCACAGTAAGCTCCATAGCTGAGCATTGGATTGGCTTGTTGATCAGATACTAGGGAGGCCGGCCATCGGCGGAAGGGTATACAAGCAAGCCGAAAAAGCCGCAGTGAAGAGACGCCGGATCCAGTGTAGTTGCCTCGGGTGTTAGAACCCGTTTCGGCTTCCAATTTAACATCTGCTCTTGTGAAAGGTAGGTGCTGGCTCAGAAAAGTAGGTTTCTCCGCCCAAAACGAGGCAAAGCGGACGTCGGTCTGGGCAAACTGAATGGGCCCTAAGTTACGGCCAAATGCGAATTCCTTATACGAATTGTTTTGGAATATTGAATCGCCGACAGGGACAAGCGCTAAATCCGAGATAGGTTGCAAGAAGAAGTCAAGCGTCATATTGAACCAAGATTGTATAATCAGTACGTTTGACACTGACAAGAACACATCAATACAGGAAATTTGATTCGATTCAGGAGAGCAAGAAAATCTATGGACATAAGTGACGATGGTCTTTCCTCCCATTACATCAGATATCTGATGCGTACAAAGACTTTTCACATGAAATTTCGATCCTCCTTCATCAGCAAAAACCGGAGAGTGGTATAGCAGGTTAGCAGGGGAAATGACACCCAATATGCATTGCCTATGAGTCCATTAGTGTTGTAACCATGTATATAAGACCCCATTACCATACCTTGAGAATACAACATGTATCATAACCCCCCATGACCGTGAACAAGGGTTATAGCTGTAGATATAACCCCAGCTATAATCCAGTTATAACCTCTCATGATAGCAATGGAGGGTTATAATGCTGGGTGTAGCCAGAGTTGTAAACAGGGTTATAACCCCTCGTAACTGTCATGATGGATTATAACCTTGCAGAGCTGTTACTGAGTAATATAATGTCTAAGTTTTGCTATAAGGCCTTGGGAAAGTACCTGTAAATTTAATTGCTGGGTGTTGCTGTCGACATCGTTTGAGCACAGTGGAGAAAATCAGATGCAAGGTTGGACATGTGGGATTGGAGATTTGGAGTATCAGACCCAGCCGCTTGGCTCCTCGGAGTTGATTGTAAGACACATCATTGCTTTTTGACTGGCTTTCACTCATGCTTCAACATCGTTCAAGTATCCAACACCTCCAATGCCCCTCAATAACAAAAAGACACCCCCATAACTCATGTGTCCAAAACCCTAAACCCTGGCCAGCTCTAAACTGGTCCGTGTGCACTCTCAATTCTCACATAAAGGTGGCCCAAGAATTCCTGACACCCCAACATTCCTTTCTTCCCTTCCACCACTATCTCCCCTTCTTCCTGCCCTTCCCCTCCCCCTTCCTGCCCCTACACATGCCCTTCTGACTCAATATTTGCTTTCTACAATCTACCCGCAATATATTGACACACCAAACATGTCTTTTTGAGTAAGTATTTCAGTGCTTGTCTTTTTCATTGATGATGACTAATTCCCATTCTATGTATTGTAGAGGCAGCTCAAAACTGGAACTAGCAATTACAACAGTTGGAACAGGGATGTCAGATAGTACTTAGGCTGACAGATACGTTCTTGCCCAGCTGGTTGGATTAATGATTCTTACACTGGATCCAGCCTGATGCCAACATTCTCCTTACCTATTAAGATCTTGGCACATTGGACACATACCCATGCCCATGCCCATGCTCATGTCACTACATATGAGGTGTTCTTTTCATGCTATTAATACAAAGGAAATACACTCAGAATACTGCTATATATTCACTTCCAGACAACATTTAGAAAATTCTGTTAGTTTCAAGCTATTATCACATATTGAAAACAGCAAGCATATTCTGTATTTTAATTTCCAGAAAAGTCTGTGTTTTTTAATAATTTTATAACAATGAAATTATAAAATTATCCTTTAGTTTTCTAATTACAGATATACTAGATTTTCTGCCTTATAAAGTAGTGAGAAAACATTCAGAAAATAACCATGAAATTTTGAATATTATATCAAGAAAAACATGTTAAATACAAAGGGAAAATTATATGAAAACTATCTAAAAACTGCTGTAAGATATAGTGTTTCCATATGATTTCCCTACTATTTTCCTAGTGTTTTCCAGGTGTTTTCTCTGACTTTCCTATAATAGAAGATTTGAAATTTTTATCTTATCTTATCAACATTTTCTGAGCATTTTCAACCAGAAAAAATTTAATCTTTTCTCAGCATGGAAATCATTCTAATATATTGTATTGTCTATTAATTCTCAGCATTTGAAGATACTGTATCTTTTGTTGTTGAAAATTTAGCATCCTCCAGACATATTCTTATTGAGGGGATACAATTAAAATTCAGAATTTATAAATGCTTTTTTGAAAATCTTCACTGCAAGAAGATTAAGTGTTTTCTCAATCAGAAAGCCATGTTAAAAGAACACCTCATATGTAGTGTGTGTTATGTGAGTCCTTTGCAATAGCACTAAGTTCAAGTTTGAGCTTGATGGACGAGTTCCAAAGCAGGGATGGCTAAGGAATAAGGTGCGAAAGACTAGATTTTGATGGATTAATAGAATAACCCAAACCCAACTGAGGTCAAGCTGGGGAAGCTTTGACTCTGATTATAGAGTTTAAATACAATCAGTGCCTGTCTAAATATATCTACTCTGCCAAATACAGCTACTTGATCAATAAGCTAAAGCTGAGTAAAGTCATATCGTTACTAAGAAAGAACTTGAGAGAAGGAATTGATAATGAAAAAGAACATTTGCTAAGCAGTATTTGAAGAAAATGGTTCAGAGAAAGGGGGGTCATCAAAAATAAGTAATCAGTAAGGTCATGTTGTAACAGTGTGTCCTGTATTCCAGCATTGTCCTACATCTCTGCTCACTTTGCTCTGGTTCTCTCTGAGTCATGGCCTGTGTATCACAATCTGTCATCATCTCAATGTGCCATCTTACCTGGCTTATTGATGCTGCAAATTGCACTCTTCGTTGTGTTTGCACATTCTAGAGGTACAGTCATACCTTGTTTGTCAGAGCGACTTGCACTGACACATCTCAATAGTGCCACTGACATAAATGACCCTTGGGGTCAGTCATTTTATCTGGTAAGTCCATCCCTGAGACTAATATCGACTCAACCACTGATAGCTACTCTTTTCTGCAGCCTGACTGAGTCTCCTTGACATTCTCTGTATGTGATGCTGCAGGTGGATGCCAGTGATCTGTAAGCCGCTGTGCTCATCAGGCTTGTTCTCTGTCCTTCCCTTCTGGATGAATCAGTATACCAATAATTTCACTAGGCATTATCTCTTGTGCAGTTGCATAGGGGTTCTCTTTATAATTTACATCATTATGTACTCTCATTTGTTATTTCACACAATGAATTTACTTGTGTTCCCTATGCTTTGCTTTGACACTCAAAGTGTGATGTAAGGAATGATATGTGACATATCCTCTGCTCCTGGTAAGAAGTCTAGTAAGTAGTTGAGTCCCTCCTGAGTAGCCATAGTGCTCATTACTGGTTATAACCCTCAATAACCTGGTGTAACCCTCCAAACTCGGTATAACTCTTCAAATTTGTTGTAAGCCCTGTTACTAGCACTAGTCTCTGTCACTTGCTATATCATTTGCTGCTCGTCATATTACACCGTACATGTTGTATTATCTGCTACTCATTGTATTATCCTCCACCCATCATATCTCCAGCAACTCATCACAATCCTTGAGACTGTTGGTGCTGGGTATTGGGCACTATATTATGCTGGAGATCAATTATGGTTGGAGCTATAATCAATGGTGACCTTAATGGGGGATTGTCACCAATCTCAAGGGTCAGTACCCAGTTATAACTTCCCCCAGATTTTGCTGATATTCTATTCAGGGAATTCAAAGGCCCAATTCCCAGTTTTGGTCTTCCTTCAAGAGAGAGGGCGCCTGTCGTTTTGCTGGGCTGAGGCCTGGGTCGGATGGGCGCTACACACACATAGTATCAAATGATCCCACGAAACTGTTTGGCGGGTGTTAACTTATCAGGTGGGCAAGTTTATAGTAGCCTACTCATATTCACAGGTTCATATTGGGTGGGAAAATAGCATTCTACTGTCCATACATCTGTTTCAAGATTCAAGGAGTAAGAGCAAGTGAGGTGTGGCTATTGTAATCCTCTTTGCATCAGTGAAATGGACACCTAAATATATTGGAATAAAATGAGTGAAATACATTATAATGGCCAAAATACATTATAATCATTATGGTGTATTTTAATGTAATATAATTGTTGTTCCTTTATTTTAATGGATTAAAATGAAGCAAAATGGTTATAATGTATTCTGGCTATTATAATGTATTTTGGCTATTATGATGTATTTCAGCTATTATAATGCATCGGCCCTACCTGGGGGTCGGAGACAAAAAGAAATAATATTTATTTGTTGCAACCCCCATGAGTTGAACTCTTCACCACAAGGTTGATTAGTCAGCAACCTTGACAGCCGCCAGGCACTCAAGACCACTGTACCACACTGCCATATGCTTATCAGCACACATAGTGCAATATATCCCCTTACTCAAAAGACCTATCTTCACCCCCCTGCTGTTTCTATTGATCAAATCCCCAACCAAAAGCTTCCCTTCACTTTATAGAGTCCTCTCCCTGTCCTCTGGAAGGCATAAAAATGCACTGTTTTGATTGCCTCTGTTACAATCTATTTTACTACATTATAATAACCCTGTCTCATTTTATTGCATTTTAATGTACTATAATAATACCATCCCATTTTATTATATTTTAATGGATTATAATAACACCAGTCTCATTTTAATGCATTTTAATGTATTGTAATAGCATTGCTTGATTTTAATTTATTATAATGGACTAAAATCAGCAAAATACATTATAATTTATTATATTTAGGTGTCCATTTTGCTGATGTAGCAGAGCCAGTCCTGATATAAGTTCGAACCCACTGTACGTGTNCCACTTGAATTTGAGGTGTGGAAGCAGCAGAGTTGGGAATCAATTGTCGCAAGGCGAACGGGAGCACTGCGGAAGCTGGAGAAAGACATGGCCCGTCGTGCAGAGATTTTCTCGGGCATTGATGAACCCCTACAAATTCATAGCTGGTTCTTGGGGAGACCATTTGATATGGCATCCGAGAAGATTCATCGAATCAATGCGGATATTAGCTTCTTCAAGGCTACACAATGTTTCATGCCGGAGAAGGAGGCAGAGTTGCAGGAGACCCTCAAGCATTACAACTCGCTTGATTTCATCTAAGAAGTGTTCAAGGAAGGTTTATTCAATGGAGGCCAGGAGCGGGAAAAGGCTTTCGCGCTGTTGAGAGATAAATCTAGTTTTGATGCAGCGATTAAAGGCTGTCCCGCTCCGAGAAGTTGCTACAACTTAAACTAGATCGTCTTGTCTGTATATTGAACACATGAAAATTATACAATTTTAATCATATTGCAGTAGTGTAGGCTAATAGCAAAGTGTGCAAGGCCATGATCAACGTGGTATCAACCAAGCGGAATGTGGTTGGCATGATGCTGAGTGTAGGTTATTACAGGTCTTGGGTTTGAATTCACCTCAGTTCAAATGGGCCGCCGGTGGCAGGCACACGTACAGTGGGTTCGAACTTATATCGGGACTGGCTCTGCTAAGGGTTCAGACTGTCATCCTAAATATATTGGAATAAAATGAGTGAAATACATTATAATCATTATGGTGTATTTTAATGTAATATAATTGTTGTTCCTTTATTTTAATGGATTAAAATGAAG
Source organism: Moniliophthora roreri (assembly GCA_001466705.2). Classification (NCBI taxonomy): domain Eukaryota; kingdom Fungi; phylum Basidiomycota; class Agaricomycetes; order Agaricales; family Marasmiaceae; genus Moniliophthora; species Moniliophthora roreri. The sequence continues at coordinate 8,575 of LATX02000184.1, forward strand.
CAAAATGGTTATAATGTATTCTGGCTATTATAATGTATTCTGGCTATTATAATGTATTTTGGCTATTATAATGTATTTCAGCTGTTATAATGCATCGGCCCTACCTGGGGGTCGGGGACAAAAAGAAATAATATTTACTTGTTGCAACCCCTATGAGTCAAACCCTCAACCACAAGGTTGATTAGTCAGCAACCTTGACAGCTGCTGGGCACTCAAGACCACTGTACCACACTGCCATATGCTTATCAGCACACACAATATATCCCCTTACTCAAAAGACCTATCTTCACCCCCTTGCTGTTTCTATTGATCAAATCCCCAACCAAAAGCTTTCCTTCACTTTATAGAGTCCCCTCCCTGTCCTCTGGAAGGCATAAAAATGCACTGTTCTGATTGCCTCTGTTACAATCTATTTTACTACATTATAATAACCCTGTCTCATTTTATTGCATTTTAATATACTATAACAATACCATCCCATTTTATTGCATTTTAATGTACTATAATAATACCATCCCATTTTATTATATTTTAATGGATTATAATAACACCAGTCTCATTTTAATGCATTTTAATGTATTGTAATAGCATTGCTTGATTTTAATTTATTATAATGGACTAAAATCAGCAAAATACATTATAATTTATTATATTTAGGTGTCCATTTTGCTGATGTAAGGGTTCAGACTGTCATGCGGGGTTCGAAACGGCTATGTTCAAACTGCGAACCCTGCGGTTACTGAATGCTTGGATTTGAGTAAATAGTTGCTCAACTAAAGACTCCTCGGCATATCTGTTGATTCTGCCAACTGTACCAGAAAACTAAGGATGAGAGTATTGAGCAACTGGCGCAAGGTCGACCCACCGTTCGACGGTTGTACCTCTACTATCCAATCAACTGTTAGATTTGGTCAATGGGACTCGTCGCCAATAGTGAAAGATTTAAATCACCAGATGCTTCAATAACGATTTGTACCACCTCAACATCGAGTAAGTATCTTCTTCAGTTCCTCCGCTCCAGATATCTGGGTCCGCTGTTTCTCCTGGACCATCAGTTTCACCATTTGGATGGAATGGAAGGATCCCAAGTGGTCTACCCTACAATCCGAGTGAGATCAAGTGGAGCGATGAGGAACGAACTTCAAACTGTCCTACCAACTTAGCCCAGAGAGTCACGCTTTCCTGGCAATGTCACGCGAGTGTTACGTAGAGTAGCTTGCCGGCCGGTACTGCTGCGAGCGGCCTGGCGAGGAGTCATATAGCTGAGTATGGAAGCCACAAAGGGTTTGCTCAGGGCACACGGCATGGCCACTTGAAGAATAAGGGACACAGCCTGCTCTGAAGCTACTGCCAATCGTGATTGCCGCACCGATCTTCATTGCATTCACAGGCGAGTCATTTCATCCCAGAAGCTTGAATGGATAACAAGGGCGAAAATGGCCTGACTGGTAAGCACGCGCGTGTGTGCGTGTGGTCGTCGAGTCAGAGCGTATAGNACTATGTTGGTGAGTCAGAAGTTCATGACTGCAGCATCCCTATTATATGTCGTTAAGAGGAGTCTAAATAAGTGAGTCAGACAGACTTACTGGTCATAATACAGTGCGACAGATTTTGCAATATGAAAGGCATAGAAACATGGGAACTCCTGGTCCATCATATGACAAACTGTGTCAAAATTCTCAGCCTGATCCAGGTACTCAATTAGAGCCTCTGGGTCTTTCACGAACTCAACTGAACTGTCGATGATTGGTTGCAGGTACTGAAGAATTTCTTGTCCTCTCTGGATTGAGGGAACTTCATCAGCGAAATGGACACCTAAATATATTGGAATAAAATGAGTGAAATACATTATAATGGCCAAAATACATTATAATCATTATGGTGTATTTTAATGTAATATAATTGTTGTTCCTTTATTTTAATTCTATTTTACTACATTATAATAACCCTGTCTCATTTTATTGCATTTTAATGTACTATAATAATACCATCCCATTTTATTATATTTTAATGGATTATAATAACACCAGTCTCATTTTAATGCATTTTAATGTATTGTAATAGCATTGCTTGATTTTAATTTATTATAATGGACTAAAATCAGCAAAATACATTATAATTTATTATATTTAGGTGTCCATTTTGCTGATGCTTATACATCTATATTTGGCCTCATGTCATATATGAAGATTCATGGTCAATACTACTGGTCTTCTGACAAGACAGGCCAATATAAGACTGCAGAATGCAGAGGATCAGTGGAAGATGCTCAGACTCCCAAAACTTACTCCATATGCATATGGATCAGACTTCAGTGCAAGTGACTCGACACTTGTGGTTGAGCAGCCAGCATTTATGACATCATTTACAACTGGAAAACTGCACAGGGTCTTGACCCTACTACAGCCAATTATTAGGGATACTTACCCTAAGTTGGGCATCACCAGAGTGAAGAGAGAAAAGCAATTTAAGGAGCCTGCCAAAGATCAAAGCAGTGAAGATATGTTTCTCATTGTAGAACTTGATTTCCTGTAGCTTGACTGGTACTCTCAGAAAACAAGGGGTGAGTTATGGTGGAAATAGATATGGTCCGCTAGTACGAAGGAATCGGATCTTAGCACATGAATAATCAACATATATTTGTGTGGGAGATTTCATAAGTGCTCCATTGGAGTATTTGTGATCCAAGTTCTCCGTTTGAGTCTTACAGTAATTAAAATAATCTCCGAGCTCATATTGTATGTGCGGCTGTATCTGTGTGAACGGAGTCTTTTGGTGAATATTGCTCATCGTCACCGACGACCTTGTCAGTGTCGGCGTCTAACAGGCGGTTCCGACGGAACATTTATTTGGCTTTGTGTGCAAAAAGAGTTCCGACGGAATGAATTTCCACCCTTGACAAGCAAGGTGATTACTATAGTTCGAGGTGAATATAAAAGGAGTGCGCAGAATCTTCAACGAAGCAAGAGCAGGAACTTGCGAGGCTGTTATCCCAGTAAGTTCGGGATTTAATTTCCAGTTCACTTGAACAAGCACAAGCGGCCCTGATATTAGATATTAGATTAACCTCGGCTTTAATTTGACCAGCCCTGTGATGCTCTTCCTCCGCTACCTCCATCATTGCCAACTCGCTTATCCCAACCGTCTTTCCCCTCTGGCCTTAATATCTGGCCGGGTATCATGATGCAGTTCCGTGAGTAACATTTATGGTGTCTATAATTAATTAATTATCCTAACGTTACAGCTGTACATACTAGAAAGATCAAAAAGCTGAAAAGTTCCTGCCCAGCCTGATACAACTTCATGGATTTGAGGTGCGTTATTCTAGTTTGTATTCGATGCTCATTACCGTAGTCGCGAAGAAGGACACTCATTCAAACTCAGCTGCACGGATGAAAGCGTTTGGACGGACAACTTTATTCCGATTAGAATATACCCTTACGTACGATGGTTACACTTAATAGCAAATTTCACGGGCAGCGGTGCGGACACTTGTTTTCATCACTGAATGGAACCAACATTTTTCAAGACCATCGGGTATGTGAGAGGTTTGCAATCTGATCATCATATGAAGGGATGAACTATGTGTATCTAGGAGGTACCAAAACCTGATACCGTAACCACGTGTACCGTGACGCGTTGGGCTCGACTCGCGCGCAAAGCTACTTCTGTGATATCTGAGGGAGGTAAGTATGTTCGCCGTTCTTAGTCGCATTAAGCGTTAACTGATCTTGATGACTTGAAGGACTGGATAATGCGACCAGGAGGGACTTTGTGGGCTGTTCTCAGACTCGTTATCTCTGGGCCCTGATGCCAATACACCCGTCATTGCATACAATCCCCAAGGAAATCTCGGCCTCAATTGTGAATATCGTCATATCCGTGTGTCGTGCCATGTGTCGCGTCGAAATTAAACACTGGCTGCGGGTCTCCAAGCGGGCCAGGTTAATGTTTCAATCCTGCTATTGTTTTCGACGATTTCAGCTCAACTAGATCTGGAGATTTTCCGTGCTACATACCGCCCTTAGCTCCATCAAAGGGATGACGCCCCTGTTCAGGAATGCACTCCTGATGGTTAGGGTACACCCCGGTTTTCAATTGAAAACTCTTAATCTCAACACCGATTCGGTTGTCTTCCTTTATAAATTCACGGGCTTTTTTCGTAGTACTTGAAACCCACCACCTATGACTATTGAGGATCTCCAATCCAAGTCTGCCTACGCCGTGTTAAAGCGAGGACATGGTGAATCCGAAAGGTGAGTTGAACAACTTTCTAATTCTCGCTATATTGAGCTGTACGCTCTCACCAGGTTGAATCAGCAATACCAGTTTTACAAGAAGCTTCATCATCGTAACCTCATCAGTGACCCCAGAATTTCCATCCCTCCGAATGGCGCAGTCCTAGACTCAGCAACGGGAACAGGCAAGTATCACGAGCCAATTTTCTAGTTCGTGACAACAGAGGAACTAACTTGACTCCAGGCGCATGGATATTAGAAGTAGCCCAAGAACTCCCATCGTCGGTATCATTGTACGCAGTGGACATCGCCCCAACTCTTTGGCCCGGGCCCTCCTCCGGCATACCGTCCAACGTCCATTACTTCGTATCCTCCGTCACCTCCCTTCCCAAACAATGGACCAACAAATTCAACCTCGTAAACCAATCCCTCCTATCAGTCGCACTCAAAGCAGTCGATTGGCCTACATCCATCTCGGAATTATATCGCGTCACGAAACCAGGGGGATACATCCAACTCGTCGAGATGAGTCGAATACCGCCCTTTCCTCGAGGCACTGGCCCTGCCTCTAACGCAGTATGGGAGCTATATAATCGTATGGCAGTCGCAGCGGGGTTTCTTACAACTCCGATGTCTGAAGTGCCATTAATGCTTGAAGAGGCCGGTTTTTGCGATGTTACTGTCCAGGTAGAGCCAGCAGCAATCGGTGGGAAGCGATTTGGTGGGGATAACGGGGTAGAAGCATTAGATGTACTTGAGAAAGCGTTTGTTGCTTTGAAGGATATATTTATGGTTAATCAAGGATTTGGAGTCGTGAAGAAGGAGGAGTATGATGGGTTGATAGAGAGGTATCTAAGGGAAATTGAGGAGACGGGTGCACGGGCGGGTATGGAGCTTTGCTATATATGTGCTAGGAAAGGAATGAGAGGAATATAGAGCGAGTTGAATAGCTGGAGCATCGTTTAGAGGAGGAAAGCGCTTATTTACACAACTTGAGTATCTAGCCACTGAATCCAAGTGGAGGTCGCTTGAAATTTTATTTTGTCAGAGCACGCGAGCGGTGTTTAATACTGAGACATTAGCCGACCCATGAGCGCTAAATCTACGTTGCTTTTCTTTCCACAACGCCCATTATTGCAAAACTTGGAGGTTCGGAGGTCAATATTTCGTCCTTCAGCTGGATAAAATTTCAAACTGAGTGTGAAAAGGACCTTTTCAACTGCCAGAGATCCAAGAGTCAGTTTCCACCCGAGGAAAGAAATGATTGGATACCGTTGCCGATTTCGGGAATGCTGAATGGTCGGCTTGTGGCTTATTCTTCCCAACCGCCTCATTGCTTCTGACAATTTTTAGAGCCGAAAAAATCATCTCCTATAGCGGGGCTGCTTTTTTTAGCCAATACATGTCGCTTTCTTACGCACCTCGTTTGTTTGCAGATTCCTGAAGCTTTGGGACACGAAGCGGTCCAATTCCTACACTTATCTGCAACCTGTTACTCAAGCTCAATTCGGTGCATTCTAAACCCTCAGTACTGCATCCATACCGTGAAAGGACAGAGAACGTTCTCGAGTTGACGAGAAGCAACCGCTTGTCGTGTGTTCACATCATTCAGTTCAATCGCTAAGGGGTCTGGTCCCTTAGGTAGCTGCTACTCGCCTTATTTATCCCTTGGAACTGCTTGTTGATTCTGCGATTAAACCAAGATCTATAGGCAATGTACGATGGGATTGGATATCATGGCCATTCGTACGTTCATCCGCCCTTTTCAATTTTCGGCTGCTGATGTATAGCGTTACTCTTGATGCCCCAGCATAGACTGGCCACGCCAATAGATACGCGGGAAGGCATCATGAGACCCTCGCTGTCTTATTACCTGCACCTCAGCAAGTACGTACCCAGCTTATTGAGACCAATTCGCAGTGAGGCTTCAAGTTCTGGAAGGCTGGGCACTCTAACTTGACAACGATGATCCGAAGGACGTCTTGACTCTTTCCGCACGGAAAAGAGTCCATGTAAGGGAATCAAGCGTACCTGGCTCTCCCAGTCGCACCGAGTGTTTGACACACCAGTAAAGGCGATGAACCAGGTTGCTGTATGACCTTCATGTTTGCTCGGCATTAAGCAAACACTACTCTTGTATCAGTTTTGACTTTCCCTGACATCCAGCATCGAGGAAGATATCCCCGTGTGCCTTCCCGAAACCACACGACAGATTTACCCTTTGCTAGGCCGTTCGCCGGTGCCTATTCCAGAATTACCCTCGTGGGTGGATGGTAGCTCCCACTACTGGCCTTTAGTGAAATAGGGTCAAACAGGGATCCCGGACGACCAACCACGACTGATTGGGCAAAGCATGTCGGAACGTGGAATTGGAGTTTATTGTAGGGAAGAACGAATGTTCCGAAGCGAAGCTGCAGCTATTCCTAGTTCCAACTCAAGTTCACGCTACCGTGGTTAAGCTGAACCTTATCATCAGGAAAGGAAGAAGGAAAATCATGGTGGAACCCGTTCAAATGATCGTGGGTGAAGGGATATTCGGATTTCGGCGCTTGCGCCATCTAGCTCAAGTCTCCCCACGAAATGAGGTACGTGTTGCTCATCGTTTGCGGACCTGTTCTTTCGCCTAAAGTATGCAGTCCATCTTCACAACTGGACAGTTGATTGAGCCGACAGGTGTCAAAGGAACCGAATCCTCAGAAGAAATGCCGTGTTGTTGAAAAGGCAAAGAGGGTGCTGCTGTAGTCTGGAATTCCATAGTGGTGTCATGAGTGATAAGAAAATTTGATTCCTTTATTCGTATGGAAAGACAAGAAAATGATAATAACAGAGCTCAGGAGGGAGTTCTAGGGATGGAGATGACTAGTGTAAAGACCATATTTAGGGCTGAGGGCGTCATGGGCAGTCCTAGGGGGAAGAATACAGAAATCAGTCCCCGTGATCCTTTCACTGAACTAGCAGGTGTACGTACCAGTAAGTCACTGCGTTTCACGGACCACCTCTCAACAAGCCATCATCAATGCTGGAACCCGAATCCCCCAATGCATTAGCCTCCCTGCGTTAGCCCGACCAAAGGTGAAAAAACATGAGCTTTTGATCTGCTGAAACCTGAGGCCCGAGACTGTCATTGTCTAGGTTGTTGCAGGGTCGTCGTCATAGAGTCATTGATACTGAATTTGGCTGAATGACCCAAGATGAGCGGATTGAAGCCAGATTGAGGGCGAAATGGAGGAGGTCGGCGACGGTTGTGGAAGAAGGCGGGAGGCGACAACGACACCATGGCGTGATTTATTATTTTTCTTGAAAGGGAATGGTGAAACGTGGACGATCTAAAAAGGAAAGCGACTCGGGAAGGATGGCTTGGAGGTTTCTGAGAGGAAGATAGAGAAGATATTCGTGTACAGGCTTTTGATGCGGAAACCACCCGGACCGTGCCTTCTACTATGACCTTTTACCTGGGCACCATAGGTGCTGATGTTGATTATGGATTCCAACGCGCATCATGCTCGTCTGCTAAAGTTACCTTTCCAGTATGTGTTTTCTGTGGATGCATAGGGGATACAATACATGGTGCATTAAAATCGTCTCTTGGCTCCACCGGAACCCCACAACAATTCCTCAATACCCTTCCCCAGTCATGGTTCGTGAACTAACGATTCGCCTATGCCGACGGTATAACCCCACCATTCGCCCGCGCTTGATACAGGAATTCATCCCATCCCTGTTGGCCTCCGTCGATCGTGGTGAACACCTGTACCGCAACAGAAATCGGGCTCCGCAGCACATCATACCCTTTCTCATCATTTTCGACATCTGATCCGAGGTATACAACCTGAACAGTGCGATTATCCAACGTGTCCTCGTCTGCCACGATGAACAATGATGCGTTTGGTGCCATGTTCACGTCTAGGTCATTCTGCGCAATCCAACTGCGGTGCTTGTCGTTAAGGCTATCAAGTGATGCACCGATTTGGTCCTCGTCGGGAAATGGTGCTGGCTGGATGACATCCGGGAGGTTATAGGGTTGTGTGAATTGGCTATTAGGCTGATTGAGCTGGTCTACAAGGCTGGGGACTTCAGGCAAGAGCGCCCTGTGCGTGGTGTAGAGTAGTACAGAATCTCTGGTCGCAGTCATGGTGGTTGGTGCAAGAGATGGTTTCTGCCGTTATAGGCTCTCAGCTTGGGTGCGTCATACTAATGTCACGCGCAAACTTCATCTGACTATATCACAAGCCTTGTTCTTTGTAGAAGGAACCATTTCAGCACTCTCGTGAAGCGAAGGCTGCAGCTGCACGGCCGTTGACTTCCACACTGATTGATTGCTCTCCGCAAAGCCCAATGCTTCCATTCTTTGCCCCGGGGTCTTCAAACACCGAACAAACATCAAAGAGACTAACTCTAAAATCCGACCTCTTCGCGCTGATGCATACCCCGGAAAAGTTGTTATTCGCCTAGCTACAATCTTTTCCAATACGCCACAAACGCTTGTATCTCTCAAGACGAGCGCTGGAGAGACCTCGTGAGGTCAGAGAAGTAGCATTTCACGTATACACCGCAACGTTCGACCTGATAGGTGAGATGTGAGCAGTGCAAGAAATGTCGCGCTGCTGGATCCAAATTGCCTATTAGGTTGACTGAGCTGGTCTACAAGGCTGGGGACTTCAGGCAAGAGCGCCCTGTGCGTGGTGTAGAGTAGTACAGAATTTTTGGTCGCAGGCATAGTGGTCGATGCAAGAGATGCTTTCTGCCGTTATAGGGTGCGTCATACTAACGTCACACGCAAACTTCATCTGACTATATCACAAGCCTTATTCTTTGTAGAAGGAATCATTTCGGCGCTCTCGTGAAACGAAGACTGCAGCTGCACGGCCGTTGACTTGCTCTCCACAAGGCCTAATGCTTCCATTCTTCGTCCCGGTGGTCTTCAAACACCGAACAAGAATCAAAGAGACTAACTCTAAAATCCGACCTCTTCATGCTGATGCATACCCGGAAAAGCTGTTATTCGCCTAGCTACGATCTTTTCCAATACGCCACAAACGCTTGTATCTCTCAAGACGAGCGCTGGAGAGACCTCGTGAGGTCAGAGAAGTAGTATTTCACGTATACACCGCAACGTTCGACCTGATAGGTGAAATGTTGCACTGCTGGATCCAAAGCACAGTGACCTTAGCAAGGATAACAGTTTTTCCAAGTCACTCAAATCACTATCCTCAATGAAGACCGAACTATTCAAACGAAATCAATTATCAGTACAAGGACCAGGACAGAGAAGGCTTCAGTGTTTTCGAATAGCATTTCTCGAATGCCTAGGCTCAAGACAGCAAAGACATTCATGTAATCGATATAGGTCTAACTGATTACGAGTCCGAGTATTACGAGGATTCGCGCCCCTTTTTCAGAATGATGGCGCCAGCAGCTGGGCGCAGAAGCCTGATGCTTACCGTTTTAACCGTTTTCATGGGCACGTCGTTCGTTTCTGGACTTCTCAGTTTGTTTGCTCACCTGCAAACCAACCGTATATGACGTCGTCGCTGTATGCAAGGGATGACGGGTGGCAGGGCTAGAAGACTGGGTGCTCTGGGCAGATATCTGACTGTTCAAACCGGAACTGTATCATAGTGGAACGGCAGAGCTCGCTATAGAGAGGAACGTGGACATACCCTTGAACATCACCATTTTCAGCCATAATCTGGGATAACAACTCGAAGGGTCGTTGACCAGTACTCTAGCTAGTGATGCTAGTAATGTTCCATGAATAGCTCGGACCGGACGAAGGAGTGCCATTTTGGGCGCTAAATCATATCCACGCGTTCCAATCGACAACTGGAGAACTCGTACTGGCCATCGAGGTTGATGACCCACATCCGACAAGTTCTAGTGGGCTGGGAATCTATAGGGTGCTATAGGGTGGAGCACTCCATGGACGGTCCCATGCTGTGAGCAAATTTGCAGTTCGCTAAGCCATTATTCGGGATCCTGTAACTTCACTTGTCCTTCCATTCATTCGAATTCCGATGGAAATGATGAGCGGCCGTTACAGACTAATTGAGCAGTATTTCGTCTCCAGTTGTGGCCGGGTTTTTTCTCTTCATAGGATCCATTCTGGTTTCACGGGCGCTCGAACGTACACCTCGAGAGTATAAAGGTCGGTTTGTTGCACCACAAACTTCAGCACTCTACTGCCCTACTCTCGACACACACCATGATGAACACGAGCTACCTCCAGATTTTCGCTCTCGCAGCCTATCTCATCGCGGCCGTCTCTGGCGCCACTGTCACCTTCAACTGTAACACTATACCTGGTGAGTACATCGTGCTCTCATATGTCTGTTCCAATGCTCATTAGACTTGCAGAGACATGTAATAACATGGTGTGTATGCTCTTTTTGCTGTAACTAAGGACGTAGTCTCAAGTTACGCCTTCCAAAGTGCTTCGCACTCAACCGTAACGTCTACAATCCCTTGCACTTTGACCCGACCACCGCCAATCGGAGAGGCCGCAGGCAAGCTGCTGGCTGCCTTCCCAGCCCAAACAGGTGCTCGAGGACCCCGCCTACTCCCGCACGTGTCACGTAGGTGTCCTCTCCTCTTGCGTTGTCTCGTTGCGGACATCTGTTCGTGCAGCTGTGATGAGTTTCCCTTCGCCAGCACCTATGGACTTGACCCCGCCCTCCGCCCCAACCTCGGATGGTTCGTTGCTACTGGCGCTACGACTCGCTGCGTCAGTACTGCCGAATGCAGGAGTAAGTGTGCAGCGTTCCATCACGATACCAGATCATATTCCTGATTGTCCGACGCAGGTCAAGGCGGTTCCTTGAGCGCTTTCTACCAGTCCTTTGGTCGTGTCGACGGTACCCTGATAAATGTCGCTTTCACGAACCCTAATAACGCGCCCTACTGCCGTAACCCAGGCATGGCACCTGATGCGGACTTCCGAACTGGAACTAGACCTCCCAGCCGTCGTGATCTCCTTGACGGGTTCAGCACTGGAGGAAAGCCACCCGTCCGACGTGCCGAGGTCTACGAGTATAGGACGGCTAGCAACCTTACCATCCGGTCGGTTACAGGCCCACTCGAAATTGGGTCAGAGATCTTTGTTCCAAATGACGAGTGGCAGAACAACCCGAAAGTCAAGGCTATGCTTGCCCGACGACAGGGTGATGATGAAGGTTGTGCTGGTACTAGGGTCCAGATGGATGCAGCCAGTTTATTGGAGAACAACGAGCTGGGTGCCACCGACCAGATCGTCGAGCAGCTCTAAATGCCAAGCACGATATTCGGGCCTGGAATACAAGCTTCTAGCCTATAACTTTCGTTTCCATTCTCTGCCTCTGTACAAAGAAATAACTCCCTGTGTATGTTGAATGTGAATCTATTTAGCCTGTCCCTCTTCTCTATTGAACGGAGTCAAGTTAGTCACTACATGATCCAAAGCACTACTGCGTAGATGTCTGGCTATACATCTTAAGGCTAGTCCCCTAATGCCCATGTCCACGCTGTCAAGCACAGTGCCACAGCTTGACAATTGCCCAGGTATTGATGGAGTTACGACTCACGGTGTGTAGTACAGATCTTTTCCCAGCAGGTCAAGATGTAGAAGTCACCCAATTTGCCGAAAGTTACCGGCCTGTTCAGCCGATTCAAGGGCCTTGAGTCTTGACAGGATGATTGGAGGTACACGGGTGCGACGATGATGACCGGATACTATAGAATTGCAATGAGTAATGCCAAAAGTCCGGGGTGACAAAGGGAATGGTTCTTGCCTATCTCCATAGGGTCAGGTTCCAGGCCAAGTACGTTTTCTCCGACATTGAATGAACTGTTCACCGGGAGCCAGATCGATCATAGGATTTAGAGCGGACGCAGAAGATTCTAAGTATTGCCTAGAAGAGTCGTTTTCGAATTCATTACTTGTAGCTGTCACCAAGAGTGAGGTCCTGGGGCTCTTCTCGTCTTCTAATCTTGGAGCTAATACTCGGAGAATTTAACATGAGAAGGCACCGTTTGACTTTTCAAGAAATCCTCTTTCGATTGATAAATTTCTGCTGTACCGAGAGTTCATCTAAAGTCAAGGTGTCTTCTTCCTGGTTCAAATTGTACTTGCCTATTTGTGCTGTGATAGAATACAGCATTCGAGAGGTCAAAGATGATGATCAGACGACAAAAACCCGGGCCATCACTGTCATGACCGCACGCGGCACGGCGCAACCGCTCTTTGTCATTGACCACCATGTCACCACCATCACTGGACTCTAATCTCTAGCACAAACGAATACGATTCTCTTCAAGAAATATCTTAAATCACGGCCTATTCAGTCGAGGTTATTCCAATGAGGCTTGAACTAAGCATCACAGTAATGGCGTCATTTTGAGGTGCAGGTGCGTTTTCCACCTCCCGAAAGTCCTTTATATACTCACACTGTGATATATATGAAGAACCAGTGATCCAATCTGTGTGGCTTCCGGTCGATCGGGCGAATTGGGCGACAGCATTAGCTGGAAGACGTAGCCGTGTGGTTAAAAAAGTGAAGTGAACCGGGAATTAAAAGTGTGTGCTTGAATCAATTGGATTACTTCCGCTGACTGACCAACATTCCATCTTTCAGGTATCTCATTTATCTGATTATCATCTTTACATCAGGTGCTAGAAGTCTCTTCAAGCCTCAACGTTGTCCAGCCGATCGCGTGTCATTCTCGCTGTCACCTTGAACTCCCCATTGCGAGACTGTATAAGACCCTCTGTGTCACCGGACTAAACCTCAGTTATCATCCGCAAACATGCTCAAAGACAGCCTATACCGTATAAGCAATGTTGATCATGACTACCAAGCCGGCCAGTACGGTAACCAGGTCGTTATTGCTGAATATCTCAACGGCAGGGGTTTCGATGTATGTCAGGTCCATACCCACCTAGATTTTCTTACTTCGATTCCTGATTATTGCCATTCCATCACTAGTGGGATATCGCCAGCACCAAAGACGGCAAATACACCTTACTAGGTAACAATAGCGGCACTGGCGAACGTCAATGGGGAATAGCACCGGCGTTAGAGCACAAGGTTCGGCTGCAGGGGTATACCGAGAAGGTTGGAATGTATGAGTGGTATATCAATGCTGTCGAGGGCAAGGACAATGTTTACACGTACGTGACCTTTTCCGGCTACGGACTCGGCTATCTCTTACTGAGTGTTTTTGTAGAATCACGAGCAAGCCGAATGATGGGTATGCTTGGACTTGCGACAGGACGCCAGGTTATGATTCCGCCGCAGTGAGCTCCAAATTTCTGAACATTTTCTAGTGTACGGATCTGACGCTGCAGCGTTTCGCAGGATGTCCATCTTGACACTCTGGGCAAGTCTGGTCAGGAGTGGACTTTCTATGAGTATAGGTATGAGTTCTAGCCCTGTTTAGTAGATACTCGAGTAGAATCCGTCATAGTCAAATGCGCAAGTTCATGTGTTATTAATATAATCGTGTTACTATGCGCACCGCGGATCCGATCAACCATTAATCCGACTTGTACAAATTCCATCGCCAGCTCACGCCATCATCGTAAATATGTTTAGATCTTCTTCGAATTTCGGCTTATCTTTCCATCTCATCTTTGCTCATCCATGTCTTCTCCGCCAAAGCGAGTCTTGGTCATCGGAGGTGGCCCTAGCGGTCTTGTAGCTCTTCGTAATCTCACGGTACTCGGCAAAGACCATGGAATCGAACGCGTAGAGCTTGTCGAGAGAAGAGACGATATCGGTGGTGTTTGGTGCGTTTTTTAAAACTGATTTCCCCCCTTTTTTGGCCTTTTCTCTTACAAGTTATGGCCTTTTAGGTACCTCGATGATCCCACTAGAGTTCCTGAGAAACCTCACTGGCCTTCTCCAGCTTACCCCAGTCTGATAGGGAACGTTCTACCCGAATTCCTCTCTTTCAATCGATATCCAATCCCAGAACCACCCACCACCCCCCATCAACCTTTTCCGACACTCAAAGAAACTTATGACTACCTCAGAGGTTTTGCTGAGCCATACATCAAATCAGGCCAAATTCGATTGGGACATGAAGTCGTTTCGGTGGAAGAACTGCCTGACAACGCAGGATGGAACGTCAAATTCAAGGATTGGTCGAATGGCTGGGACGGAGTAGAAAGAGATGAAGTTTGGGATGCAGTTGTCGTTGCTGTGGGGTGGTATGATAACCCTGTGTGGCCTAATACCCCGGGGTTATCTGAGCTCATAGAAAAGGGACTTGCGAGGCACGCAAAGTCCTGGAGAGGTCCTGTGGGTCTTGCTGGCAAGGTATATCGCTTTCTTACCCATTTTTTGATACATTTTTCATTCACCTTTTTTGCGGGCAGCGCGCTCTCATCATCGGCAATGCCAATTCCTCCAACGATATCGCAGCTCACCTCGCCCCAGTCGCTCAAAGACCCGTATACCGCTCAGTTCGACATACGGCCTTCCCTGGATTTCCTAGTCTCCCAGACGAACGTATAGAAGACGTTGCTCCTGTTCAATCCTACGACCTTGATACCACAACAAACAAGATCACTGCTCACCTCGAGAACGGTACCATTATCAAGGATATTGACCAAGTCATCGTCGGGACAGGATATCGACCTTATCCTTCTTTCATTCACGTTCGCACCGAAGGACAGCTGGCACCACTGATGAATGGAACAATATCACCTCATCGTATACCTTCAGTCTACCGACACATTCTCTACGCACTCAACACATCATTGGCATTCATCGGTTCTTTTATGGCGTACACGCCGTTCACGGTGAACGACATTGCTTCATCCTGGCTCGCACTCGTTTGGACTGGCGAGATAGCTATTCCGGATACCCTTGAAGCGCGGCTAGTGTTTGAGAAGGAAAGGTTGGAAGCTATTGAGGAAGGTCGGAAGGAATGGGCAGAGAAAATGATTAAAGCAGGTGAACATGATAATCGGGCAATGCCTACTTCGTTCTTGCAATACTCTGTTCTGGCTGCATCCGAAGAAGGATATGCTGGTGGTCTTAGAGAGGAGGTTGTCAAGGCCCGTCCGGAGTGGGGAGGGACCTATGTTGAGTGGAATGAAGAGAGAAGGGTTTGGAGAGAGAGGATGTTCCCGATGAAGTTTGCAGCGTTGAAGTGGGCGAGGGAGAACCAGATTAAAGGTGGAACGGAGATCTAAGGTAAGCTGCTACTAGGCATTTCTGAGGCTAACTTCAAAGCACAGATGTGCGTTTTGTTTGTATAGTTATTATGAATGTATCCAAGACTGTATTGCTGCTACGAAATGAAGTCCGAAGTACTGTGGAAGCTCATCCTATTCTTCAGCGTCTCGTATCTCAAGGATGCCCTGCAAATTATGATTCATGAGTATCCTACCGGTCAGGTACATCGGTTAATCTGAGATCTCGAGTGCACTAGGCTTCTCGATGTATTCACGACGATGCATCAGCGCCTTCACTTGATTTCTATGTAGACATCCTTATCGACACATCGCAGAAGTTTCAGACTCCACGCTCCGCCAAGAACTGACTAAATGACGGAAAAGGGACCAATCTGTGCACAGCTCGTCGAACACTAGTTGTCTTCTATCAAGTTTATTCAGAGTAGGAGTCGGTGCTTTCCTTGCAGCGCGGACAGGATAGCAACGATCAACTTCCAGATATTTGTTAACGAGTTGGTCCTGAGAACAGCTCGGCAGTGGAGGTGATACATGTTAAAGCTTTAGTGCTTCCAGTGTTCTGATGGCAAGTAAGTTAGGCCCTCATCAAGAATTTGGATAGCCCCCGAGGCTCTTGAGATGCTTCGATACATCGTGCTAATGAAGACGTTGAAGCGGTAGGTGTCTTCACTGAATAAAAAATGAACATACCACTAATCAAGTAAAGAGGCAACAGATTCCAAAGTCCAGTATGTTGTCGGCAGCCGTTCGGTTTCGGTCTGTGATTTTCACGAGCTCTCGAACCAATGTCGAGCTAAGCCGAAGCGGTCCAAATTACCGGAAGACTCGAGTGCCCTCTTGCCCAAAATGGATGGGATCAGTCATCCAGGGCCCCGGGCGGTCCGTAATGTAAGCGCCAACACCTCGCGTATACGTATACTTGAGATATTGTTTTACACCCCGCTTCGGCAGTATATCTCTTAATTTGGAACGACAAGACAGCACGACCACTATCCCAACTTATCCTCAGAACGTTCTAGTCGCAGGCAGCATCACGGTTAAAGACCCAGGCTCCGTTCTTCACGTACAGCTAAAAGTATGTCACGGCATCGCGTGTTGTTCTCTCCTATTGGCTAACAACACCTCAGCTCGTGCGGAAGCTCAAAGTCAAAGTTTTCAGATCCCTGAACGATGGCTGCAAATCTGTTGAGACCATCAACCAGAATTTCATTCTGTGGCCATCCTGCTCACCCCCAGTGAGGTTTTATCAGACATTATTCGACGTTATCAGACAACGCCCAACCTTGTCTGATAGCGTCAGATAATGTCCGATAGTGTCCTTAACCCGGAATAATTCGGACGTTATCCGACGCTATCTGACATTATTAGACGTTTCTTAGGTAGCCTTCGAAAGGCTCTATTAGGCGTCGGTTTTCGTCTGGTCGTGTCTGATAGCGTCTGATAATTAGGTATATATTGATGAGGTACTAGAATACATTTAGGTGCTACTGAGTACAACTTACGTACCGAAAGACCTTGTCTATCTCAAACCCCGACTGTGCCCACACGAGTGACCGATACCCTCTGCCCTAACCCTCTGCCCAACTCCAACAGTCTTCAGCCTTCTGCTATGAACGAGGAGGGTCACTCTAACAACATGGCGAACTGCAGCACATAGAATGTTTAGTGTAAGGATAACAGTGCTCTAGGGTCGACTCACGAGATATAGCCGTATATTGAGTTTGGTTTGAAGCCGTCGTCCGGATCTTCTCCAAGGTGCCTGACGCGTCGAAAGATCTTTAGTTTCACAAAAATGACAAGTAAATAATACACGTACCTCGCCTGTACCATATTTCACTCCGGTCTACGTCAGTATTCCCTCCGTCGTATCTTGAGTTATCGAGTTTCATCTTGAGAAGGAGAAAGAGCAATACAGATGGGGAGAAAGAGTGGACTAGGGGGGAGCCGGGAAGTTGGGATGGTGGTGGTCAGAAAGAAAGAAGCGAGCGTGGGGAAATTCAGGATACAGGGGAATTTGCGCACGGACAGACTGCAAGGGACAAGTTTTTTTCTAAGTCCATCTCGAGCCACGTTCTTTTCTAAAGTCTTGTTTAGTTTCAAGTTGGTAGCCGGGGAAGAAGCTATCGAGCGAGGTTAATCGGATGGACGTCAGAAAACGTCAGGTGCATGTCAGATTTCCGCGGATTTGTCGAATAGCGTCCGATAGTGTCTGATAACGTCCACTAACATCTCGTTGGGGCTCACCTTCTACAGAGCCTGTCCAGAATCTCTGCCGTTTGCTGCCATAACTCCGTCAAAATTTCGCGACGGTGATGAAACCTTTCCCCTACCTCCATCATACGAGGCGGGTTTGACAGAGTTCCTGGCTTGTTCGCAAATGTCAAATCATGTTCCCCCTTATGGAATTTTACGACGAAGAAATCGTAAGAGTACAAATTATGCCACGTTAATCTGTGCTCATTGGCAGCTTCTGTCTCGCTATAGACTATCTACCGCGAAGCAGACCCCCTCAACCGGTCCAAAATGGGCGAAATTTCCCTTCAGTAGTCAAAGCGTTGCCTGAGGAATGGTATCAATCCTCTCTGTCCTCAAGCCCCGATATACTTTCCGGAACGTTATGAGACCAGTGGACGTCCATGTAGGTCTGTCTCATACGTGTGCTCGACTCACTTCCTAGTTCTTCGTTCCTGTTGTCAGAATTTCTGAGATCTGGACACTATACCGGTGCACATTTAGTTCTGTGGCCCTGCCCCCCTACGAGTCGTACGTTCACATCTCGTACTTGAGAGCGTAACACGATGGGCCCATAGGGACACCTCTATGGTTCTCTCAGTAGAATTGAGACGGCAGATATCGGTGGAATTCGAAGGTCGATCGGGATGGAAAAATTGGGTTATTGGAAGCGGTATCCTCCGTCCATCGACTTCGCCTTTCTATTGTCACACTCAGGGCTCCTGTAGCACCCACGATAATGAAGAAATGGACTGGGAGGGCGAAGTACGGTGCAAAGCAGACGTCCGAATAGGTCGATTTGACTCGGGGTGTATAGCGTTAAAGGTAAGTACTTGTGTACAAATGATAACAAGTATACTTATGTGCGTTCAAGGATTTCATTCTGTTTTCCATAACTTCTCCCTCGACATCTGTCCCGTTTCACGCCATTGGAAATGCGGTAGCTATATCGCTTGTGACGGACTCGTGGTTGTCTTCAGAGTATCATTTATAGACTATGCACTGGCTCGCCTAATACTCAAAACTGTTTATTTATCATGGGCACTTTTGTCAGGGATGCCATTCCGATAGCGTGTTCACAATACGGGGTTATGAATTTACTTCATGTGACTAGATGAAGCCGTGTTGGCTCGTGGCGACGAAATGGTGCAGGCGGTGGATGAGCACTCGCGGCATGTTAGGCAGACCTTTTGCGTAGAATCACTGTGTTGTATAGACTACGTACAGAGTATTTCCAAGAGCACCCAGTTAATCGCAAAAGCTTCCTCCGTTGATGGACACATTTTGACCTGTACCAGTCAAGGTTAATTCTCATTATGTACTCAAGGAAGCCTGAGCTCACCAGTAATAAATCCCGCCTTCTTGGAGACCAAATACGATACCAAGCCCGCCACATCTTCGGTATTCCCATTACGTTTTAACGGAAGATTCTGGGCAAGCTATCGAGCCGTCAGCGCAATTAATATATTCCTTTTTCAAATTGCTGCTCACCCTCTTCATCCAATCGCCTGGGGAGAGGTCATTATACTTCTCGCTCTCTTCACTCAAGTAATCCACTACCAACACCACAAAGTCATTTCAGCAAAAGAGAGAATGAACTTGGTAGAGCGAGACGCACTCATACTAGTATCAATCGCACCAGGTGCATACACATTCACCGTAGTCCCATACGGTCCAAACTCCTTTGCTGCAGTAGATACCACTCTCAGCTCTTCAGTACTATGAGAAGTATTAGAAGTACTCACAAGCACTTTGCGTGATCCCCCTAACTGCAAACTTACTCCCGCAATAAGCAGAAGCATTTAATGCACCCATTTTACCCGCAACACTCGCCGCACCTACGATCCTCCCGCCTTTGCCTTGCTTGATCATTTGCTTTCCAGCGTACTTGTAGCAGAGAAATGTTCCGCGGACATTTACCGCGAAGACTTTATCGAATTCGTCTGTTGTCACTGCGTTCATCTTCAGCGCCTGGGAAGATAGAATAGAGGAAGAGTAGGAGGCGTACTCTCCGTGATGTGTGCGTACTTGGCTATTTCGGCGTTCTCTACCATCTGCCATTGTTCAGATTCTTCAGAAAAGGAAGAAAAGATTTGAAATTTGAACGTACGACATTCAACTCTCCCCACCCCTTCACAACACCCTCCACCATGCCCTTCTTCCTCTACACTCACATCTCCAAGAAACATCGCAATTTTCCTTCCTATTGATTTCACCCGTTGGCATACAGCATTCAATGTATCTGAATTAAGCGGAATGTCGTTGAAGGCAACGTCGAACCCGTCCTGGGCTAGCTGGATGGCAATGGCGCGACCGATGCCTTGGGCTGTGGATTGATTGGTTTGGTAAAGTGAGGTGGCAAGATGAGATGAGACGGGGCGTACCAGCTCCAATAACGAGTGCTATTCCATATTCCGACATCGCGGGTCAGATTGACGTGGAGGATCTGATGAGAACCTGAGCGGAGCCCTGTTACCAATATAATTCAAATTTCCGTCCCCCATCATGATTTCAGGACAGGTGAGTTACAACGGTCGGATGATTAGGTTTTGCGTAGCTTGGATTTTCGCATATGTCGGCTTCTAAACTGTTGGACGGAGCGCAGCGATTTCGGCCTGGCAAAGGTAGAGGCACGCAGTACGAAGGTCAGAATTTCGTCGGCTAATAGTATGAGCGCTAATCTTGATGTCACTTAATCCGCTACTCCCATGTCACCACATTACACTTCCTTCGGCTGCTATTTCGCTCACAATCGAAAACCCAGGAAAACCTCCTTGCGATATGGATGTAAATGGTGTTTAGCCTCTCAGTCAGATACGTGTACTAAGTATCGCAAGCATCCCACTGTGAAGCCAGCGGGACAAATTGGAGGATTGCTCGAGGGAAGCCCTCATCCGTTCTTTCCGTTCTTTCCTTTCTTGTCGTTTTGGAAACTCTTACTCGAAATGGAAAGATGAACGCATAAGTCTGGAGTGAAGCTTGCCCTTCCGATACCGACTATCTATAGAATGATACCTTCTGGTCTTAGGCAATACGGGACATGGTATCGCATCGCTGAATACTTGTGGCGTTGATTTCGGAGGTTGTGGACGCATCGAAGGTGAACACGAGGTGTGTTTCGCTGTGTTCAACGTCTCAGAGAGGCTGAAACGATCCCGGGTGCCGCTATTATCGTTATTTACGGCGATAGTTCAGGGCCATAATGCTTAACCATGTTCGATGCCAAGGTATCTCATTCCCTCCAGCTCTACAAACCTACAACACACCTGTTATATCTCGATCTTCGGCAACCTTTATCGTTATATCAATGGACACACTACCTAATGCAGAGCAACGAGTTAGGTACTATCGGGGAATATCATCGCACCCTTCGACATTTGGCGTTGCTCAGTAAAGCTGACTGCGTACTAAACGTTGTTATGGGGTAAACTTCTGTATTTCTCATTGTGCTTCGACCCTGCTCTTCCCGGCCCGGTTAAAAGGCGTTTTACCAGGTCGGGAGGAACTCCAAGTCCTTGCATATCTCATGCGGGAACAGCGCTCCTACGTTACCGCCCATGTTTTAGAATAGAAGGTACGCGATTACAGCATCTGCTTCCAAAATCATTTCTGATATGCCTGGATCTGGACCCTGACTTGCAATGTCCATAACATGCCTTGGCATAGAGGGGCAGCTTACGAAAAGGAAGCTAGCAGGTGATACCATCGCACTCAAATGATCAACATGGCAGTCTATCCGAATCCTTGATTAGGCTGTTTTAGTCTGAGGGTTGTAATTGTGTCACTCCCAAGCTCCATTTTTGCCATCGGACTAACTTAGCTTCTCCATCAGATTATTCACCTCTAGCCGATTCGGACTTGTACAAAAGTAAGTATATATATATCACTAATTTTTTGTTTTAGTGCCTATATTGCCTGCTTCACTTTCTTTAGAACACTATGGGATCTCCTGGAGTTTATGCTCTTGTGGTGCTTGTGCTCGTCCATTTCTTTCTGAGGAGATTTTTCCGCCGGGACCACTTAGCTCATTTTCCGGGACCAGTCTTAGCCAGGTGGACGTGGTTATACCGAGCCTACTATGATATTATCATTGGCGGCGGCTGGACCTCTCACCTCAAAACCCTTCACGAAGCATACGGTCAGTTTGGCTCATCACTGAGCAAATATCTAGCTCACGAACTTTAATACTCAGGTCCCGTTGTGCGAGTTGGTCTCAATGAGGTGAGCTTCGTCCGCCTGTGCTCTAGATGATATTACCTTGACGATGGCTCTCAGTTGCACTTCACCGAACCTGTCGCCTACACAGATATTTACAACTCTCCCTACAAATTACCCAAAGATCCCGACTTCTACCAGAAGACCTTTAATCTCGGTCTTCCTTTGAACATCTTCTCTACGACCGATCCTAAAGATCATTCCGCAATGAAGTCACTCTTTTCGTCCTATTTTTCTCGGAGAAACATCCTTAAGCTTGAAAGCTCCATTCAAGAACACGTGAGTATGTCGTTCATAGCCGCATACACAGTATTTTAAAGCAGACACAGATTGATACACTTGTCTTACAACTTTTAAAGAACCACAAGGCATCCCCGGTCAGCATGCATTATGCGTTCCGCTCAGTGGGCCTTGATATCATTACCTTCTATACTCTTCGAACAAACCCGGACGCCACATCCTTTCCGGACTTCCATCATCCTGCATTTCTCGGCATGGACAACGCCATGGAATCGACCTGGATCCTGAGGCATTTTCCGTTCTTAAAACAGATTGCCATTCGTTTTCCGGCCTGGTTACTTATACGCATCTCTCCCGGATTGAAACCCAATTTGGAGATGAATGCAGAGGTCGAGAGGCTGGTCGGTAAAGCTATCCTGGATTCTCAACAGGATTCGGAGGAAGATGAATCCGAATTTAGCTCAAACGTTCTTCATACTCTTCTCAGGAATGCTCGTGTGGAGGGTAGACTGAAGCGGGCGGATCGGCTAACTAGGGGATGGCTGATTGCGGAAGCAGCAGGTCTTAGGATTGCGGGAAGCGACACTATTGCAAACACATGTACTATTGGAGCACGTTGCCTGGTACGGGACGACAGGGTGCGTAGCAAGCTAGTACAGGAGCTGGTATTAGCATGGCCGGACAAAGAGATGCCCATGCCCTTGGAACGGCTGGAAAAGTTGCCATACTTGGCGAGTACAGAACTAAACGAACTCAACACTGTCACTGATAAATTTTAGACTGCTGTAATCAAGGAAAGCCTTCGCTTGACGTCTGGAATTGTAACGCCAATGAACAGAGTAGTCCCTGACTCTGGTGCTATCATTGCAGGTCATCCTATTCCTCCAGGAGTGTGTATATCGCCTTGCTCCGGAGATTTTGATTGACCAAAATTACTGCAGACAGTCGTCTCCATCGGCAATACCTTTGTCCATATGAATCCGGATATCTTTCCGGACCCAGAACGATTCTATCCTGAGCGATGGCTAGAGGACAAGGACCACTCGTTAGATCGATATCTTGTCTCGTTCGGAAAGGGTCTTCGCGCCTGCCTCGGAATCAAGTACATCTTTTGCTATCGCTCACTCATGTTACTGATGTGTCGTACTTTCAGTCTTGCTTGGTGTGAGTTGTATATGATTCTGGGCAACGTTTTCCGCAAGCTCGATTTCCAGAGCAAGAGTGATCTGTGGTATGTCTTATCCGTTCTTTCAGATAATACTGGACTCATCATCCGCACTAGGTCGGAGATAAAATTCATGGACTATTTTGTGCCTATGTATGAGCATAATGTGTTAGATGTTACCGTCAGCGAACGAGAGTAACTTATTCGGTCATAGCCACCGAAAGCGCTTTGCATCTTTAGTCGATTCAAATGCAGCTATTGAGTACATAATACCACGAACACTACATTGTACACAAATGGATTAATGGATTACGGTTATGAATCGGAAACTGCATCACACGCAGGAATAACACGACCCCTACACCTCAAACACGAGAGCCCATCGGGAATCGGATTCAGCGGATACGTACCGGGGCTTCAGGTTCCGGTACCCAAAAATGGCCATGAAGCGGGACGTCGTGGCTGGAGACATTTCGCGATGATGATGATCCTTTGTAAGGACGCCGCAGTTCATCGGGATGCAGAAGTTGGGTGTCCGCTGTGCGTTGTGACAGCCAACATGATATAAATCCAGCCAAAGGTTAGGTAGAGGATGTAGTCCGACTCGGACAGTGCGAGACCGCCCATGCTGCTCTTTGGAGAACCAAACGGAGCACTGTGGGGGTACCATAAAGTTCACGTCGAGTCAAGACGAGACACAAGTTACGCACCATGTACCATAAGTCAAATGATTCTTGACCAAACCATGCACTCCTTAGGTAATTCCGAGAATCGTTCGCTTCCCGGTGTTTTCTTGGGATGGAGCCCAGAGACCCAAAGAAATTCTAACCCAGCCGCTGGTCCCACCGACGACGTTAGGGCGAGGTACGCATAATGTTTACTTTTCGCTTTTACGAAACTAAAAGGTATATTGGCGCGTCAGGCACCTCGGAGAAGACCCAGACCCAGATGACAGCGCCTAGGGCTCGTTACCGTACCCGTATACGGGTACGGTCGTAAAAGTTACAGGTCGTAAAGTGTACGGGCAAGCCTGTAACCGTACCGTGCAGGCCCATCCTGGCCGCCTCGACGGTACGGGTACGGGGTCGTAACCGTACCGTTGACCGTATACGGTATGATCCGGAGAGGGTTCAAAGTTGTTGGGAAATTTGGCAAATCATGATCATTTGCGGCATCTCCAAGCCTGCCACCGAATGTTTGTAAGCTTGTAAGTGTTGGTCATTGAATATTGCAAAGGACTGAAGGGTTTCCTATTGGCCCTGAGTATCATTCAAGACTACGAACAGTTATTAATACAGGTACACACGCGAAAAGACTGGCAGCTCACCTTCGTCACCTCCATTGCTATCCGTTCCCCCTTGCTCAAAGTTTCCATCAGCCCGACTTTCTGGTTTGATGAGGCCCTCAGAAGGTGGGCCTGACTTGCCTTGACTGAAGTGGACGGCGTTGACGAAGGTAAGGACCGGCTTTGGATGATGTGAAGGGTACCAAAGTGATTTTGAAGGATAAAGAAAGTCGTCCGATAGCATTTTTCCCAATTTGGAAGCCATCACCGCGTTAAGCGCCCAGCCAGACCGTAATACGGTCGTAAACCGTACCGTACCTTTTCTCCTTCCATTGGCTACGGTACGGGTCCGTAACCGTATATACGACCCCGTACAGACGGCGATGTACGGGTACGGTAACGAGCCCTAACAGCGCCGAACCATTTTCCACGTACGGCTATGTGCTGTGAGTCGATCTTGGAACGTCGCTGTCCTTTTACTAAACATTCTATGCACTATAGCTAGTGGAAAATGTCGTGTCGTATCACACCTGGAGCTGCGCGGAGGGTTTGGAGTTGGGCAGAGGGTTAGGGCGGAGGGTTTTGCTCGCCCACTCTCGTGGTACAGCGGGAGTCTGGGTGATTTAGGTGCTACTCAGGTTGGAGAGCTCACGTTGGTATGTAAATTGTCTCAGTAGCATTTTTAGTGTATTTCAGTATCTTCACAATATATAGGTGCAAGTTAAGGACACTATCAGACGCTATCAGCCTCACTCAGACGGATCGCAGATCGTCCGGCGGATGGGTGCTTACAGTCGAGCGCTTTGCTTTCCTCTCCGACGTCGCCTTCTCGCATGCTCTGCCAGCCTCTGACAATTCGTCAACGCCCCCAGAGGGCTCGAGAATACGTTACATGGCGATACAGGATGTTCATTTTAAGGCATGAAGACCCTGGGAGGATAAGAATTGGGTATGCAATTAAGCACCTTTCAGAGAATCTTATAGGCGAGAAACACAGCCTAATGATGGGAAGAAGTAGAGCGAAAGAGACCCGCTGGTCACAGTGTGATGGGCACGGGCTGTCGCCAAACAGAGGGACACCGAGTCTAGAGTGCGAACGGCTGGTGTTGACACGTGGATGGCCACATGTGATTGCGAAAGAATCGGTATGACGCGACGAGAGAAAGATAATTGCAGTTCCATCGTAGATATTCGAAAATCAATCTGTGTTCATGACAGAGTTAGCCGTCGTTGATTATAGCACTGTAGCGGTACAGTAGGATCCAAATGTGTACGAAACTAGAACCTTCATAGAGGATCAGGGGAGAGACGATAAGTAGAATGGGCTGCTCAGAACGACGAGCCACACACTCTGCCCAGGAGCATTGGGGTGAACACCACATCGTGATTAGCAGGGAATGCCCATCGTGTCGGAGTATGACTTGGCTAGACTTGGCTAGCATAAGCTGCTGGCTTATGATAGAGGATGAGTTACCTTGCGCACGGTAGAAGCTAGAAACGCATACCCCCTCGTAAAAATTTGCCCTGTCTGGCTAGTATCCATCCTCGCAGCAGCGCGCATTCATTCTGGCCTCCCCCCTCGGGCTCGTTCCGGAAAACATAGAAAGCGCCTCTAGAGAGAATCGGAGCAGAACTACTTGGCATCGGTGCACGAGAGCCAAGTTCTGACTCGGAGCTGTGCTTTTGAGTCGGCTGGTCCAGGTATTGGTTGACAAGTCTTGTTCGGAAGGACGGTCGGTATCTCCTGATATGAGCACCATGAGATGTCTTCGCAAAGCTTTTCCCGAGCGTATTTCTTCTGGGGTTCCTGCAAGGTAAAGAGTTGCTTCAGGTGGAAACTCGGAAGGAGATCCATCCTACGCACCACTCATCATCCAGAGGCCAGAAACCTTGATTTCTCAAATGATTTTCCCAATAGCAGCTCCTTTGGTCGTCTCCCAGAAATCTTCCAATGTAAGGTCGTCAGAAGCTGAAGTATGCCCATCCGAGTCAACGAGACATCACTGCATCGAGAGCGGCATTGATTGGACTAGAGAGGAGTACAGGTGAGCACTCGAAGCATTAATGGTAGCAAATACCGAACGAAGACGCACCATGCTCGAAAAAACCAATTGCTGGTGTGGAATTGGGCGGGAGAGCTCAGAGGAGAGCTTTGAAGATTTGGGTGAGGCGTTCAGTTATCCGGAGCCGGAGTGGATCAACACGGCCCCGGGCACATCGCCACAAAGAACCTCTTCAACATCATTTGAAGCACGTTTCCAAGGTTGGAACAAACTCACACATTAGTAAATAGGTTGCTTCTTACTGCTTCCTATCCTCGAAACCACTCCCTCAGTCATCGATACGGCGAGAGTACCAAACCGAGCGAGGTAAAGTCGACTGCTGGTGCCGGATATTGCATTTTCGGAAGCTGCTGGAATAATACGGTCACCTTCACATATGTCGGTCACAGTGCGCCTTCAATGGTTCATCCAATTTCTAGGCATGCTAATGCTCCCCTCCCTAGCTCCCGGAAAACATGGGCTACAAAGGTAGGTCTATATACTATCAGAGCATTCTTGTCCATCGTGCACGACAACGATATAGCTCCGGTAGTAAGGCCATCGTTGGACTCCGCAGACTTGGAAATCGCCCTTCCTCTCCTCTCTCCAAAGACATTTCTATTCTGGATAATGCTTTGGACGCATTGATTCTCCTGGGCCAGAATATGGGAATTCCATCATTCCGTGATCAGACATTGGGCTACATCAAAAACAATTGGGAAGCGTGCATCGGTCCTTGGGTCGAATTCTTTTTTGACCATTATGCCCTTCCTGATACTGAAGGAGCAAACATTGGTTTTATTGACAAAGTCTATTTTGCTATCGGGCTTATCATCTGTTATCCGAAAGCATATAGCGCTACCTCAGATGCAGGGAGGGATCAGTTGTTGCGCATGGCTCCATACCTCCCGACATACTCGTCCAGAGTATGGCTCAAGCTCATGCACCTGGACCCTGTGCATTGGACGCTCCAGTATTGGTGTTCCATACTTAATTACATCATTCACATACCGGGCAGTTCCTTGCCTTTCGTCGAGACCCTCACTAATGCCAGCCCCGGATATGACCTGGTCCACATTTGCGTCCGATACCTCAATCGCGTTACCCGTAGTATCGACGTAATGGACGATCTCGAATTAATTGTCTTCCGGGAAACCCTGTCCATATTTGCCTTCTCTCTAGGCTTCGATACACCGTACGCAGCACCCCTCAATATCATTTTTCTCCAGTATGGCGGTGCACCAGTACCGTTTACAGTCTGGATAGTAATCCTGGGTGCTACCTTGCGTTTTAGGGTGTTGGCTTCTGGGAGAAGAACTTGGACACAAGCGACCTAGTGTGACGATGGATGTAAGCGAATGAACGGAACCTTCGGCGTTAAGAACGGCAGCTACACCGTCTTTTGCACCGATAATGACGCTATCGGCCCCGGAAACAGATGAGAGATGTAGCCGTCAGAGCTTTCACAATGATGTAGACATGTGCTAACTATTTCTGCCTTCATTTTGCCTGAGGAATCGGTCAGGATACTTCGTCCTCCCCTTACTAGCTGTCTTCGCTACCACGTAACCGAATCTCATCAGAAGACAGCAGAAAGTGGGCGAAGAGAGTCAGACTCACAATATCCCCCAACGCCGAAACCCAGCGTATCTCTATAGTCCACTATCAGTAGCGTTTCATACCCGAACATGCATCGCATACGACTGAACGTTGTGTGTCGTCGGTATGGCTTCATCTCTTCAAAATCAGTACCAGTGTAAAAGGATGGAGAGAATATCTGAACGTACAGATCTCCTTCGTTAACATACTTGCGAACCGCACTCTGCTATGCAATCTCAAGAACCGATAATGGGTTGACAGGTCCTCGATCATCGCTTGCATTTGTACCATTCACCCACATCAGCTATTCCGCCTTCAAGACCAAAAATTGAGTTGGATTAGGTGCGAA
The DNA here is from genome assembly GCA_001466705.2 of Moniliophthora roreri. Classification (NCBI taxonomy): domain Eukaryota; kingdom Fungi; phylum Basidiomycota; class Agaricomycetes; order Agaricales; family Marasmiaceae; genus Moniliophthora; species Moniliophthora roreri. The sequence continues at coordinate 37,113 of LATX02000184.1, forward strand.
ATCACCCGGAGATGTCCGTGAAGACAGAGCGAGTCAGCCAACGGAATGTTCAACGCTCAATATCCCAGCATGTGAACGTCCTTGCAACGATAGGTAGAAAAGCTATTAGGGTACATTACTGTAAAAATGGCTACGATGGGTGTGTGGAGTCTCGCACCTTGTCAAATTTCTTCGCCGCTCGTCCATCGTATTTCATCTCGGTTCCCTCGATCTCTGTATCCTTTTCGATAACTGAAGTCTGTTCTATGGTCGTAGGTCATTATTCAACGGCTGAAAGAAGGCCAGGCCGAGCTCACCAGGTGCCATGTGAGCCAAGAGATCAAGCTATAAGTTTGATAACCGAGAAAGTCTTCCCTCGATGAAAATGGTATATGATTATCACTTCCAAGAGACAAGCGACGAAGCGAGCTGGTTCTCACGCGCGCCTCCTGAAACTCGACTACCATCACTTCCTGTTCAAGGGAAAATCATTATTCTGTTCATCTCACTCGCAATTCTGAAACTTGAAGACTAATTTCGCTCCAGGTACTCACCGACAATACTCGAAGACCCGGTCAAATTACAGCATAACCTTCAAGCAACCAATAATTCAGAACATCACGACTATTAGCCCAGTCCGTTTGATCTACATGGAAGGAGGGCCGTCATTCACGGAGGGTAGTAGACTCGTCAAGACCAGGTGCGCATCATTTCTGACCTACTGTGTTCTCTATTGTGACTCACCCAGTTCCTCAACAGCTGCAGACGTTCTGCGCATTCACAGCCAGCTCTACATATGGGTCGACTGTTATTGCCATATACCCCTTTGTCCCGTAATCATCAGTACACTCTGTTTACGCTCTGTCAGTTGCTGTACAGCTTTCCTTAGCTTTCTTTAGCCTTGTTCGCTTCAACCCTCGTTGTACACACGTCATTCTCTTCGGTACCCTGTGGTTCGATGATGAAAACCTGGGCCCTCGCCAGCGCGCATTGTGACTCCTTATTGGGTACCTGGGCAATGGCATCCAGCGCCCGGGCATGATATAAGGTTGTCATTCGCCCCACACCAGTGCCCCCCCAATTGACTGCGAAGATGGAGCTCTTCGCAACCTTCCTTCTTGCCACGTTCATTCTCTTATCGCTGCGTTTGGCAGGAAAGCATTTCTCGGATCCATTAAAGTGGTCTCCTGGTCCAAAGCTAGCCAAATGGACACGGTTGTATCGATTCTACTATGACAGTATCGTAGGCGGTGGTTGGCTTCGTCATCTTCAGGAGTTGCACGAAGAATATGGTGAGTTTGAGCTCACACCGTTATCTTGAATCCTTGCTCATGTATGGCTACTTCTTCAGGTCCTGTTGTAAGGGTCGGGTACAACGAGGTCTCTTCTCTGTTTCTGTTGTGATCAAGCAGGTACTCAATGTTTGTCCTAGTTGCATTTCGCCGATCCCAACGCCTATGCCGACATCTACTCCTCACCTACCAAATTACCTAAAGAGCCACGCCTTTACGCTACTTTTGAACTTGGGCTACCACCGAATGTCTTCTCCACGGTTGATCCGAAAGAGCATTCGGTAATGAAATCCATGCTGGGCTCGTTCTTCTCAAGGCAAGGGGTACTCAAACTCGAACATGTTATCCAGGAGCGTGTAAGTCATGCACTGCCGATCATTTGTTGCTACTATACTTACTTATACATCTAGGTTGACAAACTCATCTCGCAGCTGGTCAAGAATCACAAATCTACTTCTGCCAATATGAACTGCGCCTTCCGTTCTGTTACCCTCGATGTAATCATCCTTTACGTCCTCCGAACCAACCTCGACGCAACCTCGTTTCCTTCTTTCAACCATCCCGCTATTCACGCAACAGACACTGCCAACGCACAAGTATACGCCCTCAGACACACACTCTGGCTGGGACGTACCCTTAATTATCTTCCGAGATGGCTAGTGTTGCTGCTCGCTCCTTCATCAAGACCCATACTAGAAGTGAAGGGGCAGGTTGAGGACCTGGTCGATGCAGCCTTAAAGGACTCCCATAATCCCGAATATGACCCCAATTCCGGTCCTGAACGAAACGTGTTCCATACCCTCATCAGTAATGCTCGCTCGGAGGAGATGACGACAACTCGGGTAACGAGGGACTGGCTCATCTGTACGGCCGGAACGCTTCATGTTGCTGGAAGTGATACCGTCGGGAATGCATGCACTATCGGGAGTCGTTGTCTGATCCGAGACGACAGAGTGCGTACCAAGTTGGTGCAGGAGTTGGAGACGGCATGGCCAGATAAAGAAAGCCCGATGCCTCTAGAACGTCTGGAAAAGCTACCATACTTAGTGAGCGGAGATCTCGAGTGGCTTCTATCCCTCCGAACTGACTCATCTGTTATTTAGACTGCTGTCATCAAAGAGAGCCTGCGGTTGTCATATGGCGTGTTAGTCCAATGCAAAGGGTAGTTCCTGATTCAGGCGCTGTCATTGCCGGTCACTCGCTTCCTCCTGGAGTACGTATATCAGCACCAACAAGACCAATGCATTCTAACTCTTATCGTTCCAGACAATTGTGTCTACTGCCAACTCCTTCGTACATATGAATCCAGACGTCTTTCCTGAACCAGAAAGCTTCTGTCCTGAACGATGGCTCGAAGACAAGGATCGCACCCTAGACCGGTACCTGGTATCGTTTGGGAAGGGACCCCGCAGTTGTCTCGGGATCAAGTAAGCCAGACATTCCCGTTGTCTTAGCATTAGCTGACGTTGCTTTCAGTCTCGCATGGTGTGAATTGTATCTGATCATGGGTAATGTGTTCCGAAAGTTGAACTTGAGCAGTGATAGCGATCTATGGTGTGTCCAGATGAAAGGGTACTGTACTGCATCATGCTAACGCAATGATGATTCTTTCAGGTCGGAGGTCCGTTTCAAGGAGGTTTTCGTACCGGTGTATGAAGGGGACGTGTTGAGTGCTACTGCCGAGGAGAGACGTAGTTGACGCCTTGTATATGCTCTCCGTTCACTAGATTTTGACAAAAATCAACGATGTACCAATAGATACATATATTGAGTTTTGTCACATGAGTGAACTTCGCCGCATCTGATAGGGCATGAGCGCTGTTTCTGACTTCCATCATACCCTGCATTCATTCTATCTTGATCATCTGCACCTCTACTCACACCACTATACATTTGTGCAACATGTGGAGAGCCATTCGGACACAATCACAAAAACGGCACCCTTGAAAAAGAAAAACTGTCGATAATCACGCCCTATCCACCATGGGTGCTATTCGACATCTGCTTGTTCTTCTCTCCCTACAAGTTTCGGTTTGGGCTCAGAGAGTTCAGCATCCTCTTCAGCACGCTCAATCCCAAATTCTTACACCAGAAATTGATGATTTCATCCAAGGAATTCTCTCTTCATGGAATTCACCTGGCGGTGTCAGTGTCGCAGTCGTCAAGCAAAACGATGGAGATGGTGGATGGCAGGTTGAGACGAAAGGATATGGGATTGAAAAAGTAGCGGAAAGGAAGAAGATGGATGGCAATTCCATGTTCTGCATCGCATCCAATTCCAAGGTGCGCGTTATTCAGTTTGAGGCTCGCGAGCTGATTTTTCATTGCCTTTGATAGCTCTTCGCTACGCTGGCTGTAGGGCTGCTTATTTCCAACGAGAGCCTGTCGCCTCGCATCTCATGGGAATCGAAAATTGCAGACATCCTGCCCGAAGATATGTGGAAGCTCGAAGACTCAATTGCAACACAGGAAACTACAATTGTCGATGCGATGAGCCATCGTACTGGCCTTCCGTCACACGATTTGATGTATAGCCGGACAGATACTATCGAGTCGATTGTAGGTCCCATTCTTTTACCTCTTATTTTCAGCCTCACCGACCACCTCGTAACAGTTGCAAAAGTCTCGCTACCTGAAACCATCAGCCAGCTTCCGATCGACGTGGCAGTATAACAACATTATGTACGTACTGCTCTCGTATCTTCCTACTAGTCTCCTCTGGGAGAAGCCACTATTCGCGAGATATGTCAAAGAACATATCTTTGAACCTCTTGGGCTGAACTCCACCACGTATTCTCCTTCGGTCGCCATGCGTAGTGGACATCTCGCGGATCCTATCGCCAGGGAAGGCATCATCATGTCAGAAGACACATTTGGGAAGGGTAAGACACGAGCAATGAGGTATCCTGGCTGGTTCCTTGACCAGAGCGAAGATGGAAATTGTACGTGCATTTCCGGGCCTCTGAAGCGCAGCTCGCTTATAGCGATGTCTTCCAGATGTGTCTGGAGCTGGCGGCGTCATCATGAGTGCAAAAGATGCGGTAATTGCAATTCTTTGGGTCGTTGTCTCGTTCAGCCGCTTACTCCGTGCTTTCTCGTAGGCTACTTGGCTGCAAGTTCTCCTTCTGGAAGGCCAACACCCCGAAACACACGAACAAATCATACCAAAAGAAGTCGTTCGCAAGGTAGCATCTGGGATTACTGTGCAAACAGCTGAACCGTATGTATCAGTCCCCATCTCCATTTCTCGACGTTAATGGCTCCAACAGGAGGTTTCCTGAATTGTCACCTGTGGTGTATGGTGGCGGCCAAGAAAGGGGATCTTACCGAGGACACAGTACGTTCACTGCCATCTCGTCTCATATGATTTCTTTGCGACTCATGCACGTTAGACTACATCGAGCATAGCGGCAGTATTCTTGGTAAGAACATCTCAACCTCCCATCTACCCGCTCTTACTTATCAATTGAACTAATACAGGCTACAGAAGCAGGATTACCCGTCTTCCTGACTCCAAGTTTGGCGTCGCGGTATTCACTAACGACCACGATTATGGCTCCTACTTGCATGAAATCATCAAATTCCGTATCATAGATAGTTTTCACGGTTTGGAACCAGTTGACTGGGACTCGCGGTACGTTTGCTTACCAACTTTGCTTGTATGAGTGCGATGCTAACAAAGTGATGCAGAATGAAGCACCTTCTCCGTGAAGCGCATGAAAAACGTATCTCGAGGGAAAAACCGAGACCAAAGAACCCAAATCCACCTCCGTTACCTCTCGAACGACTTGCAGGCCTATACAGGAATCCGGGCTATGGCGACATCGAACTGTGCTATGTCAACCGGCGTTCACATGTACAATCAGAATCATGTCGGAAATTAGTGGACGAGCAGCCAGTGGTTCTACCTGGAGCCATAAACGACAGTGTACCCACTCTCCTCACTCGATGGGACAGGTACTGGGATTCGCATGCCAAGCTGGAGCACTTTGATGGATCATTTTTCAACTTCACGGAGCTGGATAGTAGGGTATGCGCGTCCTGATCCATAATCTGACTACTAACCCATTCGTGTGCCATGTAAAGCCCACAGATGACGAATCGGATCCGTACTGGACAGGTACCATTCAGGCCACTGGGGATGAACTGACTGCCGAATTCGTCGTGGATGCTGATGGAATCGTTGGGTTTGGTATCACAGGTGGGATATGGGGTGCTGGAGAAGGTGTTCATGGCCCTGTCGGGAATAGTGTCCAGGAAAGGGCAGAAGTATGGTTTAACAAGGTCTAGGTTGATCCCTGCTTGTACGCTTATTGAAAAGACTTGCAAGAGATGTACAACAGAAACTATGAATGCTATACACGTTTACCGTGATTCATCCTCGCCGGTCCGTAGCCTCCAACGGCAAGCTGTATATTATTCCCTCTGGATATGCACGTCCAAGGCCTACACCTGTGGTATCGGGGAAGAAAGCCAGTACTAGCATCTGTGTATCCTTCACCGACATATACTGGTCCCCCAGCAGCTGTGGATGTTTCGTGTCTTCAAGTCCCTTGTCTTTGATGACGTCCTCGATATGTCGGATGCTGAGACGCGCCAAAGCGTAAAGCCCGATCTCATGAGTTTCCTTCTGCGAGAAATCGAGCACTACAAGGCCCCGATTTTCAGATGCCCTCCGCAAATGCAAGCCGTGGCCTCTATCGTTGAAAGCAGAGGGATCGAACGATGTCGGTGTAACAAGTTTGAATAGACCATTGAGGATAGCTCGAAGGTGCTTCTCGGCGTAAAATGTCATCGCGCTGGTGAAGAACGCATGGTCTAAGTATGATGGATTAGGATGTACGTCTTGACGAGCGTGATCAGTATTTGCACATTCGTTACTAAAAGATGAGACGGCAGTACCTTTCAACATTTTTCTGAAATTGCCGCACTTGTCTCTGTGACTAGTTTTCCAATGCTTCCTACTGCACATACGAGAGCAGTACATCGCGTTCTCGCACGCAGAGCAACGAAGGAATCGCCGAAAGCCCTTGGAAGTCCCAATTGGAAGATCGGCCTCTCTCAATGGACACTAACAACACCATGATTAAATGATGAATCGGTGCAAAAGGAATAAATACTCACCGAAATATAGCTGCAAACTGACTCGGATCAACCCAAAACTACCGGACCTTTCATGCGATCCTTTATGAGTTGCAGTCTCCTCGCTCTGGCTTTACACCGCTCCCAAACCGCCCAAAAACAGGCTCTTATCGGACCTGAGTGGTTCTTCAAGTCCTCTGTCGACAACGCAACGCATGGCCTCCCGGGAGTGTTGTGAAACTTCTGGATATACTAGATACATTAATACAATCCATAGTCTGCATCCACGAAGTCGAATAAGAGCTTCAACCATGGCCCAATTGATGAAGTCCAATTTGCTTTGGTGACGCCTATGTGAGTTTCTGAAGCATCGTCACTAAGGACGGCCAGAGCATCCAGAGCTGTGATAGTTTTGTTGTCAAAAGATGAGGTATTAATGGGGGCTCGCCGAGTTCGAGTTGGTGTAGAGCCACGACGGCTGCTCGCGGAGAAGCAAAACGTTGTTTGCTTCGCGAAATTCGTGTTCATTGAAATTATTACTATCCTGTCCCTCCATTGTAACTGCGATAATTTTGGTGAGTATACTAGGCTATGTATTACAACAAGAAGTTACTTACAGGCCAGCCGGCGAGCGACTCGGAACGAGGCAGTAGTTTCAGGAGACCTCAACCTAAGCTACTTTCTGACGACTAAGATGCATTATATTGAGGGAAATTCTGAGGATACTCACCAGCAGTCTTATCACCCCAGTTTGTGTAGAGAATGCAGCTAGAAGGTGAGTGAAAGAACAAAGAATCAATCACGAGCGGTGCACAACGTTGTGTGTTTCGACCACGATTACCATTTACCCACCTTGTTTTCGATCCACTCATAAATCTGTCAGCGGATATATTAACCCTCAGTACCGTGTAGGATTGAAGTCAGAATGCTGGTAGCACCGCCTCGAAACTTGTTCACAACGCAGGCAGCCGCAGCTGGTGACAGAGGGTGAGCTCGGATCGCCTTATAAGTTATTCTCAGCTATTGATGCTTAACAAGGCTCCAGCCATATGCTATTATCGCAAGAATAGATGCCAAATTTTGGATGGATGTTTGAGGAGGGAAGGACTGCAGCGGTCAGGGAGGAGAGAGTCTGCTACTGTAAACATGAAAAATCGTACGTCGTCCAAACTCAGTCCTTGGCGGATAAATCCTCACTCGGCCTTCATAGGCTTTCAATTCATACACCTTTCACGGCGACATATATGCTTTCCTGATACCTGGTCATACTGTCGTCTCCTCAAGTTGGGTGCCTACGAGTCACCATGTCCGACACTGAAACGCTTCAGAAAACTATACCTTGACTGCACCCCAGCTCCTTTCAATCGTTGTGCAGGGCCGGCGGGGACTCGGAACCACACACGATGCCCATGACGACGGATATCAGACTCTGATTATTATCAGGACAATAATTGCGGATTTACCACGTCGTCTTCACTGGCATTTTCCCCTTCATATCATGAAGAAATACCTCACATTTCGGAATGCTCACATCATCGTCCTCCTCTACCCCATAACCTTACAAATTGGGTTCCCGTTCGTCTCCAACTCGACGCAAGTCCTGATAAAGGAACACCTGAAAACCTTCACCGCCATTTACACCACCCTCTGCTTCTCAATCATCATGCATGCTATGCTTGCAACATTCGTTTTGAGATTGTCGTGCAAGCTCATATTCCTGTACGCCACTCGTTGGCGTGGGCTAGAGGTGGAGTCACCGAGTCGTTCCGAATCCGAGAAGCAGCGGGCAAAGGAAAGAGTTCAAGCAGAGTGGAGAGCCTTCTATGTTCATGCTGCGATGCAAGCCGTGACGGTCATGAACATGGCGGTTTTCACTCGAGTAGGGCACACTGGCATCGCTGCAGATTCGTTGGCCAATTTGCACAGCATCATCGCTTCTGCTCTCTTTTCCGGCCTCTGCTGGCGCATTCCTATTGGTGTAGCACATGGTATCGGTCGCCTACTCGGGCGGGAACTCATAAAGGGCTTATTTGCGTCCCGGCGAAACAGATGCATTGCCAGTACTACCCTGCTCATCCTCCTACCTCTCATCTGTCGCTTCACATCCATGACTGACATTGCGTTTGTCCGGATGACCGAGGCTTACATGAGCATATATGCAACCTGGTTCTGGGTCGACGCGATCAATTTCTTGTATCAGTGCATCTTTGGTACCCAGCGTGACGAAGAAGACAGGTGGACATTACTTGGAACAGTCATGAGCACGGCTATGGCATTCTTCTTTATGCAGGATGCATACAGGGATCTGGGCTGGGTTATGGGGACGATCTTGACGCTTTGGAGAATGCTAGAGTACGGAATGTTTATCCTCCTAATCATAGGGATAGTGATTATGTGCGCAGGATACCTGTTCCTCACTCCAGAACAGCGTGCGGGTTCAGTGGTAGAGAAGGCGGAAAGTGAAGTACCAGTATAGCACTTGCTGCTCCCGTGGCGGCGTAGTGACCACTATACATGCGTTGGTATGTACTTAGTCCTAGATAGGACTAGAATTTATCACCATTCCTTCGAAACACTGATGGGAACGCAAGGCTTTTTGAAGGATTGTTCGGGCCATAAGCTGTGGAAACATGTTCCGGGACGAAGAACCGGTTCCCAGAGCTCCTTATCGCAACCGTCAATCTACCCTGATCATGACGCGATATCAAGTACGGGCGGGATATGTATCACACAGCTTTAAACCACTATCTGCCCTCGCAACCACTAAACTATGATATGAAGGTGATCAGTATGCGCTGGAATCTCCCATAATGAATTGGACTAACTATTGTTACTCATGGACTTTGAGGTTTGTAAATGGTGGCTCATCGAAGCTCTCACACGGCGTCAACAGGCTAAACCAGGAGCTTGCTCCATATGAAACGGTGCTTCAGTGTCTTTGTGTCCAAATCAACACAGCTTGGACACAGGTGGTGATCATTGATGCGTTCGTCGTTGCTGTGACGCCGGCTTAAGTGCGATAGCCGCTCCCTCGAGCCCACTCGCACCCATCCAGCTTCAAGTTCTCTGCTTCAAGAATAGACTATGTTTGTTTCGGTATCATTCAAAGAGCGGGACATGCTTCATTTGTGCCAGTGAAACGGAACGAAATGCAAGGAATCAGTCACTAGCTGATGAGCTTGAGCTCGAGAAGCGCTCGAGGGCCGTTAAAGGGAGGCGCTCTCAGTGCAGCTTCCTTCAGCCTGGTGCCCTTTCGCATTTTCCACTAATCTCTTTTCTCTTCCTCTCCTGACCTTCTTTTGGTTAATTATGATGAGATCGAGTCTCTTCATTCTCCTCACCGTTCTTCCCGCCTTGATGGTGGCTGCGTTTCCTCTAGAATTGGACAAACGAGCTGCCAAAAACAAATGCGCCGATAATGGTTTACCGCCTTGTGCCTGCAATAACGGGCTTGGTTTACGTCGGTCCAGTCTCACATGTCCAGCAAAAGCATTCGGCTTCAAGGACAAAGCCAGCGTTTCTGATGGGACGCTGAAGGAATTCAGCGTGCGTGCACATTTGCATTCTCCAGTCATTCTCCTCTCACCCATATCTCTAGTCCAAGGCCGGCTTTGATACTCAGTGCGGTAAGTTCAGCGCGACACACCCGAGATACTGCGTAAACTTACCGACTCGCGTCCCACATCAGATCACATCGTCGAACTTCAATACATCGCTAGCAAAATGGATAAGGAAATCTGCGACGTGTTCTTGGCCAATAATGCAAAATTCAAACAGTTTTTTAATTTCATAAACGACACACCTAGGCTGGTCAATGTAGAAGGAGCAGTAAACAATGCCAAGGGCGTATTATTTTCAACCACTGCCAGTGGCAGGCCGAAGAAATTCAAGAAAACTACCAAGAAAGCTGCTGTATGTTTCCGAGTCTGATCTGTATATCAATGTAGTATTCGCTGATCAAAATTCCATTTCAGAACGGCCTAGCGAGCTATTTACAACTCGTCAAGAACGATGCCAAAGATATAGCAAACGATATCGATGCGGAGATGAATCGTCTCGTTTCGGGTACCAGTAGTTCCGGGTTCAGCAACTTTGAGAGTGACTATACAGCCAAGCTCAGCAGCATCATAACAGAGTGGGTGGTTTCCTTACTACATATTATTCCAAAGACTCATAAGAACTGTCCTCAGTGCAAAGCAGCAGGCGTTGACGCTCTCAAATGCACCAGTCACCTTTGCTCCACCGTCAAGCAGCTCCGCGACTACTTCTGCACCAAGTGTGCCAACAAGTAGCTCAGTGCCTTCCAGCAAAAAGAGACCAGCACCTGGAAGTCCTCCTGCACCACCCCCGCCTGCGAAGAAACCCAAGACAAACGCACCTGCACCACCCCCACCCGCGAAGAAACCCAAGGTGGCGCCGCCTAAACCTCCCGCGCCGAAGAAAAAGCCAGCGACAAAGACGACCACTAAGAAGGCAGTTCCAAAGAAGAAGACATGATATTTGTATCGGAGTGCGACTGGATTGCATAGATTCTGTAGAACAGACATCCTACTATAGAGTATGCAAACAGACATTAAAGTCGCCAGTTCAACCCACTACAACCGTTCGCTTACAGTAGCGCTCAACACGTCTCCTTTATAGAGGGGTACAAAGAAGTCCTTGTACTGCACCTCCGACCTAGCAGCAGTGTCAATAGGTCACTCGAGAAGGTGAAAGAGAGACGATGTACCGTAAATCACTATCGCCGTGGAAGTCCAGCTTTCGGAAGATGTTCCCCAAAATTAAGTAGAGCTCACACCACGCAAGGCTGAGAGCGAGGTCTTTGAGTACGATGGGTAAAATCGATGAACGGAAAGACGTACTTGATACCAAGACAAGACCGAGGTCCCTTCCCGAATGAAACCAGGTATCGATCTAATGAGTGGTCCTTGTCTTCAAGCCATCGTTCAGGATTGAAGCGGGCTGGATCGGGGAAGATCTCTGGATTCATATGGACGAAAGGGTTTGCAATTGAGACGATCGTCTATAGAAGCATTGGTTAGTCAAGATGTATGAGAATCTGAAATATGACACACGTACTCCGGGAGGAACTGGGTGCCCTGCGATAACAGCACCTCCCTCGGGAGCCACCCTGTTCATCGGGCTGACAACGCCAAACGACAAGCGAAGACTTTCTTTGATAACAGCGGTCTAAACACAGTTCAGCTCGACAGTCGTTCGCACAGATATGGCGTGCTCACCAAGTACGGTAATTTCTCCAATCGTTCCAACGGTAAATGGTTCCCTTGATCCGGCCACGCCGTCTCTAGCTCCTGTACAAGCTTGGCTCTGACCGCATTGTCCCGCACAAGACAGCGAGCACCAATCGTACAAGCGTTTCCAACAGTATCGCTACCAGCAACCTGCAGACTCGTTCCCTCTGTAATCAACCATTCTCTCGACACTCTGTTTGGGCGCCTTAGTTTGCCTTCGATTCGGGCGTTACTGAGAAGAGTGTAAAAGACATTGAGATTTGATTCTGAATCGGGATCGTATTTCTGAGAATCTCGCATGGCGTATCGACCTGCTTCTCGATCTCCGCTTGTATCTCCAATCTCGCACTGGATGTAGGTAAGATACGCATAATCAACCAGGTAAGAAGTCGGATGGCAATGTTTTTCAGCAATGTCAGATGCTTGAAAACCCACGTAGCTGCAATGGAATCGTCGACGCCAAGAATCGCGGGATGATGGAAGGTAGGAAATGAGGTCGTGTCTGGATTCGTTCGAAGGGTGTAAAGAAAGATCACGTCGAGAGTGACACAGCGAAATGCGTGATTCATACTAGCCGGGATCGTCTTGTGGTTTTTCAACAGTTGCGAGATGAGTTTGTCGATCTACGTCGTTGACCATGATAAGTCTTGAAAAGGTGTGGTTGAGGTCCGAAAATGAGATACTTACACGTTCCTGAATGACATTTTCGAGTTTAAGAACAGATTTTCTTGAGAAATAGGATGAGAACAGTGATTTAATCTCGGAGTGGTCTTTCGCATTGACAACTGAGAAGACGCCGGGAGGAAGACCAATCTCAAACGCTCTACGGTAAAGGTCGGGATCTTTGGGCATTTTGTAAGGAGAGTTGTAAATGTCGGCATAAGCAGCGGGTTCGGTGAAGTGCAGCTAGACAAAATGTCGGAATTAGTACGGCTGCGAGACTCCAAATATGATGGTCGTACCTCGTTGCGGCCAACTCTGACGACAGGGCCTGAAAGTGGGAGTAATGTGAGCAGCAACCGAGTACGCAGAGTTGATGAATGTGAACTGACCGTATCGTTCGTGGAGATTGTGAAGATGAGCTACCCAGCCCCCGCCGACTACAATGTCATAGTAAGCTCGATACAGCCATGTCCACCTGGCCAAGAGTGGCCCCGGATAGCTCTTCAGAGGATCCGGGCGGACGAGCCTGACGAAGAGAGTAGCAGCGATAGCCAACGCAATGGCGATGAAAGCTTGATTCATCGCTTCAATGAAGATGAAGTAGGAGACGTCGACAAAGGTATATATATTTTCCAAGTTCGCGGTGCCGCCTCCTAAGTACCGAGTCCGAGTCACGGATCTATGGCAAAGCAACCGGTTCTGGCGAATTACGAGAAGCGCCAGCGACACCACTGAATAACAGGCGCAAGAAATAAGCGGCAAAGAGGGGCCTGAGAGCGAATCAGGATGAGAAATGACAACATGTAAGTACGAGTATGGGAAGATCTCACCAACCACCGACGGAACAACTTGGTCTGCAACTCGAGTACCAAACGATGCACTTGCACTGTCGTCAAATAAGTCATTGAGCACGTCAGGAGAATGGGGTCATAGAGGTTTGTAGATCATGAGCAGGTGGGGTCGAAGCATCCCGATGAATTGAAGAACTAAGACCGCCATTTTCGGCGTTGGATTCACGGCATATCTGAGAAATGTCATCCTTAGGAGAAAGTTAAAACTTGAATCCAACATTGAGTTTCGACCCTGATATAGCCAGAACGGTCAGTCAAACAAGGGGCAGTACACGAGTCAGAGATAACACCTGCATAATTCACTAAATAGTAGATCGCCAAGATTCGGAGTTAATGTGTAAGCCCACGCCGAAGATGGCCGATATTCCCCGCCCTGTGGGCCCTATGAGAAAAGTTTATAACCATTCTGAACACGCACGTAGGACAAAGAGAACTTGGCCCACCATTCTGTACTTCATCCCCGGTTTCCTCCGCACCTCTCGCTCTGGTATCGTTTCTGAACAAAGTAGAATCTTTTGTTCTGCAATGAAATGGTCACTCAGCGTTCCGAACGCTTAAAAGAACTAACGAGACGCACCGTGAAAAAAAGACGAAGATTCCTCAAAAAGCCTCATGATCCTGGGGACCCCAAATTCAAGGTAATCCCACTCGGGCAAAGACCATCAAGCTGCTTCAAAATGGTTGTCGACCGCGAACGGAGCGCAATTCTAGCCGGTACTCGAAGAGTTGATGTTTATTGTACGAATCCTGGGCCGAGAGCGTCGAATGATATGTGGTGCCGGATGTTCGTCAAATGTGGACCCAAAAGGATCTCTCAAAGTCTTTGCAGCTGAAGGTCAACATGTGAAGCTGAAATCACTAGTGATTCGACGGGATCCGGAAAATATTGGTGGTTGAACCGCTTTAGCTCTGGCACGTGATGGCTGGTTCTCTAAAATCGGCGTTTCGCCTGCCCTCACCCCCTGTGGAGAAGGACGTCCTACGTATACCCATGGTGAGCTGGAAGTCTCTACTGGCTGCGATTGGCCTTATTCCAAACACCTATGCTGCGGTCATCGTTCCTGGAGCTACCTGAACTGATACGAGCGGGAACGTTATACATGCCCATGGGAGAAATTTTCTGAAGGTATGTGGTGCTCTTGACTGGCCTTCTTAAGCCTGAGTGTCTTTTGTAAGGCTGGATCTGCTTTGTACTGGTATGGAGAAGACAAGGCCCATAACTATGGCTTATTCCCGGTTCCGAGCTATCTTACGCAGTACGGAGTTTGTCATGCTAATGTTATACTAGAACAGGTGTTAATGAATCAGCGCTGTTCTGTTTTCGACTAGGACAAGACTAGGACCTCATTTGCATCAAGGTACATCATACCTTCTCTACGCGTCAGACAACAACCAGAACTTCAAGATATCACGATTGGAAGATTGGCTATTACAACGCCACCCAACAAAGGTCAACGTGAGTTCAAGTGCGCTAAATATTCATTTTCAGTCGCCGGTCTCAACTTATTCTCTACCCAGGTTCCAAATTAGAGTCACCCGGCGTCATCGAATGTAACGATGTAAGTTCCCCCATTAGAACAATTTCGTTGATTCCATAAAATTGAGGGTACAGCATTTCGTCTCCTACACCGCCTATACTAATTTTGTGTCAGGTAATGGAAGCTCCCTTACGATTAATAACGTACAAGGAACTGGCAATGGCGCGGCTCTTAGCACACTGTACTCTCCGTACCAGTCAAACTTAACTTGCATTGTGGTGCTCATTCCATTACATTCTCGTCGGAATCTAGTATGTCAGTAAATCACCCTGCTCATTGGACATCTCATAGATTATGCAGCAAATGAAATTATCGTTTAAACTGCGACTTGAGGATTGAATGGTATCACTGATGGAGTATTTAGACCTCGGCTATGTAGTGTCGCTTATATTATGGAAATGCTTTTTTTTATTATTTCTTTTAGTGTTAGGGAGAGACGTTGGGACAAGATTTTCCGAAGACGCTGCAATACTCGTCTGGCTGCATCTCTTCCAGACTGGCCATCAGAAAAGTGCGAATGAAAAATCTGCAGAGCTGGAATTGTGGGCTATCGCGTTCATACGTTCGAGTGATGAGAGGTGATATTTCTGGCTACTACTGTGAAACTAGCGGTTAAGTTACAGCAATGGATCGTAGCGGTCATCTGGATTATCTATCTCAGCCATGGACCGACTCCCACTTTCGCCATTCCAGTTCGGTACCACATATATCGGACTCTAGGTCCTGCTGTACGCCCATCTAACGCTAAGCTATAGCCTCTACAACCGCTCGCGGACAGTCGCGCTCAAAGCGTCTCTCTTATAGAGCGGTACAAACTGGTCCCTAAATTGTACTTCCGACCTAGTAGCAATAGGAACACACAATCAGTGACCGTTCAAAACTCGCAGATGGAAGGCAAGACGTACCATAGATCACTGTCACTTTGAAAGTCAAGCCTTCGGAAGACATTCCCCAAAATCATGTACAGTTCGCTCCACGCGAGGCTGAAAGCGAGAATTATGAGCACGGCAGGTAAAGATGGCATACGAACGACGTACTTGATCCCAAGGCAAGCCCGAGGGCCTTTCCCAAATGAAACTAGATAACGATCCAATGTATGGTCCTTGTCTTCAAGCCACCGTTCAGGGTAGAAGCGTGCTGGATCTGGGAAGATATCCGGGTTCATATGAACGAAGGGGTTTGCAATCGAAACGATTGTCTGGGGGAACTTTGTCAGTTGAATGCATGAGATGGACGAACGAATACGCGTACTCCTGGCGGAACTGCGTGACCAGCGATGACAGCGCCTGCGTCGGGGACCACCCTGTTCATTGGGCTGACCACGCCAAATGACAAGCGAAGGCTTTCTTTGATGACAGCGGTCTGGTACCGATCGGTTCAATGACTGCTTCCATGAGTACGTCATAGCACCCACCAAGTATGGCAACTTCTCCAAACGCTCCAAAGGCAGTGGGTTTCCTTTATCGGGCCACGCTGTCTCCAGCTCCTGCATAAGCTTGCCACGTACCGCATCATCTCGTACTAGACAACGTGTTCCAATAGTACATGCATTCCCAACAGTATCACTCCCGGCAATGCGAAGGGTAAACCCCTCTGCAATCAACCATTCCTTCGTCACCCTATTCGATTGCTTCAGTTTGCCTTCGATACGGGCGTTAGTGAGGAGGGTGTAAAACACATTGAGGTCAGGATCCGAGTCTGGGTCGTATTTGTGCGAATCCCGAAGGGCAATATCGACCTGCTGCTCGATCTCCGCTAGCACCTCCAATGCCGATTCGGATGCCGGTGAGATGCGCACGGCTAACCATTTCGGTAACCTGGTGGCAATTTCTTTAAGGGTAGGAAAATGTTTGAAGATCCAGTTCGATGCAACAACGCCGTCGACGTCAAGGATGGCAGGGTGGTGGAAGGAAGGAAACGAGGTTGTGTCCGGATTTAATCGAAGAGTGTAGAGAGTGATAATGTCAAGAGTGACAGAGCGAAATGCGTGATTCATATTGGCCGGGCTCGTCTTGTGGTTCTTCAATAGCTGCGAGATGAGTTTGTCGACCTATATAAGCGGTGAGCACTGATAAGGCGTGCATGAAGTCAAGAAGGGATACTTACACGTTCTTGAACGACACTTTCAAGTCTGAGAATATATTTTCTTGAGAAGTACGAGGAGAACAGCGACTTCATTTCGGAGTGGTCTTTCGAATTGACAACAGAAAAGACGGCGGGAGGGAGACCAATATCAAACGCGTTATGGTAGAGGTCGGGATCTTTAGGCATCTTGGAAGGAGAGTTGTAGATGTCAGCATAGGCAGCGGGCTCAGTGAAGTGCAGCTAGATAGAAAGTGGTGTCAAAGTCAATGCGTTTGGGAGACGAATTTGGCAATGGTACCTCGTTGCGGCCAACTCTGACGACAGGCCCTGAAAAAGCGTTTTGTGAGCAAGTGTGTGCGTAGCATTGATTACGAGAACTTTCAGCTGACCGTATTGTTCATGGAGGTTATGAAGATGAGCTAGCCAGCCTCCGCCGACTACAATGTCATAATAGGCCCGGTACAGCCATGTCCACTTGGCCAATAGTGGGCCTGGATAGCGGTTTAGAGGGTCCGGACGAAGAAGCCTCACAATGAGAAGTGCGACGACAGCAAGCAAAATGGCGATGAAAGCTTGAGAATCCATAGCTTTCGATGAAGATGGCGTAGAAGAGACGCCAACCAAGGCATATATATATCGAAACTATAGAGGCAGTATGACAATCACAGAATCCCGTAAACGCCGGATTGTCGGAGTCCTAGCAGTGACATTATGGGGCCAACCAGTCCGACACCGTGCGAGGGAGATGCAAGGACAAACGCCTCCAGATCAATTGCAAGCGGTAAATCGGAGTCTGAGAACGAATCAAAATCATAATTGATAATCTCTTACGAGTACAAGATCTTACCAATAGAACTTTGTCATGGAAGATGTACTCTGTGTAGAGTCCACGATGACAGCGCTTGTAGAGCGTCCCAGTGAGTCAGCGCAAACACTCCATGAACGTGAAGTCCGAAAGTCTTTCATGGCCAAGTCATTCGAATGAATTGAATTGCGGCATAACTACACCGAAATCAGACCAAAGTTCGATGATGCGTGAGGTACAGCGACCTACCCAGTGAGTCAGCGTAAACACTCCATGAACGTGAGGTCCGAAAGTCTTGCATGGCCAGGACATTCGAATGAATTGAAGTGCGGCATGACTACACCGAGATCAGACCAAAGTTCGATTTTGTATAAGGCGCAGCAACGATACCAAGCTCATGAACTGCAACCCCAATCCGACATGCAGCACCATCCCTACCACCCTGCATTAACTCCGCACGTTCAATGACACAATTCGCTTGGATATCGAGCAATTAGGGTATTATGTAGTGAAATTGTTTCCCTCTAAAATGAAATGATGGATCAGCACATTGAATGCTGAAAGGAACAAAAGAGACGGACCAATGCTAACGAAGAGATGACGGTATACCTTTGCGAGCTGTAACGACTTGATCCAGACGCGTCGTCAAGCCAAGTCAAGCTATTAAATCCAGTCACCTGTTGTACCTATCCATCGAATTGCGAACGCCGATAGCCAACACGGGAGTTCGTCGGTCGTGAACGCGCAAAGTCAGGAGATATCGATTTCGGCGTAAGTTGATGGCCCTAAAGGTTTTCTTGTGCACGATAGATGTAGAACCTCAGTGAAAGGCGTAGCTTTGCGAAGTCTGAATGTAAAGAAACTCGTTATATCAGTTGAAAAAAGTACAAAGGGGCCTGATACGCACTGTGAATTTTTCAACTCTCGATCCTGCTCTTCTAGCTCCAGATCGTCTTGTTCGTTTTTGCTTCGGCAACCCTTCTCATAGGACTCTTCTTGGTGATCCAGACCAATTGAAAGGGCTACAAGAACTGTCTGAGGTGTCACCTTGCTTGTCGAGGTCCTTCGTTTGTGGAAGTTCATTCCGTCGGAACTCTTTTTGCACACAAAGCCAAATAAACGTTCCGTCGGAACTACAAGGTCGTCGGTGACAATGCCCATCACGGCTTCGCATCGCAGTTCTTCTCATACTTGACTCTTTCTTCCAGGATAAGCTTTGTAGCATGTTTAGTCTGACACATGCCAAGATCTATGCTATGCATCATTCCAGTCATAGTATCTTGCCCAACTCTTGCCTTCACCTTTGCTAGGGTACGGGGAATAATGTGATATTTACTCACATGTGTGAATAAGTTGTGAAAGGCTAGACCCCATGTGAACAATTCAATCGTGAAGAGAGTGGTACAGGACGAAGTTCAAGTAGGCTGCTCAGTGCTTTCGAAGCAACCAGATCATTTCATCACCGTATCCTAACCTTCGTGGCCTTACGAATGAATACTGTTGACATTGCAATTGACTTGGGAGCCCAAGGTATGCTAAAACTACCTCAAGTCACACCAATTGGAAGAGTGGACACAAGGCTAACTTACTGCCATGTCCATTTTTTTCGTATCTACCGAAAGTTTTCATACCTACGTACTCATACAGCCTGAGATTCATACATACTCGAGTCTGCCGCTAACTCGACAAGCGAGGTTAGGCGCCGCTGCAGGCGGCACTTGCCGAGTACAAGTCTACAAGACGGAAGGAATGTCGGTTCCAACGTCAGTACGCGCGTCAGTTCTGGACCGGGGTGTTATGTAGCCGGCAATGCTGACTTTGACCAATGACCACCAACTCGTCCATGCAGCGCAATCAGGATATCAAATCAGTGTAGTCGAGTGAAGGATTCAGGACGACGCGCTCGTCAAATGCTCGTACAGTTGCAGCCGCCGCCACTGAATTTGAATGAAACTCATCTACTACCAAAGTGCGCTCTGGCTCATCTGAGTCGCTATACCGCGACGGGCTCGCCGCTCACCCAAGCGCGTATAACAGTCAACAAGTATACAGTATTTGGGATGAAGAGTTGCAGTGCTCGTTTCCTTTAATGGTTACACAAGGCTATTTATCTTAGCAGTCTGGTTACTATTGAAAAGTGAAGGGGACCATTTCGTGTTAAGCCACTACTCACGTTCCCTCGCTGTAGCACTCAATACATCCCCTTTGTACATCGGCACAAAATACTCTCTAAACTGGACTTCAGACCTACATATTGTTTGGATGTTCGGTTAGGTTTGGACTGCTTGATTAGAAATAATAAAAAAGACGTACCATATATTGCTATCACTACGAAACTCCAGTTTCCGGAACACATTTCCGAAAATCATGTACAATTCGGACCATGCTAGGCTAAAAGCGAATGTACATCAGCATGGTGATGGTGAGAATTACAGTAGAAGCCTTACTTTATCCCAATGCAAGAGCGAGGTCCTTTTCCGAAAGTGACCAAGTATCGATCCAAAACATGGTCCTTGTCTTCCAACCATCGCTCCGGGTAGAAGCGTGCTGGATCAGGGAATATCTCCGGATTCATGTGTACAAAGTAGTTTCCAATCGAGACAATTGTCTGCAGTAGAGTTTATGTTAGACGAAATGAATAGCGGAAAAAACTATGGTACACGTACTCCTGGAGGAACTGGATGATTCGAGATGACGGCGCCCGAATCAGGAACAACTCTGGTCATCGGAGTGACTACACCGATAGACAGACGGAGGCTTTCCTTGATGACAGCAGTCTAAAAAGAACTGATCATTAATTCGCGCTTTGTAGAGATCCGTGAAACTGACCAAGTACAGTAACTTCTCCAAACGTTCCAAAGGGATCGGATTCCCTTTGTCCGGCCACGCATTCTCTAGCTCTTGAACAAGCTTGATGCGTACTCTGTCTTCTTTGATCAGGTAACGCGTTCCAATAGTGCATGTGTTTCCAACAGTATCGCTCCCAGCAATCCGAAGATTGGCTCCCTCTGCAATCAGCCAGTCTCGCGTCACCCTGCTTGACTGCTTCAATTTGCCCTCGATACGTGCATTCTTGGTGATAGTGTAGAACACGTTGGAATCGTCGTCGTCGTCATGGCCATTCATATTGGGTTCGTTCTCAGAGTCCCGTAAAGCCTTGTCAACCAACTGTTCGATCTGTGTATTCATTTCTACGTTTGCTTTCAGACCGGGGTCCATGCGTACCGCTGGCCAGCTTGGAAGATGGATAGCAATCTCTTTGAGGGCCGTGAAGTGCTTGAAGGGCCATGCAGATGCAATGACATTGGTGACACCAATGATTGCCGGGTGTTGAAACGATGGGAAAGACGTCGCGTCCAAACTCGTTCGAAGAGTGTATAGGGTGATAATATCAAGGGTGACAGAGCGGAACGCGTGATTCATGTTGGCCGCAGAAGTCCTATGATTCTTCAAGAGCTGTGAGATGAGTTTGTCGATCTACAGTTAGTTGTCAGTAGGCCGCACAGGGGGTTGTAAAAAGTACACATACACGTTCTTGAACAACATGTTCCAGCCTGAGGATGCCTTTTCGCGAAAAATAGGATGAGATGAGTGATTTGATTTCGGAATGGTCTTTGGGATTGACCGCTGTGAAACTATTGGGAGGCAGACCAAGTTGGAAAGCCTTTGAGTAAAGCGCAGGATCTTTGAGCATTTTGTAAGGAGAGTTGTAAATCTCAGTATAAGCAGCAGGGTCAGTGAAATGCAGCTAGTAGAGATTAAGATCGGTGAGAATGTCGCTGGGATGACACAAACGTACCTCATTGCGCCCAACTCTGACGACGGGACCTGAAAGAAGAGCTCAATGAGAGAGTAATGTATTTGATATAAGGGATGTAAACGTACCAAACTCCTCATGTAGGTTCTTGAGGTGAGAGAGCCAACCACCACCGACTACGACGTCATAGTAGGCTCGATACAACCACGTCCATCTGGCTAATGCTGGACCCGAAAACTGGTCCAAGGGATGTGGGCGAAGAATCCTCCTGAGGAAGAAACCAACAATAAACAGAGTGAGGAGAGTATAGACTTCAAAGAGTTGCATGATTGTCGACAGAAGTGACGGTGAGGAGAGCTTCACGAAAAGTTAGCATTATGTACCTCTGTGAGATGGACTCAGACGTAAGTTCAAGACAGAAAGGATATGAATAATTGACCGGGAAAACGGGGCATTAGGAAGACAGCTGAGTGGAAAGTTATTAAGGTGGTCACAACTATATAGAGTTGTGCCAATGATAGAGCTCATGCCGAACACATTTCATTGGCAGAACAGACGGCTCTGCTCCGAAATTTCTCATAAAATTACATGATGACATGAGTGCAGATTTCCCCCTTGAGACATGAAGTGAGCCCTAGGAGAAATCCATCATGCGCCAAGGCAAAACGTACTTGAAAGCCGTAAAATCATATTTAAGCCTATTAGGATCTCATCTTCCAGCAGTGATTTTCGGAATCCGATGCATTAGATTCGAGAAGCGGATACCCGGTGGCTCCTTATCGAATGGTACCAGGGAGTGGGAAGCGGTGAATCCGATGGTAATGGTTGACATCAAAGAAGTATTAGTGCCGGCGGCGAGCCAACGGCGAGCAGCCGGGCCAACAACCATCTGCAATGTCCGATCACGGCCAAGCTCCCCTAAAACAGATACCCCGATTCCGCTTTAACGATTCAAAAGAATATCTCAATCTTACTTTCATACCTTCAACTCCCAAATCTACCTCCACTCAGGCACTGGGTGACCAATGATGATGACAGCACCGGAATTTCCTTGATACCGGCTGTCTAATATTCGGGAACGAGTTCCATATAAGTAATCCTGAATAGGATGTGGTCCTTGTATGTTCTCCTTATCTCCAGCGTTCAGAGTGCTGACATTGCTTCGCCACAGGGCCTGCTTTCATCATGCAAAACAGGAGATTTTTATCTTCCATTAGGCAACGACAAAGTCATCGTTCATATCGTGCACCCTGTGAATACTATGTATACCCCGAAATTCTATTGGCACTCGAGGTAAAGGCGCTCGCTCCACGTTGAACTATTATTCACACTCCTTTGTTGTAGCACTCAATACATCCCCTTTGTACATTGGCACAAAGTACTCTCTCAGCTGAACTTCCGAACTATCGTTCGCATGTTTAGTCAGGTTTGGTCAGAAATATGGAAAAGACGTACCGTATATCGCTGTCACTATACAGGTCTAGTCTCCGGAACACATTTCCAAAAATCATATATAATTCAGACCATGCTGGACTGGAAATGAATATAGATCAGCATGATGAACAATGATGATTCTAGTAGCAGAATCCTTACTTTATCCCAATGCAAGAGCGAGGTCCTTTTCCGAAAGCAACCAAGTATCAATCCAAAGCATGGTCCTTATCCTCCAGCCATCATTCAGGGTAGAAGCAGGCTGGATCACAGAATATCTCTGGATTCATGTGCACAAAGAAGTTTCCGATTGAAACAATTGTCTGCATTAAAACATAAGGCAAAGTGTTTAATGGGAAAAGGTGTGATACACGTACTCCTGGAGGAACTGGATAACCTGAGATAACAGCACCAGAGTTAGGAATGACTCTGGTCATCGGAGTTACTATGCCAAAGGACAAACAAAGGGTTTCCTTGATGACAGCAGTCTAAATGAATCAGTGATTCAGATCAAGAAATTCTGGCTAAGATTCAGAGGGCTGACCAAGTACGGTAACTTCTCTAGATGTTCCAAAGGGATTGGATTCCCCTTATCTGGCCATGCAGTCTCTAGTTCTTGTACAAGCTTGATGCATACTCTGTCTTCCCTGATAAGGTAACATGTTCCAATAGTGCATGTGTTTCTGACAGTATCACTTCCTGCAAGCCAAAGACCCACTCCCTCTGCAATGAGCCAGTCTCTTGTCACCCTACTCGACTGCCTCAATTTGCCCTTGATATGTGCATTCCTGATAAGAGTGTAGAACATGTTCGAATCGTCATTGTCAAGGTCACCCATATTGGAACTGGTGTTGTTGTCTGAATCCTGTAGAGCCCTGTCAACCAATTCCTTGACCTGTGTGTTCATTTCTATCATTGCTTTCACTCCAGGATTCATGTGTACTGCTAGCCAATATGGAAGTCTGAGAGCAATGTGTTTGAGACTTGTGAAGTGCTTGAAGACTCATACTCAGAAAAGAGATTTGTCAACACTGGTGACTGTAGGTGAAATGAAGGAAAAGATGTCACATTCAAATTTTTTTGAAGAGTGTATAAGGTGATAATATCAAGGGTGACAGAGTGAAATGCATGGCTCATATTAGCAGGAGGAGCTTTGTAATTCTTTACAAGTTGTGAGATAAATTTGATAATCTATAGGTGGGTTTCAGTGGGCTACTCACAGGGCTATTGTAAGAGGTATACATACATGTTCTTGAATAACATGCACCAGCCTGAGAACGTGCTTTCATGAGAAATAGGGCAAAACAAGTGATTTTATTTTGGAATGGTCTTTAGGATTGATTACTAGGAAACTGTCAGGAGGTAGACCGAATTGGAAAGCTTTTGTGTAAAGCACAGGATCCTTGGGCATTTTGTAAGGAGAGTTGTAAATGTCAGCGTAAGCAGCCAGGTCAGTGAAGTGCAACTAAGAAAGAAGTTAGGTTTAGTGAGAACATGCTACTGAGCTGACACAAATGTACCTCATTGCATCCAACTCTGACAATGGGACCTGTTAGGTCTTCATAAGTGGTTATTGTATATCATACTTCTTGTGTAGGGTTGAGAGGTGAGAGAGCCAGCTGCCACTGACTACAATGTCATAATAGGCTTGGTACAACCATGTCCATCTGGCTAATATGAGGCCCAAGGGATCCAGACAGAGAGTTCTCCAGACAATGAGACCAAAGATGGCTGGAGTGAGAAGAATATAAACTTTGAAGAGTTGCATTGTTGTTGGCAGAAATGGTGGTGAGGGAGAGCTTTGCAAAAGAGCAGCATTATATATTTCTCTTAGACTTAAACATAAGCTAAACATGGTAAAATTGTGAAATTGAAACATACCAGACTGATAATAATCTCAGAACCCAAGGCCCTTAGTACTATGCAGATGAATAAAATTTGTGAATTGATAATGAATTTGAGAAGACCTATAGTAACAAGTTACACAGAGCCATCCATATTGAAAGTCTTCAACATGAGAGTATCACAATGACACAATCAAGGACCACTTCCCAGAGGAATGAAGTGAGCCATCAGGGAGACTGCACTGATTGGAGAATACTATGCCAACTTGAAGAAATGAGCACTCTTGATGTCTAAAGAACTATATCCATGCCTAGTGTGGACACATCTTATCTGGCAAGTGTCCCAGACTCCTAGACTTCATAAAGCACTTTTGGAATGATTGATTACTAATAAAATATTAAAAACCAGCTATTAACATAATCAAATTGTTGTCATCATACCTTTTATCCAGTCAATGCATTTATACTGTATGCTTTGAGGCTCATAAACAATTAAGATGACTATTGGACCAATGAAAGATGCTGACACAAACTGTTTTACCATTGACACATGTCACAAGGGGAAGGGCATATGCTATTTTGTCATTGCCATGACATCTGTGCAGTTCCAGCCTTTCATGTTTTGTCGTTTACACATGTTGACTATCCATCCAGTATGGTAGAGACAGGCTTGACTTGCTAGGAATCTTTAATGTCCAAGTTTGAGACTGAACCTTGTTTTGTATAGGTGGGTGGGTGGGGTGGCCATCAGGAAATGACCATACTACTCTCTACTTCCATCACTTTCATGACTTTTCTGCAATATAGACCATTGGCTGTATTGCACAGGAAGACTAATGGAGCATATTTGAGCAACTCACTTCCCAGGTCCAAAACTCTCTTTTCTACTTTTTACTTTCTGGGGCTCTTTGCCAAAAAATCATCAACTACTGTACCATTTTGATCATTCGAACAGGTGGTGTGACATGTGACCAAACAAATGAAAACTTTTCGCTGTCAGATTGGAAGCTGGACTGTGACATTAGGAAAATTTTGGCAGTTTTTAAGGTAGTTTCTAGTGTCCAATAACCCCAATTGGCTGTCAACTCACACAGTGACCTGTGACTGACTGTGACATTTCATCAAATTTGAGGTCTCTGTAACCCATTAATTTGTCTAAGATAAGACTAATGGAAAACTACCCAAAAGATAACCTCCAAAAGTCTAACTCAGGTTGTTGTGCAAGTGTGGATTGACGTGATCAGAGTTACCACACTTAGAATGCCAACAAAACTCTTAGCTAGGTTGATTTTCTCTTATTGAAGCAATCTACTTCAAAGTGTTCACCTCCAGAGGAGTATATATGGGTTTTAAAAGAGTTTATATCCAAACACACAAACACACACACAAGAACACAGTGCACAAAGCACAAAGCACAGGAGCTACAGTCCTACCAAAAGACTCAGTAGCCAATATAGTCTGACTCTATGGAGTTCAAGACTTCTTTAAGACAACTACAGTACACAGTGTACTGAAAAAGGTCCTAGACCAGTTTCTACAAAGAGCTTAATTGCAGGCCCAATTCCTTTGTTAAGACTCTAAGTGTGTCACAACCTGATATCCAACACAGGCCACACACTAAAAGCCACCAGAACTTTTGGTATAAAGTTATCTCTTAGAAAAGTGCTATGAGGCACTCAAGATGTTATTTCTTGTCTCTTACAATGCAAGTTTGTTATCAGATTTCTATCTCTCTGGAGTCACTCAGGACCAATCTCCAGAGCCTGAAGTGAGGAAGCAAAACTGGAATGGCACACACAATTATACGCCAAACAAACTCGTCATGTATTCACAATTAGAGGAGGCATAGTTACTTGAGTATATATGAATATTTAGCTGTCCTTATATACTGTCTAAGGAATATTTCTATAGGAAAATGTAAATAATGCCTGATAATTCAGGAAAATAATAAATGAGTGACTGAGATGCTAAAAGAGGGAATATTCAGATGTCACAGAGTCTGGCCATTAGGGTATCTGATCATATCCACACAGGTATCTGCTTTCCAGGTATTCTGGACTCTTAGATATTTGATTTTTCTCTTTTCTAGATGGGTCTGGATGGACAGATGAGTCTATCTGTTCTGCATTCTCTTTTCCAGCATCCACACAGCCACTGATGTCCAGGTTTCAAAGCTTCTGAGGCTGGAACATACTGTTCCTGTTCCTGTCTCCTTTGATAATTCATTCTTGATCTTATCTAGAACTTCACATTTCTTAGATATCAATNTAGAATGCCAACAAAACTCTTAGCTAGGTTGATTTTCTCTTATTGAAGCAATCTACTTCAAAGTGTTCACCTCCAGAGGAGTATATATGGGTTTTAAAAGAGTTTATATCCAAACACACAAACACACACACAAGAACACAGTGCACAAAGCACAAAGCACAGGAGCTACAGTCCTACCAAAAGACTCAGTAGCCGATATAGTCTGACTCTATGGAGTTCAAGACTTCTTTAAGACAACTACAGTACACAGTGTACTGAAAAAGGTCCTAGACCAGTTTCTACAAAGAGCTTAATTGCAGGCCCAATTCCTTTGTTAAGACTCTAAGTGTGTCACAACCTGAATCTCTCTGGAGTCACTCAGGACCAATCTCCAGAGCCTGAAGTGAGGAAGCAAAACTGGAATGGCACACACAATTATACGCCAAACAAACTCGTCATGTATTCACAATTAGAGGAGGCATAGTTACTTGAGTATATATGAATATTTAGCTGTCCTTATATACTGTCTAAGGAATATTTCTATAGGAAAATGTAAATAATGCCTGATAATTCAGGAAAATAATAAATGAGTGACTGAGATGCTAAAAGAGGGAATATTCAGATGTCACAGAGTCTGGCCATTAGGGTATCTGATCATATCCACACAGGTATCTGCTTTCCAGGTATTCTGGACTCTTAGATATTTGATTTTTCTCTTTTCTAGATGGGTCTGGATGGACAGATGAGTCTATCTGTTCTGCATTCTCTTTTCCAGCATCCACACAGCCACTGATGTCCAGGTTTCAAAGCTTCTGAGGCTGGAACATACTGTTCCTGTTCCTGTCTCCTTTGATAATTCATTCTTGATCTTATCTAGAACTTCACATTTCTTAGATATCAATTATGTCTTGTTGTATCTGTAGTCATGTAGCTACACTTGTTCTGAGGTGTTTCAACTCTTTCTGAGGTTGTGTTGCCCCTTGTTAAGTAATTTCATCTATTTGCACCACATTAGAACTCTTTATTAAGAGATCATCTGCTTTGATTCTGATCTGCATATTCCAATGCCTGATCATTCTCTGATTGTTCCTTTTCTTTCAAGTCATCTCTCTGTTCTGATGTCTTCTCTAAGTACCTCTGTACTGTATGACTGCACATTGCACATTGCAGATGTTATAGAAAAGTGAATAAATTGAAAATTCCTATTAATAGCACTTTGAGAGAGCTCAGTTAACTAGCCAACATGTTTGTATGGTCATACTTAGGTTCCCTACAGGTTTTGGGAGTGATCTGCTTCAGATCTGATACATAGATAAGTCAGAATGTACAGCTTAGACACCTCTGTATAGCATACCATATAGCTCTTTGTACTTTCCAACACACTGTAGCTTCTCTAAGGCAATGACTAGCAGACTGGGCTCACTCTAGTCTTTGTTACCCATTATCTGACATCATATCAAAATGTTCTGATTCAAAAGTAATGTAAATTGAATAAAATTGAGTCTTTTCTAGGTTTGCCATATTACCATGTCTGTTGGAATGATTGAAATGGTACAGTACAGCCACATGAAATATTTCTGTTAGATGTCAACATCATCAAATGAATGCTCTGAACACAAAGGTTTAGCAAAAATCAGCAGTGAAAGTAATGGAAAGTAATTAAAAAGTACTATGTTAAAATCCACTGCTACTTGATAGATTGGTTATTAGACTACTCCAGAAGCATAATCTTCATGCCATTTGTTAAGACTTCTGATGCACTGTCCTTTTTGGCAGAGAGAACCAGAATTTCAGTTGTTGTCTCTAGTGCAACAATCTACTGTCACACTCACATTCAACTCACATCCAATCCATGTTGTGGAAGAGCTGCTTTTAGACATTTTTGAAGGTCTCCTTGAAAGTTGGTGGTCAGAGTCAGAGTTAACATCTGAGTGCTGCAATTAGACTATGGAATTAAGGCATGCTAAGTGGTTTTGACCTGCATCATTCTTCAGAACTTGATACAATGGTGGACACTCAATCAAGTTTCTAGTTATATTACTTCCTTCCGCCAAGCAAGTGCCCCAGCAGTTAGAGTACTGTAGCATTTTGAGCAATTTGAACATCATGGGTCACTGAGGGCATGTTTTTGCATGAATAGTCATGACAGTCACTGGTCCTCACAGGCTTGGTTGAAGTGCTTTAATGGTGAAATATTGAGAAAATCTGGCCTAAAATTGGCAATTTTGCATGAAATTTCTGCAATGTCACAGGTGGCATAGTGAGTGGTTGAATCCAGGGCTTTGGACTTCTGTTCACTAGTCACACCTGCATTCAAACTGCTTGAAATGCACTACAGTATGCCTACAAAAGTTAAATCATTAGCCTCTAAGGATTTGCTTCTCTTTATTATATCTTACAGTTTACTAGGCATCTTTATCATCCAGAGCTTGTCTATTGGCTCATTGGATACAGCCTGATCTCTCAAGTGGAGAATTCCTGCTATTGATATTCTAAAACTGGAGAAGCAACTATGATTATAGTTGTTAAGACCTTACAGTGTCAAGAACAATAGATCAATTGTTACCTACCTCCTCTGATATGAAAACATGCCAGTCTTACCTTTTCCAGAACTGCATTTGAGCCTGGTCTCATTCCTGTAGAAGCTATGCATTGAGCTGAACAAGTGTTCAGAAAGCTGCAAATAATGGTGAATGTGATTGACATCAACTCTAATGGTATACCCACTTGTGCTAGGGCCTATAGATGTTGAAAAGGCTTAGGCTTGCAGTGTGTCCTTACTTCTGTTGTGTCCAGATTTATTTTAATGCCTGCTGTTCTAGTCATTCCCAGCATTGGTACATTCTTGTTAACATGTGTCCACCTCTTAAGTGCTTATCTCTTTCTGTGCAAATGTGCCCAGAGTGTGGTATATTACATGTGATTGGGATATTGGTCATTATGGTGCTGCACCAGTATGTTCTCTATGACTGGCTTTGTTGCTTGAGCACTTATCTCTTTCTCTTCATTGATGGAACATAGTGCTTCACCTTCCTATTATGATCAGAGATTAGGTATGACTGAAATAGAAGTTTGTCAAGGAGACATTGGTTCTGGAACCTCAATACTAATGTTCTCTGCTACAGTACACTCTTATGAATGCACTTGACCTTTCAGGAGCTTATTCATCTTCACTTTAGAAATGTACCTTACATCACAAAAGCTGGCAACAGGTTACAATACTGATAGAATGGTATGTAACATAATACATACCTTATACAATAGCATATAATTATTATGCCCATCATAATGAGGCTACATGGTGTTGTAAGGTCAGCAACACAAGGCAGCATGTTGCAAAGATTGCAATGAGTTGTAGGTGTTACATTATGTTATGAGCATTATATTGTGTTACAAGTAGTATATTGTGTTATGTGTTCTACAATGTATTGCTAATCCTAGATGCAGCCTTGCTTCAATCCAATCCAAATGAACAGGCAAAAGAATCATATATTGACTCCAAGTACATGCATATATACAGGGTAAAGTATTAATATCTGTACAATCCTGGAATCCTCTGCTACAACCTTCATATTCACAGTGGACAGGTATCTAAAGGCAAGATTGAGTAAATATATTACTAGAAAAAAAAATCCATAAGAGCAAACTTACTGAACCATATGTCATGGAGAGCAACACTGGTAATTGAAGAACCTAAGACAGTATTATTAGTAAATGAGATAGAAGAGCAAATGACAGAGGTGGACCTTATATGAACATATGAGAGCACTGATGATAGAGTGAGTTTGATCATACATGACATAGGATTCAACTCGTTGGACCTAGGCTTGAAGACATAAGAATCTATATTATAAGATGAGCTATGAGAGACATATCTTCTTTCAGATGGCATCTGAGTACTGATGTTACTAATAGGTGTAGTTGAGGTGTTGGCAGTGTTGACAGACATTGTTGACAGCATTGGCAGTAGTGAGGGCAGTAATATGGCACACAATGTTGAGGACATTGATGGTGATGCTAATTTGTCTAAGATAAGACTAGTGGAAAACTACCCAAAAAGATAACCTCCAAAAGTCTAGCTTAAGTAGTTGTGCAAGTGTGGATCAACATGATCAGAGTTACCATACTTAGAATGCTAATAAAATCTTAGCTAGGTTGATTCTCTCTTTATTGAAGCAATCTACTTCAAAGTGTTCACCTCCAGAGGAGTATATATGGGTTTTAAAAGAGTTTATATCAAAACACACAAACACACACACAAGAACACAGTGCACAAAGTACAAAACACAAGAGCTACAGTCTCACCAAAAGACTTGGTAGCTGATATAGTCTGACCCTATGGAGTTCAAGACTTCTTTAAGACAACTACAGTACACAGTGTACTGGAAAAGGTCCTAGACCAGTTTCTATAAAGAGCTTAATCGCAGGCCCAATTCCTTTGTTAAGACTCTAAGTGTGTCACAACCTGATACCCAACACAGGCCACACTCCAAAAGCCACTAGAACTTTTGGTGTAAAGTTATCTCTTAGAAAAGTGCCAAGTGCACTAAAGATGTTATTCTTTGTCTCTTATAATGCAAGTTCGTTATCAGATTTCTATCTCTCTAGAGCCACTCAGGACCAATCTCCAGGGCCTGAAGTGAGGAAGCAAAACTGGAATGGCACACGCAATTATACACCAAACAAACTCATCATGTATTCACAATCAGAGGGGGCAGAGTTACTTGAGTATATATGAATATCTAGCTGTCCTTATATATGGTCCATAGCATATATCTACAGAAAAATATAAATAATGTCTGATAATTCAGGAAATAATAAATGAGTGACTGAAATGCTAAAAGAAGGAATATTTAGATGTCACAGAGTCTGGCCATTAGGGTATCCGACCGTATCCACACAGGTATCCGCTAATTTGTCTAAGATAAGACTAGTGGAAAACTACCTCAAAAGATAACCTCCAAAAGTCTAACTCAGGTTGTTGTGCAAGTGTGGATCGACGTGATCAGAGTTGCCACACTTAGAATGCCAACAAAACTCTTAGCTAGGTTGATTCTCTCTTATTGAAGCAATCTACTTCAAAGTGTTCACCTCTAGAGGAGTATATATGGGTTTAAAAAGGGTTTATATCTAAACACACAAACACACACACAAGAACACAGTGCACAAAGCACAAAACACAAGACCTACAGTCCTATACAAAGACTCAATAGCTGATATAGCCTGACTCTATGGAGTTCAAGACTTCCTCAAGACAACTACAGCACACAGTGTACTGGAAAAGGTCCTAGACCAATTTCTACAAAGAACTCAGCACAGGCACACCTCTTGCTAAGTGTGTCACAACCTGATACCCAACACAGACCACACTCCAAGTGCCCAAGGCTCCTTCTTGGTGTAAAGTGTCTCTTAGAAAAGTGCTACAATGCACTCAAAATGTTACTCTTATCTCTTACAATGCAAGTTCATTATCAGATGTCTATCTCTCTGGAGTCACTCAGGACCAATCTCCAGGGCCTGAAGTGAGGAAGCAAAACTGGAATGGCACACAAAATTATACACCAAACAAACTCATCATGTATTCACAATCAGACACTATGGACAAAGGGTTCTTTTGAGATAGTTTCCCAAAGAATTTAGTCAACTGAAAATGTTTATATAGTACAGATAGATTTGATATGAAAAAGACAGTCTTAAAATTATATGCTTTGCTTTTATACTTTTTTTGTCCAAATTTTATAAAAATTAGATTAAAATCTTGATACTTTTCTATTAATTTTAGCTAAGAGGGAATTATCAAATATTCTAGTAGTTTTTAGGCACATTTAGCACAAATATTTTATATGTTAAAGTTTTGTTTTTTCCTACTGTTTTGCAACTGTTTTAGGTGTACTAAATTGGCATATGGTAATTTGATTAAGTTTTACTTCTGTTTTCCCAGAACCAAAAAATCTGGATTTTTGGCCCAGTTTGGTCTGGATTTCACACACTTTTGATGTACAGAAAAACGCAATAACTTGGGCACATTTTAATACTATTTTCAGTGTAAATAATATAGTATATATTCCTATAATATTGCATTAAGGAAATGTTTTATTAATATAGAATAATTTACAATAAGTTTAGAGCAAATATTGCCCAGAAGAATGTATTAGTTTTTAGCAATATTTCTCAAATATTTTAGTAATCTCCAAAGGGACCTTTTGTCTGTAGTGAGAGGGGGCAGAGTTACTTGAGTATATATGAATATCTAGCTGTTCTTATATACTGTCCAAGGAATATTTCTATAGGAAAACGTAAATAATGTCTGATAATTCAGGAAAATAATAAATGAGTGACTGAGATGCTAAAAGAAGGAATATTTGGATGTCATGGAGTCTGGCCACTAGGGTATCTGACTGTATCTGCATGAGTATCTATGTCTCCAGGTGTTCTGGACTCTATAATTTGTATTTTCTCTTTTCTAAGTCAGGTATCTACAAGTGGATGGTTGTATCTGTCCCATTTCTTACAGCATTTCCCTTTCTAGCATCCACACATCAGCAGAGACCTAGATGCCAAAGTTTCTGAGAGTGGAACACACTGTTACTGTTCCTATCTTCTTTGGCAATGCACTTTCAGTCTTAGTTAGGACTTCATATGCATTAGATATTCTTTGTATGTCTTGTTGTGTCTGTCCATTAAGTAACTTCAGTCCTACAAAAGTAGTCTTCTAGCTTCTGAGGTTACTTCTGCACTTAGTTATGTTATTTCTTATGTTTTTGCTGCTGTTGAACTCTTTCTTAAGAGATTGTCTGCTTTGACTCTGATTCATATGTTGACTTCAGAGGAGGATCATTCTTTGATCATTCCTGTTCTAAGACATCTTTCTGTTTTGATGTCTCTTTTAAGTACTTCTGTACTGTTTGACTGTGTGTTGCACCTTGCAGATGTTATAGAAGGTTGAAATAAAAATAAAATCCCATTGATAGCACTTTGAGGGCTTGGTTAACTAGCCAATGTGTTCATTGGGCCATAGTTAGGTCTCCTACAGGTTTCAGGAGTGATCTGCTTTGGATCTGATACATAGATAGGTCAGAAAGTACAGCTTAGACACCTCTGTATAGCATATTATATAGCTTTTTGTACTTTCCAATGCACTATAGCTTCTCTAAGGCAATGACTAGCAGACTGGGCTCACTCTAGTCCTTATTACCCATTATCTTGTGTCATATTAAAGTGTTCCAATTCAGAAATAGTGTAAAATGAATAAAAGTGGGTCTTTTCTAGGTTAGACATATTACCGAGGAGCTATTCCATGATTACTGGCTAAATTATTTGTACAACAATTATGCTCTGTAAAAAGTATATTAGAGTGCTGTGAATGCTTGGGTAAGTATATAGTCCTCATCAGTACATCAATAGAGAAGTTCTGACCATGCTTCAGTCCATCCAAATTATTGCCTGTTCTGTAGTACTACTAAAATCCCAAAAAAGCGAATTTGGCTATAGTAATTTAGGAAAAAATAATGCATACATAAGCTTCTGTCCCCAACAAATAGACATATAGAGGATGTCCCAGCTATGAGGGATAAGGTCCAGCATCAATAGATCCCATACAGTACCATCCATCATCCTATTTCAGGTTTTTTCAGTATTTTGCTCATATATACACCAATACTCAATTGAACTGGCTTCCAAATCTATTTTCCCATATACTAGGACACTTAATCTGCATTATTCACCCCTTAGGACATCCATATAACCACAATAAGGCATCTACCAGATTGCATAAAGTTAAAATGTCCATATTCTGCATATACAGACTATTGATCTAGTATTACTGTACCCAAATCATCAGGGATTTGTATTTCAGAGTAGGAATGGGCTTTATAAGTATATAAGACTATAAAGGTGAAAGATTGGTCATCAGGAAAATTCATATGAATAGTATCAATACTATATCCTGCACATACAGGTTGTTTACCTATTTATTGTGCTACTTTTAACATAATTATGCTTTCAAAATCACAGGAAAGGCATTCTATAATATAACAGAACATACTGATCCAAATTACCTATATGACAGCCTCTCCAGCATGCTCCAATATAGTCCAGTATGTATCTAGTAGTGCATATTACAGCATTACTATATCAAATAATGTCAGATAACATTATTTTTAGTACCATTATATAGCCCCAGCTAAGGCAAGTTGAAATATATATAGCTTACATAATGCTTTTAAAGTATTCTCACATGGTCACTAAAATGTGTCTCTTTTCTAAGAAAAAAGTTGTCGGTCTAGTTATCGGTCTTTTTTGTAAAACAGTTTCTGACAGTTGTCAGTGTTTTTTGCGAAAAACTTACTTCTTCGACTGAAACTTTGAACATTTCCAAAGTATGTATTTCGTCAATATTGACAAATACTTCTTTTACTTCCTCTATGGCCAATAACACAGCTTCTTCCGACAGATGCTTTGTCTGATCAGATTCCACACTTCCTTTTAATTTAGACATGGCTAATACTTGATTCTTAGTTTGTCTATCCAGTGCTTTGATTAGTTTGGGTTGTAAAGTGCAAAGATCTCCCAACGGCATGTTAAGAGTCTCTTTAGCAATTCGAGCTGCTATCACATCCTCCAGGTTCAAATAAAGACTGCCGTCTAGAGGTCGCCTATTTGAATTATCCTCTTTTTGCTGAACAGGTTTAGGCTTATTTGATATATGCTCTTCTGGGAACTTGCTAGCTGGTGGAGGTGGCTTAAACGGCACAGTGTCTATTGGTTTCACACCACTCAAAGCTCTCCTTGCTTCACCATCTTCTTGTGTCCTGCATACATCTCTTTTTGACTCTTCTGTCTCATCAGCTTTCTTTGGACTGTGTTTGCTGCTGTGATCGCTATTCTTTACTTGCTTTTCTCTCCTATGAGGAGCAACATATTTCTTCTTCTCGGCCGTGGAGAGGCTAGGTATCTCTACCACTGGTACTGCTTTTGCTGCAGGAGTTTTGGTATTTAAAGCATAGTTCACACTATCTTCTTTAGTATTTTTCTTTTGTTTAATATTTTCTTCATTTGTAGGTATGCTTTTATTCTTCTTGCTCCAGGTATTGGTACATGTAGCAGGTCGTTCTTGTTCCTCTTGGGTGTTTGCCACTGCTATACAGTCATGGCAAAAAGTAATGCAATCCCAAAAATAGTAAATCATTCTCACACCTGCCAAAATCACTGGAAGTTCGACAAAGACTTTTAATACAATTGTCCATTTTTCTCATTTTTCAAATGAGTTCATACATTCTGAGCCTCAGCTTCCCAAAACAGTTAAAAAAACCACATGGAAATCAATCTGTGTCAGACTTTTTCTGGGATGAATCTCACTCCTAGGCAGATGGGAACCAATTTCCCAATATGGAATTGCATTACTTTTTGCTGCAACTGTAGGCTGTGCTGACCCACACCCATTCCTCGGACTCTCTAGTTTCCCAACCTCGCTGTAGCTTCCATACTATTGAGCTTGGAGATCAAGTATTGTACTGTCTCCTCTAGCTTCTTGATGTGTTCTCCTTGTGCTTCACCTTGCTGTCTTAGCACTGCGTAGTCTTTGCCAGGGTCTCCAGCTCCTTGTTTCATATCTTCATATCTGTCTGTGAACTCATCTTCTTCTTCAGTAGCAAACTGCATATGGACCGAAGCTATTGGAAATTCCCATCCTCGCTTGTTAATGTATTTCAGCATCTTTTCCTTTTGAGTTTCTTTTTCGTCTCCTTTTGGGACATAAGAGCCATCCTTGAATACAAAGCCCCACATGCCTGGTCTAGTTACTAAGATACCTCTTTTCACTAGGTCCTGCTGGAACTGACAGTTGTTCATGTCCTGTTTGACTACATGCTGTGGCAGAATTGGTCCTACTGTGGGTGCTGTGTTTATCACACCTTTTGGATTGAAGACTTGTCATCTGCATTTGTTGTTCCATGGAGCTGTCTCAAACTCCTCATCTTCCGACATATACAAGACTGCTCCAGCATACATAACAGACTTGACAGCTTGTATTAATTCATCTAGTTTGAACACATCATCTCTCCTTTGTCCCTGTAGATCTGGCACGCACACTCTTCTTGCCTCGCTCAAAGCTTTACGCATTAGCCTCTTTTCAAAAGCTGTCACATATAACTTGACTGCTTCTGCGTTGGAGATCAATGGGTTTGGTTTTGCTGATAACAGCTTCTGTACCTCAATCTTAAAAGCCCTGTTGAATGCAAGAGCTTTATTCAACCCGTCCATGGGAATGAGTTTATATTTCAAGACTATTCTTTCCAACTTGTCTCTAGATCCTTCATAGTCTGCCACTGCTTTGGGGAAGCAAGCAGTTAAATCTTTTTTAAACTCCTCCCAATTGGCTTCTAAGTGGGACTTCTTTGCCAACTCTAGTCTGGACATTTCATTTTTGGTGGTGTATTCCATCCATTCTAGCGCTTTCTGAATCTTCACCCAACCGTTTGTAATATTGGCTGTTTCAAAAATTGCATCTAGATCATCTAGCCACAGTACTAACTTGGTTCTTCACACTTCCAAGATGGGGTGGTCTTAGTCTTCTTGGGCAGGCTACTGTTGTTTAACATGGCCTTTACTTGAGCCATGGTGTTCCTAGCAATGCCACTGTTTCCAGAATCAGCCATTTTATTGTTTTGACAGTTTATAGGGTTTTGGTTAGGTTCAGGGTTTTGATCAAAATTAAAATTGTTTTCAAGATGTTCTTGTGAAACGTCTAGGCATAAGGTTAAGTTTGCAAGTAGTGTTTCCACTACTTCAGTATCTGAATCCCTTTCAGGACTGTAGTGTTGACCAAACAATCTAATAAAATCATTGAATGAAAACCTCTCTAATCGAAGATNCTTTGACTGATATAGTACATGCTTCGATAAAGAAAAGGGGTGCTGGGGATGTGTAATAAGTCTGATGTAAAGAGAAGCATAGACATGATAAAGAAGAAGGGTGCTGGGAAGGTGTACTTGTCTGATCAGAAAAAGAAGCATAGAGACAGGGTAAGAAAAATGTAACACACGAGGCCTGTGGTGCCAAAATACCCCTGAAAAAGATATATATAAGTTCTTGACACTACGTACAAGGTGTTCTTTTAACATGGTTTTCTGATTGAGAAAACACTTAATCTTCTTGCAATGAAGATTTTTAAAAAAGCATTTATAAACTCTAAATTTTAATTGTGTCCCCTCAACAAGAATATGTCTGGAGGATGTTAAATTTTCAACAACAAAAGATATAGAATCTTCAAATGCTGAGAATTAATAGACAATACAATATATTAGAATGATTTCTATGCTGAGAAAACATTAAATTTTCTCTGGTTGAAAATGCTCAGAAAATGCTGATAAGATAAGATAAAAATTTCAAATCTTCCATTATAGGAAAGTCAGAGAAAACACCTGGAAAACACTAGGAAAATGGTAGGAAAATCATATGGAAACACTATATCTTACAGCAGTTTTTAGATAGTTTTCATATAATTTTCCTCTTGTATTTAACCTGTTTTTCTTGATATAAAATCCAAAATTTCATATCTATTTTCTGAATGTTTTCTCACTATTTTATAAGGCAGAAAATCTAGTATATTTGTAATTAGAAAACTAAAGGATAATTTTATGATTTCATTGTTATAAAATTATTAAAAAATACAGACTTTTCTGGAAATTAAAATACAGAATATGCTTGTTGTTTTCAATGTGTGATGATAGCTTGAAACTAATAGAATTTTCTGAATGTTGTCTGGAAGTGAATATATAGCAGTATTCTGAGTGTATTTCCTTTATATTAATAGCATGAAAAGAACACCTCATACATAGTGTGATTCTCAGTTTTGTTTGCAAGTTGGTTCAGCGTGGTTTACTGTTACCACAATGTTAAGAATAATTCTCAATGTCTTGCTTGGTAGTTCAGAGATGATTGCCTTCAAAACAACTTCTCAGATCAAAAATGGGTGTTTGTTTGTAAAATATTTATTGGTTTTGTGGTTTTATTAATCACTTCAAAAGCAAATACTAGTATAGATTTCAACCAGAAACTGCCCAAAGAATAAACTTCTTCTAAGTGAGAACAAAGGTACCTCTTGTACCTGAATATAGCCCTCTTAGCTATGTTCTGCAACAATTCTCAAGAGGACAAATCTTCTAGACACTGCTAGCCTGAAACCCTCTCTGATTCACATTGAAACACCAGACTATACTAATGCACATCAGCTACCCTCTTAGTAGACTGACACAATGTTTCTCTTATCAGAAAACACACTTCTTGCATTAAAAACTAAGCTCTTCCTAGCTTTTATTTATATCTCTGGTTTGGGTTACAATCTCAGGTCTCAACTAGATAAGCTAGAGCCTGAAGTGGTTGAAAAAAAATACTGATTGCCAGTAGCTCTTCTACCTGAACAACAATGTCATACACTCTGGTAATCAGTGGGCAGTATCTCTCCTGCCTTCCACCTACAAAACACGTCCCCTTATATACCCTACAACATAAATAATCTAATATATCTGTCACACATACAAATAAAACTGAGTCAGGTGCTAAATATTATATAAACTGAGCTGTGTTTGGTAATTTCTCTGTCACAGTGTCCAATTGTAGTCAGGCTTCATAGCCATAATCTCTTTTATCTTTTTCTATGACAATTGTGCAGTCTCCTGACACTAATCATTTGCAATTTTCTCTATCAAACAGCTCTCCTTCCAATGCTATCTGAAAATATTATACTTCCATGCCACTCCACATGGTTCCTTCCTTCTCTGTCTATTGTCATCTGCTCTGTGGATGCATAATATGCTTCCATTTTCTCCTCTAAAGTGTACATGTAAGCTCAGCCATGCTATCTCCTTGTCATACAGCTTTGTCTTCCACTTTCCGTAATACAGGCACCTTTCTGGTAGCTGATTGTCTATTTCATTTGTCTAATTTGATATTGGTATCTTGAGTATTCCCTGCCGATAATTTGTCATCCTCTGTTTCATATCCATTTCTCAGTAATATTCTTGTTGATGTATCATCGAAGGCTTTTATTCTTCCTTCAAGTTGGGTATAGTTTGAAAATATTGTTAAAAGTGAAAATATTCCCTTTGGTATGCTTTCGATAGAGAAGTATTATGTGGTGTGGTTCCCTACAGGTTTCAGGATGCTCCTCTGTGTTCAGATTCGCTGTTTATTTTCATACTAGCAGTGGTCAGGTACCCTTGTATGGCCTACTGTCAACCATTACTCTGCTAATATTTTGTATCCTTCTCTACTACTCGCTTTGACTAGCTGCTCAGGGCTCACACTAGTCCTCAATTCTCTTATATCTTTCATTTTCAACTATAAAAGTGCAAAATATTCTCTATTTGCATGTGAAACAAAAGGTAAAAGTTATGCATATCACTGGAATCAATGAGAGCAAGAAAATGCAAAAATAAAGTTCGGAAAAGGGAAGAAAGGCCATCAGGGGAATCATTCTCTATGAGTTCATTGGTAGTATAGGTGGAGGAAAGAGAGATGTGTAGGAAATGACTGGAAAGAGCAGATGCATTGAGCATGACCTCATGGATAACACCAGAAGGGTCAATGCAACTCTGATCCAGTGTTGAGGTATTGGAGCTGCAGTCTAGTTTTTTGACTCAGCAGAACCACTAGCTTTGTTGGCTGAGGGTGCTTTGTCAACAGAGGCAGTGTGTCCAGATGCTTTACCCTTTGTGTCGCAGGCCTTCTTCTTCACATAGTTGTTGATGTCATGCTTGTCACCGCAGAACATGCAAAGACTGTTCTCCTGTCAGCGCTTGTGTTCTTTGTCTGTCAGTTTCCTATTCTTGAGCTTGCCTTCAAGCCAAGAGGGTAGCAATTTAGACTGGTTACCTGAACTGGACTTTGACTTAGCAGAGGAAGAGGAAGTGCCTTGGTCTGAGGACTAGGATTTGCCTGAGTTAGAGTTGGAACCTGAGTTCCCACTTGAAGACAAACCCTTGCTATCTCTGCCCTGGAACTGGAACTGGTGCCAGCCTTTGGACCTGAAGACTAGGCAGATCCTGACATGCAAGACTTCTCAGCTTGTCAAGACCAATACTGGTCATCAATCAAATGGGTGAGGTCTCAGAGCACATAGAAAGAATCAGGTCAGCCGACATGAGACATCTTGTCCTTAATGCAGTCAGGCAGACCCCAGTAGTACTAGTAAGAGAAAATGTTCTCACCNACACAATGTTTCTCTTATCAGAAAACACACTTCTTGCATTAAAAACTAAGCTCTTCCTAGCTTTTATTTATATCTCTGGTTTGGGTTACAATCTCAGGTCTCAACTAGCCTGTGCCTCTTGCACAACTAAATAAGCTAGAGCCCAAAGTGATTGAAAAATACTGATTGCCAGTAGCTCTTCTACCTGAACAACAATGTCATACACTCTGGTAATCAGTGGGCAGTATCTCTCCTGCCTTCCACCTACAAAACACGTCCCCTTATATACCCTACAACATAAATAATCTAATATATCTGTCACACATACAAATAAAACTGAGTCAGGTGCTAAATATTATATAAACTGAGCTGTGTTTGGTAATTTCTCTGTCACAGTGTCCAATTGTAGTCAGGCTTCATAGCCATAATCTCTTTTATCTTTTTCTATGACAATTGTGCAGTCTCCTGACACTAATCATTTGCAATTTTCTCTATCAAACAGCTCTCCTTCCAATGCTATCTGAAAATATTATACTTCCATGCCACTCCACATGGTTCCTTCCTTCTCTGTCTATTGTCATCTGCTCTGTGGATGCATAATATGCTTCCATTTTCTCCTCTAAAGTGTACATGTAAGCTCAGCCATGCTATCTCCTTGTCATACAGCTTTGTCTTCCACTTTCCGTAATACAGGCACCTTTCTGGTAGCTGATTGTCTATTTCATTTGTCTAATTTGATATTGGTATCTTGAGTATTCCCTGCCGATAATTTGTCATCCTCTGTTTCATATCCATTTCTCAGTAATATTCTTGTTGATGTATCATCGAAGGCTTTTATTCTTCCTTCAAGTTGGGTATAGTTTGAAAATATTGTTAAAAGTGAAAATATTCCCTTTGGTATGCTTTCGATAGAGAAGTATTATGTGGTGTGGTTCCCTACAGGTTTCAGGATGCTCCTCTGTGTTCAGATTCGCTGTTTATTTTCATACTAGCAGTGGTCAGGTACCCTTGTATGGCCTACTGTCAACCATTACTCTGCTAATATTTTGTATCCTTCTCTACTACTCGCTTTGACTAGCTGCTCAGGGCTCACACTAGTCCTCAATTCTCTTATATCTTTCATTTTCAACTATAAAAGTGCAAAATATTCTCTATTTGCATGTGAAACAAAAGGTAAAAGTTATGCATATCACTGGAATCAATGAGAGCAAGAAAATGCAAAAATAAAGTTCGGAAAAGGGAAGAAAGGCCATCAGGGGAATCATTCTCTATGAGTTCATTGGTAGTATAGGTGGAGGAAAGAGAGATGTGTAGGAAATGACTGGAAAGAGCAGATGCATTGAGCATGACCTCATGGATAACACCAGAAGGGTCAATGCAACTCTGATCCAGTGTTGAGGTATTGGAGCTGCAGTCTAGTTTTTTGACTCAGCAGAACCACTAGCTTTGTTGGCTGAGGGTGCTTTGTCAACAGAGGCAGTGTGTCCAGATGCTTTACCCTTTGTGTCGCAGGCCTTCTTCTTCACATAGTTGTTGATGTCATGCTTGTCACCGCAGAACATGCAAAGACTGTTCTCCTGTCAGCGCTTGTGTTCTTTGTCTGTCAGTTTCCTATTCTTGAGCTTGCCTTCAAGCCAAGAGGGTAGCAATTTAGACTGGTTACCTGAACTGGACTTTGACTTAGCAGAGGAAGAGGAAGTGCCTTGGTCTGAGGACTAGGATTTGCCTGAGTTAGAGTTGGAACCTGAGTTCCCACTTGAAGACAAACCCTTGCTATCTCTGCCCTGGAACTGGAACTGGTGCCAGCCTTTGGACCTGAAGACTAGGCAGATCCTGACATGCAAGACTTCTCAGCTTGTCAAGACCAATACTGGTCATCAATCAAATGGGTGAGGTCTCAGAGCACATAGAAAGAATCAGGTCAGCCGACATGAGACATCTTGTCCTTAATGCAGTCAGGCAGACCCCAGTAGTACTAGTAAGAGAAAATGTTCTCACCCCAATCCAGTTCAACCATAGTGTTCTGGAACTTGAGATTGTAGGTGCAGATGTGATCTGCATCACACATCTGGAGGTTGTTGAGAGTGTCCTCTGCTTCAACTCATGAGTTACAAGGTCCAAAGTTGACCCAGAGTTCATTTATGAATGTAGCATAGTTCTTGGTCCAAAGAGCTTTGAGCCCCAGCCAAACACTAAGAATGTTATACTGAAACCATTTTGATGTGTTGCCCTGAAGGAAGGAGAGAGCGAACATAACTTTCAAAGTGTCAGCAGAGAAGGCGTCAGGTCAGTCATTGAAGTGAAGAGCAAGAGATGCCAGCCAGGGTTTCAGGAGCTTTGGGTTGCTACCATCATATGCATCAGGTTCTTTGAGTTTGGACTTTGCATGAGATGATCTTCCTGGGTCACCTGTTAATTCCAGATGATCAGCTAAGGAGCTGAGGACACAGGTCATGGATCAGAAAGCAAGAAGGGCTTCATTGTTTTTAGAGGATCAGCT
Source organism: Moniliophthora roreri (assembly GCA_001466705.2). NCBI lineage: Eukaryota > Fungi > Basidiomycota > Agaricomycetes > Agaricales > Marasmiaceae > Moniliophthora > Moniliophthora roreri. The sequence continues at coordinate 80,627 of LATX02000184.1, forward strand.
CCGAGAACAACTACATCTGCCACGTCCACCACCACTACTGCCTCCTCCTCCACCACCAGGAGGTGGGGGATCATTTCCACTACCATCACCAGGTCCATCACTAGGTACTCTGTCATCTCTGTCTCCTCCTTCCTTGTCACCATCTCTGTCTGGAGCTGGTTGGCGAGGTGGTATGGAGCCTGCAACAGAGTGTTCTTTGTCGTCCTCTTTGTCTAGAGGTCCAGCCTGCTGACTAGTGTCACCAGGACCATCAGGGGCTTCCAAGTTGAGAGGCAAATTGAAGCGAGAGAATAAGCTTGGCTGACCAGAGTATCTGTTAGATCCGAACATTGAAGGAAAAGGGGGTGAGAGAAAGCCTGTCTGAGGAGACTGGCGTGAAAGATGTGTGGAAATAGAGTCATAGGAGAAGAGACTACTGGATGATGGTCCAGTCTATGAACCGCCATCTTTAAACAATTCCTGAATGAAGTCACTCTGCATTTGGAAAGCAGGTTTCATGCATGCAGTATGCCCCACCTTACCTGAAGATGCAGGGACTCCTGCAGCTTGACATTGCACCCAGAAATTGCAGTCAGCATCTTGCTTCTGGCGTTGGGAATCAGCTTTAGTTGGTTGTTTTGCAGTGAAGGAAGTTAGAGCAGAAGATTGTGGATGGAAGGAAGAAAAGAGATCTATGATTCAGCAGTTCCAAGTGGAAAATACTGTTAGGACTATGCAAGAACAGAAAAGGACAAGGACGAGTATGGCCAAATGGCAAGAAGAGTACCATGCAAAGGAGGTGGGTTCGCTGAAGCTATTGGCAACAGCACTACTGAACTATGGAGCTCGGCAGAGATGAAGGGTCTCTGCACAAGCAAGATTGAGAGCAAAATCAAGGAGAGAGGAGTAGAGCATAGAATAATGTTAATTTTCCACTTGGGGTATACTGGTAGAATACAGTAGTTTATATCTACTGGGAAAGGGTACAACATGGAGAACATATGCAGTCCATGAGGATAATGGCCAATATGTCACTACAAGAAAAACATATAGTAAGATGTACAATGTGGAGATTAATGAAATGTGTAAGATATGATAGAAAGGGCACATAGGTGGTCCTCATATGAGTTACAGCCAAGCTGAGTCGTACAGGTGTAACAGAAACAATTCTTCTTGTTTCACTGAAACAGGCTTCAATGGTTGAGTAATATTCATGGTAGGAAACACTGGTGGTGGCTGGAACAGATATGACAAAGGCATTGCTGCACTTAGCATTGCTGTCCCTACTCCTGGGTTGACTGATGGAACTCCAGCTCCCAATGCAAAACTTCCTAATCCTATATATACATCTCCTGAGCTTGTACTCATAATCATCTCTGCTTGCTCCATGACTTCCTGGAGTTTCTATGGATCCATTCTTCTTCTTCTTCCATCCTCAGCTTCCAAATTCAACTTGTTCAGGGACCAATCAGCCATTCTAATTCAGACTCTCTCTCAAACTGATGGTTCTAAACCTGCTAAATAAAAACCTATTGCTTCAAAGTTCAAAATCATAGGTGGATCTCTCATCAATTTAGCTGCTTCTAGCTTAAATGCCCTATGATATGCTCTAAGCTTCTCTAGATCCCAGTCTGTAGCTTTCTGATATACTGCTAAAATCTTCTGTAACCTGACCATTGATCCTTGGCCATTATCAACTAAATCTGGGAACTCTCTGAATAATAATTTCTCAAACTCACTCCATGAGTGGCCCAATGCTTCTTTTCTATCTTGCAGTTGCTGTCTTAAATCATATGAAAACTTCAACATCGCTAGATAGATTTTTGACACATCCTCTTTAACCTGGGCCATGTCTAGTGCATTCTCAAAATCTTCAAGCCATGGTTGAAGAGTCATAGGTTGCAACTTGTCAAATCTCTCTATTTTCGATAATATTTTCAATACTCTCTCATTTCATACTTCTTTGGCTGCTGCATCTGTAAGTGTATTCCACTTTTCTCTCTGTGCTAAGTCTGCCATTATAGTCTGTTCTGCTACAGTAATATCTTCTGTAACTTCTTTGTCTGGTTCAAAATATTCTTCTTCTTCCAAGCTGGAACTACTGCTCTGTTCTGTCTGTTCAGGAGACTCTCGGTGAAAGTATTAATGGTGTATTAGGTGGTGCTTTTAATCTATATCTTCTAGGTGCTGGACTGAGAACAAATTCCTCTTGTGACTGTGGAAATCTTTCTGCAGTACCAAATGTTGAAGCTGGATATATGGGTACTCTACTTCTAGTAAAACTCTCTGCAGGTGGTAGTAACTGTGAGCCTGTAGTTCATGTATGACTCCTTGTCACTCTTCTTCCTACACTGGACTGTGATGATGATGAAGCTTTGAATTGACTAGACAAAGCTCCTTCTGTCTGTGGACTGGAACCTTGAACAACTTCTTCAATGGTTCGTTTCTTTGGACTAATCTTGACTAGCCCTTACTCTAGATCTTTACTTGTCTCTAAGATCTCTAGTGGTTTTAAGTCAAATCTCTTCAAGACTTAACTAATATTCTCTATCTGATCGTCTTTTCTGAAGCTTATCTCTTCGCAGTAAGCAATTCACTGATAATATTCTCTGGAACCTCCCTCGTGGTGGGCTCCAGATGAAGATGCTCAAAAACCTATGCCTCTACTATGAAAACACAAGGCCTGTGGTGCCAAAATACCCCCAAAAAAGGTATATATAAGTTCTTGATTCTCAGTTTTGTTTGTGAGTTGGTTCAGTGTGGTTCACTGTTACTGCAATGTTAAGAATAATTCTCAATGTCTCGCTTGGTAGTTCAGAGATGATTGCCTTCAAAACAACTTCTCAGATCAAAAATGGGTGTTCATTTTGTATAATATTTATTGGTTTTGTGGTTTTATTAATCACTTCAAAAGCAAATACTAGTATAGATTTCAACCAGAAACTGCCCAAAGAATAAACTTCTTCTAAGTGAGAACAAAGGTACCTCTTGTACCTGAATATAGCTCTCTTAACTATGTTCTGCAACAATTCTCAAGAGGACAAATCTTCTAGACACTGCTAGCCTGAAACCCTCTCTGATTCATGTCGAAACACCAGACTATACTGATGCATGTTAGCTACCCTCTTAGTAGACTGATACAATGTTTCTCTTATCAGAAAACACACCTCTTGCATTAAAAACTAAGCTCTTCCTAGCTTTTATTTATATCTCTAGTTTGGGTTACAATTTCAGATCTCAACTAGCCTGTGCCTCTTGCACAACTAAATAAGCTAGGGCCCGAAGTGATTGAAAAATACTGATTGTGTTACGTTACTTGCACAGCAACGACAACAACTCAACAACACTTGACGTAGTGATGCAGAGTTAACTTCAACGAGAAAGGAAAGTTCCCTTCCCGAAGGAGCTAAGGTTCAAGTTAAAGAGCTAGCTTAAGAAAAGCTAGAGTTCAGAGTTCATTTGTTGGCTAAACACAAGTTGATTAAACCAGGTCAAGCTGAAGAGCTATAACCCAGTTCTATCTACTCTTATACATCCATTGTAGTTACGCATTTGTACAACATAGAACATCTGGGAATACGATGGAATTTGTATAAGATAATCGAATAGAAGGTAATAGAATGTCAGAGAAATGTTAATAAGAAAAAGAATCGAAATGATATCATAAAAGAAAATAACAGAACACCATAGAACGATTTGTAAAAGGGGAGCTGGGAAAATGGATGAGTCCAGATGTCAAAGAGAAGCATAATGTTGGGCACTAGAATGCCCGGAATAGTGGTACAAGAAAAGAAAATGCGAAATTGTCTGTAAAAAATGAAAAACTGTAACATTACCCTCCTCTTACATTCAAGCATCCATGCTTGTCATCGGTTGTCCCATATGCAACCATTCTCCCTGGAATATCGGCGAGTTTGTTCTGTAGAAGTATCTCGGCCCTTCATCTTCTCCGATGTCAACCACAATTGCTAGTCTTGCTGGTGGTTCTCGACGATCAAGATTCTCCATCTCCATAGACCTCATCGTCCCAGGCGAGATCGTCTGTAAGATTGTCATAAGCAGTTGGATCACCAAGGGAATGGTTACGCTTCAGAGCTCTTCTAGACCTTCGTCGGTTGTGGCAGTCACAAGATATATGTCCAGGTGCACGTTCGGTGCAGAGTGGGCAACTATACTGCCTGCAGTCAGTGGCACAGTGTTTCTCCAATCTGCACACAGGGCACAGAGTCGCTCGTACACCTCTTCTGTCTGTTCCATGGTACGCGGCGTAGGATTCCTCGATCTGCCGACGAGTTGTATTTCTTCGGGTTTATCTTCGAGGTCTTCGTCGTCCCACACCAACCGGCGTTCTGGAGTCAGTCGGTTCATCAGTGGCGGTGTTGAACTGGTTCGCATCCTTGAACCATTGTTCGTGGTAGGTGGAATGAGTGGAGGTGTCAGAGACACTGGGCTGTTCGAATCTTGGTTCGGGTATAGAAGGAGGTGTTGGATGTGGGGAGGTGGTGGGGAATAGTCGTGTTTGTTCAGCTGTGTCGGAGATGGTTCTTGTTCCTGAATCATCGGTTCGTCTGCTCGATGACTCAGAGGGGTAGACAAGTTCGTTCTGAAAATCGGCGATGGTGTTTGTAGGCTGTGTTGGATTGGAATGGATGGCAGGGGATGCAAGACGTAGTCTCTGTCTTGTCTGGAGAAGGCATTGGCCATGAGCGACGACAATTGCTCTTCGGAGTCTTCTTTGAGTTCGTTGGACCTCATGGAAGAAGGTGGGCTCATTGGGATTGATGTCCTCGCTGTCTGGGAAAGGCTCGTCGTCGTCTTTCGGAATTTCTATGTGAACCAGTAAGTTCTCGACGTCTAAGATGGGCACTGGTACCATTATGAGGCCCATCAATTGGATTGCATCTTCGTCGTTTGTCATGGCTTCGGCGAATGTCCCAGCTTGACGATCTAGCTGAGCTAGGGCTTCGTTCATTCTGTGGCGATGACCTCTAAGGAAGAGCAAACTGCCCCAGAAGGCTCGAAGTCTGTCATTATCTTGGACGGCAGTGGTGATTTGATCGTCGTAGTCTTCGGAGTTGATAAGGAAAAGGAGTTCAAACGCACTGGGACGGTACGATCCAGTGTGTGTTACTTCGTGTGAGAAGACTTGTCGAGAAGAGTGCAGGAGTTCAGAAGACATGTTCGTTGGAATGAAGTTCTAAGGGAGATTATGTCAGATTTTATACTCCAGATACAACTCCATCGAGTGTTTGAGGGCACTCGGCCTTTTCCATTGATTGTGGGATGAGTCGTAACCTTTCCAAGACACGAGATAGTGGGTTGGCTTTTGGATTTTTCCTTTCTTTTTCCCTTTCGGTCGATGACCTATAATTGCTTCCACTTCGAATTCTTCTTGTCCTTCAATGATGTCAGGTGGCGGTTCAAGGAAGTTTGGTCCATGGATATCGTTTTCCTTAAATGGTGTAAGAAGACCGGCATGGAAAATGGGGTGGATCCTCCACTGGAACAGGAGTTTTAATTTGTAAGTTACTGGTCCCATTACCTCCTCTATTTCGAAGGGTCCTTCTCGTTTTGGCGACAGTTTTGGCGAAGGATAACCAAGCGAAAGGTTTTTCCCTTCTAGCCAAACCTTTTGTCCCTTTTCAAACCTATCAAAATGCCTTCTGTTTCTTTCTTTCATCCTTCTTGCAGAAATGTCCAAGAGTGCCAAGGTTTCTTCTCTCAGCTTTTTGAGTTCTTCGATTCGTTTCTCCACCGATGGAATCAATGTCCTGTCGAACACAGTGGGTAATGGTCTGGGATGATAGCCCATCGTGAGGTAGAAAGGGGATTGTTTTGTTATGGAATGCATTCTAGAGTTGTGTGCGAATTCTGCAAAGTGGAGGAGGTCCTTCCATTTCGTCTGTTCTTTCGCGCAAAAGAATCGAAGATAGATTTCCACCTCTTGATTTACTCTTTCAGTTTCTCCGTCCGTTTGAGGATGATAAGTGGTACTCAGCATTTGTTTGGTCCCCAAGATCCTTCCCATTTCAGTAAATACCTCTGCAGCGAATCGAGGGTCTCTGTCTGAGATAATTTTGTCCAGTAGTCTGAATCTCTTGTACACGTGTTGAAAAAGAAGTTCGGCTGTTTCCGTTGCATCTAGTTTCTTCTTGCACAGAATGAAAATTACCCCCTTCGTAGCGGTGTGGTCCACCACGACTAAGATTGCATTGCATCCGTCCACTTCTGGAAGATCTGTGATCAAGTCCATTGTGATAATTTGAAATGGTAACGCATCTTTGTGGCCTTCAATTGGTTGTAGTGGTACTCGCGTCGGATGTGTGTTGATTTTCATCTGTTGACATGCCACACATCCGTCCACAAACGCTTTGATGTATTTTGTCATTCCTGGCCACCAATAGTCTCGTTGGATTTGATCAACAGTGTTCCATTGTCCTGGATGTCCGTGTGGTAACGCCTCATGAATCGATTTCACGAGGTGTTTGCGCAATTTTGGATCATTTGGAACATATGCTCTATTTTTGTAATAGAGGATTCTGTCTGTCGTCCTCCAGTCTTGCAAGGATGATTTGATCGGAGTGACTCCTTTCTCCAATAATGACTCTACTGTCATCTTGAAAAACTCATCTGTCAGCAGTGCTTCTTCAAGCATGTCCTTCAGTTCCGTGTCGATTGTATTAATGAATAACTTATCAGGTAATACAACGACATTCTTGTTGTCTGTATCTTCATCCTCCACGAGATCTGATCTTCTTGACAAAGTGTCCGATTGTACCATCTTTGTTCCAGGTATGTGAATCAGTTGGAGTTCGAATTGAGAAATATAAAGGCTCCATCGGGCTTGTCTTTAATTTAACTTCTGTGCAGTTCTGAAGTAAGACAAGTTTTTGTAATCAGATAGAATTGTCACCAAGTGAGTGGAACCAAGCAAATAGTGTTCCCATGCTTTAAGGGCGTTCACTATTGCTAAGAGTTCTCTGTCATAGATCTCGTAATTCCGTTCTGTTTCCGTGAGGGCATGCGACAGATATCCACATGGATGTAATTTGTTGTCCGTGTCGTTTTGTCGTAATACTGCCCCCGTAGCCCATTTCGATGTGTCAGCTTCGATGATGAAGGGTTGTGTGTCGTCTGGCATCTTCAGGATCGGTTGTTGGAGGAATTTTAACTTCATCACTTCGAAAGCTATTTGACATAGCTTTGTCCATTTGAACGGTACATTCTTCTTCGTCAAATCGTGCAATGGTCGGGCAATTTCCACATATCGTCCTATAAATTTCCGATAGAAATTTGCAAATCCTAGGAAAGATCTCACACCTTTAACTGTGGTTGGCGGTTCCCAGTCTTTGATTCCTGCTAGTTTCATCGGATCCATTTGGACATGTCCGGGAGTGATGACCAATCCTAAGAAGAGTGTTTTGACGACATCAAATTCGCACTTTTCCGGTTTGAGGTATAGATCATGTTCTCGTAATCGTTCCAGCACTTGTCTCATTCGAAGTTGATGCATTCGCCTGTCTTCCGAAAATATAAGGATGTCATCCATATATACCACGCACCATTCTTTATCGATGAAATCCTTCAAGATGTCGTTCATGAAGGCTTGGAAGGTGGCAGGTGAATTCATTAGTCCAAAAAACATGACTGTGGGTTCAAAGAGCCCTCTCAGAGTTTTGAATGCCGCTTTCCATTGATCTCCATCTTTGATCTGGATGTTATTGTATCCGTTTCACAAGTCTAGTTTGGTAAAGACATGAGCTGTCTTTAGTTTGTCAACGAGATCAGTTACAAGAGGAAGAGGATATTGATTCTTTATTGTTCCATTGTTAAGGTCCCTATAGTCTTGGCATGGTCAGAGTGCTCCTGCTTCTTTCTTTGACACAAAGAAAAAAGGAGAAGCCATCGGAGATTTCGAAGGTCGAATATATCCTTTTCAAAGGTTTTCGTCTAAGAACTTGTCTTGTTCGATTCATTCTTTAGGCAAAAGAGAATAGACTTTACAATCCTGAGGTTTCAAATCGGGTTTCAAATCTATCGCGTGGTCGTAGGGTCTAGATGGTGGGAATCTTTCAGACTTTTTCTTCTCGAATCTGTCAGTGTAATCCGATAGATAAGGAGGAATCAGTTCTTCTAAACTCTTTGATTTGACTTCATGAGCCTGTGCCAATACCTGGGAGGTGGACAACTTAGCGTTGATTCTGATTTCATTGCTGTCCTCTTCTCCTCTGATGAACGACTGGATAATAACCTCTTCATCTTCCGCTCTATCAAGGATTCCTGAGAAATGCTTGATCAGTCTTTGAACCATGATCTTTCGCCTGGGTCTGAATCTGATTACTTCCGTTATCCAATCGATATCTGGGTTGTGATCTTGTAACCAGGGTAATCCTAGGATCATCTGCTCTGGTCCGAGACTGGAGATGAAAAGTGTTTCCGTCATCTCTCTATCTCCGATGGAAATATCTATAGTGATTGTATGTGTGATCCAACCAATCTTGTTTCATGTTCCATCAACATTGTAAACTTTGATGGGTTTTTCCAACTTGTTCCATGGTTTTTTTGTTTTTCGTGCTTCTTCTTCACTGATGAAGCGTCCTCCTGCCCCAGAATCAATCAGGGCTTTTCCTTCGACGATTTCTGTCCCATTGTTGTATGTGAATGGAATATGCATAGAGTGTCTCATAAACTTAGCTAGTACAACAGTTGAGACTGTAATTGCAGGTGGTAAGAGCGTCGGCCTCTTCCACCTCTTCAAAAACCCTCTTTTCCTATAAGATCGAAGATCTCCTCTTGTTCGGCAGCTCCCTGTTCCAATATCATCTTCTGAACTTTTGTGAAGACGTCCCGTGGGGTCATCTTCTTTGGTTCGGCTTTCGGAGGAAGGGTTCGTTCAGCTTGAATTTGTCCTTTAAGGGGACAATCTCGTGAGATGTGACCGATCTGTGCACATCGGAAACACTTCCCTTGAATCATATAATCTTTCTTGTCGTTGTCCAACAGAGGAAAGGTTTGGTTGATTACCACTTCTTTCTCCTTTCGATTGATCTTCAGCTTCACTGTTTCCTTTAGTTGTCTTCGTTTCTTGTTTGCCATGGCGAATTTGTACTGATTGTCATATCGAATGGCAATTTCATACCATTTGTCGAGAGTTTCAGGAGGTCCTTCAGATCGAAGCATAATCTTGTCTTGGAGAGAAGGGACCAATCCTTCTTTGAAGAACATCATTAGGGCAACGTCATCGTATCCGGTTTGTGATGCTAGGAGGCGGAATTGATTAACATAATCGTCGGCCCATTCCTTCATTTGAAGGTCGCAGATTCTCATCTGTGTGTCTCCCACAACATCAACTGGCTGCCAATGCTTCTTGAATCTAGCCTTGAAAGCACTCCAAGTTTCTTCGGCAGCTTTCTTCTTTTCTTCAGGATCATCATCTTCAGGGAATAACTGTTCTTGTTCGGTCATTTTCCATTCTGTGGTTTTTCCTTTCAAGAGCGAAAGGAGAATCATCTTCTTCTTTTCGTCGGTATTGCCCTTGCTAGGATTCATTTTGAAGTATAGTTCGAGATCAAAAAGAAAACGACACGTATCTTTGTGGTCTCCTTCATATGGTTCAGGAGTAGGTCCCTTGCTCGAGTCTTCTTTCTTTTCATCCATCGCATCAACAACCGATGTTGCAATCTGTATGACCCATTTATTTTTGGAACTTTCTTCTTTCTTGACATCTGGTTTGACGTCAGTGCTTCCGCTTGGAGTAGTCATTTCTGGAGTTCGGAATAAATCTTTTATTCCCAAGGACTCTGTTTCGGATTCATGTGAAGACTTAGCTTCGGGTTCGCTTTCACTTTGTTCTTCGATTTCTCGTTCTTGAAGCCCTTCGATGGCTTTCTTTCGTTGACTTCGAGTAATCCTTTGCGGAATTCGAGTCAGGTCGGAGTTCAATAGCTGTTCGGCTACTTCAAGATCTTCGTCGAGGTCGGTTTCTTCCTCTGCCGTAAGGCATGCTCGAGGTGACGTCTTGTCCTTGGTAGGTGATGCCTAAACCTGGGTAGGTCGGCAACGATCAGCTTGACCTTTTGTTACATTACTTGCGCAGCAACGACAACAACTCAACAACACTTGACGTAGTGATGCGGAGTTAACTTCAACGAGAAAGGAAAGTTCCCTTCCCGAAGGAGCTAAGGTTCAAGTTAAAGAGCTAGCTTAACAAAAGCTAGAGTTCAGAGTTCGTTTGTTGGCTAAACACAAGTTGATTAAACCAGGTCAAGCTGAAGAGCTATAACCCAGTTCTATCTACTCTTATACATCCATTGTAGTTACGCATTTGTACAACATAGAACGTCTGGGAATACGATGGAATTTGTATAAGATAATCGAATAGAAGGTAATAGAATGTCAGAGAAATGTTAATAAGAAAAAGAATCGAAATGATATCATAAAAGAAAATAACAGAACACTATAGAACGATTTGTAAAAGGGGAGCTGGGAAAATGGACGAGTCCAGATGTCAAAGAGAAGCATAATGTTGGGTGCTAGAATGCCCAGAATAGTGGTACAAGAAAAGAAAACGCGAAATTGTCTGTAAAAAATGAAAAACTGTAACAGATTGCCAGTAGCTCTTCTACCTGAACAACATCATACACTCTGGTAATCAGTAGGCAGTATCTCTCCTGCTTTCCACCTACAAAACACATCCCCTTATATACTCTACAACATAAATAATCTAATATATCTGTCACAAATACAAATAAAACTGAGTTGGGTGATAAATATTATATAAACTGAGCTGTGTTTGGTAATTTCTCTGTCACAGTGTCCAATTGTAGTCAGGCTTCATAGCCATAAACTCTTTTATTCTTTTTCTATAACAATTGTGCAGTCTTCTGACACTAACCATTTGCAATTTTCTCTATCAAATGGCTCTCCTTCCGACTCCATTTGAAAATATTATACTTCCATGCCACTCTGCACAGTTCCTTCCTTCTCCATCTACTATCATCTGCTCTATGGACATGTAATATGCTTCCATCTCTATGTTTAAAGTGTACACATAAGCTCAGCTGTGCTGGTTTCTTGTCATACAGCTTTGTCTTCCATTTTTCTGTGATACAGGCACCCTTCCAGTAGCTGATCATCTATTTCATTCTTCAATTTGATATTCGGTATCTCGAGTATCCCTCACCAATAATTTGTCATCCTCTGTTTCATATCTGTTTCTCAATAATATTCTCATATGTGTATCATTGAAGGCTTTTATTCTTCCTTCAAGCTGGGTATGGATTGAAAATATTGTTAAAAGTGAAAATATTCCCTTTTGTATGNCACACCTCTTGTGTTAAAAACTAAGCTCTTTCTAGCTTTTATTTATATCTCTGGTTTGGGTTACAATTTCAGGTCTCAACTAGCCTGTGCCTCTTGCACAACTAAATAAGCTAGAGCCCAAAGTGGTTGAAAAATACTGATTGCTAGTAGCTCTTCTACCTGAACAACAATGTCATACACTCTGGTAATCAGTGGGCAGTATCTCTCCTGCTTTCCACCTACAAAACACATCCCCTTATATACCCTACAACATAAATAATCTAATATATCTGTTACAAATACAAATAAAACTGAGTTGGGTGATAAATATTATATAAACTGAGCTGTGTTTGGTAATTTCTCTGTCACAGTGTCCAATTGTAGTCAGGCTTCATAGCCATAAACTCTTTTATTCTTTTTCTATAACAATTGTGCAGTCTTCTGACACTAACTGTTTGCAATTTTCTCTATCAAACGGCTCTCCTTCTGACTCTGTTTGAAAATATTATACTTCTATACCACTCTGCACAGTTCCTTCCTTCTCCATCTACTATTATCTGCTCTATGGATGTGTAATATGCTTCCATCTCTATGTTCAAAGTGTACACATAAGCTCAGCCATGCTAGTTTCTCATTATACAGCTTTGTCTTCTGTTTTTCCATGATACAGGCACCCTTCCAGTAGCTGATCATCTATTTCATTCCTCTAATTTGATATTCAGTATCTCAAGTATCCCTCACTGATAATTTGTCATCCTCTGTTTCATATCTGTTAATATGTCGAACCTAGAAAAGACCCACTTTTATTCATTTTACACTACTTTTGAATTGGAACACTTTAATATGACACAAGAATATGGGTAATAAGGACTAGAATGAGCCCAGTCTGCTAGTCATTGCCTTAGAGAAGCTATGGTATCTTGGAAAGTATGAAGAGCTATATGATACACTATACAGAGGTATCGAAGCTGTACTTTCTGACTTATCTATATATCAGATCCAAAATGGATCACTCCCAAAACCTGTAGGGAACCTAACTATGGCCCAATAAACGCATTGGCTAGTTAACCAAGCTCTTGAAGTGCTATCAACGGGATTTTAATTTCTATTTTACTTTTCTATGACATCTGCAAAGTGCAACCTGCAGTCAAACAGTACAGAGGTACTTAGAGGAGACATCAAAACAGAAAGACGACTTAGAACAGGAACAATCACCAAACGATCTTCCTCCGAAGCCAATATACAGATCAAAGTCAAAGCAGGCAATCTCTAAATAAAGAGTGCACCAGCAGCTAAACAATATGAGATAGACTAACTAGGTACAAAGTCATCTTGGAAAGAAGGAAATCACTTCCGAAGGACATCCACTATCTATAGACAGATACAACAAGACATAGAAGAATATCTAACGCATAAGAAGTCCTAAATAAGACTGAGCATACATTGTCGAAGAAGATAGAAACAGTAACAGTGTGTTCTGACCTTGGAAACTTTAGCATCTAGGCTTCTGCCAATGTGCAAATACTAGAAAGGGAAATGCTGTAAAGAGATGGAATGGATACAGCCATCCGCTCGTAGATACCTGACTTAGAAAAGAGAAAATACAAATTATAGAGTCCAGAACGCCTGGAGATGTAGATACCCCTGCAGATATGGTCAGATACTCTAGTGGCCAGACTCTGTGACATCTGAATATTCCCTCTTTTAGTATCTCAGTCACTCATTTATCATTTCCTGAATTATCAGACATTATTTATATTTTTCTGTAGATATATTCCTTGGACTGTATATAAGGACAGCTAGATATTCGTAGATAAACAAGTAACTCTGCCCCCTCTGATTGTGAATACATGAAGAGTTTGTTTGGTGTATAAATTTGTGTGCCATTCCAGTTTTGCTTCCTCACTTCAGGCCCTGGAGATTGGTCCTGAGTGACTCCAGAGAGATAGAATCTGATAACAAACTTGCATCATAAGAGACTAAGAATAACATCTTAAGTGCATTGTAGCACTTTTCTAAGAGACACTTTACACCANATGTACTGTGCAGAGATCTGTAGATGTTCTATAACATATATGAGTACTTATAAGCATCGAAAATTGTGAAGCACTCTTACAAGTGCTGGATGAAGCACCTGTGAATGCAGATGAGAAAGTTGCATAAGCCTCACAGAGCCCAGGAAACAGGAATCATGGTTTCTATTTGAACAGGCTCTTAGTCTGGAATGGAGAGCATTATGCTCATGTCAAGGACATGATGAGACTAAAACCTAGAGGACATGAATATGAGCTAAACTACATGTAGTGTATCAGTAGGTATATAGACAAGAAAGGAAAACAGAAATGGCATACCTCCTCAGATGGACCATATGGTGGTAAATGGCTGAGGAGAGCGAGTATCGTGGACAGAAACAAATAAATGTAGTCACGTGCTACGGAGAAGTCCGAGATAGACTATACTGGGGTATTTCGATTGATTCGGATGGCCTGTGACCTGTGACTTGTCCATCCGGACTCAACCATTCGGATGGAGGTCTGGCGGTCCGTGACCGCCGAAGATTTTTCGGATTCTAGTGCCCAAAATCAACCCAAAACTGCCAAATTTGGTAATTTTCTGGTGGTCACAGTCCGAGCCTATTCCGATGGACCCTCCGTGACCTGTGACCATCCGAAAATATTCGGAAATTTTGAGCCCTGTGACGCGTGACCATCCGAATCAATCGAAATACCCCAGTATGTCGCAACAGGACAATAACGAGTGGTCGATTTTTTGTACCCACATTCCTTCACAGCGTATATGTCATTGACCAACAAGTTGGACCGCCTCAGCGTTCGAGCCAGTCTGTAGGGTGCGAACGGGATTTTTACCTTGTGACAATTTACTTTGATGTCCTTGGAAGTGCTGTACCCAGGGGAAAAATGAATGAATGTCATCAATAGCGATTGATACGGCAGCGCCTGGACTCCAAGACCGATTGCTTCGAGTCGCGAAAGAAAATGGAGGCGATTGGTACGACATGATCATTAGCGATTGTGTCGGCCACCCACGAAAGACAGGATGTGTGATGATTAGTGTCAGGAAGCATTCACTAAGGATCCGATGGATACGTGGGCTGAATTATTATTGACGGGGAATTGTACATGGGTGACATTCGTAGTTCTACAATTAGCGTTCCATATGATAGAGGTAAATGTTCAACTTTCATCTCGAAGCAATTGTCAAGGTTGCTTTCGTCGTCTCGTAAATCCTCCGTTGGGCAGCAAAGAGCAAAGCAGCAGTAAGAACGCTCTGGGCGAGTTTGCTACCTGCTCCTTTCCAAAGACCTCCCAGACCTTCCTCCCTGATGATAGTGTTCAGTCCATCCATCGAAGACTTGTACTTGACATGTCCGGCTTGAAGGCGACTTTTCACGACACTAGAGGAGGTTTGAGCTATGATAACCGAATTCAAACGACCGACATACATGTAAGGATAAGTGGTCAGCGTCGCTACAAGCTTCGACAATGCGCCTAGGACAAAGAAGTCGAAATCCGAGAGAACGGCGACGGCGACAGCACCAGCAGCGCGTAACTTTGCTGTACGCCTCTTGACGAGGAAATTCTTGAGCTGCTCAAAGACAGTGTATTGGATTACGGGATTGACCTGTGAAAGAATAAGGCGCGCAGAGAAAGACAAGATGCACTGAAGCGTACTGTCAGAATCAGTGCTGGACCAATGCCCCTCCAAAATCCTTGAAGACCTGACTTGGCTATGATGTTGCGTATCGCTTGGAAGAACCCGAGCCTAGTCACAATTTTTTGTTGAGGGTTTGAATCCATTGTCTGTACTGCCTGCGACGTTTGGATGACCCAGAAGGGGTTGCCTAGAGTGACTCAGCTTTCACGGAGGAACAGTTCGGGAGGAGACCAACTCAGTATGGTCGTGGCAGATCCTAGAGGAAATAGTACACTCAGTAATGATTAAACTGACAAATTGTGACTACGCACCCGCGATTAAACCAGTTAGCATGGACTCCGCCGTGCTTAAACCTTTACTCCCAACTCTCGACTTGAGAATGAACCCGCGGGTGCGTTCATAGAAATAATAGTACACTCCGTTAGTGACTGCGATCGCTAGCAGACTGGAGCTAAGACCGCTATATAAGCCGATTATCCCTTCTTTCTCGATGGTTTCTATTACGGCTTCCCACGTCGTCTGTAGAAGGATTAACCAGAGCTGGGTGAGAACAAGCCGCAATTTGAGTAGCGGACCTTGTTTTCGTTCCGTGTCTTCACGGCTGCGCGAGTTGAGAGGAAAACAAGAGGGCTAGGGCCCGAAGATGTCAGTGCACACACGTTCGGATTTCTGAAGATGACTCACTAGGTTGCAGTCATTGCAACGATGCCACCTGTAGCACCAGCAATGGAATGAATAACTGAGTCGTTCATGACGAAGGATTGACGAGAGCTCGAGTAACAGTAATTGTATGGAGAAAAAGACCGTGGATATGCATGAGAATCGGACCGGTACACGGTGCGATATCACATGCCAAGTCGTAGTACTGACAGGAGCAGCTACTCTGTATAACCAGCGCTCGTAAGTTTCAACGGTAAGATGGCCGAGCGGTTAAGGCGTGTGACTCAAGCTTCAAGCTTCCTTTCTCATGGGGGAAACCCCGCCTGGGTTCAAGTCCCAGTCTTACCATTTTTTGTGCCCTTACTGCGAGGAGCATTGTGCACAAGATTGAAAGATAATGACGTATAGACAATCAGTGTACAGTATCCATCCCTTCATCCACTAGATGTCGTCCCCAGCCTCGAGCCGTCGCAACAATGATTTCAGCTCGTCGATGTCTTTCTTGAAACCATTATCACTTGTAGTCTCAGCCCTCCGAATCCCGCTCTCATATCCTGATTCACCAGTGGTCGGCCTGCTGTCATCCTCTAAGAGCCATTGATCGAGCTGCTTGGATATAGACTTGGCCTTCAGACGAAAATGAGTGCGAACCACGTCTCCAAATGGTTCAGGCGGGTTTTTGAGATTCCCCAGCATCTTTAGCAGTAGAATCAGAGAAGCAAACAGCGTACGCGAGTGATACTTACAGCCGTCTTCACCACCATACGACGTACGTTCGCAGAATCTGTGGGGCCCATTGGGTCGGAAGGTCATCAGAAGAGCCTACGTTTCGACTCACATGCTTTAGACTGAGGCGTCCCGCCGCTTGAGGCCCAGCCAGGTTCGTTAAGATAAGGTTCTTCGCATAGAATCATCGATTGAATGGAGATCAGAACCTGAAGCAGTGTCGACTTTCCAGAGACCCATCCAGGACCCGACCAAGTGCCTTTAGGATAGAGCTTAAAGAAAGTACTCCGATACAAAAGAGCACGTACCGAGCAGAGAAAGGCAAACTTTTCCATCAGCATATAGATTTGGATTGAAACGGAACTTCCCTCCGTTGGTCTGAGTCGCTCCTCAGTAGATGGGATTACCTCACAGAATCCATACACACCGTCATGTATTTGACTGAAGGAGGAGATTGGTTGTATGATGGTCCTAAGAAAATATCGAATAGGTAGCTGATGGGCGCGGCTGAGCTTGCTGACCGGGCGTCAAAGTAATAGGCTCACCATCCATTATAGTATCTAAGGAGGCAGTAATGAATTGTGACTATTACGATGCCAGCTTGCTTCCAAAACTCACGGTGTTCCTTCGGGTCCTGTTATCAACGCTTTGATGATGTCGACACGAGTTTCATCTACCCTCAAGAATATTGAAGAATCCCACCTGTATCGAATAGTTTAGATCATTATACAGTCAAGAGTCGGATTGTGATGACCTACGCTACAGGCAAGTTCATCGTAAGGATAGCGAGCTGATAGTACGCAAGTAAGTTCAAGTAATAGAGGTAGACATCGTCAATCTTCACGCACCTCCTTTGCGATAGCAAGACTCCTCTTTGGTATG
Organism: Moniliophthora roreri; assembly: GCA_001466705.2. NCBI lineage: Eukaryota > Fungi > Basidiomycota > Agaricomycetes > Agaricales > Marasmiaceae > Moniliophthora > Moniliophthora roreri. The sequence goes on from LATX02000184.1 coordinate 97,850, forward strand.
TCAGAGTTAGCGAGCATACGAGCTTCGGTGTTGTAGTAGAATTTATAAGACGGCGTTTCGTCTTCGGGAGCGTTTTTTGCCGGTGGGACAGACAAATCGCAATATTCGAAGCGTGCCTGGACCAGGACAATGAGTATAGAATGGGTAAAGAAGACGTTATAAGTTTACCGCTTTCGCCCATTCCATGTAGGCCTTCTTGGCACTTTCTTCTGTTTCACCCGCGTACACGTACATGTCAACTGAGGAAGTGACCTTCGGCAGAGAGGCCTGTAGCCGGGTGACAAAAGCCTCTCCCTTGGCTTCCCTCAACGCTTTATCAATGTTCGCGGTGGTAGATAATATTCTCTTGCAGAAGCTGAGCAGTTTCTGGTTCTCCTCTGACATTAGTGTGACTTGCTCCTTGGACTTGCCCTTCGAGTCGATAGTCAGACGCTTTTGCTCTTCAGTGAGCTCCTCGGGTTCTTCCTCAACCTTCTTCATACTTTCCAATCCTTTGATTGCTGCTTGCGCCTGTATTGCAATACCCTCCAGCAACTCTCGGGGACTGGCGCTCCCTTCGTAGATTATTGTCCGCTCACGCACAGGCGAATTCGACTTTCCAGACTTCTTAGCGGTGAAATTCTTCACTGAAGCCACAGCCATGATGGGCATGGCCATCATACTTGCCAGAGCTTCATGGTTGGAAATGGTCTGTGGGAGTGAGCGCATAGGATAATCCATGACAACATATGACATACCTCTAGCCATTCCAAGAGCTCGAAATATAGTACTGAGCGATCCGACATATCCGCGAGCGAGTCATTTCGAAGAAGCGAGCTGCAGACATAATTGAATCTTCTCCGTAGGTGGGCAAGAGCGGTTGGGTGTACGAGATAGTCGCTCGTTCGGCCGCCGCCCGGACGATGGAGCGAGGGGAGATAGGTTCTGACGGCAGTCAAAAGCTTTCCGATTCGTTCATCTTTGAGTAATTGTTGTGCCTGGGCCTCTGCTTGCCCAGATTGCTGCCATACAATCAGAATGATCCCTTTTCGTGACAACATCAAGCACGCACATCCTCTTTCTGATCACCAGCATAACCAATACCACCCTTTTGCTTCTTCCCTTTGACTGCACCGTAATAAACATCGTCATCTTCATCAACATCAACAGGTGCCGGAGAGTCCGTCTTTCTTCGCTTACTGTTTCGTGCTTTAGGCTCCTTGATGCCTGAAGATTCTGAACCCTCTCCGCTCTGATCTGTGAACATATGTTCAATCATGTACAGTCCGATGCCGAGAATGACGCCCTGCAGGTTGGAGCAGTGGAAGAGAGGATCGTAGTTTTGAGCCATCGAAGCTCTCGAAGTTTTGTCTGCAGAAGCAGACTCTCCACAAGCAAAACAGAATTCCGTGTGACATCGTTCACATGTTCGAGGCGCGATCTTTCTTAATTGGTCGATATACGTCGAAAAATCGTTCTGTTGACCAATTTATCAAACGATTGGTAACCACGAAGGACCGGGACACTCACGAAGACGGAGAAAAAGTCACTCTTCTTGCGAGGAACAGAAGCACCACAGCCCTGGGGGCACGAACACGACCCCTCGCTCAACTGAGAGTAAAGGGCGAACAGAAAACTCTGTTCACCTCCTTCCGGACAACCTTTCATCCATTGACCTTGCGTCATGAGTCTGACTTGCTCGCTGATACCGGGAATCGTGACAACTTCTGGGTCTTCTTCTACTTCGATCACTTCTTCACGGCGGTCCTTAGAGAAGAAGATGCCTGTAAAGCCAGTGTATCAATGTAGATGGTTCGTGGGGTATAACACATGTTTCTACAGACCAGCATAGGGATCTGATTCAACGTTCGGCCTCGAGTTATTACTCATTGGGATCATGTCGTCGTCCGAGTCATAAGCAGCAAAATCAGAACCTATTGGAGAGTAAGCGAGCTGTCATAGTCTCGCCACATACAACGCACCATCGTCTTCCTCATCGCCAGCCGCATCTTCATGCTCCATTTCCTCGTCCTCGTATGAAGGCGTCTGTTATACCAGTTCAGTTTGTTCAGTTTGTTCAGAGCTATTCCTCGCGACGACTCGCGACGACATGTCTTACATTCGTCCGTGGGGGTTTGGAAGGTGCAGCTTCATCTTTGCCTTCGTCTTCATCTATGTCATCAAACTTCCCCTCGAATATCTTCTCTGCTGCCTGCATTACATCCTTGTATTGGCGCAAGGCAGCGCGTGCTTGAGCGGTAGTAGCCCCCTGCGATCTTCCAATTCCTATCAGCAAACTTCGGAAGTGTAAAGTCACTGACCATCTCTACTAGCTGTTCAACTTCCTTCTCCATTACGATGACTGGGTACTGAGTAAGGATAAGGAATGATTACAAGGGCGCGTAAGATGGTGGTAACAAAGAGGCTTTCAGTGGTATGATTATGTAACAGCATTGATAAAAATGTCTACACATCTCTGGTGTGAGTAGAAGGAATACAAGATCAAGTGAGAGATCATAGCAGAATGCATAGCAAGAATGAGTGAGGCCATAATCAAGCAGATCGTTTGGTGGTATGATTATTTTACTGTCACTCCGGAAAATAATGGGAATCTGGACTTTATGTTCGCCTGTCATTGTCATAAAAAAGCCGTCATCGAATTCACTATTAAACCAGTCATGTGGGAGTCATTCTCCTTCAATGTCCCAGCTGGGCCAGGTTGACCCTACAATGACACAGATGAAACGAAGTTGGCATTCCCCATTATTTTCCGGAATGACGGTAAGGCTGGGGTTCAATTGCCTGCATTAAGTTTGTTGTATTCATCATTGATTTGGCGAACGAAATCGTTCACAGTATGTCCATTCTGCAGCAGAGGAATCAGATGATGGTTTGACGCCGTCACTGGAGATGAAATTTCCGTACGTTACATTTCCGCCAATCCCCGCCATCGTGGATGCAAACTTCTTCGCCATTAATGACCACCGTGCAACTCGTCTTTAGGCCCATCTGCTTCCCAAGAAGTACGTTATCCTTCAATAGAGAGATGCCTTCTTCCCCGGTCCCGCTAGCATCAGGACCCGTGCATGCGCCAATACCGCTACCATCCCAATCAATATTGGCTGCCTTCGCACATTTATAAGCGGTTTGTGGAAGCCCTATTTGGGGAATCCCTTGAAAATTCGTACAATGCAGATATTCCCAGTAATGAGCAAAGGAAGTGTATTTCTGAACGCAGAGTTGATGTATATTTCCGACACATTCTTCGCGTCCATGTTTGCAAGTGACACCAATTTCCGGTTCTGATGGATCAATGCTGGAACAGCTATCAGTGGTAGAGCTGAGTATTACAGCCCAGATTACGCACTTCGCAATGTATATCAGGGAGATGTCAACCTTGTTGGCGACTTTCGTGAGTACCTGATCAAAGATATTTTCGCAAATGAGAGCGTCGGGACATCTGCTCATTACGCCTAAAGAGTGTCAGGCTGCAGGTTCACTTACCGCTGAATACAGACACACCTAGCTGCACTGGAACCTTGACGTCATCCATATTGAGGACTGACTGCCGGGCATTCTGCGTGAAGAGAGAGAAGCAGAAGAGTACAAAATTGGGTAACAAGAGAACCAGGAAGGATAGAAACATCATGGTGGTTCAGTGCTGAGCTTGGGGGAAGGTGACAGTGAGGTGTCAAACTCACTCAGTATTGCGACTTCGAACTCCGAGTTTGGTTTACGACTACGTCATAGATACATTTTGGTTCTCATCCCATATCTTCCTAGCTTCCGTGTCGGTAACTGGCGGAGTAAAGTACTTACATCTAGACCTAAAGGCTATAAAAAGTAAGAAAATGCTTACTACAACGATGAAAACTCATTCTACCTTCGAGTGAACGCTTCCGTATGATCATCTCGACAGTAAGTTCGTTGTGTATCTGCTTGCGCTGTTCCATAGTTGAAATGGAAATTTGGAGGTAACAATAAATGCATCACACCTTCACCTGGTCAGTGTACTGCTCTGCTCGGGCTTTTCGTACGGAACCAGGATCAGAGTCCTGGTTCTGAATGACTTGTTGCTTCACGTTCATGGAGTCCTCGAAAACATTTTCGCAAAATTCAATCAACTGACTTCTCCGTTTCCAATTTGCTTTCCATACAATCCCAGAGTGGTCAGCCCAAGGTTTCAGGGATTAGATTTGGATGCGCACCAACAAGCTCTTGCCATATCTTCGCACATGCTTGGTCCTGAACAGTTCCCTTTCCTGGTCTTTCACGCTCCTGGTCGCGTATAGCTGCGTTCGCTCGGTTGAGACGCATAGTTATAGCGTCATCCAGCATTCGATACTCTTTCAAGAGGTCTACGTGGAATCAGTCAGAAGCGCGTAACGTGGAGCGAAATTGTCCCACCTTTGAATAGCGACAGATCTGCGCATGTATTTTTGGATACATGAACTATTTGAGGTGTCAGAGTTGGTCCTTGGACAGCGATACTGCCCAGCTGAGGCCCCTTTGACGACATGGTCGCCTCGAGTGAACACGATGATCGTGAGAATCGCATCGGGCGTCTTTCTGATCAACCTGGTCACCTCTAACTTCGGCCAGCACTGAGCTTTCTCCCAAAGACAAGTTCGAATGACTCGGTTGCTTTCCAGGACCGAGATAGCCTTCATTAACAAGCTGTCTAAATCTAGCTATATGGTCCAGAACTGGCACGGCCTCTCGGCTTTCACAGTTGATACCAATTCATTTTCCAGGACTCGCATGCGAGCAGCAGCGGAAGTTGTTTGAAAGTCTAAGTATCAGTGCTCGACTTCGAATTTGGGCGGCCAGGGCCCAGCGCTCGTATCGACTTTGTGAGTCCCTTGCCCATGTGATACCTTTGGCTCTCCTCTAATAATACCGCGACATACTTGAGAAATTGGAGTGGAAACCATTCGCATGTCGAGAAAGGAAATCTGAACGGAATGAAAAATATCTTAGTCTCAGTATGCGGCTCGGGGTCCTACGTGTAAATTAGCAGACAAACAAAGCATCGTCCCCCCGGTAAATACAGGCGCAGGTCCCAACACGCTTCCCCAAGTTTACCTTTGGGGCTAGCCCAAGGCATGGTCGTTGTAGATTCTACCCATGCTGCTCAGGGAATTGCCTATTCTTTTGAGCAATATAAGACCACGAGTGGCAGTGCTATTTCGCCCCAGGGCTGAACCAGAACGCCCGCTTTAGTACCGGTGCGGCTATCTGTTCCTCTTTCTGTCGACCTTTGATATTAATTACAGACGTCCAGGATGGTGATAGGACCCACAAGTATCTTTTCCCTTGGGGATAACCGAGAACCATTCAATGGGATTCCGTTGAGAAAGCCCTCGAAATGAGCAAAAAATTGCACAAATCCTGTGAATGCTCCCAACCTCTCCCCTGCTCTTGACCTTTCGTCATTCAACAGGGACTTCCATCGAGCTGGCGTAACTCGGATCTATCATTCTCTGGAAAATTAGGGTAATAAATACAGCTCTTTCGACGTGACAAAATAGGGATACATGAGTCACCGATTCAGTGACCGTGAAAGGATCAGAAGACAACTTGAAGAGATGTCATATATGAATGGTATCAAAGAGGGGAATATGCATTGTCCCGGAATGCCTGCGAGTGTCGTCGAGCTCAGGAAAGAATACGATAAATGTCTACTGATATGCCCAAGTCGATATTGCAACAGTGTTCTAGCTTTGCGCATACGGAATGTAACTCGCAGTAGCGGATCGTCCTAAAAACTCCGCCTGTCTTTCGGCGTTCTTCCGTGATATCGCTTTGGGTACGTAGCCGTGTGTGTCAACCTTGTGTCGGTGTAGTCGAGCAGGGTCATTGTAGCGTTCCTCGCAGCCCGGGTAGCTGCAGACATGTGGCTCTTCTTTTGTGCTGTTACGCGTGGTTCAGTCAAGGTCCATCTGTGATCGTTCATTGACTTACTGTTTGGCAGAAATATGCACATTAAGGCTAGTTTTCTGATCGGAAATTGGAGGTCAGTGACGAAAATTCTTTATGTGAAGTGCAGACAAACGTACCTGAGAAAAGGTTTGATTGCAATGAGGACAGGTGAATGGCCTATGTTAATATAGAGTCAGTAAACGAGCCTTGGCCAGTAAGGACGTGAGTTCACTTGATTTTGAGGTGTACATTTTCAATATGACGCTTAACCAACTGTTTTTTGCCGGAATAATGACATCGTTTGAGCTCTCCTCCCAGGAATGGCTCTTTCCATCCACACCGCCATTCTCCAGGCTGTTTGAGCTGTTCAGCATAAGTTGACCAGTCGCTTTTACCGTCGGAGTAGTCGGATGATGATGAACGAGCAGAGGACTTGGAAGGAGTCGATAGGAAGCTCTCTTCCAGTGACAATATGTCGTACGCCCTACGAACATCAGCCTTTAAAGGTTCCGGCGATGGTCTTTGAAAAGAAGCATGTTCAGTATCGAGTTTACCACCCCAGTTTATGGCTCCTGACCTCGTGTACCTCTTTGGCAACATCTTCGGCGGGATAGAAGTGGCGGTCGAAGATCTACCATCGAGCGGGCCATTGACGAAGTAAACGACATTCGAGGATGGTGCAGAGTTGGATCCTCGCGATTCGACACTTTGACCTAACGGTGCCCAGGAGTATCTTGCTGTATCCCCATTAAACACCCCTAGAGTTACACCAGATAACGGTCGTGGCGTATTTGTGCGCGAGGATAATTCCGAAGTTCTAAAGAACGACTGTGTCGGACAGATGCAGTATCAAAAGATAGAAGCGTTATTACCTTGTAACAGCAACATTGGCCATACCTCGTAACAGCCTACCTTCGCTATTGGAGCTACTAGAGCTGCTGGGACGTGGTTGGTACATCGTCGGAGATAAAACCTGCAAGAAAAGAAGATGTGGCGTAAGCGATGAGTACGCTTCCTGCCCATACCAGAGAGCTACGCTGCGTGTAGCTTGAGATATTGCTTTTTGCGCCACTGATCTGCATTCGTTAAAATGCAAAGTAGGTCGCTTGGCGCGCCCAGCGAAAAGGATTCATAGGGTAATCATAGAAAGGATGTGGCGAAGCTGCTCTGCAAAACGAGCACCTACTGTAGTGTTATAAAGCTTCTTAACCAGAATGCAAGACTAAGATGCAGAAGATTATGACAGGGAGAGGAATGTCGCGAGTATGTGGAAAGGGATGAGGTAGACTCACGGAAGAAGTAATTCACCATGAGCATCGTGTTAGCCTTAAGTTTGATTATAGTTGAAATTCCGACCTGTGAAGAATACGTCTTCTAAGCGGTGATCAGCGAGGCTAGATCTAACCAGGATCTCGAGCAAGGAAGCCGAGCGCTCAAGGCAAAAAACCAAAAGCAATCCGACCATCCCGATGAGCCCAATATTCATCATCGAGATATAGCTTTTTCGCTGTTCCTATCAGCTGCTGATAGATGAAGCCAGGTAGAATACACAGCCCGAGAGAAAGCATAAAAGCGACTTTGTAAAATTGTACTTCTCACGTGGACCCACAAGACCAAGCTTGCACAAACATTGTTGACTGCCAACTTTTAAGGCTCCGCAGCGTCCCTTCGGAGTTAGATCATTGTAGTGCATTTGTGATTGGTATACAACATCATACATAAAAGAAGAATGATCCAGCGGCTATAGGGTAATCATTAGCTGATATACAATGTGGTACGCGGATGTCATACTCACAAAGACAGAAATTATGAGTTACGACAAAACCATAAGCTCAAAAGGCTTCGCGCCCACATCAAGTGAACTCCAATCTTCTTCCTCCCCATCGAGATGTTGCCCTTGAGCCGCCGACTCGTTGCTTTCATCAATCACGTTATCGTTTGGATTTTTGTGGGGCCACAAACTGGCGGGTAAAGATTGGGTCTGCATCAGCGCTCGAGCAGATGGTTTCCTGAGGGCCTTGATGGGCCTGTCGCTCAGATATAGAGACCCTGAGGAGAGGTCGTCGGGACGGATCGCCGCACTTTCCCTTTCTTCGAGGGACCCGACCATAAAGATGTCGCTGTCGACTTCCTGGGGACTGGAACTCCTGGCTCGCTTAAGTTTCCTATGGGACGTAGGTACTGATGAGGAGGCCTCGTGATTCTGGGAGTAAAATGATGTAACATCACGAAGGGTATCATTAGCAGAGCGGAAGAGATGACCAGTGGAGAGCGATTTTGCACGAGATGGAGTGGGGTCACTGCTCGATGGAAATCCGTGTGCGACACCTGTTGTCTCAAGTCAACATTACGGATAATAGGTCAGTTAGCATTACGCACTACGCCTGACGTGCATTGCTCGGTTTCGGATTTGGGACGCGTAATCTGGGGTTGTTGTTCTGATGGTCTGTGATCTGAGCTACGAAAACCTGGAGAAGAGATGGAACATACGATGGTGAAGCATTCGAAGCCGAGTTTGACGCGTGAATTTCGTCTGTTAGGACGCGTTTGAGGTTATTCTGCTCCATCATAATGGGGAAACAGGAGTAAGGACTGCAAGTACTTTGCCCGGTGGTTGTGGGAGAGGAACAGGAAGCGTGGGAGATTGAGATTCCGACCTTGTGACAAATTGCCGGCCGGCATGTAGCGCTCCCGGCTAATTGTCGTTGCTCATCTGGTCAGCCCTGGCAGCCCTAGCTCTTCCTGACTCTCCGAGACGCTTAAAATATAAAGCAATTCTGTCGAGGCATGAGCTGGAAAAAAGGTCCGAGGAAAAGTGTGAAGCGTGTAAACAATCACCTCCAAACGCGGCAAGGCTCATGTGCGTGTGTCAATAGTGATGTGTCGCCGACGGTTCGACAACTCTGTCACAAACAACTCACTGCGAGTTCCCTCGCCTCCGTCTGGGCACTCCCCCAGCCCTCGAATGGCATTTGCTTCTCAATTCCTGTTGTTTTTCCTGGTCTCTTCTTCTTATTCTCAAATCATCTCTAATTCACCAGTTCCTCCATTGCAGTCAGTGATCATTTAACCTCTGGTTTATTCAACTCTTACCCACGCGATCTAGATGGATTAACTTGACCGGAGCCCTTTCAGGCACTTCTAAACCGCCCCCTCTCAAGGACGCCTTCATCGCTTTTCACCAACCTTCGTAGGAAACCTCCCTCCGTTTTCTCGCCTTTTTTTGACCTCCAAGTCAGCCGAACCGTTCTTATCTTTGGAGGTATTTCACCAAGTGGACTCTTGTCGGCGGAGACATACCTTCTCAGCTTGGACTCCCTATCCTGGTCGAAGCCATCACCGCCTGCCAATCTACAACAAACTCCATCAGCAAGAAGTGTAGTCGGAAGTATCTCAGGTCCTGATGTCGCTGCAAACTCGCGTAACGCCTTTATGGTGTATGGAGGTCAGGATGCAAATGGTGAAGAGTTGTCAGATGCTTGGGTGAGCACTCAAAGATCTTCCGTCAAGACAGAATCCTCAATTGCTCATGACTAGGAATTCGACTTTATAAGTCAATTTTGGAGCCCTCTACAGACCACTTCAGAAGGCCCTGGTGCAAAATCAGCTGTCGGTGGAATTGACATCCGCTCACAGCCTTTCTCGGATCCGTCTAATGGACTTGTCAATGCGTTTCATCTTCTTGTATCCGATTCTTCTAATTCCGCGCTGTGGCGATTCAACATTTCTGGTACCCTGTCTTCCAACTTACCGGACTCGGCCAAAGGTACCTGGGATAGTACGGGTTTAACGAATGTTCCCGCTTTCAGCGAAGATGAAGCTGGATCTGCCGTCATTGGCAGCAAACTTGCTGTCATAGGCGGTTGTACCAATCCTACGGACACGTCTTGTGCCTTTATCGTGGAGGCTGACCCCGGTGGTCGAGCATCCGTAATCAATGTCCCCGCCTGTGCCGCGCCGCGCCATGGTGCTCGGGTTGTACCCAATCTAAATAAGTTTGCTTCCGGGTTTTCAGCTCAGGTTTTCCTATTGCTTGGAACCCTTGAGGCCAATTGGGACGACAACAATGGTCTCGGTCGAGGTGAAGTCGCGGTTTTGGACACGAATGCCGGTACATGGTCCCGCGTCATACCCTCGGGAGATCCTGATGGCGGACAAGCTGCGGTTCCGGTTCCTCGTCAAGGTTCGATTGATCTACTGTAACTGTTACTCCGATATCTTTGCTAACAAATGTTGACATCAGGTGCGGCGATCGCTGCAATGGAGAGCACGGCCACTGCGCGTACATCGACAGATACAATTGTATTCGGCGGACGCGATGCCTCAGGCCAATATCTCAATGATGTGTGGCTTTTGAGGGCATATTCAGGAGTTGCCACCCCGTCATCACCGAACTGGTCAGGGTTCGGTGACGGGAAGCTGCAAAGCGGTATCAACGCTAATGGCGCTGGCGTTTCGATGCAATTCATCACTCAATGTGCCTCTCTTTCCTCGAACTCTAGCAGTCAATCGCCGACCGCTACATCTACTAATGCTCCCGTACCCACAGCATCCCAGCCATCCCAACCTGATCCCGATTCCAATTCTCTCCAGAAATTCGATACTTCGATTCATCACAAAGTTCTTTCCCCTGTTTCTGTTGTGGTAGCTCTCTTTCCGCTGCTACTCCTTCGATACTCTCCGCAGACTGGGAAACGTCCACAAGAGTACCAAATGGCCTTTGTCTACGCTGCTGGGCTCATATTGTTTGTGGCGTATTCGCTCGGAGTAGCGGGGTTGGCCACGTCTTTTACCTCCCTCTCTATTTCTGCGCCCTTTCAGAAGCGCTCTTCTTCGGCGTCTTCGTCATTCCTTCAGACAACGCATGGCAAAGTAGGCTTTGCTTTCTTTATTGTGTTATATGGTGTTGTGCCACTACTTTCGCTTACGGTCTGTCTCCGTCGAAGATCAGTGAGATCGAGCTCAACAGATGTCGTACCACTGACAGCAGATATCGAGGACAAATCAGTTAATCGGGCATTTAGCCCATCACATAGCCCGTCTCCCCCTCCCTCTTCGCCTCGGATGCGTTCTCAGTCGTTGGGACCTTCCAGTGCCGTCTACAGGCCAAGCCAAGACCGGACTGACGAAAACGATACTTTGTCCATGAGCTCGTCTGGCGCACAGAGAACCTTTCAAGTTCTCAATCGCCCGACACGGGTCAGGCGCCATAGTGGCGGCTGGCTTGGTGTGTCGATGCATGATGCCCCAAGACATGCTAGTCGAAGTTTATCAAATATTGACTGGCTTCAACGACGGCGTAGTGTAAGTGCCGTGGGTGATCTTGACTATGCCATTAGTCGAGCCATCCGGGCACAGGAAGCTCCTTCCACACCCGGGACGATGGATGCTTTAATGGGACCGTCGGATCCCGTGGAAAGCCCCCGTCAAACCAAGTTTCCTTCAACAATCCTCGAAGTAACCACTCGAATGATGCTGCAGATATCTCTCTGCGGATTATGCGTAATCTCCCTGATTGCTTTATGGTCTCGAGCCTCGAAAGCATTTTTTGCCGTATTTTTAGCATGGACATTACTATACTATGCCATTCTCATTCTGCTCGCCTGGAAGGGCCGCCCTACAACGTCTATTCTCTCCACCGTAATATCACGATTACGATCCACACCGCAACCACCCATACACGAACGATCATCTCATACAGCCACGCCTACTCCACTTGCGACTACTTCCGGATACCCATTCCCTGCCAGCGGTAGTAGTACGAGTCCATACATACATCATAATCCACCGCACCATACAGTCCCATCCAGTCTCGGTCAAGACGACGTGTTCAGCTATACTGGTCCTCGAAGCATGGAAACTGCTGACCATGAGGATGATGAAGACGAGGATGAGTATACCAGGCAGCAGAGAATTGAGAGCGAGATGGAGAGAAGGGAAGTCTCCATTGTGACGGTGCCAAAGCGCAAGTTGTGGGTTGCGAATCCATCTTAGAAGTATTAGTTTATATATGCATATGTTATCGATCGTCTCTTGTTAGCTATATTGCCATCTGGAACGATACCCACTATATAGTAGATAGTAGGGCCACCGGCTGGTACTGTGTACCACTTTACATTTGTATCATACTGTTTTGTGGAATTCTTCGTGTTCAGCCCCGAGCGGGTTGAGTGCTAAGCCCTCACAGAAGCCACATGGTTAACGTTCCGGCGCTAACTGCAAGTTTTAAAGCTTTAAGCTCTAAGGCTCATCTCGCTTTTACTTTCACTTCCGAGTCTATCCCTATTCCATTGAAAACCAACTAGGCACTGAATGTAACGCTATGAAATGCTACGATTAGTATAAAACGAAAATCCAATACGAGAAAAAAGAACAAAGCGAAACTAGAGACACTAAACTATGATTCAATCGCAACGTCGTGCCTCCAGCGGTCAACACGATTGAGTTTAGCGGTATCCTGCACTGGAGGCGGAGAGGGCATCGGAATAGGCACTTGGACCACGGGCTGGATCATCATTGGCGCAGGAGGGAAGAACCCTGACATGGATGGGTTGAAGAACATGCTGTTCATAGCCATGCTGTTCTGCATCATCATCATCTGTTGCTGCTGCTGCACCATCTGCTGCTGAGTCCTCATCTGCTGCTGTGGGTGGAAGGCAAGCGGAACATCGTCATCCTCTTGACCAGGCGGTATCACTCTCGAGGCGCGTAGTCCAAGTGGTGCATCGTCGTCGTCATCTGCCTTCTGTGAGCGGTCAAAGTTCACTTCGGGCAATTTGAGACGCGCATGATCAAGCAACGTTGACAAAGGCTTCTCTTCGTCAGAATCATCATCACGAAGAGGTTTCAGTGTCAGGCCCTGAGTGGAACGCTTCGCCATTGACAACGGAACATCCTCATCTTCACTATCATACGCGGCCGGAAGCTGAGGAGCTTTGGATTTACTGGCGGGGTACCGTAGACCAACGCCTGTTGTACGTTTGGGACCTTCCTCCTCATCTTCAGAAGATGAAGAGTTCCAGCCCTCATCTACCTTGGACGACCGACGCGAAATATCTCTGTCACTTTCTTCGCTGTCAGAACCATCGTCAACAATGACAGGTGGGGGCCCTCTGTTGACAGGCGCTATTGCAGGTAATACTGGAGGCCCTGCGGATGACGCGACGGCTGGCAATACCGGAACTCCGGTTTCCGCTGCATCGGGCATATCGCTGTGAACAGGAGTTTCCGACCGTGAAGAGACTGGCTGACTCTGCGACGGACTATCCACCTCCAACGTCTGCTTGCCTTTCTTTCCTTTCTTCTTCTTCTTCTTCTTTGGGTTAGTAGCCTCCTCTCTTTCCCTTCTTTCTCGCTCGAGAGCCTCCTGCGCTTCGATTTCCTTCAACTTGGCCATTTCACGCTCCCATAAAGTGTCGACGCCGAAGACGGAGCGAGGTGCAAGTTTTTGGTTTGACGTGGAAGGCTGCGAATTGTCACCTTCGTCAAAGTTGAGCAATGGTTTTAAATTTGCCAGGCTGCCTCTGGAAAGGCCAGTTGAATCATAAGAATCCATGTGTTGAGAGGCTGGTCGCCGAAGTGAATCAGGGTCGATGAGGGTGCCTCTCTTCATCATAGACGGTCGGTCATCACCCGTAAACACTCTGATTAAGAATGAGTATTGTAAATGCAAGGAGGGAAGATGCCACTCACCGTTGCCTTCCTTTCATTTGCGCTTTACGATTTTCCAGATCGTCGATGAGACTCTTGCCATAAAGCTTTCCTGCCGGTCTATGAGGCGCGAGAGAGTCACCCACAACGATCGTTGGCGCGCTGTCTATGACTAGGCCTTCTTCAAACTCCAGCTGCGCTTGTTGACCGTCCTCTAAGGCGCGCGGGAGACCATCGTCAAATGTAATATCGCGTTTTCCATCTACCATGAGATTATTGCGGAAAGTCATCTGAGACAGGGACAGGTCATTTCGAGGATTTGGCGTGAATGAATTGGATGCAATGGGTCCCCGTGTCGAGCGAGCTCCAGGAGGAAGTGGACGCTCAGCAGACATTTGAAAACCATCTCTTCCTTGAGGCGGTGGAGGAGGTGCCGGCGTCGATGATTGCAATGGACTCCTGGAGCATTTTGCGGTAATGAGTGAATGATAAATTCGGTGAGATACATCACGTACGGCATGACTAGGACTTTCGGGCGTAACAGATCTAATTTTGTCGAGTACTGCGTCTTTCTGTTGTGTGTCATGACAGATGCACCGTCATTATCCAACATCATTCTTGATCCGAAAGAAGCATTTGACATTGTACGAGCATGTACTGCTGCCTTCGGGTCAAACTTCGAGGATCGAGACGGAGGTCTCAGCGCGAACGGATTATCATCGTCTAACATCCGGGTAGTGTCCATCGTCCCACTGGAAATCGCCCGATGACGTTCATGATCATTAAGCAGTGCCTGTGAATCCATGCTTGCTCTTGAATAAGTCCGATGTCGGGTAGGATCGTTATCAGGACCGGGCGACGGGGAACGAACAGATGCCGTCGGGAAGGGAATAGAGCCTACTGGTATGGGTTCATCATAGGCTGTTGGTGAAAGTTTCTGGAATGGTGCAGGAACTTCGAGGCCAGCCAAGTCGAGTGGGGAACCAATGGACTGTCTTCGCTTGCTATTATCCACCGGAGTCAAGAAGTCGTAGTTCCCAACGCTCATGGACCTTCCAGTCTTTGGGCGTCGAATAACACCTACACCACCGGTAACATCCGTATGAGGGAGATAAGACGGGACGATGGAAAGAGGTTGTGTGGAGGGCAACGATTTAGCCTTCCCTTTGGCAGCTTTCGTAGCCTTCTCCTTCGACATAAAGGCGTCCAAGCCCCAAGATGTTAGGTCAACATCTAGCACTTCCTCTTGCTCCTCCTCGCCTTCGCCCTCTAAACGGTCTTCCGAGAAGAAATTTCGAAGACCAATGGAACTTCTCGACTTCCTCCCGTCCATAACCGATTCTCGACCACCAATACTGCCTGTCTCACTGGGTAAAGATACCCCTAGATAGTCACTTCTGCGAGGAATTGCTGATGCTGAGGGACGAGCATCGCGCCGCATGGGGGAGAATATGGCTGATTCGTGCGCTGAGCGATGTGGCAGATTCGGGTTGTCATTATCGTATTCTGAGAAATATTGATTAGTGTATCAAGCTGCAAGAAACATATCAGGCTTAATACCTAACAGAGCTGCCGCGAGCTGTAGCCGAGAGAATGCAGCCATCCTGGATGGTAAGAAGCAAGACACCGAATTGATATCACTGGCAGCTCATTCACTTGAGCGCTTCAAGGTCTCGCCACGTGTTCAATGTATATTTGAATAATAACGTTATTTTCTCTCAAAGTCCTCGATTGGCTATGCTACATACAATCCCAAATACTATGGACTATCACTATAGCTCGTCGTGCTGAACTACAGGATTTCCCTCCTCGTCAATTTCCTCCAACTCGATTTTAACCTCATCTCGAAGGTGAGGAGGTAGGATTACCTTTGCCTTTCCATCATCTTCCTCCTCAAGAATCCGGCGCAGGTTCTCATCCTCAACTTCTGTCGGAAGCTCAGGATCTACTGGTGGTGCAGGCTTCACGTCTGAGGGTGTAGGCGCCGTTTCTGAAACTCCGAGTGATCTTCTCAAGACCCGGTCAACTCGAGCGAAGAACCTTGACGTGACATTAGATCGACCTTTTCCTCCTTGTTCAATATCACTTACTCGTTTGAATTAGGCACCTCGAATCCAGAGCGAACGAGGGCTCCATCAATCAAGATCGAGGTAACCTCGTCAAGTTCTTGCTCTGCTTCCAAGTCACGGTTTTCTTCATCCTCCTCTGCTGGCAGTTCCTCGACACGCCTGAGCAATCCTTCAATTAAGGGGGAACGAGGATTGATCTCCAACAACTTGGCTGTCGTCCATTTCAATAAAATTATGCATCTGAGACATTGGAAAAAAAAAAAAAACCCTACCTTTCTCGGCGAATTCGTGCAAGTATCCCTTTCCAGTTCTTGCATTAGAGGCACTCATCATGCGTTGGACGTTAGCTGTCAGGCATTGAGATTTATTGCGAGGCGGAAGCAAAGGCATTCGTACCTGTATAGCCGTGGCTGTCGGCGACCATTGCGACAGGGCTAGTGACCAGGCGATTCGAGATGACGACGTCACGGGCAACCATGAAACATTTCTTTCGGAGGTAGTCGAGCAATGGTTTGAACTTCTCCTCGTACTGCTTCTGCTGCTCCTTCTCTTCCTCTCCTTCCTGATCTTTCACAGAAAGTTAGTAGTGCCATAGGAGTTAGGAAGTAGATCTACCTTCGTCTCCGAATTTAAGTCCCACCTTGGCAACATCTTGGAAGGGCACATTCCTGCATAATAATCAGGTGGGTGTTTATCACCAATTAGGTGAAAATGACTCACTTCCACTGTCGAACATTCTGAACGAAAATTTCGTCAAGCGGCTCATTGAGAAGCAAAACCTCATATCCTCGGGCGTGAAGCTTTTCAATGAAGACGCTCTTGGCAAGTTCCTCGGGCTCTAATGAAAAAAAGTTAGCCTTCATGATTGAGTGACGAGTTCACCACCAACCTCTGCCCATCTCAGACAAGAAGAAAATCTATAAGCGCATTTGAGAATCCATGAAACTCTGTTTACGACTACGAAAGAACCGACCTGCTTCTGTCCCTTCTTCTTATTTTCCAGATACTGGTCCAAAGACGTGAAATTCCTGTTGTTCGTATGGAAACGAATAAGAGAGGAGAGTTTATCACGGTTCTTCAGGTCCTCTACAGCTCCGAGTTTAATGACGGTCTTGTACGTCTTGTGGAACTCTTCGAACTTCTCAAGTTCTGAATCGGACATCTTCCCAAAAAGCGTAATGATACGCTTCAAGAGAACGCCCTTCAGTTGTCTCAAGAATTTGGAGGACTGGAGTTGCTCTCGAGAAACCATGAGGGGTAGATCGTCCGCTAAGCACATAGTTAGCAATGGTTAACGCACTTACAACGGAAAAGTACCATCTACCACCACCTTCGCCCATGCGGCCCATTTCGGTAATGAACCCTCGTCGCCAAGCTCATTTGTGATGAATACACCCTTGCTCATTACGCGGATATCCTTCGACTGGTACTGAAGGGGTTGTTGCCAGTATGACTCCTCACTGCAGATCGTCAGCCACAGTCAAACATGACATGGAAAACACCTACATGACGCTTGGTAAGAAAACAATCGCTTTAAACGAGACACCTGATGTTTCCGCAGTGAAGTGTACCCAATCCATTGGCGGCTCGTTATCTTTGAAGAACGCGGAGTAAAAAAGCTGAATAGGAATATCAGAGACAATCTTAGAGAACACTGCATAACAAAGCTGCAGGACGCTTGCCTTGTACTCTTCTTCCGTAACGTCCTTGGGATCACGTTGCCAGATTGCTGGACGGGAGTTAAGGTGACGCCACTCGTCGACGACTAAATCCTTCATTTTTGGGGGTTTGACCTCTGCCTCCACATCTTCAATGACAACCTCATCGTCATCAGCGTTCTCCTCCGCAGACTCGTCTTCCTTCGTGGTTTCTGGTTCAACCTCGTCTGGAACTTGGATAGTCTTCTGGTGGAACAGATAAATTGGGAACGCGGTCGAGAACGACGAGTGCTTCTCAACGAGGGCGGTGATTTGCAAATTGTCAAGGTACTCTAATGCATCCTCCTTCAAATGAAGGGTAATCTCTGTTCCTCGTCCCAGAGTATCACCTCGTGGATCTGGGTATACTTCGAAGGCATTATCGTCTGCGGAGGAGTAGAAGACGTATTGGGCGGGATATGGGTTCTTTGCAGTTTTAGGTGGCTTAGAGGCGACCATTACGCGATCCGCGACCAGAAACGAAGAATAAAAACCGAGACCAAAAGCTCCAATAAGGTTCCCCTGATTCGTACCATCCGCGCTATCCGCCTGGGCTAGAAATTCCGACGTGCCTGACTTAGCTAGAGTACCCTACAGAACTGGGTGAGAGGTAGAAAGAATGGAAGCCAAAAGTGCTAGTTACTAGGTTTGCCTTGAGCTCGTCTGGAGACATTCCGATACCGGTATCTATCGATAATTGTGAGGCTGAAGTCTGTAGTCTGAAGTAGTCTGACGCACCAGTGATGATGATACGACCACCTTTACCGTCTTCATCTCTCTCCGTCCTGATGGTTATGTTAAGAGGGTGCTCCCCGTCCCAGACCGACTTGTCCTTTAGCGCAGTCAACCGAAGCTTTTCGATCGCGTCGTTCGCATTGGAAATCAACTCTCGGAGAAAGATATCCCTAGAACGAAGCTAAGTGATGCTGTTACCTGTCCCAGAAGAAGAGGTACTGACTTGTGCGAGTAGAGACTTAGTGATTAAGACGTTAGGACCGTGAAAAACTCGATTAATAGACGACCCACCTATTGATAACGATCTTGCGCATACGCGCAACATCACTCTACACTATGATAAGCATAAGAAAACAGAGCACAGGAAGGCCAACCTACCTGGTAGTCGTACTTGACACTCGATTCCGGAGCGTCCTGAGCAAGCGAGCACCCAAGCAAGCCGGTGAGAACAAAGACACGCGACCACGAGATGCGCATCTTGACTGCTGCTATGTCCTTTCAGCCGAAAGCAACCGAGGAAGAAATTCAGTGAGGAATGAAGTTCACTTCACTCTTATATCCTGCTAATTGAGTCTACGTGTCAGGTCGTGTCTCTTTCCCGAACGACCTTCACGGCAAAATCACACGGTCAAGCTGCAATCGACTACGGATCCCACGACTACAAACCCGCGGCCGGTAGCGTTTTACAGTAAGTAATGTAAACATAAATAATACATATATTGCACCAGTAGGCTACGGTGCACCGGAGGCAGGTACATGGACAGAGAGATCCGGCGCTGATAATTGTGAAAGGTATTCCCGAACCCAATTTTCTCTCTGTTCCGGGACATGGTCAAACACGATGAACCGCTTATCGTTCTACATGGTGTCAGTTCCATCAGGTTGAAGGTACACCGTTAAACTTACCTTCAGAACTTTGGTAATCTCTTCTGTAGTAATATTCTTCGCAAGAGCCTTCATATCAACCTTACCGCCTCCGCCTTCTCCTTCCTCGTCGTCATCATCATCTCTCTTCACACCGCCGTCTACTCCCTCCCCTCCAACTTTTCCGAGTTTACCCCAGAAGCTCACAAAAGAGTTTTCGCGCAGCATCTCGTCGAACGCCGTCCTGGCCTTTTGATTTCGCTCTCTTTGCCATCGACTGAATTCATGTTCAAGATCATCAACACCGAAGCCAAGCCTTGTGACGGGCAAAGCTTTCAATAGGGACTCTAGAGGTAGACCTCTGAATGGTGTTGCCAAACCCGGTGTATGCGATTCGAGAAGTGCGTGTAGGTTATTGAGGTGCTTTGAACGTAAATATCCGACATGCGTGTGAAAGAGATGAAGTTGTTGATTCAAAGGCAATGGTGAGTCCCTGAACCGTGGATCGGCTTGTAGTTGAGGTAGCGCAGCGTCCCAGGAGGTCTAGAAGCCAATGGTGAGTATCATGTTACGTTCATGGGCAAACTGTACCTGTGGATCCCGAATTGCATCTGTCAACAATGACCTGTAAAAGATGTCCTTATTCATGATGACCAAAAAAAAGGGTAATAGAAACACACTTAAAATCTCTTTCTCCTTCTTCCTTGTTGAGATCCGATTTCGAGCGCCCTATGCTAGCTTCAAGGCGATCCCGTTCAGCGCGAACTCTTTCTTCGCGTTCCTTAACAGCACGTTTACGTCTTTCCTCTTTGTCATCTTTGGTTTTTGCAGCATCGGACTCTGCGTCGACAGTTGTCATAACTTCCGAGTTGCTCACAGTCTGCAAACCCCCGCCCTTTGCTTTGATGAAGGTGTTGAATAACTCTTCACGCAACGATGACGAGCCAACAGCGTCGTATCGGGGATCTGAAACAAGATCTTTCTTAACCTGTATCGCATGCTAATGTGAGTTTGTAATAGCACTAGAGATTCAGCCAAGGTGCCAACCTCTTTCCACACCGCTCCGTCGGTTATGACGGCTTTTTCTTTCAGCAGTGCAAGAAAGTCTGCCTCTGCCTTTTCAGCCGCAGCCTTCTTCTCTTAAACAGAAGCCGTTTAATATAAGTTCAACGTGGGGACGGAACAAGCTTACTTTGACCCAGATCTTTAATGAATTCTCTGAACCGCTTTTCACGCTCACGATCATCTCTTCCCCAACCGTAGAAACGCCTGTCTTTTTTCCAAGTCCTTCGGAAGTCAGTCCAACTCGCCCTGGTACTTTTCACCTCAGTTGTAAGGAGAGTCTCAAAGTCTTCTTGCGATGTGGTGCCTTTCTCCTTCTTCACGTTTTGCTGGCGGAGCTCCCTTGCACGGTCTCGGCAGTATTCGTCAAATGCCTCTTTACGAGCGGAGACAGTGGGAAGAAGGGAGTATCGTTTATCGTTGACAAACTTGGGCAACGAAGTATCCCAAGGATGGAGAGGATTTATATCTTTCTCTCGCAGTAGCGTCTAATGACATGGCGTTGGAATTCGAACAGAAAAGAACTTTGGAAAATAATCAGGACCCACCTTGAAGAGTGCTTTTCCCTCTTCTAGGGAGAATTGGGATGCGTATGCTTCCAATTCTTTCGCCTTCCCTTCCTGCTCGGCCGCCTCTTTCCTTCTGTTCTCCTCTTCTACTTTCTTTGCTTCTTCTTTGGCACGTTCGATTTCCTCGGCCTCTACTGCCAGCTGTGCTGCAGCCTCCCGCTGCCATTCTTCCTCAATACCTCCATCCTCCTCTTCGCTCTCGTCCTCCTCATCCTGAACTTTAGCCTTTTTAGACGCATGCATCCCCTTCATAACACCATCATCATCCGCTTTTCGCTTGATCAAGTCCGACTGAATTTGGCTTTTGACCCGTTCCACTTCAAGTCTCTGCTCATCTTCCGTCGTTCTGGTGACTTTCGCCGCTTGCACTGCAAAAGGCTCTGATTCCTTTGGGTGCTG
Source organism: Moniliophthora roreri (assembly GCA_001466705.2). NCBI lineage: Eukaryota > Fungi > Basidiomycota > Agaricomycetes > Agaricales > Marasmiaceae > Moniliophthora > Moniliophthora roreri. Next base: position 118,796 of record LATX02000184.1, read on the forward strand.
CTTCTCCTTCTCCTGCCGTTCAAATTCCTCAACTGCTTCCTTGATTCCGTCGGGCACTGTCCAGACGCTTTCCTTCTTGACCTTGTGAGAATAGAATACGCGCCCCTCAGTCGTCTTAACGCGTAACCATTCCGTCCCCGGTATCTGTGTTTTGAAGAGTGGTTTGTCTTTCTTCTTTACCTGTAGTTGAGTGGCATTCTGTCCTGCTAAGAATGAGGGTACAGGCCGAACGTAGGTCGACTCATTGGTATGGGGGTTGAAGTAATAAATTTGTCCCGTCGGCGCTTTTTTGAATCAGTCTTCAACATAGCACGAGTAAGTCATAATACCTGTATGTTGCGTCCATGGAGGTGGTAATAGAGTCGATTGAATAAACGGTGGGGCAGACATCGAGGTAGAAGGCAGGACGTGACGTACTTCTCACACTTTTTTTCGTTTTCCATTACCATCATCGGCCTTGGTCATGGCTCAGGATTTATTCTACATTGACCTCACCCCGGACACCAACATTGTTACAGAAGAAAAGGAAAGGGCGGAGGAGGTCCAAAAAATCGCAGAAAAGCAGGAACATCCGGAATCAACACTGCTTCTCCCATCTCACGTCTCCGTCCTTGGCTCACTACCCGTACAAAATATACCTTCGCCCCCCTCACTAGATACAGCGGATGACTACATTGAATTTTTGGACTATGGCGGTCCTTCAAGTGTCAGTTTTGCTCTGATATGGTTTCTTTTTCTTTTGGATGTTGAAGATTGATGAATAGGAAGCTGGCCTAGTGCGTTATTTTGAAACTCAAGAAGAGAAGGGGCAGCCCAACGCAACAATCACGGTCTGCAAGCGCTGCGGAGCGAAAGGCGAGCACAAGACATCTAATTGTCCAGTTATAATTGTGCGTTCTTGATATTTTCTGTGTTTGAACAAGCAACCGATATCGTGTCCTAGTGTTTGACCTGCGGCGTACGAAATGAACATACAACACATTCGTGTCCAATCAGCAAAGTCTGCTTTAGTTGTGGAATGAAGGGTCACATAAATGCGGTGTGTAATTATCGCACCTTTTTGCTAGTCTGTTGATCTGGTGTTGGACGTCAGAATTGTCCCAACCGCGGTCTCAGATACAACGAAAGTAAATACGACGACTGTCATCGTTGTGGCTCTGCAATACACTCAACCCATGTATGCCAGTTCTTTGACGTTTTCGCAACCCAATATTGATTTTATCCTTCCACTAGGAATGTCCAACAGTATGGAGACTGTACGAGTATGTGTCGGAAACGGATAAGAACAAAACACTCAAAACCCGGCGTTCCAAGAAGAAATTACCACTCGGACAGGGGGGTGAAGGCTACATAGCTGAAGACGTCTGGTGTTATAACTGTGGTGGTTCGGGTCACTGGGGAGATGTACGTCAAGTGTTGTGATATCTCTTAACTAGCTAATGTACTCCGCAGGATTGTAAAGTGACACCACACAATGGCGATGCACCGGCAGAGTATTCAGCGTTTGGGTCGAACAATCTATTTTCTGGTCCTTTTGCAGACTTTTCCGCTGACCAAGCTTCGACGACACGCCACGAACCTCAAGAATGGGAGAAAGAAGATTATTGGGGTGATCGCGTACCGACTAATGTTGGAAAGAAGGGGCGCAAGAAGGAAATAGCGACACTGAAGGCTCAACAACGTGACGAAGACGACGATTGGTTTGCTCCTCTTCAACCTATTCGTCGCCCTAATGCGTCTGGCAAAATGAAGTTCAATATCAAAGCAGGAACCAGTCTCTTGGATCGGATCAGCGACATCCCAGTGGCGGCTGAGGAAGGCCCATGGAAGAAGAGATCCAGGGATGATGAAGGCGGAGATTCGAAATCGAGCAGAGGTTGGGAAAAGGACAGAAAGAAGGACCGAGAAAAAGACAGAGGAAACAGAGGACAACACGCAGAGGATTTAAGGGACAAGGACAGGCGAAAAAAGGATCGAAATACGAACTATGACAGCAGGAGATCTCGCGATAAGCTAGAGAGGCACGATTCGAGAAATTCTGATCTGAGCCGACGGAGTGAAAACGGTCCGCGATATAGAGGTGGTTATAATAGATAAATTGGAATATAGTAGATGTCGGCGAGATAGTTATACAGTGATGCACATGACTGATCATGAATCGAGGCGCAATCTAGTCGTATCAGGATATCCAATGCTTATAGTGTAGGTTTCGGTGGTTTGTAAAGTCTCAGAAGCAATGAACTGCATACGACTGAGATAGATCTAGGAGGAAGAGTGAGCATAAAACAGCAGAAGTAAGCCTGGAGTACTACTCACGAGAGTGCCATCGCTAGTGCAGCCCAGACTGGATCTAGGCGTACTCTTCCTGCGGGATATATGACCCCCGCGGCGATAGGCAATGCTGCCATGTTGTACATGATGGCCCAAACCTGCCAGAAAGCGAATGAGCTTTCAGGATTCCGAATAGGATGATGCTTACAAAGTTGAATTTGACCCTGCGAATCACGGCTTTGGATAAATCTACCAGAGTCACTAGCCCATGTAGATCTGAAGTTAAGAGAATGAAGCTCGCACTAGACACCGCAACGTCACCTGCACAAACGTCAATGATTACACACAGCATGATTCATCCAAGGACTTACTACCAGAACCGATAGCAACCCCCACATCGGCAAGACTCAATGCGACTGAGTCATTAATGCCATCTCCTACCATCGCTACCACTGCTCTTTGTCCAGATTGCGACTCATCTACAGGACATCCACGTTGAATCCATTGCACTTTTTCACCCTAAATGATATCCTGAGCCCGAACAATCTGCTGATGTGTGGGAAGTGGTTTACCTTCTCGTGTGGCAAAACACCAGCAATGACATTGGATTCTGGAATGCCAACTAGAGCGGCGATGGCCAACGCAGTTTTGGGATGATCCCCCGAGACAATCCATGGCGTGATACCTCGCTTTCTGAACCAAGCAACCACGGCAGGTGCTTCATCTCGAAGGATATCTGCCACAGCAAAGACAGCTGCGAGCCGGTATCCTCCTGTAGTTCCGACTGCGACAAAAACGACACCTCTAGCCTGCGTTTTCCACGTATCTGCCTGTTCGCAGATTTCGTCGGGAATAAGTGCGTTATGATCACGCATCCATGCGTCATTGCCGAGGACGACTGTATACGGGGTATCGATGAAGGTGGCCTTCAAACCCCTTCCAGGGGTCTCTGAATACGAGGATCCTTCCATATGCTTCATAGGCCGACTTTGACAATACTTGTTCAGCGCCGAAGCTAGTGGATGTGAACTGGTCGACTCCATTTCGTGAACCATTCCCAGAACTATTTCTTCAGCGAAGTCTCCGGCAAACCAGGCATCAGACACTTGAAGCTCTCCCCTTGTAAGCGTTCCAGTCTTATCGAAGACGATAGCATTGAGACGGGAGGCTTCTTGAAAAGCCTCGCCTCCTCCTCGTGCAAGAATGCCAGATTTGGCTGCTAACCCAGTGCCCACAAGTAAGGCGGTAGGTGCTGCCAGTCCTATCCCACAGGGACATGCCACCACAAAAACGGCGATGGCAAATTCCAGAGACCAGACAGCTACTCCTCGGGTATTAGATCTGTTTGGAAGCGATCCAATGATCCACTCACCCCATCCACCTATTTCAGCATCCATGTAACCCTCCGGGAGACTGCCGGATAGCCCGAGCGAAAGCCAGATGATCCAAGTCAATAGCGCCAAAAGCGTAATAACTGGCACGAAATAACCAGTTACTATGTCGGCTACTTTTTCCATCGGAGCACGCTTAGTTTGCCCCTCGCGAACGATCTGCATAATGTTGTCCAACCTGCAGAGAAATCAGAATAGATGACAATGGTCAAGTACCACACGTACATAGTCTGGCCTCCGATTTCTTCAACTCGTATATGAACAACATTGCCCTTGTTGAATGTTCCAAGATAGACCTTTTCCCCAGATGTCTTCACCACTGGCCTTGACTCACCGGTCAAAGAACTCTCGTCAAACGTGCCGCGTTCTCCGGGAACAATCGTACCGTCTGCGGGAGGCGTGGCGCCATGTAGAACCCGGACAACGTCGCCAACTTCCAGTAGATTAACAGGGACCTTCTCTACCCTCATTCCGGGGCCTGTAGTGTAGCCAGCTGCGGATGACTCAACACTGGCTTTTTCCAAATCTTTTTCTGGAGATTCCAAGGTGGAATCCGAAGGCAAACCGGATTTAGAAGGCCCTGGAAGAAGTAGCAAGGCCTCGGCAGGACGTAAAGAAGCAAGAGCCGTTATGGCATCAGCTGTGCGGAACTTGCTGTAGGCCTCCAGGTAACGCCCTATCTTTTCGATCAGTGATTGCAGCTTCTTACTAGCAACCTCACTCACCAGCAAGAAGGAACATGGTCAACAGGACAACGGAGTCAAAGTATGTGGATGTATCTCCCATTCCATGACGTGAAGGAGGTTGTATTGCAGCAAGGCAGAGGAGGGCGACCGACGCAAAATAAGCGACTGAGACACCAGCTGAGACCAGAAGGTTCATACTACCGAAGCGTGTGAACCGTTTCAGAAGTGGCACAGCGCTTTTCTTGCGCCATAGTGCGCAAATCTCCTTGGTGCTTCGGTGGTGGAACAGACCCGCGCTATAGAACATCGCCGGAGTGGCAAGGATAAAAAGAGCCCATTGCACTCGTGATGCATTTCCACTCCACATTGGCTGCATGAGATACATCTTTACGGTGTTGTCATTTCTGACGAGAGACATGTAGACAATGCCGAGTATGAAGGTTGGAATGGCCAGGATCACAGTGAAAATCAGCCGCGTTAACATGTTTGACTGTTCCTGAAGCCTTATAGCCCGCGAGCGCTCTTCTAGAGATGGCGGGTGAAAGATTGTGACCACGAATTGAGGTGAATCCGAAGTGATTGCATGTATAATGCTGCGAACGGTAAATTTTGGAGGGTCAGGGTCGTAGGAAAGCGTCAGGAGAGGTTCACGATAATCCTTCAAAGGTTTCACCACCGTCACGCGGGAGTCTAGTTTATCCAAGCTGGTCATTATACGTGAGGGGCAGTCGCTAGTGGGAAGTCAGGGTCAGAAAGAAGTTTATGTAGTGTTCGAGGGGACGACTTACGAGCAGAACATCCCTTTCACTTGTAGGGTGACTGTGCGAGTGACCTGTGTTTTACAGGAGTCTGGAAGACGGTCCAGAGGCTTGACTTCCATCAGCGTGGCGTCAAAACCACAGTCTTCAATAGACTCTCGCATTTTGTCTGCCAAATCTTGACGATCTATTATGGCGGTTGCAGAATTGGCTAGAAGATTGACCGCAATTTCAGAGACACCAGGAATTTCTTGCAAGGCACGATGTAGGGCGTTCGTGCAGGCCGAGCACGTCATGCCCGACACAGAGAAAAGAACCTGGAATGAAGAGACACTATCGATGGGGGTTAGGGGAGGCTTTGATATTAAATCAGTCGATGTTTTTTCCGACTTCATCGCTGCCTTTTGCTGGCACAAGGTGCACCGTTGTATGTGCCTGTCATGATGTGGGAGAGTTAATGCTTGGAGTGGACCAAACACAGATTCGTCAGGGACGACCCCAAACCCTGCATCTACGAGGGTATCTCGAATGACTGCGGGGACAAGGGAGGCTTCATGATGAATTGTCACTGATTGCAGTACAACAGAAACCTCGATGGAGGAAGGTGTGGGCACCAGCGAAGAAAGGACCTCCTCGATAACGCGTACACAGCTAGAAAGAGAAGGTGAGGAGCATGCACTAATTTCTCACAGGACACGTACCTTGCGCAATGTAAGTTGGAGAGAAAGAAAACGGTGACATGGTCAGCCATCTTCACAGAGGTAACTGGACCTTAGGGATGCATTGGAAGATTCCACAGTGAGCAAAATATATAGGCCAAAGGACATGGGAGTTTCGTAAGCCAGCGAGATATTTTTTGGAGGCGCATCTCTGTCATCATTGACATGGAGGCAATTGTGCGCAAAAACGTGGCACAGTCCACTTTCTCACGCAACGGGCCGAACTGATTTCGGCGTCTGTGGGTTTCGATTCCTCAAGGTGGACGAGTGGCACTGGCAGTGCTCTGACTGCCCTCATCCCTGGCCTCGAGCACACCATTATGAGACAAAGCCGTTTTTCAGGTTTCTTCAACGCTTCACCAGATAATCGCTCCAGTTCTCGCATCACACGCTCGTCGTCCCCGACATCTTCGACCGGTTCCTTCACCGACTTGATTCACGAAAATGGCCTATCGCACCTGCCAACAACGCCAGTAGTCCTGGGCGTATGTGCCATGGATGTCAAAGCAAGATCCAGAGCTATGAGGGAAATTCTGATACGGCTGGTGGAAAGAGCCCGAGGTACAATTGAGGTGAAAGTTTTCAGTGATAAAGTCATTCTGGATGAGGGTACGTTCCGGAGCCGCCTTTTCCCCTACGTTTCAGGGTCCCTTATTCTATTATTCGTAGCTGTTGAAAACTGGCCTCGTTGCGATATTCTTATTTCATTCTTCTCCACCGATTTCCCCCTGGATAAAGCCATTGAATACGTTAAGCTTCGCCAACCCTTTTGCATTAACGACCTTCCCCCCCAAGCATTGTTATGGGATAGACGCCTGGTCGCAGCTGTATTGGATCATCTAAAAGTTCCGACCCCTCGACGGTTGGTGGCCTCCAGGGATGGTGGTCCTAAAATCGATGACGAATTGAAAAAGTTGATGAAGGAGAGATTGGACATCGACCTTGGTGGATACCAAGTGACCCCTGAAGTATCGCTTCGTGGAGATGGGAATGCAATTGTCATTGACGGACAAGTGTTGGAGAAACCATTTGTTGAAAAACCCGTCAGCGGGGAAGATCACAACGTCTACATTTACTTCCGAGGAGGTGGTGGTCGTAGACTTTTCCGCAAGGTATACTCGATTACTTTTCCAGATCACGTTCCACACTCATTTGGACTCACTAAGGTTGGCAATAAATCTAGCGAACTAGATCCGATATTGAATCATCCTCGAACCGACGGATCGTACATCTACGAAGAATTTATTGACGTAGACAACTCGGAGGACATCAAGGTCTACACGGTTGGAAAAGAATACACACATGCTGAAACAAGGAAATCTCCCGTTGTCGATGGAGTGGTCAGGCGTAATACTGAAGGCAAGGAAATCAGGTACGACTCATGTCTCGTGGAAGTTGCGTGTTAGACTGATTTGTGACTCAGGTTCATCACACGACTTACCGACGAGGAAAAGTCATGGGCTGCCAAAATATGTGAAGGATTTGGGCAGAGAGTGTGTGGATACGACATGCTCAGATGCGAAAATGGGAGGAAAAGCCAGGTCATTGACGTCAATGGATGGAGTTTCGTGAAGGGTAATGAATCCTACTACGGTACGTGTAACTCTAGTCGTCGTGGCATTTAATGTAGTTCCATTTCCTCCCTCCCTCATCAATTCACCTTCAACTCTGAGTCTGAATGCTTTCTCACTTTTCAGATAAAGCTGCCGAAATTCTCGCCTCGCTGTGCATGCGCTTCTCTCCTGGCCGTTCTCTACCGACAACACGAGTTCCCACTCAAGAAACCTCGACATGGCTGCTTAAAGCTAATGTGACGGTGTATAGACATGCCGATCGAACACCCAAACAGAAACTAAAATTGTATGTCTCTTACCTTCCTTCCGTGATGTGCTCTGACTCGAGCGGCAGCAATTTTCCCATCGGTGAACCCTGGACCCAGCCCTTTGTCACCCTGCTCAATGGCGAGACAGAGGAGATTATCCTTCGAGAGAAGGAGCAGTTGAATAAGATTGCCATAGCAGTTGAGGAGGCAAAGCGGCTTGGTGCCGATGGCGAAGAGTTGACCAAGTTGACACAACTGAACAATGCACTCTTCAGCAAGATCGATCTGCCAGGCACCAAGGCACAGCTAAAGCCTGTGTATTCCAAACGACAGGCCGGTCAAGCGAGATCCTTGACGAAGCTTACATTGGTGTTCAAATGGGGCGGAGAGGTAAGCACATTGTCTTGTTAATGTGACTGTTGTCTCACAGAAGCCAGTTCACACATGCGGCTCGGTACCAATCCCGTGATCTGGGTGAAATCATGAAGAAGGACATATCCATCATGAGTGAGTAGGCCAGTCTCTCAGTGAGTCCCTGATACTGAATTACTCTCAGATAAGGAGGTCCTGCAGAATGTCAAGGTGAGTCTGCCATAGACGCTCTATTCAGAGGATGTACTCATGGCAGCATTCAGATATTTACATCGTCTGAGAGGCGTGTAGTAGCTTCAGCTGAAATATTTGCCGCAGCCCTTTTGGACCCTCAGCACTCGGCCTACTCCGTTCCCTCATCTGGCTCTAGCCAACATTCTTCTCGCTCATCCAATGACGGTACAGGACCTGTGCCTTCGAATCCGAACAAGATGAAGCAAAATCAGAGCACTCCACTTACTCTGATTGTTCGCAAAGACCTCCTCGACGACTCGAACGCTGCTAAGGACCTAATGGATGATGTCAAGAAGCGTCTCAAGATCCTTTTAAGGCCCGGAGAATCAGAAAAGCGGCCTGAACTAACATGGCCAAAGAGTATGAAGAAGGAACCGGTCGAGGTGGTCAAGGTTTGTTTCCGTACATTCACACTATCCCAAGACTAATACGCCCCGCGCAGGAAGTTATAGAGCTGTTGGGTAACTTTAGGGACATCATGCGTCGCAATTACGCGACCTTGGACGTGAATAAGATCCAAGAGAGATGGTGTGAAACCTATCTTGAACAGTGCATCTAAGATAAACTCAACTTGCTCCCTCTAGGTGTTGCGGTGATGAACCTTGGTTATTCCGGGAGCGTTGGGAGAAGCTATTTGAGGACTTTTGCGATGTTGAGCAGAAGAAATTTGATCCATCGAGGGTTGGTTGTCAACATACTTTGATATACATGTTTTAACCTCAGCCGTGCAGGTATCAGAGCTCTATGATACAATTAAATACTGCGCCCTCCATCACCGCACTTTCCTATTCTCCATCTTCAGCGAGCACAATCAGGCCGATCAAGAAGGGGCTGCCCAACCGACTCAGGACCGCAAACTCCACGAGCTCTACGGTAGAGCGAAAGCTTTGTTTGATCTGGTCGCCCCACAAGAATACGGTATCGAGCCTGATGAAAAGTATGTCTACCAAAACCATCACGACGATCGACCGACTAACTATCGCTCAGGGAGGAGATTGGGGTCCTTACTTCCCTGCCACTGCTTCGGAATGTAGTACAAGACCTAGAGGCAGCTCGAAATAATGGCGAAAGCTCCTTGACATGTTATTTCACGAAAGAAAGTCACATATGGACTCTTCTTGGGATTATTTTGACATCTGGTCTACCCATTGCCAATCGTCGTGAGTGATATAGTGACCCTGTAAAACCATTACTGAAAGATATGTGACAGGTATACCCGAACTGGATTATTGCGTACGTCAGTTTCCTGGTTTAAAGAACTCAAGGCTAATATTTCACGAAGTCGCATATCACATTCGAATTATACGAAAGGAATCACGGCAGGGGAAACACTGATAAAGAGTACTCGATCAAACTGTCTCTTAGCGAAGGCGCTCACTCTTCCAATGTCCTGGACTCTACACTGGACGCCCGTCATTCATTAAATGTACAACAGAGAAGGTATTATCAGCTCATGATTTCCTGATACTTGAATACTCACATCCTCACCAGAAAATTGACACAACATCTACCTTATAGCCTGGTTATAGAAAAACTATCAAGACATTTCCATAGACTGGTGGAGGTAAGCATTATGCACTCTCCTGATCATCTTCCTGACTAAAGTTCTTGGCGACAGGACGATGAGGCAGCAGCAGAGGTACCATTTGAGACCGTTCAGGCACTGCCGGCTGCAATCTCCATGGAAAACATTCACGAAAACTCATGAGCATGATAATTAGACGCAGTTAGACGTTAGCGGAATGAGGAAAGGTATAAAATTGAGCACTAATGTTACTAGTAGCAGTGGACGTCGGTAATCTGGTAATCATATATACAAAGTTTAGTTGGCAGTCTCTCCCTCCCAGGACTTTAGACCGTACTTTGCACGTTCTTCCCGAAGTACTTTGAGGTCCAAATCCGTGAACCGCATGCCGTGAGATGGCTTCGCAGTCATGGTAGGCTGGTCCATGTCGAAAAGGGATGAAGTTGACTTTGACAGTGATGCTGATTGAGAGGCCAATGCGACAAAAGAGGGGGTAGAGTCGTGGAATCTGGCAAGTGAATGGCGAGTCAGCCATTTGGTGGCGACGGGAAATGCCATTAGATACATACAACCTGTGAATAGCATGTTCAGCCTATGCATACAGAATGAAAGGGTAGAAGCCTTCAAACTCACCGATAGGCTTCCCTGTTGAAACAATCTGCTTCTTCAAGTTTCTCCAAAACGTGTGACTTAAAAGCGGCCTTTACAAAATGGAGCACGTCAAAAACATGGTGTTGGCCCGGTCTAGAAGTTCACCGAAAGTCAAAAATGGTGTCTCGAGAAAGGACTCTAGGATTACCGCCATGTTCGAATCTGCGGCGTGATATTGAAGGCGCCATCTGAGGAGATCAAGGGATGAAAAACGTCGGTAATAAATGTAACGGCAGGTGGCTTTTCCGGATAGTTTGAAGGAAATGAAAGCCGGAATTTCAGGACTGCGTCTGAGTAGTAACCTGTGAACGTATTGGTCACTATGAACAGCGTCTCGAGGCAGGAACACACAGACCTTGGTGGACAAAAAGGACAGCATCCCATACCATTATCGTCTCAACCGAAGGAACGACATAGACTCCAAGTGGACAATGTAACTTTGCAAGCAAGGATGCATACTCGAATGAGACTGCACTGCGAGCAACTGGATTGACGTCCGCGACTTGCTGGCTTGTCGATATCGGATTCGTTCCTCTTTTAGATTTAGACCTTGCTAGAGAAGAAACACTGCTGGAAGAAGGCAAACTTAGAGGACTGAACATTGGGGATGAGGTCGAGTATATAGGGCGCCAAGCCCAGTGATGTGGATATTACAATGTCGACAAACGGATCCGAGTTTCTTTCAAACCTTTAGTCCACCGTCATGTTCTGCATCACATTTAGTCCCTATCGAACAGCATCAGCCGTCCACTACTCAATTGAAGTCGTGAGAGGGAACCCAAAGTAATTGGAACAATGGAGTCAGCACTATCAGCATCTCCATCGGCACATGAGCATGGTTTCGGTTATAGAAGAAGGCCGTTAGGCAAACACACATCCTAGCCCCCATTTTTCCCATCATCGCCAACAAGCACTATGGATTGGAAGCCGAAACGCACCTTGGAAGAATGTGAGTGCACTGAGTCTTCAGGAAGGGTCACTAATAGCCGTACTCTCTAAGGCAACAAGATCCTCGCCTCTCCAGGAAGTACACATGAATTGGAAACTCGAGTACGCGCAAATTGTGCTTCGAGTTGGTAGATACTGACCTTGTCTTGAAAGGTGATAGACGGGCGCGTTCAACGTGTCTACAAGAATCTCTGGCCCTCGTTGCGAGCTTTCTGGCTATCGTCTTGTCATGAGCATGGTATTAACACCTACGTAGTCTATGGATCTCAACGATACACGTTTTTGCAAGTCATGGAACGAGCGGAGAAGGCTGCTTATGTATTTCGAACCGTATACGGAGTGAAGAAAGGTACGCGACAAAAACATGATGACAATTCCTACTGACCCGTTCCCCGTAGGAGATCGAATCGCCATCTGCAGCCGCAACTATCCTGAATATCTGGTCGCTTTCTGGGCTTGTCGTGAGTCATGATTGTATAGGACTCGTAGCTAATGAATTACCTACCTAACTATCGCCTTCAGATCTGATTGGAGCTGTATCTGTCCTGATTAACGCGTAAGTCGTTACACCGTGATCCCGTTCACCTTCCCGCCTCACTGCTTCCCGTCGTTAGCTGGCTACCGCAAGATGGCCTATTATTCTGCATCACGTATACGCAAAGCAAAGTGCTAATCTTGGATCCCGAACGCGCCGAGGTCCTTAAGCCCGTAATTCAAGAGTTGTCCAAACATGGAGTGCATGCAATACTAGTCTTAGAGAGTCAGACTAAGATGTGGGCTGGAATGTCTAGTTGGAACTCTGTCCTGGAGGATTGCAAAGGGGATACAGGTAGCATTCTAAGGGAAGCTATTGAGATCGTACCCGAAGATAATGCAACAATCTACTTTACTTCTGGTACAACCGGTCGTCCCAGTGAGTGAAATGTTGAAGCTAATCTCATTCTGAAACTCAGGAAAAATGTAGAGGGCGTTTTGAGTACACAACGTCAATATCTCACTAACGTTTTGAATGTAAAGCTTTCACGGTTATTCATCCTCTCGAGTTGAACTAATATTCCTCATGTAGGCCGCCGCCGCCGGGCTTCGAGCTACTTTACGACGGGGAGAGGATATCAAATCCCCAGAACCTGGACCACAGAAAGGCATCCTAATTTCTGTGCCATTCTTCCGCAAGCATTTTTCTACTATTTCATGACAAGATTCTGATCTGTTCCTGGGCAGACGTTACTGGAACTACTAGTCATGCAGTCAGTATTGCCCAAACATTATGTGGCTATGACGACTTATGAGCACGTATGCTTCAGATGGTAGCGACTTTTCTTGGACTTAAGATTGTTCTGATGTGGAGCTGGAAACCCCGAGAAGGTGAGTCCTTATTAGTATTTGGGTACAGAGGGCTTACTTTGTCTCAAGCGATCAGGTACGCTTATAGTGCTCGAAACGTGTATGATTATGCACATCTTCCTTGACAGGCTGATCAAGGCTGAGAACATAGTCATGGCGGGCGGGTCAGTGTGCATACTTTCTATCTGAGTAGTTTTCTGACTAAAATTCAATGTTAGCGTACCGTCGATGGTCGCCGATTTAATGGAAATTGGAGGATTCCCCCTCGAGACGCTCACGTTCGGAGGGGCCCCTGCCTCAAAAATGCTTCCAGCAAAGGTCAAATCGGTCATCGCTAATGCTAGCGTGTTCGTGGCAGTCTTTTATTAAGACCAGGAGTACTAACCCACAAGTATTCAGCTCTCAGGGTTATGGGGCTACCGAAACCAATTCTGTCGCTGTCTCTGTAGGTGCGCTGGAGTCCGGTCCTCGTGGTGATGGTTCTGCTTTTTGACACTTTCACAGCTGGAGAAGATCAACTGCTTCGTCCGACGAGCTGGTGAGTACCTATTTGCGTGCCTTGAGCGCCGTCCTGAGTCTCCGTAGCGGCCTGCCGACATTAGTCAATGACCTTATGATTGTGGAACCAACTAGTCTAGTAGTTCTTTCGCCGGGACAGGTGGGTGAAGTCTGGATAAGAGGAATAAATGTAATGCAAGGGTATTGGAGGGATCCCGGTATGATCCTGTTTTCATCATTTTCCCAAGACACGTTTAATAGAAGCTATCGAGTAGAGGCCACGGATAAGGTTTGTGCTATTCGAAGAGCGTCCATCTGGATTCTGATGTACTCTATCCAGGCGATCACTAAAGATGGTTGGTTCCGCACAGGGGACCTGGGGTATCTTGACGAAGAAGGCTTTTTGTATATCAAGGACAGGCTGAAAGACATTATCATTCGTGGCGGTGAAAACATCGTGAGTTGAATGTCGTTGCGTAGATTAATAGTCTAATGTCTCGACAGGATTCAGTAACAGTCGAAAATGCTCTATACGAGGAGCCGGGCGTCCAGGAGGCTGCTGCTGTTGGCGTGCCAGTGAGTAACGTTTCGACTGTTTTCTGCCATGCTGAATGCTTGCAGGATCCTCGACTGGGAGAATTAGTCGCTGCTGTCGTTTCTGTCAGACCTAACTCAGCCAACCGATTGACCGAGGACTCGTTGATCGAGCTGGCTCGAAAACGGTACGAATGCTCCCTTAGGTGTAATCTTCGGCTGAATCTCCTCCTCTAGATTGCCACGGTTTTCTGTTCCCGCAATGGTCATTATTCTTAAGGAAGAATTAGGTAGGGGTTCATGAAGTTATTCAGTTTGCAAATCCAAAACTCACAAACTTGCAGAGCACACACCGAGTGGCAAGATAAAGAAGGGGCCCTTGAGAAAACTTGCACGCGTGGAGTGGGAAAAGAGACAAAGTCAAGTATCCAAAAGCAAATTGTAGAACAACGTCGTGTAGCCTACTAGCCATTGTTCAGCTCCCTCGACCCTCGTTACATAAGTCATTTGACAAATTGTCTCGTGGCCGAAACACGTGGGCTGCTCGACAACCACGGGTATCCGGTTTTAGCAGGTGAGGTCATCAGCTGGGCGCTTTGTACTTGCACGATTCCCTTCATCTTGAACTTGATGACCTTTTACGACCTTCGCCATGGAACGATCCAACTCTCGTTCGAACTCGAGTCTTCCTGCATACCAAACTCGTTTACTTGAGCGTACATCCTCCTCCGCTTCTTCATCTAGCTCCCTTTCACGCCATAATTCATTATCAGGAGGAAGTGGAATGAATATCCTTACAAGCAATCCAACTGGATCCACCACATCTCCACGCAGATGGACGCCATCCCATCGTGTATCGAACAGTGTGGATGCCATGCGAGGGAAATGGGAGGAGCGGTCTAGGGAAAGCATGGCGGACACCACCCCCAGTAGCAGTCCTACGAAGGAAGGATTCAGGTCCAGAGATGACATCAAATCCCCTTCATTCGGACGACTTCAGATGGCTTTGGAGTCCAATTCAGCCGACTCTCAGCCATTGACCAGGACACCTACGTATTTGAAGAGGCAGACGATGCCAACGCCAATCATTGCCTCTCCTTTGTCACCGAATACAACCGGGGTGTCAGTAGAAACTGACTCATCATCATCATTCATAGCTCCCCAACGCATTCATTTGCCCTCACCCTCATACGATCGTTTCACGGACAGAACAAGCACGAATACTGAATCCGAAACAACCACTCCCCGGAATCGTCGGAATACGTTTGATTTTGAGTCCCTCAAACGAACGACGAGAAATACAGATACGCCGATAAGATCCTTAGATAGCAATTCCAATGCCAATGCCGCTCCCAACAGATTCAATCGCAGACCGCTGTCGATGTATGGCACATCTCGATCCTCAGTCGAGTCTTCCCCTCGACCTACATCCCCAACAGCATCCACAGCATCAAATATCACTCAGTCATCTTCCTCAGTCATGTTTCCGCCAACCTATCAAAGCTCATATATGATGGATAAAGCCAACAAGTATGGTTCTTCTTTAACGACGGGACGTCGCCTCGGACGGCATTTACCTCGGATAGCGAGTGGCGACCGTGATGAAACTTGGAATGCAGAGGAAGAGGAGACCAAAGGGAAAGTAGTTCCACGGCCGATTCCACAACCTCAGCCATATCGAAAGGAGACTCCACGAGAGAGAAGGCTTCGGAGACAACAAGAAGACATAGTGGTCCCCGATGCAGAAGGCGATGGTGTGGCTGGTGTTCCAGGGCGAGTTCGTTTATCCAGGGACCGCGTACCAGTAGATGCTCCATCTACAACAACTTCCTCGCGGTACACAAGAGGGTTATGGGCGGATACACAAAGACATCATATTCAAGCCTACGAATACCTTTGTCACGTGGGAGAAGCTCAGCAATGGATAGAAGGATGTCTCGGTGAAGAACTGGAGTTTGGTGTGGTGGAGATGGATGAAGGGCTGCGCAATGGCGTCGTGCTTGCCAGACTTGTGAGGGCATTCAAAGGAGAAACTACGGTCAGGAGGATCTACGAGGTGATTATCCTTTCGAAGTTCCTACCAATTTTATGCTAAGCTGCTTGCCAGGCGTCAAAGCTGGACTTTCGCCATTCCGATAATATCAACATTTTCTTCAATTTTGTTCGAGAAGTTGGGCTACCAGAGGTACGCTTAGCGACTCGTCGGGGTGCACGGTAGACTAATCAACCGCTCATAGTGCTTCATCTTTGAACTTACGGACTTATACGACAAGAAAAACATCCCAAAGGTCATCTACTGCATACATGCTCTCAGGTACGTAGGTCGCTCTGTAAATTATGTTTGGTGATTCACTAAATGATTTCAGTCATCTTCTTGCTCGACGAGGCATGGCAGAACGAATTGGAAACCTGCTGGGTCGCCTGCAGTTCTCTGACGATCAGCTACAGCGAACGCAGAAAGGTTTGAATGATGCGGGTGTCTCAATGCCTAACTTCGGTAACGTTGGGCGTGAACTTGCGAAGGAAATCAACGAAGAGCCAGAGGAGCCAGAGGAGCCAGAGGAAACAGAGGAAGAACGTGAGTTACTTTGGTTATGCCTTCGAGCGCACCTGAAAGCTCTATTCAGGTCGGGATCGGTTACTGTGGGAGTACAGAGACTCCATTACGGCCGTGCAAGCCCATCTTCGCGGAGCTCTTGTTCGCCAAGAACAAGCAACTCTCAGTGCACGACTTCGCCTCACCGAGCGCAACGTACGTAAAATACAGGCACAATGTCGTGGCATTTTGGCCAGGCGGAAACAGGCCCAACAACGACAGGCGCGCGATAACCTCAAGCCCTGGGTCATTACTTTACAAGCAGTGGCTAGGGGTGCTTTAGTGCGCGGGGAGTGGCACAATCATGTCCGTCGAGTGAAGCGGTCCAAACAGTTTGCCATACAGTTGCAAGCTCAAGTTCGTGGCGTTTTGCTGAGGCGGAGGTTCAATAGACTGAAGGCTGCTTTACGAACGAGCAAGATTTCTGTCGTGAAGCTTCAGTCTATGGCACGAGCTCATTTGAGCCGACAAGCCCACCAAGAGCTCGGAAGAACATTTGCTGAGCCTATGGTGCAGATGTCTGTGAACTCCTTCCAAGCTCATTGCCGTGCAGTACTCACTAGACGGAAGATTACCAAGCAGTCAGCTGCCCTTCACCACTTGTCGCATAATTTCATTGCACTTCAAGCTCAATGTCGGGGTGTCATTATGCGGCGTCGTATGCGAAAGCAGATGGCCAAGCTGGAAGATGTCAGTCAGACGGTCGTTCGCGTCCAAGCCACTGCGCGCACATACCTGGCCAGGAAACGTCTTCTTAATCTTATTCGTGGTCTTCGGAAAGCAACCCCGGTTATCGTTAACTTCCAGGCTTTTGCAAGGGCCAATCTGGCGCGCCAGAGGCATCAGAATATGAACAAAGCTCTGACGAATATCCACACCGTCGACTCTGTCAACAGCGTACAGACTCTCGCTCGAGCAGCTTTGGCACGTAAGCGGCATCGTGAGCTGACTCGAAAACTCGACTTCGTTGCGCCCGATGTCGTAGGTTTGCAGGCCTCTGCTCGGGGTATGTTGGTGCGAGAAGAGTATCACGCTTGGCGCGATCACCTTCACAACAATGAACACGTTGCCACTTTACTCCAGGCCATGCTTCGGGGCGCTACGTTGAGACGCAACTTCCGCACAAAGATGGAGTATTACAGGGCCAATCTCAACAAGGTCGTCAAGATTCAATCCCTTTTCCGGGCGAAGGAGACACGAGAGCAGTACCGACAGCTGACGTTAGGCAAGAACGTGACCGTTGGTACAATCAAGAACTTTGTACATCTCTTGGACGACTCGGAAGCTGATTTCCAAGAGGAGGTCAAGATTGAACGGTTGAGAAAACGAGTCGTTGAGAGCATCCGGGAAAACCAGAGCTTGGAGAATGACGTCAACGACCTTGACGTCAAGATAGCCTTGGTCGTCCAGAATGTCAAGAGTTTCGAGGAGGTCCTGAAGCACAGGCGCAGACACGGTATTGACGGTATTGCAGCTCACGCGGCAAGGTCTCTTCTAGCTTCTCATGGCGACCCTTTCTCCGGGTCAGCAACTCTAGACCAAACCGCCAGACGAAAGTTGGAGCTATATCAGCAATTATTCTACATGTTACAGACTCGGTCGGAATACCTCAGTCGTCTGTTCTACCGGATGTTCCAAGATGATGTACCAGAGAAGGATAGACGGTTCACAGAGCGAGTAGTGTTGACACTTTTTGGTTATGGCCAGGATCGCCGTGAAGACTATCTGCTTCTTCGATTGTTTCAGGTTGGTATTTCACCGTAACTTCCTTGTGAGCGATACTCATGCCAGCAACCCTTAGGCTGCGATTCACGATGAGATCAACTCAGTCAACTCTATCACTCAAGTCATCCATGGGCATCCAATGTATATGAATGTTGCTGTGCACTATGTTCGTCCAAAACAGATCACCTACGTCAAGGATGCGTTCCAGGCCATTATCCGAGAAGTCATTGAGACACCCGATCTTGATTTGGAAGTGGATCCTACAGTCGTACGTACCGCAGCTCATTGAACTTAATATGTGCTGACTACTCGTAGATTCATCGTTCCCGACTGGATGCGGAAGAAATGAGGAATGGCGTGACCTCGAACAGGCGGAAGGATATCTCTTTCCGTGAGGCTCTCGAAGACCCAGATACACGAGTTATCTATATCAGGCGTAGGAACCTGCTCCATTCATCCTTACTCCAACTGAAGCCTTGTCCAGGTCTCCAAGTTTTGCAGTGGTGGACCGAAGCTTTCGTTACAGTAATCGTACAGTCGACTCGCAAGATGCCATATAGTATGCGGTATTTGGCTCGTGAAACGTTGGGTTACACACGGGTACGTGTCCTTGTGCAGAATCTAGTAAAATACCCACGAATCCTCAGGAGAAATTCCCTGATGCTCCGGATGAAACATACGCCTCGTGCGTTGGTCGAATCGTATACTACCGCTACATCAATCCTGCCATAGTGTAAGCGATCAATCTCTCCCTCGTAATCTATTGACATATCCTCTGCTTCGTCGTGTAGCACTCCCGAAACTTTCGATATCGTCTCGAATACCATCGATATCGGAAGTAGGAAAAATCTCGCGCAGATATCTCGAGTGCTTACACAGATCACCTCTGGCGCCGAATTCGACAACGACAGTCCGAGCTACATTCCCATCAATGACTATGTTCGCAAGGCAATAGGTCAGTTATCGTCATGGCTCATTGAAGGTGAGGCAGTCTTAGTTTCGTGTGAATTATGCTCATCCACGATGCAGTTGCCGACGTACCTGACGCCGATGCGCAATTCCATGCACATGAGTTCCTTGATGCCACAGTGCCGCCCAAGCCCATCTACATCTCTCCAAATGAGATTTACACAATGCATGGACTGTTGGTGCAGTATATGGACGACGTTGTGGGTACTTCTGTGCACTGTATTATTTCCTTCTAACTCTATTTTATCCAGGCACCTCAATCCGACGATGCTTTACGAGCTATTGTCGGCGAGTTGGACGGGGTTCCTCACTTTGGTAGCGAAGAACTCAAGGACGCCAGAGATACTGCGATCACACTTGAGCTCACGAATCGCTTTGCGAATGTCGAAGGTAAGCGAAACGAATCCTGTTCTGGGTACCAGGCTGAACGAAATATTTAGATCCGCATGCGGAGGAGAAGACCCTTTGGGTTCAGGCGAAACGCGGAGTTCTTGCCATATTAAGAGTCCAACCCGCTCAAGACTTGTTGGCGTCACTCCTTCGACCAGTAACAGATGAGGACGAAAACATTTGGGAAGAAATAGTAGAGGCCGAGATGGAGAATGAGCATATTCGAGTCCACGATCGACGGCAACCTTCAACGACTGGTGTTGAGTCAGCTGCTTATCGCTTAGAGGATATCAGATCGTGGGTGATCTTTGTGGAATAACTGTGACTACTCATGTCAAATTCTTCTACAGGTTAACTTTCCGGCAAGTTAAGGCTTCGGCAATCTCCCACCTGCTCGAGCTGGAGAAGCAAGGCAAGATTTCAAGAGAAGATGGGTTCCAAGGAATTTTGAACGCGATTGCAATTGATGTTCGGAGCAAGCATAGGAAGAGACTGCAACGTCAGCAGGAGATGCAGAGTATGAACGAGGCTTTGAAGCACCTCGCAGACCGTAAAAAACAGTTCGAGGAGCAGATCAACAGCTACCATGACTATGTCAAGCAGTCTATGGAAACTATGCAGAGGGGCAAGGGGTAAGTCTATCGTCATGCTGGCGCTTTTAATGGCTAGATTTTGTTTTCAGGAAGCGACGCTTCGTTATCCCCTTCACGAAACAATACTTCCATCTTCGTGGACTACAAAAGTCGGGTCAAACACCCAAGTTTGGATCATTCCTTTATACCGCCAAATATCTTTATGAAAAGGGTATCCTGCTTTCCATCGACCAATACTCCCCTCGACAGTTTGACAAAATTCAAATTACAATGTCATCAGACACTGCAGGGGTGTTCACGATCACTATGGAATCGTCCATGTTGGGCGGAACTCCTTCGCGGATTGCTTCTGAGGACGTCAAGATAGAGGACTTGTTGCAAGCCAAATACGAACAGCGGTCATCGCTTTCCCTCTTCAACGGGAAAGCCAAGCTGAATTTCGAGCTGTTCCTCTACCAGATCAACAAAAAGTAAGGAGTATTTTTACGCTAGCTTGACTGATACTAAGGTCTTATTTGCAGGTTCTACGTGTAGTAAAAGGAGTGAATACCCGTTAGCCTAATAGTATTAATCTCGCATGTATTCAAATTTCCAATGCCATATTTCCTTATCGGGCACCACGTGGGGGAAATGAAAAAGGTACACAAATATCTTTTCCCACGGAATCGGTTGGACCCTGTTACCAGGCAGTATCGTCGTCGACAACGTAGACCACCAGCTGCCGGTTTTCAGCACAGTTTCCTTCTCTGTCAGTTCAACTCGACCCCTCACACTCCTTATATCTCCTTCCTTCTTGATCATGATTCTTGATAATCTCCTCTTTCGACGTGATGACTGTGTGGTTTGTGGTGCACCACCTTCCTGCGTCTGCCCCGAGGAGGGGATGATATGCTCATTAATCGCCATAAAGTCAGTATTAAACATTGTTTCTCTTGGGATATTCAGAGCTCTAATTCGATTGATTCACACAGAGACTGTCAAACCTGCTATGAAATCAGGTGTGATCCCCCGAGTAATTCCTCATCGAGCAGTTCGTCTGGTGGTCCTAGCAAGGGTGCTTTGGCAGGCGCAATCGTCGGAGTGCTCATCTTCTTAGGCCTTGCCGTTGGTCTTTTTATGTGGTACCGTCGTGGCTCCCGCTTCCGCCGTACAGCACCCACTGCTCCCGAGGCCAAGCCAGATATCCCCGCTTCTGCTGAGGACGTCCTCAAGAGACCAGACCCTACAGAAAAACCTCCTTCCCCAGTCGCCACCGAACTCAACACTGTCCGTGTATATTCTACATCATCCAACACAACAATAGACCTTGATCCTGAATCCCAGGCGTCATCGCATCACACTACACCTGGCACAGCATCTCGACACTCTGTACGCTCGAATCCTTTCAGCGACACTCATTCCATCCAAACGGCTGTCACAGAGGGCACCAATGTTATTCCCATCGCGCTGGTGTCTCCAGAATCCTCCTCCTTACGATCCAATGATGAGTCAACAAGTTCTACTTCGCCCGTGCGACCGGCTCGCACACCGGACATGGACCTCAACTTGGACCATGTCAATGTCTCCCACGGCTCACTTCGCACCCCGGCTAATTATGCGTTGTCCCAACGCTCCGGTGTATCGGGTGTATCGTCCCGGAACTCTTACATGTCGAGTGCCAGTTACTCCAGTGATTTCCTGAACGAGGCGCCCATGATCGTTACAGCCAACAAGGGACCTGTTCGACAGGTACTTGGCGTCAGGAAGGCAGAGATGATCAATGCCGGTTCGTTGACACCAACGAGTGCAGAAGGACTTAAGGTGCAGATGGCTCGCCCTACTGTTGGCTCACCGCTCGCTGCCACGTCCTTTGGTCCTTCTGATCTAGCGAGTGTCTCAGACAAGGCATCGGAAGATGGTGTTAATCCGTTCAGTGATAAACATGCCTCTACTCGTACTACCTTGGCGCCTTCATCAGCGGGAGCAGCTTCCACAACGTTTGGTCAGAGCGCTGAGAATTCCCCTCATACCTCCATCCAGTCCAACTGGATGCCTGATGGACCACATCTACCTTGGGCTAAGGGCAGTGATAGTGACACCCGACCGTCCAGTATCAGTACTCAAGCTGGATCTGTCATTGACATTGCGAGCGCTACACGTGTCAATGTCGGTCTTGGACACCTTAGTCCATTGACCAGTGCTGGTACTCCGAAATCACCCTATAGGACTACCATGGGGAGACTTGTGAGCCCACCGACTGGAGGTAGTACGTTCGAGGAGCAACAGGCAAAGGCTCTTTCCCAGGCCCAAGCGCGAAGAATCTCCGGGTCTTCAGTGGTGTCTTCGACATCCACTCGTGCAGACTCGATATTGGAATCGTTCCCATTCGTTCCTCCATCGCCGATCTCTAACCGACCTGTGAGGTCGCCGCCAGTCTCCCCACTTGGCAAACAGTCATTCAGTTCGGGGCCTTCGTCCCCTGCAACTCAACAAGGTTTCCAAGTCACGCCTCCCTCGCCGTCTCCAGCTTCAACACCTCAAACACCTCTTCCCACAACACCTCTTCCTACAACACCTCTCCATCAAACTCTAGACAAAGATGGTGAGTTACCAGCACCGCCTAATAGGCGCATGCTGGGTTTGTCTACAGGCTCCCAAATGTCAACCGCTTCATCTGGGCTGGGTTCTTTCCCTTTCCAGATCGACTCGGGCGATTCGACCAACGTTTCTTCAGCTCCTTCATCATTCAATAATGGTGGCCGCCAAAGGGCAAGCTTGGACACCCTCGCTATCACAAGCGATTTGTCATCCTACCCTCTAGGTTTCGACAGGGACAGCAATGTTCCTCCCTTACCGAGGTAGTTCGCCCTATGCTACGATTGCACGGAACCATGGCTGTCTTACGTTGTGTTATGAGTAGGCCTGTGGGTCCTGTAAAACTGTACTAATAGTAAGTACCTGGCAGGACCCTGGACTGAGTTATTTATATGTGTTTCCCTCTCTTTTTCGCTTTCTTTACATTACATTCCTTATGAGCCAACTCTGCGAGGAGTTCTGGTTTACTACTTGCTTGCGAGTCCTGTTTGCCTTTTCTTCATCTCGTTCTTTCATCTGGTGTTTTCTTTTTTGGCGGGTTGTGTGTATTTGAATTATTTATCCCTCTTCTTTTGACTTACCTACACATCGCTCACAAGCTATACTTGTCTTGCTACGTTTTCATGACATCCGAGAATACATTTCATTGGTGGGCTTTACCCGCCCAATACCAACTCGTATACAATGATGATTATGTTGAAGCCAATCAATGGTACTAGACGTGAAAGGTGAGTTCAAGAGTTGAATAAATGTAGAGGCTGGCCACGTACTTCGTAGTAGGGTTCTCACAGCACTGATGAGCTCTATAAGTTTTGCCTTCATCCCAACCTCTCCTTGTACAGCACTATAACCCGTTTGATCATAAGATTGAAAGCCTGCGTTGGCATTTGGAGGACGCGCAGAGGACCAGCCGACTGCCGGACAAATGTGAGTAAGCATTGGGCAGAATATCAGAGGAGGCATTTCGAGTTACTTCGAGCGAGGAACCGGTCTTCACTAAGAATTGCTATAGCGTTGACCAATAAAAGTGCAACATAGAGTATTGTGCCCAACATTTTGAGCCGTGTGCGTGGAGGAGAGGAAAGCGTGTAAGTAAGGTGTCAAGCCACCAGTCACGCTCTCACAACCGACCACCACCACAGCTCGGCCTGAGCCTCTTCGTCATGCAAAGGGGATTGCTCCATGGTCAATCTCTCGTTTTTTACCCTTCATATTGGCTCATAAACTTGCACAGCGAGACCTGTAGTAAAACACGCGCAACATGCTTTTCACGGGCCTACACGTATAACTCTTGGTCAAACTCGACAGTGGGTTTCCGTCCCCTTGTTTCTAGGTTTAAAGTGTAACTGTTATTCTCAGTGCGAGTAACTGGAATCCCTTATATTGGTTTGCGGAACAGTTCCAGTCCGACGTCCGAAAGGAAGGCGCAGCGGAAACTTCCACGGCTGCCAAACGTGCTGCAAAAGCAAAAGGCCAGGGCAATGTCTTTGAAGTCTCTCAACAGAAAATCAAACCTGCGACCCCTGAATCTGCCGAAAAATCTATAGCATTGTTGGAAGAAACCACCAAAATCAAGTCTAAGAAGCGGGAGAAGAAGGCACACTTCGTGCGTTTGTTTTATGATGTGCAACCTCCAAGCTGCTTCTGACACCTATATAACAGCATAAAGCGGCTACATCTCCTTTCATAATATCTCCTCAAAAGCTCAACATGTTGGGACGTCAGATATCTGGCAAGCCGATAGACCATGCCATTCTACAGATGCAGTTCAGTCCTAAAAAGGCCAGCAAGCGTATCATGAATATGTTGGCACAGGCAAGAGATCATGCTGTTGGATATAAGAACTTGGACAAGGACAAGCTGATCGTCTGTACGTGTTGTTGCCCCATTCTATTCCTAATCATTGCTAATATCGTATTATTATTTTTTTAGCGGAGGCATGGGTAGGAAAGGGAAAATACACGAAGACGCTTGATATCAAGGGTCGTGGAAGATATGGTATCAGGACCACTCGTCGCGCACGGATGACTGTGGTGTTGAAGGAAGGAAAGACTCTGGAGGAGCAGAAAGCTGCTGAGCGTGCGTATAAACTGAACAGAATTGTGTCTGCTTCGCATGTAAGGGAAGACAAGCCTCTGCGAAATCCAGGAGCTATGTGGGCCTGGTAACACTAGAATTACAGTATACACCATGTTTCTAATAAAGTCTGAATACTCTCAGCCTCGCGGATTGATGACCGTTTTTGGACACGTACTCCTTGTCACTTAACTTCCACAATGCTGCGGTGTTGGCGCGCACTGTCCCTTCTTTTACTGTCCTCGGTATCCTCTACACTCTCAGCATCCCTTCAATCATTTGAAAACTCGGCCATTGTAAGGACAGTCGATCTGGGAGGTTCCCTGGTACACGTCACAACCACATTCGCTGCCAAATCCCTGCAACCCGATGCAGACCAGTACACTATTGCCCTTAGCAACGAGGAACTGGTGAAGATCAGCTGGCTCGAGGTCAAAGTCAAGGGCCAGCCGAAACCTCTGGTAGTCTCATATGGTGGAGGAACAGAAAGGTACGTTCTCACCCGACATTGGCGTAGCAACATGGCTCAAGTTTGCCTCGATATGTAGTGGTGCTCACCTACTCAATGCCGCACTACCAAAACCACTAGTAGTCAACTCGACCGTTAACATTGTCGTTGAAAGCGTGCAGACACATGCTACACGCCCATGGCCGGAGCGTGCAAGTCAGTCAGACGACCAAGCCCTCAAATACGACACGCAGCTCTTCGTTATCAGTCCCTACAAGAGTGACGTACAAAGGACTAAACTCAAGTAGGTTATCAGTTGAGAACAATGACACATTTGTCTCACTATCTGTTGCAGGTCCACGTCGCCCCGTATCATCGACTACACCAACCCGAAGAATGTTGAAGACTTCACTCTCGAGAATCCAGTCACCAAGTCGGGTGCCACTGTCACCTACGGTCCATACAACAACATTCCCGAGTCCATTACACTCGACTTTGCAACCAAGTATCAACAACCCGTCACCATTCACTACAACTATGATTTCCCAGTGTTAGAAGTCCGTCAGCTCAAGAGGTCTGCGGAAATCAGTCATTGGGGTGCCAACCTTAACATTCAGGATGAGATCTCACTGCACAACGCGGGACCAGAGTTTGTACCTTTTCATTTCTGGTGAAACCTCAAGACTAACGTCGAATTGCGGACTAGATTGAAAGGCCACTTTTCTCGTCTTGAACACCAGACCCAAGCATTTTACAAACGACCTGCCTCTCATGTTCTTCCCTCGTTGACGCTACACCTTCCTGCCGGTATCCGGAATACTTACTACTACGACTTGATTGGCAACGTCTCTACCTCCCGCCTCCGCACTGCTCCCTCCACCAAGAACTTGGGCTCAAATAGCCAGACACAATACAGCGTCTTGGAGTTGAGGCCTCGATATCCACTCATGGGTGGATGGAACTATACTTACACCTTGGGTTGGGACTCACCTCTCGAGGATTCCGCCAATTACGACAAGAGCACTGGAAAGTATACTGTCGAAGTGCCCGTCATGACCGAAATTCCAGGAGCTGTTGTGGAGGACGCTGAAGTCAAAATCATTCTCCCTGAAGGTGCTACGTAAGTTCAGATGCTATAGCTTCCTTTTACATATTGACTGACTACATTTGAAGTGACGTTGAATATGTTGCGCCTTTCCCGTCCGTCTCGACTGAGACCGTCACCCATATCACCTACCTGGATACTGTCGGTCGTCCTGCTGTCATCTTCAAGTACAAGAACCTCACCAACAAGCACGTTAAGTCGATATATGTGAGTAAGAAAACATTTGCGCTTGGCGACAGTTGCTGAATTATTGCAGGTAACATACAAAGTCTCCATGTCTGCTCACCTGCGCAAGCCACTCGCTGTTGCAACTGTGCTGCTTGGCCTCTTTGGTTTCGGCGTAGTTGCTCGTCGTGTTGATCTTACATTGCACAAAAAGAAAGTGTAGACGTCCTTGTATATGCTTCATTACTACTAAAATACAGATCGCAGCTTAAGAACTAATAGTCCTGACTTGTACCGTGCAGTGTGAAGAAGAAACAACCTTGTGGGGTAGGCACTCTGGTTGATACTGATCAGTGTACGACAGCTGAACCAAGGTCTTGTACATTTACCCTTTCAGGAACAGGAGAAGTTTGGCTCCCTCGGGCGTGGGGCAATGATAGTAGACTCCACCGTTTGTACGTCCTCCGAGATCATAGTGAAGCATAGTTCCCCTCCATCTAAAGTTACCATTTGCGATACCCTTGCGCTGCGTGTCCAACATCAATTGTAATGGAATCTCTCCTGTTGGATAATGAGGTTCAGTCGTATTGACCACATTGACGTGGAATATTGCGCTCTGGTTTTGGAATTGCCATAGCTGATTCCGGTTAATGTAAAAGAGCGGGGGCGAAATCCTGGAAAAGGGTACTATTGATAGGTTGCCTAGGTTCCCTGAGATAGAGAGATTAGGCCGTGATCAGGGGAAATCGAAGGGTTGAGCTCTAACCTGGTATGCTGGGAGCAAGGTGTCTTGCAACATCTCCAGTACGGTGTGCTGATTTGGCTTCAATGTAGGCTGCCCCGGGGACAAGGGAGCCTATGGAGACCTGACCGGGGGCACCCATCCATGCGGGCATGGCTTGAACGAGGTTCATCCAGAAGAGAAGGAAGCACAGGGCAGAGATGAACATTTCGGTGCTACTTGATAGTAGAGGGGATGGTGGTCAAGGGTGGGGTCAGCTCGAGGACAAGGACAGGATCACAGGAGAATCTATATAGGCATGCTTGCACAATTGACTGGTAGTAAAGACAACGTGTCATGATACTTGGCTGGAGAGAGAAACCCGAAGATTTTACTGGTTTAATTCCGAAAGTACACCGCAGCGGCCGTTAGGCGCTCTGATCATGATAGGCATGTGCATGACGTGTGACTGAAAATTTTGAGTAGTTGGTCCGTGCGTCGCTTTGATCCTGACCAGACCATGCTTCGCAATGCTGCTCGTAGAAACCTAGACTTTTTCCTCGACTCCCACCATCTCCTCCCCGGCTGCCATACACGACTTTCACTCAACCCCTGCGCACATCGTTTCGTGTCAGTCGCCGCGTCAACAAAGGCGAAAACCAATGGTGCAGCTACTGAGTCGAAGAAACGGTTCAGATCAAAGCATTACAATCCAACGTCAGCACAACCATCGACAACTACCAAAAAGCTGTTGGAACCGCATGTGCTTTCAGCACGGTTGAAGGCAAAATGTGACGAAGGGAGAATCAATGATGCGATATCCATACTCAAAAGTTCCCCGTTGGATGCCCAGAACGTACCAACTTGGAACACCTTGATTTGGGAATGCATGAAGGCGCAAAGGTTTCAGGTTGCGTATGACCTCTACGTAGACGTGCGTATTCATCACACCACTGCAATCAACGATTTATTACTCAACTTAAATTATGCAGATGAAACGACGCGGCTTTAGTCCCACAACCAGAACATTTAAGACGATGCTCAACGGGCTCGCTCGTATAGAGCATTGGCCTGACTATCCAAAACAGTTGAAGAATGCGACCTCATTATACGAGGCTTTTCTACGTCACGCTGACTCGGTAAAGAAGCAAGACCCCACGAGCCCAGAGCTCGATACGGCACCCATAGCTGCCTATATTCAAATCCTCGGGGATGCGGGAATGCATCAGGAGATATTCGACGTGTTTTACAATATGGATTCAGAGGGTCTGCTCGCCCCAGATCATATTCTATTCACGGCCATGTTTCGAGCCTTGGCCGCCAAACCGGACCCTACAACAGGCTATGTTTCTAATTCAGCGAGTGCAAAGCTGCTGTGGTCTTTAATGATCAAAGCGCAAAGGAAAAGGGAATTCCCTGTTGACTCGCATCTTGCTTCAGCTGCCATCACTGCACTATCGCAAGGTCGGCCGACGGACCAAGAGCTGGCATTCCAGATCATAAATGATTATTTCGCCCTGGCAATGTCGGGAGAATTTACTTCATCAAAGGACATTAACACTTTACCGAAAGACCCAATCCCTCTCACATCGCCAGCACTAGCTGCGATCCTTTACTTATGCCAACACAGCGAAAAGCACCAGTTCGCCATCGATTTCTTCCAGCAGGTTTCCAAAATTGACGGTGGATCGTCCATCATTGATACCGGTCATGTTGAGACGATTCTCATGGCCTACGCATCCCTCAGTCCCCCCAACTACTCCGGAAAGTGCCTGGGACTGCTAGAATGGATGCTCAAAGAGAGCGTCTTACGACGAGACACAAAACTCCACCCATCATACTCCACGTACCTTCTTGTCCTCAAAGCCTGCTGGTCTTGCGGAGACTGGCGATGCGCTGCCAAAACGTTCGACTTGATGACGGGTTACCACTGTCATGATTTCATGGATGGCATCGTCTCGGATAGACCTAGATTTGATACACGATCTGAAGGTCGAAGTTTCCCGCCAAACGTTGAAACTGTTTCCCTTATGGTCCGCACCGCCGTTCGGACAGGGAATCGTGCCCATATACGGCAGTCGTTGAGGTTGACGCATTACCTTGGAATGAAGGATCTGTTCTTCAACAAGTTTGCTCCTGAAGGATCAAGTCAATCAAAGAAGGCCACCGAAAATCGCGTTTTCTTCTCGTTGAAACTCGTTGACGCAGTCAGAGAGGGCATTGAGAAGGTCTTGAAGGAGGGTTCTGGAGCAGATAAGCCCCGCAAGGACGATCTCGCTCACTGGAAGGAACTGGAACAGGATGCAGCAGCTATTTCATCTCTAGCACCTAGCAATAACATCATACCCACCGTCTCGGTCGAGAAGAAGCGGGATAGAAAGACAAAGTGATCCTTAGTACAATATCTAGCATTAATTCTTGGGTTGATATACGGAAGGATTGTATTAAAAACGAGTGTCCATGGGTGAGGAGATACAGGATAGTAACTACCATAACTAACAAGCAGGGTCCACTTCCTAAACTACGCCAAAAGATATGAAGTCAATGAACTAGATCAGGCAACACTTTGAGGTCGATCGACACGGGAGGGATTACCAGATCGCGGTGAGCTTCGTTCGCCGTGGAAGGCAGGCTGTGGAGGCACGAATGTAATATCCTGCTCAATCGGCTGTTGCTGGCCTTGACCTGGGAAGGGAACACCCAGCTCCGGGGGTGAATAGTGAGGAGAATGCTGCGAAGGTAATATGCCTACACTCATCGGCCTGTCTCCCCGATTCTGCGAGGCATTGGCTTGAAGGTAAGGTGCCTGCGGCAGAACGAACGGTTCATTCTGGGGCTCGTTCTCTCCCACTCTCTGGTAAGGGTTGATAGAGGCTAGCGGAATCATTGCGCTCGCCGGCCGGCTGCTAGAACCTTCTTCAAACTCCCTGAAACCAGGCGATGGCGAACCAAATATGGCGTCTTCAGAGTTGGGGTCTTGTACCATGCTCATGCTCGTCTTTGCAGAGCGAGTTGTAGGAGCGAAACTCTTTGGCCTGCTTCCATCGAGTTTCTTGAAACCAGGAGAGGGCGGTACAAACACCGTGTCCTCTGTGAGCGCCATGGAGACGGGTTCGTAGATATGTGATTGATCAGGGTCCACGACAGAATTACGCCTAGAGCTGTAAGGCATGGGGGTCATACGACCCATCGGGGTCCGCATAGTGTTCCGCCGAGCCTTCTTTCTTCTTCTCTTGCAGAGGAAGACAGCACCCAGGATAATCAATGCCAACAACACCAGTGCGTTCAAGGCTACGATACCCAGGATTGCAGGGAAGAATTGGCCGATCTTGGCTATAGTTTGGGCAACGTCTGCTGAAAGAACCACGGACGTAGAAGATGCAGCGTTGGCAGGGACATTTGAGATTGGATAGTTAATATTGGTTTTTGCGGTACCGCCTCGTTCTTTGACGAATTCCGCTGATGCCTTATTAGGATCAACGAGGGACAGTAATTGTACGTAGGGATCTCCCATCTGGTGATTCGAGTCGTAATCACCAAAGTCATAGACGGAGTACATCGAGCGCAAAACATTGTCCCCGACGAGCCAATCGCTAGTGAACGTACATTAGTTGAAGATAGTTTGAACACTAAGAATAAACCCACAATTTACCAGCACCGATTGAGAACGTCTGAGGTACGAATGATCCCACACATTTCGTCGGATCACCCATGTCTTTTGGATTGACATCCAGTGGATGTATAGGGAAAACTTGACCCCTATCGTTGGTAGGATGAGTAACTGTAATGCAAACAGAAGAAAATCACTGACTGAATTTGTATCGCTATATCAACCTCAGCGTCACACGGAACCACCCACTGACCACGAAGGTTATCGTAACGAGCGCCAGGTACACCTCCGTATATAGCGTCACAAATTTCAACAGGAGCATAGCTGGCATCTAGGGTGAGAAGCTATCTGAGACTGGCTAATTGCGCAACTCACGTCCAAGAGGTACCACTATCCAATAACACAACTGCTCTGTTGCTTGGAACATCTGGAACAGTGGTGGTCGGGATAGTAGTCTGAGTACCAACGTGGAGTGCTTCTAAGATGACATTCCATCGGGTTGGATGTTTCTCTGGCCAGGTCGGAATTCTTGGTGCATTGGCCACGGCTTGATATTTAGGATCGTATTCACCTAAAATGCAAGGCTGAGCGCAATAGTGAGTCTGGGATGAAGGTACGCACCGATGGAGAAACTGCCCTCGACTTCACTATCATCATGGGTGCTTCTTTGCATAGCGAATGCGATAAAGTTGGGTTCTGATGGATTATCTTCGAACATGTTGAAAAGTAAACTTCTTCCGGAAGACGATCCAGTCTTGTTTAGTTCAGCGTCAATAGAAGACAGGGAGGTGAATCCAAGACCCATGACCCCATATGCACCATAACTCAGGGCAGGATTTTGAGCTACGGAGGTATCGAGGTAGGCTTGATCAGTGACACGAATGCTGAACGATAAGAATTAGTTTGGTTTCAACTGTAAGATAGCTACTGCAGCACGCACTCTGCAAACTCTACTGTCGCAGTAGAGATGGTTCCATACGCCCAGCCAATGCCATACTGCGCTCAATGTCAATAAACCAAGTCCCTGAAACGAAACGGATCGATTACTGTGATATTAAGCTTGTGCGACTGCGGAATCCCTTCGTCAGCATCAACCTCAACATCCAGATAAGAGTACTTACTGTCTGTGATGAATTAGGAAGAGGGAAAGTGTTTCCTTTCAACCAAAGATCCGCTACAGAGACTGTTCAGGAGCTGTCTGCAACTTGAACGTTAAGACACATACATGATCCTGTGTCCAACTGAACCATATAATCTGAAGCAGCATTAATGAACGAAATTGCATCCCTCCAAAAGCCACGAACCATTTCCCCCAACTGAAATCTAATCAGAGGCGTGAGCGGTCGTGACGCATGGTTTTTGATACGACTCACATTAGCCATGTAAAGCAAGTCATGGACGGTACTAGGAAGAATTTCGTCAGTCAAAAGTTGAAAC
The DNA here is from genome assembly GCA_001466705.2 of Moniliophthora roreri. Lineage (NCBI taxonomy): Eukaryota > Fungi > Basidiomycota > Agaricomycetes > Agaricales > Marasmiaceae > Moniliophthora > Moniliophthora roreri. The sequence continues at coordinate 150,958 of LATX02000184.1, forward strand.
AAGAAAGTGAATCGTTGCAAACTTGAGGCCATTGTCGGAACCGTCTCCTGCTGCCAGCACTGGAAAATTGAAATGAGACCGAGTATAAATGTCACTGCTTCTTTGCTCCAGTGATGGTCTGATTTGTTTGACGGGGAACCTAACAGCGGAAACGACAGAGGAGGAGGCAAGGATGAAGGACAGAAGCGAAAGGGCCATCTCAGAAAGAGCGACTGGGGTAGGGGGGGAAGGCGACCGGAGGGGGAGGAAGAAAGAAGTACAGTAGCAACCAAGGTCTGGTGCCTAAATGCCTGATCGTCAAGAAATATAACTGCAAGTCTTCGGCTCCCGTGCATATGTCTCCTTTAATTTGACCAAGAAACTCTTCTTCTAGCCTCAGCGTTCTTCAATTACTTGAGCCAGAAATACTTGAGCTAAACCCACATCTCCTGTATTCCCGCTTTCAGGCGTCAGGTTACTGCCGGAAATAATCCGAGACGTAAATCAAATCCCCGCCGGTCACTTGCTGTATCCGGATCTCCCCACACTCTGGACTTGTCATTTACCCTCATCTTCCATGGCATCCAGAAGAGTTATTTCTCGTCTCATCAACGCTTCTCAGCATGGAGCATGTCCCTGCCATGGGTGCGCGTCTGCAGGTCATCATGTCCATCAACAGCTTTCCGCCGTGAACCAGCTCCGAAAGCTTGCAACTCCTGTCGAGACTATTCAAAAGGAATACGCTTTTGAGGTGTGTAAAGTTCTTGTATTGACACACATTCCGTTGCTGACCAGGTAATACCAGGTCGCGGCATCAAACTTGAGGTTCGGTGATGGCGTCACACGAGAAGTCGGTATGGACCTGAAGAATATGAAGGCTCGCAAAGTAGGACGCGTGTCGGAGCACCTATACTTGTCTCATAGCTGACTTGCGTATCTAGGTCGGCGTCTTCACGGACCCCAAGATTGCCACTTTGAAACCAATGAAGACGGCACGTTTGACATGTTGACTTCGAAACCACAACTGACACCCTCAACGCAGGCTTTGGAATCGCTCGAGTCCCAGAAAGATCTCCCGTTCGAGGTCTATGACCAGGTCCTAGCTGAACCGACTGAGGACAGTTGGAGGAAGGCTATTGACTGGGCCCGAAAGCACGATTTTAGTCACTTCCTCGCGTAAGTCATTACAAAACATGGGGTTTCACAAGATCCGTTTTACGTTCGTTTGTGAACAGGGTTGGAGGAGGAAGCGTCATTGACACGGCCAAGGCTGCCAACCTGTGAGTTCACTCGACTGATCTTCCCAATGGGTCGTGCTGACTTGCACTTTAGCTTCACAGTTTACAAAGAAGCTGACTTGTTCGACTTCATCAATGCACCGGTTGGAAAGGGCCAGCCAGTTACTCAGACCCTCCGTCCTCTCATCGCTGTTCCCACCACCGCGGGAACTGGCTCCGAAACAACCGGTGCCGCTATTGTCGATATCACTTCGCGTTCCTTCAAGACTGGTATCGCAAGCAGGGCTATCAAACCAACTCTAGGAATTGTGGTAGGTTCACGAATTCTCTCTATGCAACTATCTCGTTCAATTGCTCTTATTAAGGACACTCACAACACGGAATCATGCCCAACAGCCGTGCACATCAGTGCTGGATTGGACGTGTTGTTCCACAGTATGGAGAGCTACACGGCTATCCCGTAAGAGAGCCTGTTCTGCTTCATTTCTGGTGCTAACAACATCATCAAGGTACACTGAACGCATGCCTCGACCAGCCAATCCAGCACTCCGACCAGCATATCAAGGGAGCAACCCAGTCGCTGATATTTTCTCGCTCTGGGCTCTCAGGACCACCGTCAAGTACCTTCCTCGCATCGCGAAGGACAGGGAGGACGAAGAAGCTCGCAGGCAAATGCTGTACGTGGCACTATTCACCACCCTATCTGAATCAACTCACACATGGACACTAGTTTGGCTGCCTCCTTTGCTGGCATTGGCTTCGGAAACGCTGGTGTGCATCTCTGCCATGGGATGAGCTATCCGGTAAGGCTTTTCAGAAATCGTTTAATGCAACTCTATTGACAGCAATTCAGATATCCGGTCTCAACAAGAAAGGACCCAAGTATCAGCATCCTGGATACGATTTAGGACATCCTATAATTCCTCATGGTGTTAGGTATGTTCCTCTCCAACAAACCTTCGACTTGATCTAATCTCCCTTTCAGTGTTGCCCTCACAGGACCTGCCGTCTTCCAATTCACTTCTCCATCCTCTCCCGATCGTCACAGAGAGGCACTCGCCATCTTCACCAACACGAACGTTTCCGATCCATCGATCACTCGCATTCCTGACTCTGAAATCGGTGCTTACCTGTATGAAGCAATCGCTCGTTTCCTTGATGGTCTTGGCGTTCCTCGCGGTTTGAAGGCTGTTGGGTAAGTCGACATAACTTTACATGGTCATTCCATGTGATTAACGTATTCGCATAAAGATACAAATCGAGTGACGTTCCTATGCTGGTCGAAGGAACTATTCCTCAACGCCGTGTGTTGGATCTCGCGCCAGGCATTGGTGACTTTGTTGGGGAAGACGGAAGGCACCATTTGACCCAAATCTTAGAGAGTTCTATGGAGTATTGAAAAGGCTGACAGACATGGATTGGAATCGGTGCTATCGGTCACATAAATGGTGGACCTTGCTCTGTACTTGTATCAGCGTGCACTGTAACATAGTTTGCATTTGATCGGATATCTCGGATATTCCCATTGCTTGCTCTACAGTTATTACCAACACCATGACTCGCCGACATAGCGTTTTCAGACCTTGTATAGACCTTCACGACGGTCAAGTTAAACAAATCGTTGGTGGTACGCTGTCCGACGCGGATCCGGATGCTTTGAAGACAAACTTTATCTCAAGGCTCGTTCAACGTCTTTCACATGTTGTACGAGTAGATTCGCTCAACGATGGATAATATACAGTCAATCTCCGTCCGATTTCGCTAGACTCTACAAGGAAAATGGGCTGGAAGGGGGTCATATCATCAAGCTAGGACCAGGGAATGACGATGCTGCGAAGGAAGCTTTGAATGCTTGGCCTGGTTCGAATGTCGTGCATGCTTTTTGAAATGGGATTCTGACGGTTCGCTTTTTCTTTCCAGGTGGTCTACAGGTTGGAGGGGGCATCGATGAAGAAAATGCAGAATCTTGGTTGGATGCTGGGGCTAGCAAGGTGCATTCCATCATCCTTCAGTGACATTGCGAACGAGTGGTGAGATCCTGTTTGTTTCAGGTCATCGTCACATCGTATTTGTTTCCGCAAGGGAATTTCTCGCTCGCGAGGTTGAAGGCACTCTCATCTTTGGTAGGGAAGGATAGATTGGTCGTCGATGTCAGGTTGGTTTTTGATTCAACCTGGTTGAATGTTGCTGGTTCAATAAAAGTATATCATCAGTTGTCGACGCCGAGGTGACCAATGGCTCGTAGCAATGAATAAGTGGCAGAATATTACGGACATGGAGGTCTCGAAAGGTCGACTTTCTCCCGTCGGGCTGAAATCCTTTGGCTGACTTTTGAACAGAGTCGTTGGATTTGCTCTCTGGATACTGCAGGTACGATTCCCAAGTCACACGATTTCGGCGATAGTGAATTCCGTATACCTATACCACCAGCGAGTTCCTGATACACGCGGCTGATGTAGAGGGTCTTTGTCAAGGAATAGACGAGGTCCTTGTCACTAGTGGGTGCTCCCTTGAACTTGAACACGGGGTCAAATTGACCATCCTGCAGAACTTGGGGAATGGGCGAGTATTCCGGTCACGTACGCAGGGGGTGCCAAAAGTCAGGGATGTCCTTGGTCTCTTTTACTGTTACTCACATCTCGGCTACTCTAGGCATATCTGACTTGGATTTGGTTGACCGTCTCTCTAGTGGACGTGTAGACCTCACTTATGGGAGGTATGTACGTGGCTTTTTTGAGCTTGAAAGGATGCGCTGAGTGTGTTCAGCTCCCTTGATATATTTGGAGGACCCCTAGTCAAGTTTACAGAACTTGTAGAAAAAATTCAAGCTTCTAAATGAGGTCCAGACCTGGTACAAACCAAGTAGTAAAGTAAATGAATACCGCAGTTGTCGTTCTAGCACCTTGGTACAAGTCCGGTAAAGAAAAAATTGTGCACGTGCACATTGGGTGGCTGCGGCAAATGCCGCAAAACTGTACAGTTTCACACCGACGCCCGGATTTGGAAGTATACACTACCGCGTCTCGACCTCAAAATCTAGCGACCTCCTCAAGGTAGGGCTCATCACTGCTGCACTGGGAAACCGCATCGCTGATCTGAACACCTTGTTCTCTGTAGACCCGTCAAAATGCCCGGAAAAGTCAAGGCTTACGAGCTTCAGTCCAAGTGCGCTTCAAACTGGTTACGCCTTGACCAACTTTAAGTCTGACAGTGGAATAGGTCCAAAGCAGACTTATCGAAACAACTCAGCGAGCTCAAGCAGGAGCTTCTGGCACTCCGGGTGCAAAAGATTGCGGGAGGGTCTGCTTCCAAACTCACCAAGATGTGCGTCTGCCGTACCTTTGACCGACTTGATAGGATTTGGCTGACATGAATATTCATACAGCAACACTGTTCGCAAGTCCATTGCACGGGTGATGACGGTGATGAACCAGAAGACCCGCCAAAACCTCCGGGAGTATTACAAGGGCAAGAAGTATCTTCCCCTCGATCTCCGACCCAAGAAGACTCGCGCGATCCGACGGCGGCTGACCAAGGTGGGTTGACTTATGGATGAATGTTTTTTGTTGTATTCATACCTTTCCTCAGCATGAGAAGTCGTTGAAGACAGCCAAGCAGACAAAGAAGGACCAAAATTTCCCTATCAGGAAGTACGCCGTCAAGGCATGAAGGGGTTCTGCAGAGTTATCGGATAGTATCTTTTCGCAGTTTCCTTTGTATGTCGCGCACACATATGCCATGCCCCAAGCCAATATGCATGCCCATAAAAGACTGATGCGACTGGGATCCTGCATGAATTTTGGAAACTATAATAGTCCTCCGGCGTTAGCATATGCCACGACGGACGTACGATGCATTGTTCTCGATCCTTTTGACAAATTTATTGGGCTACATGAGGCCATAAAAAAAATTGCCATAAAGGAGCAAAACAGGGGAGGTGCTCGTCGTTACACCTATTTTCCCACAGCATCAGGCGGCTTCGTCATAGAGCACTCTGCAAACCTTTGACTGCCACCCCATATACGACCCTACTCTTTCCCTTCTCCCTTTCCTCACTCCCCCTTATTTTATCTCTTATCTATCGTAGGTCTTCCATCGTCATCGGCGGCATTCTCGACATTGGAAATCATCGACCTCTTTCACATTCTCCGAGCGGTTCACTGAAACGGTACACAACTTCTGCTGAAACAGCCAAAAAAACATTACAGTTTTACCCCCACAAGGCAGCATAAGTCGCCTGCTTCATCATCTTTTCATCCCACCGCTTGCCCCTTTTTCCCAGACTACCCACGAGTTCTGCCTCTTTAGTCGTTATCTTCACGGAAATGGTGGTGAGTTCATTTTTCCAATCTCCCCATCAGAGCTATTGCGCTAGAAGACCCGCAACCACTCGACTTGAATCAATAATCAACCCATCGGTTTGTGGAGATTGCTACTTCAATGTCTGGCACGTGTGTTATTGTGGTGTAATGATCAAAGGGCATGAGGTCAGAACGTCGCTAGGGGGTGTGTGTTTGAGGCGCCGGTTTCTTTCGCCCATCATGGCTCCCGGCTCTCGCTTTGGAAAGCGCAATAGCTCTGATAATGTCCCCCCAAAAGCTCAACCCAGAGTTCTGACCCGTTCTCCTTCCTCACAGACAGAACAGAAGAGATCACGGGAGCCTATCCCCCTTCCCAGTAGCAATCCCGCTAGCCAGTATACCCTCTTGGAGAAGTTGGGGACCGGGAGTTTTGGGACGGTTTACAAGGCTATGCATAATGAGACCAAACAGATTGTGGCGATAAAACAGATAGGTCAGTCTATGATAGCGAAATCACCGCAACTGAGACATTGAACGTTTCTGCGCAGACTTAGAAGATTCGGACGACGATATCTCAGAAATTCAACAAGAAATCGCCAGTCTTGCGCAGTGCGACTCTGAATACGTGACTCGGTACTATGGATCGTTCGTCGTCGCTTACAAGTTGTGGATCATTATGGAGTATCTGGCAGGAGGGTCGTGTTTAGACCTATTGAAGGCGGGGACCTTTTCAGAAGCTCATATCGCAGTCATTTGCCGGGAGCTTTTACTAGGGTTGGACTACCTCCACACGGAAGGGACCATTCATCGAGACATTAAGGCAGCGAACGTTCTTCTTTCGTCGTCAGGCAAAGTTAAACTCGCAGACTTTGGAGTGGCCGCTCAGCTGACGAGCACTCTGCGACACACTTTCGTGGGCACACCTTTCTGGATGGCACCGGAGGTTATTCGGCAGGCTGGCTACGATGCCAAAGCCGACATGTGGAGTCTAGGAATCACTGCGATTGAAATGGCAAAGGGTGAACCACCGCTCGCTGAATATCACCCAATGCGGGTCCTGTTCCTTATCCCTAAGGCGAAGCCTCCCGTCCTTGAAGGGCAATTTTCGGCCGCCTTCAAAGACTTTGTCAGTCTTTGTCTCACTAAAGACCCGAAGGCGGTACGTCGTCATTCTTGATTTATATCATTTACCTTTTCTAATTCTAATTTCGATTTGTAGCGCCCGACTGCCAATGAATTACTGCAACATCGGTTTATCCGGGGTGCTCGCAAAACCTCGTACCTGACAGAGCTCATTGAGCGCTACCAGGATTACCGTTCGCGTTCCCCCCAGAGAGGTCATCAGGTACATCAGGGAACAGTCCGGGGCACCATGCAATGGGACGCCAATTCTAGCATAAGGAGCGACTGGAATTTCGACACCATCAAGACATCGTCGGTGATGGGAACGTTCCGAAGTATGGCGAAGGACCTTGTCATACCGGATGAGAACGAAGATGACCAAGATGTAGCGTCGCTCACGGAGATTCATGGTTCGATAGACACCGGCGCGGCCACGAAAGGTACCGACCCCTCTATTGGATCCAATCCATTGGCTGCTCATTCAACGGTCATACTGAAAGATGTTCCACCGTCACCTGCATCAGAGAAAGACATGGCTTCCTTGATCAATGCTCAGCAGGCGTCATCAGAATCTGCTGTAGATGATTCCCCAAATCCGGATTCTACACCGCCGCCGGCTTACAGCGGGTCCATGCGAAGTGGTCGCCGTTCATCATATGCTGCCAGGAATGCAGTCAACGGTGCCGGTACCATCATGCGAGAAGCCGATCTAGGAAATGGGGTTGACACGATACGACCAGTGAAGAAGGTGGATACGGCAGGGTCACTACGCCTGTCGTCGGAGTACGTGGGAGATATGCGTCGAGAAGGGAGCACCTCGACCCCTACATCACCTACAAATCGTAGTCACCGCCGCGCGGCAAGTGAAATGGGCAAAGCCGGTACGGCTATTGTGGATGAGGTTGTTCTACCGATTTTGCAGAACGTGGGTTTCTCACACCTGGCTCTCATGTTCGTATCTAACATGTTCACAGGCTATTCGTGATGACATGGACGCCCGAGAAATAGAGTCTCTCAGCATGCTCACGAGAGGGTTCACAGAGCTAAAGGAGGCAAATCCAGAGTTGGCATACAGTATCATTTTGGACGTCTTATCTGGAATCAATGAGTACGTTGCTCACCCTTCTCTGCAATATAAATCTAATCTTGTTCGCTCCCACAGCAACGCCGCCGTCCGACAGTATGTACAAACTGCCCGTGGGCTATTTCCTCACAAACGGATAATCCGCAAGAGCGAAATGACTGCTAAAGGCCTCATCGTCACTGAAGTACAGGAAGAAATTTCTGGGTTACCCTCCAGCAGTTCATCACCTTCACCTGACAGCAAGAATGATGACAGCTCAAGTGGATCCGGCATTCGCAGGTCACCTATATCAGAGTTACTCTACATGCGCTGGTTAGATGGACTCAAAATCAAGTGGCCAAATCTGATGTCGTCGGCATGATGACCCCACATTCTCTCGCTTCTACTTCTCTTCTCTTCCTTTCATGCATCAATACAAACGGACATGCGGATGTACGTTACATGCTCGTATTATTGCGAGATCGTACCCCTACAGTTCACTGGGTACCTCTCGTTTCTTGTTTCTCGCTTCAGGATAGCATATCCCCTCAAGTTGCGCAGAATTTAATGGTATCTATATGTTCTTGTTTTGTTCCTCGTTCTTGTTTATCGAAAGTTAGTTTGTTGTTCTCCTCCTTGCTTTCACACTTCATAATCAGCCACTTTTCTTTCATCGGACGCTTCATCATTTCATCGTGTCATGTCTAGTATGCTACTCATGTCCTTGTTCACGCCCACGCCTCCGACTGTCGACAGTAATTATCGTTACGCCCATACATTATATTTTATCGGTCATGATGTCACATATCGCTGATGCTCTTACGAACGCAAAATACGATTTCTGTTCTCATGCACAGTCACCTGTCTGTTCAAGGATATGCTCTTCTGAAGATAGCGGCTACAGATCAGTAAATTCAGCGTCGAAATCTTTTTGACTAATTTCCCCCTTCCGCAGCTTCTTCGCCATCCGTTCTTCCTTTGCTAGATCATCCCAATCGTCTGTTTCGTCCTCGCTACCATCTTCTTTACCCCTCGTCCTCTTGAACGTGAGCGCGCTACCGTCTGAGGGCTGATGCTCTTTCAACCACTTTTTCTTGCTCGCCTTCTTCTGCTTCCGTTTTTCACGTTCTTCCTTTTGGGCTGATTTACGACTCCAAGGCACATTCGCCTTCTTGCTCTCCGTCTTTTTATTTGGCTTTGCTGCCCCTTCTGAGGGCTTTGAAGACAAGGTTGCTTTGCGTTTGGCTTCCTGTAGCTTGTCTAGGTAACTGTAGTTGTCCCACTACCAAAGGATGTAATTAATATCATGGGAGAACAGGAACGGCTCTTACATCGATATCAGCATCTTGCCATTCACTAAGGCTCACGTCCTTGAGTTCAGGCATTTTTGGGAGTCGCAAGAGTCCATAGCTCTTTGCAAGTCCAACAAGATCCAAATCCTTCACCCGGAAGATGTATGAGGCTTCGTGTTTAGAGTAAGCCCGTACAAACGATACGAAAGCTTTGGCGGCCTGAGAAGTGTCAAGTAAGCAATATTCCGCCTAAGCAGTCGCAATGACATACCTGATCATGTAAAGCACGGTCCGCACGCAATAACACCCTGCTCTTTTGGAGATACACTGCCACATCGGGATCCTCTGGTCGTTCTTCGTCTTCTGGTGAGCCATCATGGGTAATATATGGGTGTTTCTTCATTGGTATCCGTCGAACGGACATCAAATCTAGCAAAAGTAGTCAGATCCTGACCAATTGAATGACCAGGACGGAAACGCACCCACATACTCCACCTCCCGTCCCACTAACATGGTATACGCCTTGCCACTCCTTCCGGCTCTTGCTGTACGACCACAACGATGTGAGAAGGCCTTGGCATCTGTGGGTGGGTCGTATTGTATTACAACGTCAACGTGAGGGAGGTCAAGTCCTCTGGCAGCGACGTCTGTGCACAAAAGAATTGAGGGAGTAGCGGGCGTTGAAATCGCGGAAGAAAATGCTTCTAGTGTGCGAGTTCGAGCTGAGGGTGCTAAATGGCCATGGAGGGAATGCAGACTTGCACCGTTCGGTAGCAGAGTTCGCAGAATCTGGAGTGGTAATGAGGTGAGAAATTCAAATAGGTGGGCTTTATTCCTTACACGGTAGAAGTGATCGACGCACGCGCCGGTAGCAAAGAATACGATGAACTGGGACAATCGATGCTGTTTCGTTTCGTAATGAATCAGACGACTCAACTGCACTGTCTTCTCTGAAGCTCTGCAAGTGATATAGAGGTTCTGTAGGCTTGAGAAGTGTTAAACCCGCGAAACTCCACGATAAAGTGATCTCCCTCACTTGGCAGGTATTCGTCTCTCTTCCACAACCCGTTCTTTGGGCTGTGCACCCTCCTTGCGAGCTTGAACGTTCACGACGATTCGAGCCGGATTCCGTAGACCGACTCGGACCAGTTCTGAAATGGCATCAGCATCGGTCATTGTAGCGCTGAACAACCCTGTTCGCCGTTGTTTTGGTAGGTGAGTTAATATTCGAGTTAAAGTATTTTTGAAACCCATGTCGAGAAGCCTTGACTACTCGTGAGTGCGCGGCCATAAAACAACTACGATCAGAACGCACCGATCGGCCTCATCGAGCACCAATACCTCTAACTCTTTCACATTCACCACTGGACGACCTTTGCCTAACAGAAACTCCTCAATTCTTCCCGGGGTACCAATGACAATATCTGCGCCTGATGAGAGGAATCTTTCGATGTCTTGCTCGGGGGAAGACTGTTGGGATGAGACCAGTAATAGTGAAGGCGGAAATTGTGATTCTGCTTCAGGCTGAGAAGACAGAAAAGTAGAGAATACTGCATGAGTTTGGGTGGCGAGTTCCCTTGTAAAGTGAAGTCAGTGAGAGTGTCCCATGGCTGCCTGTGAGCTCGTACCGTGTAGGGCTTATAATCAAGGCGCCTACCTCATTCTTCCGAAGCCTCTCTCCCCTGCGTACCAATCTTTCTAGGACCGGAATGACAAAAGCCAACGTTTTCCCGGAGCCAGTGACGGCCTCAACTACGACGTCTTTGTGCATCATAAACCTCGGAATGGTAGAAGCCTGAACTGGGGTCATCTGTGTATGTCCCATGGACTCTATCACATCTAGACTTTTTATTTTTGCTTCAGCCCATTTGAAATTGGAAGAGAAAAACATAAAATCACATCCATGGGGTCAATGAAGTCGGAAGAGAGTCCCAGGCCCCAGCAAAGGCAGTCTGTTGCATGGTGGAAGGAGAAGAGATCTATCCGATCTATCTATCTATCTTTGGACTCTTTGCCAAGCTGACAATTTCTGTCGCAAAGCAATCGCAGAGTATGTGCATTCCGGCAAAAGTTGGAGTACGTCGGGGAAAACACACGGAACACTTGAAGGGACCACTAACATGAATGGCATTCCCAGCTAGCGATTGACTTAAGGTTCAGTAGCACACGGACGAACATGACAGAGTAATTTATCCGGCCTATGACACTGGTCGAGACGTCCGAGCTCATGCTCAGGTCAGGCTACGCCAGGTCTGGAGATTTTGAGGATATATGTGACATTGTCTCCATCACAAACTGTCTATAAGCAGTTCAGTAGTACTTGGGTTACAGAGTACACTTTTATAGCAGATCCTAAGGCATCCTGACACGGGGGTATCATCTATTTCCTGATAGTCCGTCCTTGCTGCTTACGAATGGAACGCTTTTTCTCCCGCTCGAGGATCTGGGCGAAAGATCAGAATTACCCGTGTACTATATCGTGCAACCGTACCTTTTGCTGCTCAGCGGCAGGAAGTTTTGCTATCCTTTCCTCTTCGGCCTTGCGTTTAGCAGCTTTTTGGTCCTCCTTTGCTTGCTCTCTCTGCAAAAGCAATGTCAGTCGTACAACATTACGGACGGTGGAATAGACAAACTTCTTCCTTAGCCTTTGCTTCCGCGTCCTGCTTCAACGACTTATCCAGGTCTTCGCGAGTCTTCTTGAGTTTAGTCTTTGTTTCCGGACGCAGGTTTAGTTTCGACAAGGAGTCAATGAACGGGAACATGGCTTCAACGATAGGGACAGTATCTGCCGCGTTCGATGGAATAGACAAGCTAAGTATAACATGCTTCTCGCGTTTTTCCGGGGGAATAGGTACTATAGGTCGCTCGCGGGGCTGATCAGTGACCTGGGATGACTATCAGCGTCAATGAACCTTGAGCAGAGAGGAAGTTAGCCTCACGGAAAGGGAACGGAAGTGTGGTTGAATCCTCGGATCCTTAAGGACATTGGAGAGCGTAGGGTTTCTGATGATATTGTCAGTCACATCCGCAAATTCTGAAATGTGGCATGGTGAGCGAAGCGAAGGAATTGTCCGAGAGATAGCGCACCAGACATCACGGAGTACTGGGGAGGCAGACTCGGGTTCTCGGAAGTTCTGGTGAAGGTCTAGACAATGCGCTAGTCAGGACACATGGGTTCTAAGAATGTCACCGAGAATAGCCGTACCAAGTCCCAGCGATCACTCTTTACTGATCGAAGTTCGTTCTTCGCAACAACTGCCCAGACGAAGTCATGAGAGAGTGCTTCCGGGAACAGTTTGAAGTCCAATTCAAGGTTGTCTCTGTGCTTGTATTCCAGGTCAACAAATGTACGGCCAACGTTAAAAATGACCTGGAGAAGGTCGTGAAGAGGACGGAGAGTAAAGGTGACGTGTAAGGACGCGATGTTGCGTCTGCCAGTGGAGAAACTGAAGTAGTCTGAATATCCATCCCTGAGAAGTCCACGGGCATTGGGTCTGGAGAATTGTTGGCCTAGAATGGATAGGTGAGCGTTGAGCCTATGAAGTCGGCCTCTGACATCAGAAGCTATAAAACGCATAGGACACGGTTAAATGTCGCACCAACGATGTGACCTCTTGCCGTTTAAAGATTTTCCAATAAACCAGAAGCCGACATAGAATATTACTATGCCGATGAGCAACGCTTCGGTCTTGAAGTCTGGAGTTTTTACGTCAGATTGTCACCGCAGAAAAAGGACAGTATAGAGATACACACAAGCTGGCCTAAAAACGAACATCTTCCACCTAGCCTCCCAGCCATCATACTCTTCTGGGACGACAACGGGGGGCGGAGCGAACGAGGCAAGAATATTCGTGACGACGCTCATGATGGACGGAAGTCAAGAAGCTCTCAGGGTCGTTAGTCGGACTCGTCCGATTGGACGCCCGACTCTAAGTCTTTTCAGTGATGTACCGTCATCAGGCCTAGCGCCAAAAATCGGCACCATCATGAAGGCAATTACTACCCAATACGCCTTCCTTTTTATCATCTTTCATTCATCCTATGAGCGCCAGTACTTCGCAGGATTCCTTTGCAGAGCTGCAGGCATGCCATTTGTTGTTTTTGGTCGAATATCTCTGACCTTTCGCCCACAGCCCGACCAAAATCCGCCCACAAACTATGCTGCCTTCGTTCTGAGCATGTTGAAGAAGAAGATGAACCGTGAAGATTCTAACACCATAGACCAAACGGTCCTCAGGCACTGCATTGCCTTATCCTCATCCTATCTCGTCAGTGATACCTGCATGGATCCCGAGAAAGGTGCACATACCTGGTTCACCGGATTCAGCCATCTCGTCGATGTCGTTGTCGCCTTACATGCGAAAGGCCAATTGGAGCTTGAGACCATCAATGCCGCTTCCAAAGCATGCTCGGAATGTTGGAGCGTTGCGGGTGCTTGGCGAGGTCTAGAAGGGTGCAGGGACGGCGTCAGAAAGCTGGCCCCAAAGCTGAAAAAATTGTTGGATGAAAATGGTCGGACTTACCGAGGGGAGAGAGTTTATGCCCCATGACGACACACCATTCCCTTTGCTTCCGTGCCTCATTCTCCCATTTATCATATTCCTATCTGTTCGCTTTTCGTTGCTTTATTTTCGTTTTCTTTCTTCAGTGCAAGCTCTCGCTTTCTCTTCAATATTATTGCTGTCTCGTCCCATGTATCACGTTCTTCCTGATTCATTGTACTTTATTCGCATCCAGTTTTGTAGCATACGGGTCTAGTCATATGTTTCATCATCCCTTTCAATATGACCTTTGTTGCCGCTTGGTACTTGTTTGATAGATCTCAGAAATGACAGCAGCACCCAGTTCATTCCTCTCATTTCAATATCGTACCACCAATTTAGCGCAATGGTGATACCACTTTGTCGCACATGATGCCACCATCCTGCTGGCAAGTACAGAGTGTCTCCACTCTTGACGGTGACATGGATGGGGTGGGCATCTCGTGGGAGGTTCCCTGGGAGGTGGGGGTCCGCAATTGATGCCCACCGTACCTGTGGTGTTTCCAGGGAAGAAGGCTGTAGGATTAAGGCTCCAGACTCAGATCGAGTATAGGTCGCATGAGGGTACATGCGTTCTGATCGTGTGGTCGTGTCAATTCAACACCTCCTGTGCACGGCTGCTGAACTACAAACCTTCTAGACACCATCCTTCTGTGGGCGGTAGTAAAGTGAAGTGTTTGACCCCGCGAACCACGGTATAAATGTTCTCATATGGATCTATTCATGAAGCAACCCGTCAGTGGGTAGTGGCAGGAGATAGCAGGTAAATGACTTACCACTGTGGATGCTTGAAACGCTGCCGCCATCTCCGATCCAAATATTCACGGCATCCGGGTTCCGGTCTAGAAGGTAAAGTACCCACCGCCACAAAACAGTCAAGCTGTCAGGAAATGAAATAACAGAGGAAGCACGTACCCAGAGCTTCAGTGCACCAGGAAACCTGACTGGGGACATCGATCCGCAAAGGTTGATATTCGGAAGGAGCATCTCCATCTTCATAGAACTGGCTGGTGTATATATTACCGTTCTGCGATTGCAAGTAGTAGGTTTCCGTTTGGCCTTTTAGCTCATCCTATCCTAAGCGAAGTCATTCGCAGCAAGATGAGGGATTAGCCTCAATAGGTCGTATAAAGGTGTCTGCCATACAGGATTCTCCGATAGCTTTGATAACAAACTTGACATGGACATTTGCTGGACGTAGGGCTCCGCAAAATAGAGTTTGCCGTCCAACCCTGGAGCAATTGCATCCGCTCGCCTGGAATGGGCGGCATTAATTATGAAGAGGAAGTGGGTTACGGGTCATCGACTTGCCCATTGGGTGTTACAGAGATCGAGATTTGTGATGAGCCCATCTTGTCGATCAGGTATTCGTTAGTCCACCGTTCAGATGCCGGAGTTCTGAATGCTACAAGGATGATTTTAATTTGTTCAATGAACGCAAAGTCGACTCCAATCGATGCGGACCTTTTATCAGAACAGGCCGAGATACGTGTACGATCCTAGAGAATTCGAGAGCGGAGGGAGGCTCATCAAGGGTATCGAAAGATGATCCATTAAGGTCTATAAGTCCAAGGTCAAAATCGTACTCGATATATCGGAGAGAACGAGATACCATGGTACTCTTCAGAGAGCCATCGTAGGGATTCCATATCTGCATTACTTAACGTGATGGTTCGGGTCAAGCTGACAACAGACGCGCGCCAACGCGTTAGTCACAAGTCACAGCTGGCAATGGACAATAGTTCGCTCGAGTTCTGGTACTCTTTCAGTCCGACTATCCGTTGACAAGTTACCTTCACCATGGCTGAAAAGAAGAAAACTGGTATCTCGAGAAACAGTAAAGGAAAGCAATCTGTGAGCCTTTCTCTCTTCTTGTCGTCCTGCATACTCAATGGATCGTTAATATTACACATGCCAACTCAGTCGTCAACGCAGAAGTCATTGCTGGATCTATTTCCAAAAAAGCAGAAGAAGGGCTCTGAATTGAAGGATGCTAGCGCAGATAATCTGAAAATTTCAGGGCCCAGTAAAAGGGAAGACTCTCCTCTTTCGGCCCAGGGAGTTCCGGCTGTCGGTGCGTATTCAGTTTCTATCAACAAGTCGTTCACTAAAGTCACAGTCCTAGATACATCTTCGTCTCTAGGGCCGCCTGGATCATCATCTCCATTACCAGGTAATTGTTCATCGCCCCCTGTTCAGGCCGAAGAACCCGAGCCGACAGTCGAGGGCCCTGTTGAAATCTACTCGTCGGAATCTCCAGAAATTCTGAAAGTGAACCTGCCTTCTATCGAAGCAGGGTCTCATGAGGATAATCCGATTGTATTAGACTCGTCTCCCCTCAAAGCTCCAATAGAGCACAGAAAGAAAGACGGCATCGGTGCTTCGACGGCGAAGAAGGAAGTTTACTCTATCTTTGCTCCCAGAGAGCGCAAAGCGGCAGCACCTGCGCCTTCATCATCTCCATTGAAATCTACACCTTCTTCTTCTACGGCTGATAAAGAAGCACCTTTTCCAAGCAAGGATTCCCAACATGTCCGCGGTCCACAGTCCGACTTTCCGAACATCATTCGCATTCCTTCACACCCGTCACGGAGGCCTATTCCTAAAACTACCTACATTCACGACGATATCCCTCTGCAGCATATAATTCCAAGCGACGCTGGACACGACGAACTGTCACCTAATCAGCCTACATTCCAAGCCCATCCCGATACCTCTCCTTCGGACAGAGCTGGACATCTCACACAGAATATACCTACATCCCATCAAGCAGAACAACCTATCATATCCCATCTCGTTAGTCTTTCTATCGCTGCTGAGCCTCTCGATGAAGCACAGCCGCAGAATAGGCTATGGACCGAAAAGTGGCGTCCAACCAAAGCAGAGCATATTTTGCACAACCAAGAACATGCCATATACCTCAGAGACTGGCTCTCAGCTCTCGAACTGCAGTTGGAAGTGTCCTCGACTACGGAGAATGGCGAAGAAACGCCGAGCGGGGACGCCAAGCAGAAAAAAAAGGACAAAGGAAAGCAGGCAGGTAGCAAAGGTATCAAACGCCCGCGCGTTCTTAGGGCTGTCCAAAAACAGACGCGGAAGAGACGAAGAATAGACTCTGACGACGAAGATATGGACGATTGGATCGTTCCAGATGATTTTGCTGACGAAGAGGAGCTAATGATGTTGGAGGATGAGCCTGTCGAAGCCGACGATAATGCAGACTACCGGCCGCCTCGTCTCCATCGCCGGGGCTCTTTAACACCACAGGACACCGTCCCCAGTCCCTCCGGACCCCGAAAATCAGCGCCCAAATATGTTTTTGAGGACCAGCTCACGAATACCATTGTGCTTGCAGGGCCGCCTGGTAGTGGTAAGACCGCTGCAGTCTACGCCTGCGCAGAAGAGCTTGGTTGGGAGGTCTTCGAAGTCTACCCTGGAATCGGAAGGCGTAATGCGGCGAACTTGGACAACCTCGTTGGGGATGTTGGGAAAAATCATTTGGTTCGGAAGGCTCGTGGTAAAGACCTGGCAAAGGCCCACGATTCATCAATCAAGTCGCTATTTTTACGGAACAAACAACGTGAACCTGGGCAGGAAGATGGTGAGGTGGAGACAGTATTCAACCATCGATATCGTTCACCGTCGACTGACTTTGGGTTTGTGGAGCAACCGGCGAGTGATGCTCAGTGCAAGCCTTGCGAAGGAGCGGCAAGTACGCATTTTAGGCAGTCGCTGATCTTGTTAGAGGAGGTGGATATTTTGTATAAGGATGATACCAACTTTTGGCCAGCAGTCGTCAACTTGATCAAAGACTGTAAAAGGCCCGTAATATGCACATGCAATGGTACATTTCAGTTCTCCGTCGTGATAAGCTTCAATCTCACTTGTCCGCCACACATGCACAGATCTCTCGTTAATACCCGTTTCGGATTTACCACTACAAGATATTCGGGTGTTCGAGCCGTGTCCAGCTCCTGTGGCACAGTCATTCTTACAAGCATTATGTTGTGCCGAAGGATACATTGCGGAACCAGACTCGCTATCGATGCTTTGCACACTCAACTCGCGTTACGAAACTAATCGACATGAATACTGTTTGGATCTGCGCCGAGCCATTAACCACCTACAGCTTTGGTGTCCCGTCAATGAGAGTGGCAGACTGCCTTGCGAACAGTCGATTACGTGGAAGCCCAGGCCTGAAGAGTTGCAAGATCAGATAGAACAGATTGACTGGAACGTTCCCATTGCCAATGCCACATATCCCAAGCTTCAGGGTCAAACCACACGAACCTACCATGCAGACCTTGTCTCATTCGCTGACTGTCATCTGATACGAAACCCGTTTGACATTTCAACGGTCCGTGAGCATATTTATTTTGACAACCATCTCATGAGTCAACTAACTTATAGAAATTCTCAGGCAAAGTTTACGTCGTCGTTAGATGACATGCAACCGACGGGAAACGACGTATTAGGACACCGGGTGCTGTTCTATCCAAACAAGTCGAATGCAATAGACCATTTCGGATATAGCTATGATCGAGATGAGATGATCATGTCAAGCGCCATAGGACTTTCACGTGGCAAGCTGACTGGGATACGGTTAAGCGGTGCCAGGGAGCTTGTCGAACCTCGCGTGGAGTACGAGACGCTGGTGAAGGAAATTGGGAAGAATCGAGCGGTCTCCGTGAATGAAAAACTGAGACGGAGGGTGTTTGACATGGATTACCTGCCGTGGATTCGGGAAATGATAAGGGTGGATGATGAGATGGAAAAGGAGAGCATGAAGGAGGACAAGATACGAGTGGGACGGCGTAGGACGAGGAACAGTCAGAAGGATGAGCACGTAAGGACGATCCTGGTTAGCTGGGAAGAACGGAAGGGGATGGCACGCAGCGAGTTTAGTGGGGAATCGCAAGTAATATCGCAAGTAATTTAGCCTTTTATGTATCCTAGCACGTGGATATATAACCACGTTGCTGGTATTTCGTGAAAACGATTTATATTTTGAGCGGGGACTTTTTTTCTACGTTTCCGTATTGAGGCGTCTGAGGTCTTATTCGACCATGGCTGATAACGTGAAAAAGGACCGTTCGCCTGCACGCTCACCGACGTTGAAATCCCCCTCCTCAAAGGACGGCAATCTCAAACTATCTCCCATTCTACCTCTTGCACCCCTTGAATATCTCCAGAATCAGCGCAGGGGTTCCATCACAGACCCATCCCTTCACGCCGCTCCTCTCTCTCAGAAACAAAGCCCACATTCACTCCCGCCCTTTCGACCGCCATCCGACCCCTCACCATCCTACCATTCACCCTCAGCACTCATCAAAGATAACTATACGTTTGGAGATGCGACGCCAAGAGCCACGACTAGCGAGAATAATAACAACGGCAGCAGCAGCAGTAGCAACAATACCCAACTACGAAAACTATTGCGTTCACCTTCATTGGACCAACCCAACACACTAACCAACTCTACGCCATCACCTAATGGGAACGGGGCTAGTGAGTGTTCAAGTTTCTAATATGGCGAATATTGAAGGAGGGATAGATACGAGGCGGATGAGTGTAGACCCACTTGCTGTGCGCAGACCTTCTACAGCAGGACCGGAGAGCCAGGTGTCGACGCCGCATGGGACGAAACGGAAGATGTCTTCGGACCGAGGATTGCCTGGGGTGGAGGATATTGATGTTAGCAGGATGCAAGTTGACCGGGAGATGCCAGCACCAAAGAGACGAGGTTCAGCGGTTGATGCACGAATAGGCAAACTGAGTCTGAACGACCGACGAAACTCTGTAGACTCGAGGGTGACTGCAAGTAACGCAGGCAGCAGCAGCAGCAGCAACATACCCTCAATATTTTCCAATCTATCGGCCTTTAGTTCGGCATTTCCCGGAGCTGAGTCTCCGCAGGGCCGAGCTCCGCCCAACATGGCCAATTTCGCGTGGACCAACAACTCCCATCCTCCTCCTGAGAACATCAATCCAATGCACCACCAAGTAGATCCAAATTCTCGACCTCCATTCGACCAAAGTTCTTCTCATCCAATACCCATGATGCCCCCTCTCAATTTCCCAGCTGAAAGGAGAATGTCTGCACCAGATGTCGCTCCAACCGCTGGACCCACTAGAGCACTTCGTTCTCGTTCTCGTCCTCCATCGCGTCAGATGCGTGCTACAGAGACCTCCAATCCTCAGCAGTCTGGCCCACCGGCCCAGGAAGACGCCTCATCAGCGGCTCCAACGGCACCACCCCCCACCAAAGCAGCAAAGGAGCCAGGATCAACACCCTATTCACGTTCGCCAGAACTTCGCGTATCGCACAAGCTAGCCGAGAGAAAGAGGAGAAAAGAAATGAAAGATCTGTTCGATGAGCTACGCGATCAGTTACCTGCTGATAGAGGCATGAAGGCGAGTAAATGGGAAATTCTCAGTAAAGGTGAGTGTCTATACACGCCATCGCAATGCTTCTACTTATCTTATCATCGTGTAGCCATTGATTTTGTCTCCCAGTTGAAGCAAAGTCATCAGGACATGGCCAGAGAGATTGAGATGTTGAGGAGCGAACTCGATGTTCTCAGACAGAATCCAGGCATGGCTCAGTTTCCTCCAGGTGCACCTCCACCACCGCACACAGTCGTCTACTCGCAAGGTCCACCAGTACCAGGTCCTTACGCGATGCATCCACCTCCTGGTGCACCTCCCGGTGTTCTTCCTCACCCCCAACCACAGTCTTCACATCCACATCCACCACAGCAGCCTCCTCTTTCACGGCCTGCATCGTCACAAAACATCTACCCGCCAGGCGCAGGTCCCAATGTACCACCGCCACCACCTGGTCAGCCACAACAAAACGGGACGATGACCAGAACAGATGTTCCTCCTACATGACATCTCGCGTACTAGTATATTATTATTTTTTTCCCTCTTTTTTTTGGGTTCTCCCTCACTTTGGTGGTTTGTAGTGCAGAGCTAAATCGGTACTCTGCTTTCTCTTACAGTCTTATCTGGGACGTTTGCATACATACTGTGCAACAAACAGGAGTAACTGTGTATACCGACAAAATTGTTTCCTTACTGTATTCTGCTATTGAGCACTATTGTGATTATTTTATGCGTTGTGCCAGTGCCAATGAGATCAGCTGTGCGCATCACAAGTGCATGATTCATCAACGCGGCTGCCGGCAAGACTCACTCTGTTCGCTACCGCGACTATTGTTGAGCGACTTTCCACTACTTGACACTCTACTACCATCACAATGGCACCCGCAAGAGAGCCATCCATGGCTTTACTCTTTCATCCAAAGAAAAACAAGAAACAAACCCCTGCTGCGTCTCCCCGTCCCAAAGCCAGCACTTCTCCCCGCCCCACAATAAAACCTGCCTCACCTGCAGCAACTCCTACACCCTCCAGCTCCATCAAGACAGAAACCTCCTCTTCTTCCATTGATAATACCCCATCCCAGTCTCAAAACGATGACGACACAGACACATTCAAACTCCCCGAAGGCCCATACCAAGAATACAAACTTATGTCTTCTGCACTAAAGGGCTGGAAATTCGACGTGATGAAATTCGACACTCGTAAAGTCGTCGATTTGAATTCCTGGATTCAGCCAGTCAAGCTCAACCGTAAAGACTTGAGGAGAGAGGATCCCAGTGCAAGTACTGCGGGTCAGGCTGTCCGACCCATGTTGGGGCTAGACGGGCAGCAGGTGTTCGGGGCAGACGGGAAGCCTGTTATGGTAGATGCAGAGGGTAGACCAGTAGTTGAGAGTAATCAGGCGAATGGGAAAGGCAAAGGTGGCTCAGGTGGCGCGAATGGGAAGAAGAAATTTCAGAAAAAGACCAAGCAGGTGTTTATTGTCCCTGAAGAAATCCGTGCGTTGAGAAAGGAGGAGAGATACCCTTGGGTTATGGAGGATTCGGGTGGGCAAGAGACATGGGTTGGTCAACTGGATGAGCTGTCCAAATCGGAGACGCATGCTTTCTTTATGCCTGCGGCTGCAGGAGACACACTCAAGTTTGTACCGTCGCATCGATGGTATAGGTTTCAGAAGAAGCTTAAACATGACCTGCCTACGGATACGCAGACGGTGGAATCAGCTGTATGTGTAGCAGTTTACATTGGCGATCGACTGGAAAATTAACATGTGGCGTTACAGTACCAACAGAGTCAGAAACGAGATCCTGCTGCCTGGCTCCGACAGCGGAATGGAAAAGGACCATCCTCTGCTACGGCCGCCATGTTCAAAGCCGAGGCGGAAGGACATATACCCAACGGTGGCTCCGGTTCTCTCGTCCAACACTCTTCTCAGAGCTTAGGTCCCGGTGGAAGAAGGCTGAAAACAGTTGAGAGCGGTGGTGGCGGCTTGTTCGGTGACGATGATGAAGACGGTGGCGCCAGGAGACGTCGAGAACGAGAATATGGTGGAGAGGGTGACCTCGATGAAAATGAGTATGAGGAAGAGTTTGCTGATGATGACGAGAAAATCGAAGTCGACAATGATGATCAGGAAACTAAAGAGCTCGAGGTAAGAATACTGTGTATGCAATGTAGCCGTTTTCTGACATGGAATACGCAGGAACGACTCAAACGAGAGTACAAGAGTGCTAACAAGACCCGTGAAGGCTATATTGATGAGTCAGATGAGGAGGAGAAGCCCAACATATCCAAGTCTGGTAAAGCAATGAAGAAGATGCTCAAGAACCGGGAAGGCGAGGCATATGATAGCGAAGAAGAAGATAACCCATATGCGTCGTCTGTAAGTAATTAAATCCGTACGAGTTCTGCCAGTGTTGACTCTTATTATAGCAGGAAGAGGAGGAAGAGGAGGAAATTCCGCCTCCAACAAACGAACCTGCAGTCCAGCAACAACCTCAACAGATCAAACCCAAAACCGAACCCACAGAACCTTCCTTATCTAAAGCTGGTTCGCCACCTCCACAGAGTGGCACTCAATCTAGTGCGCAGCCAGCTTCACCGACATCACCCTCACTCGGTGGTCATTCAGTAGTCGCCAAACGAGCCACTTCGCCACCACCGCCCAAGGCACCCAAGCTCAAGACAAACATGAGCCGTGCAAGTAGCCCATTGGCTGGTGGAAGCGGAAGCCGAGCAGGCAGTCCTGTAACAGGTCCCGGCAGTCGCGCGAGCAGTCCTGTTGCCAACGGACAAAAGAAACGCAAGGCAGAGGATTCCGTACCATCCCCAACTTCACCCTCTGGCACTAGTCCTAACGTGGCCGGCCAACAACCCAAGCCAAAGAAACGGAAAAACCAGAATGGTGCTGTTGCTACACCTACGGGACCATTGGAAGATTGGATGTTGATCGACTGGTTGAAGAATACTCCAAATGCATCTACACGGGAGTGCATACAGTATTTTACGCCTTATCTTACCGATGAAAAGGAGAAGAGTCGGTTTACGGGATTGGTTAAGGAGGTTTGTGGATTCTTTTCGCTCCCTTCGACTTGGAAGCTGACAAAAGATATCCAGTTCGCGACGCTTAAGAATGGAGTACTGACATTGAGGAGCTCGTACGCAAACCGTGGTTCTACACCTTCTACAACTGCATGAGGACGATAGGATGATCGGAATCTCGTGTATATTAGAGTTGCCGCCCCTGGCTCTTTTTGCTAGGCGATGTGCCGTCTATGTGATCGCCGATTTTGCGTCGCCCTGGTGTGATTTTGGAGTGCGGGTGAAACGCACCAACTGAGTCGCTATCAGACGCTGTCCGTAACATTACGTTCGGGAGGAAGGAAGAACGTTGAATTTTGAATGGTGAGCTATGATGTCGGCTTTAGAGCATTGACCATTTTGGCAGCCCCAAGATAGAAAATGCAGCATCCCTATCTTGAAGCTGCATCAACGTCATGCCGTCTGCGTGATATGGCGTTACAGTCTAGCCTCTTATAACCCATAAGTAGCAGTTGGTTATCAAAGGTTATGGGGTACCAGGTGGAATTTTGGCAAGAAAGTCTGAGATTATGGGTATATAGGGTACGGGTTAAGAGAGGTTGTACTGTATTTTTTGAACCCGAGAGGAACGGTTTCTTGGTCCCAGAGCACTCGACTATAGAGCTGTTGATATATACACGTCCCTGGCTATCTGTCGGCACGCAACACACGATAAAAATACTGAATGCGAGTCGGAGAAAATGCGACGTGCATGGTGTCGACTCCGAGTTATGACCTTTGATGAAAACTTGTTGCCCTGAGCCGAGGCTGTGCCGTGTATCGGCTGCCATCGAGCGTTCTCCGATTAACAAGCAACACAGGTAAAATTATCTCGACCCGTCCAGCACTCGATGGATTTCAAGTCAGATGCGATGCTCCCCAACTACTGCTATTGAATTGGCGGCCTTCGTTCCCCTACCCGAGGGCACCACTATCAACATCGACTTGGTTTGGCAGAGCAAGAAAGCGATCGAACGAGATTCAAAGTGCAAAACAAGACAAGGAGAAGCATCTAACTGGCATTTCCAGAAGAAAATCTGTGCAGAAATGTCTTGGAACGAGTAAATTCCAACTAAAAAAAGGTCAATCATACAACTTTGCCGAAACGGGAAAGATTTGGCGGGGTGGCTCACGCTAGGGGTCACATTCAAGCAAGGGCGTCTGTTGAAAATAGTATAAGTAGGTCAAGATAGCCGGACTTTGCTTTCTTTGGCTCGCCCGTTCCTCTTTCTCCTTTACCATCACCGTCCCCCTTTAAGGTGCCGCCGCCCTCCTCAATATCCATGATGTTCTCCTCGGCCCTTCTCTCCTTCGCCATCGTTGGCGCCATTACGACCTATGCTAATGCCCTCGTTATTCATGCTCCATCTCATGAACATACTAGCACTCGCCGCTTCGTCTCCGGTTCTTGGTCTCAATCACGCGACCACCCCGTCAACGCGCTCTTCAAACGCGCTCCAGCTGGCACAGATGGTGCTTCTTATCCCGCCGTTGGCTCGTCAGGTCAGTTATCTGATCATCTACACGTGTATACGCGCGTATTAAGGTGCTCGCCTTTTACAGAATGGACTGCAAAATATCCAAGCGGCGGTAACACTCCCGACCCCAAAAGCCTACCCCAAGAGTGGATCGCTGCACTCAACGCTGCCGTAGCTGCCGGAAAGATACCCAACATTCCTCCTTCGACTCTGCAAAATGGAAATCTTGCCTATCCGAATAACATGAATCCCAATGGCCCAGAAATCTGTTCTTCCACCTATCAATGTCGTAGTGAAGACGACATCTATGATGGTCCCGATGGTACTTTTGGTATTAGTTTCGATGATGGCCCTCTTCCGGTAAGTCGCCCTGTACCTTTCTCCGACAACGTGTTGTTGTTGACGCCGACGCCCACTGTCTCTATAGCCTACCACGGCTCTCGTTGACTTCCTTGAGAAGAATAATGAGACCGCCACACACTTTATGATCGGCACCAACATTCTGTACAACCCTGGCCAGTTTGAGCGGATCTGGGATTATGGCGGTGATTGCGCGGTTCACACTTGGACACATCCTTACATGACCACACTCAGTAATGAGCAAGTCGTCGGAGAGGTACGTCTATATGCGATGATATCGGATAGACGTCACTTATCTCTTTATCATAGCTCGGTTGGACCATGCAGATTATCCACGACTCGACTGGAGGAAGGGTACCCAAGATGTGGCGACCTCCTTATGGTGACTCTGACTTGCGGGTTCGAGCCATCGCAAGAGAGGTGTTTGGCATGATCACCGTCATTTGGAATCAAGAGTATGTCGTTGAGAATTTCTGATACGCGCCAAGAAACCAAACGTTTGACAGTACCGATGACTGGAGCTTGACGACTGGGGGACAGCACTCGGACGCTATTGACCATGATATGGATCGATGGTTAACTGGCGAGTATTCTTCGTCGTTTGATCTCAATTCGTGTTCTGACTCTAGTATCCCAGGATCCAAGACCCCTGGTCTCATTGTGCTAGAGCATGAACTCTCGGATCAATCTGTTCAAGCGTTCATGGCAAACTACCCCAAGGTCAAGTCTAATGGCTGGGAGACAGAATCTTTGGCGAGACTCTTTGGCGGCGTCAGTCCTTACCAAAATGTCAACGGAGATCAAGTAATGCCTGCCCACATTTACGTCTCAAACACTACCACCAGCGCTTCCTCGTCTTCTTCATCATCAGCTACTCCGTAAGTGCTCGTTGTCATGCCCATTCAGCACCTACGCTCATATCATTCACCCGAATAGAACCTCCAGCGCTGCGTCCAGCTCAGGCAGCTCCAAGTCGTCAACTGCAGACTCGAGCCACTCAAATTCTGCCTCGACCTCTTGGAGCAGCCTGTTTATGGCCTCGTCGACATTCATCGCCGTCGCTGTTTCTGCCCTCATCTTATCATGAACGATTATGACTACTTGCTCGGACTATACCTTCTACCCCTATATTTGCGGCGTGTATCCACTACAGTCCAAACACATTCAGACTCTGTGTTACCTACGGTACTGTATATACTTAACCTATCATGTCGTGACATCGGCATCTTACATTCAGCGCTTACCGCTTTCTATCTCTACCTACCTAGGTATCGGACAGTTCTTATGACAATGGACTTTTTTTTTAGATCACACTAGCACTTGGACTATTTACCAGCGTATCTTACAGCAGCATCACTAGCGAAGGAAATGGAAGTTTTTGTTCCACTGCGCACTCTAATAAAGATACATTTGCACGCTACAATTGGTGACCATGTGCATAGTGCCAGTGTTGCATCATAACGTCTCAGACTCTTTACATAATATCATAATAACCCTAATGATTGAGTACTTTGCAAGGGGCTACTGGGCTGCCAATCCCGTACTGGGGGTAGGTAGGTAGGTTCAGCCCGGAGGGCTGAAAAAAAATTTTGACCTACCCTTTTCAAGGTCCCAGATGGCCATTTTAGAGCTCCTCAAGTGGTGTCTCTGACTAAAAATACAACATAATCTTAGTGTTTTTTTTTTTCAACAGAAAACCTTCCTGTACCCCAAAGGTCCAGACATGGAAATACACCTAAAACTGCCAAATTTGAAAGCTTTCCACCGAACCTATTCGGAAGGACCCTGCGTGACCCGTGACTGTCTGAAATATTTGTCACATAAGTCAAATGACAGTGAAAATGATGATGTCATACTACCCATATATAGTAATTCAATCACGTGGAGGTGAGTAGGCTCCCTCCTCAAGGCCGAAAAACAAAAATGTACCCCCGGTATGATTTTAAATTTTTGGCAGCCCCTTGGTACTTTGTCGGTATTCACCGTTCAGTGATCCTTGCACAAAGCGCTACTCCTACTCTTCATAGTTATCACCCGAACCTTCAGACCTTCTGATTCACCATTATCCAGTTCCTTGTCAAGTCTCCAGCGCAGCCTTTGAAGGGTGATTGATTTTTGGCTCACTGTTTCAAAGTCATTGTTGCCCTCCACCTTCTTCCATTTGGTGAGCCCCTTTCTCTAGAGTCCACACAGCTTTTGTGACTTCATGGACTTTTGACAAGGTGTATCATCGTCCGAGTCATTGGAGTCTGTCCCCGCATCATTTAGCCGTTGACTGGCATCATCAATGTCGCGTCTTGCGAAATACGTGCTGTATGAATATCAGGGCCTAATTTACAAGCCTTGTATTCGATCAACCTCAATGTAAACCCTTAAGGTGTTAGGCCCTAAGTGCAACACCGGTGCACACCGACAGACATTTAGACTATAACCAAGCTTTAAATGGCTACATGAAATACAATACATACATCCCCTCTGATTGCATTATCTGAATATACAATGTGTACGTCTTAATCTATAGTAATGAAAGTATTAATTGCGAGGTTCGTTACCCCTGCGTGGTCGGTCGCGGTCGTAGAAGAGGTCTCATCTGGTTACAAAAATATTAGCGATGAGGGACATGTAACGAGTAACACACAATGAAACGCACCATTTCCTTAAAAACAGGAAGCAATTGTGGTATATGATGCAACTCTGGAGGGTGCAATGACGCTGCTTTGGCTTTACGTTTCTTCCCAGGAGGAGGCGTAGAAACAGCCGAATTGGGAGGTCGTTCACGCGAGCGTTCGATCGAGGAAGTGGATGGACTTGGTGGAAGAGGTTTAGACATGGCGACTACTAGTGGATTACGAGGCATAGGCGGAACGGGTGGGGGCGGGACGTCTTCACTACGACGTCCTCTGAAGGCATCCCTGAGCGAGGACAATGACCGTGATGCCTTTAACGGTGTGACGTTGGATAGAGATCTTGGTCTTCGGTGGTCAGGAGGACGATTTCGTGACTTTGACGGACTGGACGGGCTTTGAGGCCACTGGGAGGATGTAGGTTGTATCGCTGCCGACTTGACTTGTCGGAGGTCAGCTGGATTAGGTGTTTTCGCCAACTCCTCGCTCTCATCTTCGTCCGATTCCTCATCCGAGTCTGTTTCTTCCTCAGAGTCGTCCTCTGACCCAGTTTGGTATTCGCTCGAGGATTCGTCGCTATCAGTTTCCTCAGCCTCAGCAGCAACATCAATTGCATCGCCCTGTACCACCTCCCCAAAGCTGATTTCTCCAACGACCCCATCTACTAGTGCCTTGGTAGCCTGATCCTCAGCGTCGGCATCATGCTGGCCCTGTGAACGTCCAAACCTTCTCCGCAGTTTATCTTCGTATAGAATCTTGAGCTTGTAATGATACAAAGCTACTTTGTCCACTTCGGCCAAGATGTCTGCGCGCTCCTTGCCTTTGTGGGGTAGAAGGAATTCTAGGCTGATTGGTTTACCAATGCCTTCTCTCATGACCGTGAGGAAGAGCTCGATCCATTTCATGAGGTTGTCGAATAGGCCTTCACCCTTTGAGTGGACTTTGTGGACAAAGTTGTAAAAGGATTGTTCGTGTCGTTGGATAAGCTCGATAAAGATCTGTACCGTTCGACCTGGGTCTTCTTGGGACACTAGAAGATGACGGGTGAGAACACAAGAGACAACCAACCACTAAATTACTCACACTCTTCAGTTTGCTCCACCGTCCTGATCAGGTCATTGATAAAGTTCTGCAGATCACTCAAAGAATCGGCTATACTCGCAGCCCTGTAGACCTGAGCAAGAGGTGCATAGAATATAGTAATGATATCCTTTAATAGCTCTGCGGTGAAGCCCTGCCAACGATGTTAGCAGTAATCAGGGATCACTAATCAACTACTGACCTCGAATATCAGAGCGATTAATTGTTCCCTATCTCTCAACCGTGAGTACAGATGACCAAGTATTTTGAGATCCTCGTATAACCATGCATCGTCGTCTTGGGGCCCATCGTCATCATCCGAATCATCTAGGCTCTCTCGGTGTCGCATATAGATGGCATGAGCTCTGTGAGCTTTTGCGACACGATGAAGCTGTGCTCGGGAGAGCACAGGTTGGTCTCCAGAACGAAGGATGACAGTGAGCAAGTTGAGATTCTCCGAAGCTGATGGGGGTAATTAGCGACACGTAGCAAGAGTGCTGGGACAACAGATCGCACCAGCATCCGCTTTATACATGTCCTGGATCTCCTTTGGTGCGTAGACGAACAGTTTGACTTTCTCACACATTATGGGGTCCTCGACCTTGGCCCTGACAGCTTCGATCTCTTCTTCCAGCGCCCTGACCTCTTCCGTCAGCGATCCGGTGAACATTCTAGATAGAGATACTTTGAGTCGAAAGATCTTCAAAAATAGTATGGAGCACACCTTTGCAAAAGGCTCCGTCCACCGAATGGCTGAGCGAGAAACAAATCGAGTACACCTTATACTAGTGAGCGCAACGTATGACAACAAAACACGAACCACATACTGCGTATCATGCCCATAGGATTGGTGATTTTGAGTGCAGCTTTCAGCATGAAGTATGGCATTAGACCATGTAGACGTTTCAAACTCGCAAAGTTTTCTGAAGC
The DNA here is from genome assembly GCA_001466705.2 of Moniliophthora roreri. NCBI lineage: Eukaryota > Fungi > Basidiomycota > Agaricomycetes > Agaricales > Marasmiaceae > Moniliophthora > Moniliophthora roreri. Next base: position 180,432 of record LATX02000184.1, read on the forward strand.
ATTATCAGACGCTACCAGTTGTTGAAAGACAGTCGAAGCCAGTCTAAGTGAAAGGTTACTAAGCGACTCTGACAGCAGGAAGGAATCTGGCTGACGATATCCGAGCCCACTCAATGACACTTTGATAGTTCGGTGGCAAGTCGCGCACGTGTGGCGTCACCTTGATTGTAGCGAAAACGGTTGTCAGTCCGTCTAGAGAGGTATGTTTAACACCAAACGCGTCGTGATTGAAAAAGAGGAGTACATACCTCTCCCCATAATATCTCCCTTAACATCACGTATTGCTGACCGCAGTCCATCCACGCGCCCCGCTATTTCCCGTGCAAACCGTTTCCTGCCTTCTTCTCTGACTCTGTCCGCCTCTTCTCTCCACTTGGTGTCTTCCAATTCCTCCGGAGACAAAGTAGTTGGGCCTGAGAGCAAGAAGGAGCGCAAAACGGGAGAAGACGCTATGGTCGGTGAAGAGAGAAGGGAATGGAGATAAGCTCGTAGTGTCAGTCTGTTCTTCTCTCTGGCGAGAAGAGACGGATGGGATGTTTGAGACTGTCCGCTGAATGGCGCTGACGTCTCAGATGCCGGAAATCTCACTGGTTGCTCATCCCATGATTGTTGACTGAATGTTTGACGTGATGCAAATGAAACCGGTGTCATGGGCGGCGGCGTCGGTGCGCTGACAGCGGTACGATTCTTTGCAGGCGGCGGTCGTATATCTTCTTGCGGATGCGCCTTTCTGAGCTAGCAGAACAAAAATGAGAAAACGTTCACGCGAGGATACGAAAGACAAACTTCATTTGCCAATGTCCGAAAGTCGCCATATCGTCTGGATACGAACCAGTCCGGGTGATTAGATCTTCGTGTTCGTATTATAAACTCCTATACATTGCAAAAGTAAAAGGTCTGTTGCAAAGCCAGATCAATAAAAAGCAGGGTCTCTAACCTCGTGTACGCGACTACGCATTCGGCCCTTGTCCGTGACTGTTCTTACACTGACGATGTTAACCTCGAATATCTCCTTTCGCTTCAAGTTCCGAGCTTCTCTCTTCTTTGCCAAGGTTTCTATGCGATCCAAGTCGGACTGACTGAGACGGACAACTTCCTCCCTTTCCACTAGCTGGATAGCTGCGCCTACAAATAGTGAGAGATTCCTCTCTAACCGAGCAAGTAACTTCATTCGTAATGCCCTTTCTGATTCCCTATCCTCATCAAATACCGAAGAAGGCGATAGATTTCGCGACAGCATAGCTCCCATAAACGGCTGCAACTTGTCCGAATAAAAGTCCTTTGGTGCAGATGCCATGAACGGGAATGTCAGAATAAACTGCCGGAACATGTATCGCAAAAAAGGAAGGTCTAAAGGTGGTGTATCCTTGGGTGGCGGATTGAAGGGTGGGCCAAGGTATGACAAGGTAGATACATTATTTGGGGAAGAGGTAGTGATAGCGTCTAGTTCTTGCTCGAATTGAAGTTGGATTAGGGATTTCTTGAGATAATGTGCACGAAGCGGAGTCAAAACTTCGGTAGGCTCCTCCTTGTCAATGTCCGCCAGTTCTGAGGCTGCTGCTGCTGGAGGAGAGGACCTGGGAACGTCGACACTGGGTGATTGGACATCGGGAGCTTCTGGGGGAATTGGGGGTAGATCTCGAGTAGGACGTCGAGGACGTGCAGAGCCGGAACGTTGAAGGGATGGAGGTGGTGCCGGGGACGACATGGAGATCGATATTCAAGTCCGCCCAGCACCTCGCCGCAGCATCACAGTAACTCGATGACGCCCATCCGGCAAATGGCCCGTCCGCGTGGGAATATCTATCTTTTCAGCTCTTTCCTCATTTACTATGGGCAGCGAGAAGAAGGAGAAAAAGCCCAAGGACGTCGTCGAGACTTCAGAGGATGTAGAGATGGCTGATGAGACCAAGGTGCGTCCTGTACTCTATGCCAATTTTCTTTTCGCTGGATCAAAATCTTTTTCTGCAGTCGCCGAAAAAGCACAAGAAGGAAACTACAGAAATAATCATTCCTCTGGAAGAACTGTCTCCTCTTGCTAAGCCTTTGGCTCAGAAGAAACTGGTCAAGAAGCTGCACAAGACTATCAAGAAAGGTGCTTACTGGTACACGAGTCTGAGTCGTAAGTTCAGGCTGACCCTTGTGTCCAGCTTCCAAAGCGCGTCAAGTCAAGAGGGGTGTCAAGGAGGTTGTGAAAGGGATACGGAAAGGCGAGAAGGGGTATGTCGACCATCTCAATTACTTCTCCAACGAGGTTATTGAACGTGTTATGCAGTCTTCTCATCCTCGCTGCTGATATTAGTCCTATCGACATCATCTCCCACCTTCCCGTTCTTAGCGAAGAAGCCGGAGTTCCCTACGTCTTTGTATCATCAAAAGAAGAGCTCGGTTATGCCAGTTCGACAAAACGACCGACAAGCTGTGTCATGATATGTCCAGACCAGAAGAAAAAGGTCAAACGGAAGGAAGGAGCGAAGGAAGACAAGGATGATGATTACCGGGAACTCTACGACGAGTGCTATAAGGAGGTTGAGAAAATGGATACCCAGATTGTATTTTAGTTGCTGCTACACGAGCCACACGAGCTGCACAACTTGAATTTTTTTTCCGCAAACCGTGCCGGAGATATCACCGCTGAAATGTTTTCACACGATCATTATTTTTGAGCCCACCCACCACCATTCCATTTATTTAAACCTCCTTCTAATCCTTCTAATCCTCCTCACTCACCATGCCTCCTCCTGCTGCAAAGTCCAAAACCGCCAACGGCACCTCAGCAAAGGGAAAGACTCCCTCCTCGACCAACGGTACCACTACTCCTGTTTCCACGGCTCCCAGTGAGAAAAAGTCGGATGCAACTCCTTTCGTTGGAGGAAAGCCAGACAAGAAGGCTTACGATGCTGAGCAGCAGAGGATTAAGGCTGAAATTGATGCTTTGCAGGTCAAGCTGGTATGTCTTGTGTGGTTATGGCCCCGTCATCATTATTTGGCTTACACGTATGCTAGTCGGCTGTTAAAGACAAGATTTCTCTCGCTACCAAGTCCGGCTCTGGAAACGAAAGACGTAATGCTTTAAGGGCTGAGCGAGACGGTATTCGTGACCAGCAGGCAGGCAACAAAGCTTCTCGCGGCAAACTTTTGGACCAGGTTAAGTCTTTGCAGGACTCCATTAGCAAGAAGGTATACCCTTAACCCTCTTCCCATGCACTGGTGGGTACTTATTGACGGTTGTTTACAGATTAAAGACCTTAATGCTGCCAAGGCCAAAATTCCGTACAAGAACGTTGCGGAACTCGATGCACATATCAAGTACGTACTTGTTCGTATTCTTTATGTGTATCTGTAGTGGCTTATGTTACTCGTCGCACAGGAACCTCGAGAAACAAGTCGAGTCTGGTAGTATGAAACTTGCCGATGAAAAACGGGCCCTTCAGGAAATCAGCCAGACTAAGCGGAACCGGAAGACCGTCGAGAGCTTCCAGGCCGACCAAGAAGCCATCGAAGCGGAGCGTCGCAAGGTTGACGAGTTGAAGAAGCAGTTGGACGACCCCGAAGCGAAAGCCATCTCCGAACGTTATGACGCTATCGCGAAAGAACTAGATGATTTGAAAAAGGAGGAAGACGAGGCTTATGCCAGCAGGTCGAAACTTTTCGAAGAGCGGGACAACCTCCAGGCTCAGATCAATACTCTTTACAACGAAAAGCGGGAATCTTCCCAACAGTTCCGCGATGCTAATGACCGATACTGGAACAAGGTCAACGAGGACCGAGCTCGTCGTGCTGAGCGGGCCCGGGCACAGCGTGCAGCTGAGGAAGCAGAGAAGAAGCGGGAAATAGCTCAGCGCCTACGGGAGGAGGCCGAAATCCCTGCTTTCCAGGCACAGATTGAGGATTGCCAGACCCTCATCGATGCGTTGTCCGGCAAAACCACAGGAGAAGTCACCTACAAGAGCGCGCCCTCCCAAGCAGGAAAGGCCGACATTGCTGGTGTGCCCAAGCTCGACATCAGGAAGGTTGAAGATGTTCCAGAAGGTATGGTCGCACGCAAGAAGAAGGGCGACGACGATGACAACTATTTTGTCGCCAAGGGCAAGGGTGGCAAAGCTAACAAAAAGACTGCGCAACCCAAGTCGTCGAACGGCCCTGCTGCCATAGAACCTTCCGTGTCATCGCAGCTCAACCTTCCATTCTCGACACTTTCCGCTTTACTGTCACTTTCTATTCCACCGCCTACCTCTGCTGCCGACATTCCTCGTGTCATAGAGGATGTTGGTACCAAAAAGGCTTGGTTCGAGGCTAACCAAGCCCGTGTCACCGCTGAAAACATTGCCAAGGCTGAGGCAGAGATTCGGAGACTCGAGGCCAAGGAGGCTTCCAATCAGGAATCCTCTGGTACGGACGTTATTCCTCCTAACGGTGGTGGTGAACGCCCAGGTGAACCTGCCCCTACACCCAAGGTCTCTGAATTGGCATCTGTGCCTGTTCCCAGCGACGAGGTTGATGCAAAACTCGAGTCTGTAGAAGAGGATGGCGAGGCGGCGTCTCAGTAATGTAAAAAAAAGTAGTGCCTACAACCTCATGTATGTGGGCATACCCCAGTTTTATATAAAACTACGCCTACACTTGTGCATGCATCTATATATCTTAATTCCTCCTAGCTCAGTAGTTTTGATCATTTCTAAGTTTGTCGATTGGATGTTTGGGGCAAATATATAATATTTAGATATCGATAACAAATCCGTTACTACACTATTAAGGAGCGTGAAAGTCGAAGTATATAAAAAGGAAAGGTAAATGATACAAGAGTTGGACAGCGACAGGAAAAGGAGGCTCGGATAATCAGGGTAAAGGCATAACAGTAAAATAAAGAGTATTTATTCACAGCGACCCAAAAACAAGGAAGAATAGTCCGGGGGGAGACAAAAATGTTTTGGGGGAACAAATGTCCATTTACTCCGTCTTGACTACTTCAGATTCATGTTCAGATTCGCTTCCTGGAGTGGCAGAGGATTGCAAGCCCATATCCTGCGAGAATCCGACGTCGAACGAGTTTCCTGGCCCAGAAAAGTCGGGGAAGGATAGGTCCGACGAATGTACGTTTGTTAAAGAATTGTCTTGAGAAGCAGATGTGTCCATGTACGACAGTGATCCATATGAATCGGGGTTAAAAGATGCTCCCGGGTCAATGGACGTGTTGAAAGTGTCGTTTTGGAGGGCAGCGAGCATACTCGATGTCGTCGGAGTATTTGCCATCAGGTGTTGTGGACGGACATCCATGGCATTGAAGCTTTCCTGTCCAGCCATTGGCGACAAGGAGAAGAGCTGTTGCTGCATCATTGGTTCAACCGATGCTGCTACTGAATTAGTAGAGAGAGCAACGCTTCGAAGCACGTTGACTGCGATCCAGTCACTGTACAACATGTAATGTAAGTCAAGAACGCTAACAGAGTGTGTCTTGAATGCTTACTCAAGGAATAACTTTAGTATCTGGAATGCCCCAAATGCTGGGTCACTTCGAATGGTCTGTATGGATGATATTAGTGAGACGTTCTGTACCAAAAAGCTAGTACGCACCAAATCTCTCATAACCTGACTTGTAACATAGCCCCAACGAATGAGGACGCTCCGCGAGCTCATTGTACTCCTATCTTCCGCTCCGTGGCTACCTCGAACACTTCCCATCAATCTATCGCAACACTTGTCCGCCCAACTCATTACTTCCCTCACTGGCTCCGTAGTTTTAGTGAGGCTGTCCATCATGGCGACAAATTCTACCTCTAGTAGCTGAACCAAGTCTTCATGGCGACAATTGCACACCAATGCGGACTGGTTCCGAACCGATTCAAAATCTACTTTCTGCCAGGACCGGCGCATTTCTGCAAGTTGTTTCTGATTCGTCAAGACCGTGTTGAGTGCTTGAGTGACCTGGTAAATATCCAAGAATCGCACTATAGAGGGTATCAATGATAGAGTATATAAAGTAGTCACGGATCATTTACTCACAAACGAGGTGTCCGAACCGAGCTCCCAGCTCAACTTTGGGCTCCACAAATGTATTTCCATAGTCATTCAACGCCACTAAGAGTATCTTTTCCATCTTGTTGGCGAATTGCCGGAGGTTGGTCAACGACTGAAGCGGTATTGGCGATAGCATCTGGGACCGGAGAATCTCCAAAATTTCCTGTGTGACCGCCATAGCTTTAGAATTACGGATTGCGATAAAGGAAATAATAAACACTCACATCATATACAATGGCATCTGCTTTTGCCATTAGGCCGGCGATCGCGGGGGCATGTACTATCTCACGGTGAGTTCCTGCCAGTCCGGACCAAAAAGTCCTGAGATTGATCTCGAATTGATCAAATCGGAAAGATCTGACATTATCCAGTAAAAGGTCCAAATGATCTTGGAACCAGTTCCAAACCTCTCGAGCAGCCATTCCATGTGGGGATGTTGAGTTTGCCCCGACAGCCTCTTCTATTGAGGGGAAATGGGGGAATTGGCGAACGGAGACGGGTTGCTGAGTGTTTGTTGAGAGATAGGAAGAAGGACTAGCAGATGTGCTAGCTTGGGCTGGCAGAGAAGGTTCCGCTTGTGGGTGACGTCTGATGGATGCCTGTGGTGGGAATGTTGATGAGGTAGGTCTCTGCTGGTGCGATAACAGAGCGGCTGTTGGAGTCTTGTCGCTCAAATCGGCAGAGAACGTTTGCTTCGCATCTAGTGTGAGAGAGTTTCGCTTCGAGTTTGTGCCCGACGCTGCGCTTTCTGAATCATCATCATCATCTTCATCTGAACGTTCCTCGCTCCTGTTGGCTGCTTCCGATTGCTCCTGTGCAAGCCGATTGGCGGCATTGACGGATGATTGGCCCGCGTGATTGTTGGTTTTCTGGATGTAGTCTTGAAGCCATTCTGCCTCTGCTGATGTTGCAGGCCGTATCCCGCAATCTGGAATCAGAAGTTTGATGTTGATGAGCGGGTTGATGAATAAGAAGATACTGCCACGTACAGTGATATTTACTATTCCCTCTGACACCTAGCCTTCTAGTTTTGATAGTGGGGAAACACAATCGAATAGCCTTGCCCAGAGTTGCTGTATTGATGTGAGGAATCCCATAGTGGTCGCACACTCGACGGTAGGAAAAGTAAAGCCCCTGTCGAGGAACGTTTCCGTCTGGGTAAGGAGCATAATTGGCAGTCAACCTGCAGCGAGGTTAGAAACAATTTTTATCTCGATTGAAGAGGTAATTTGCCAACGCACCAAGCTTGAACAAAGATCTGCTTCGCCCTATCTGATGCACTAGTGGTTGTGGCGGCGCGGACATTTGCAGCCAGCTTTTCGAGGGCTTGGTCGCTGTTGAGGGTCATCCTGCCAAAGGCACCTGCAGCGTGTATAGCGTCCTGACTGGAAGTCATAGTGTGAGAATTGCCACCGTACATATTGTGCTGGTGGTATTCAGGGGCGGAGGAGCCGAGATACATGGAAATATCGTCCGTCTCGCTCGAAGAAGAGTGGACGCTATCTGTATCTCGGGGATAGGGGGAGGCTGCGGCTCTTGCGCGATAATGGCTGGGACGAAGATGATTTTTCAGAGCAGGATTTGTGATATTGTGATTTGGGGGGGACTTTTTTTTTGTGTGACCAAATTAGCAAGCTTATATACGAGATGAGTCAAGAGAGAGAAGAGACGTACTGGATCACCATGTAGAACAGGATTATGCTGGTAGGTCGCACGATAAATGTCTTCGGCGGACGGGGGGATTGGAGGTTGCATCCGAGACGACAAGCCACCTTGAGAAGATTGAGGGCGAGAGCTGGCTGAATGGGTGGAATTTGAGGAGACTGAATTGGAACGGGAATGGGAATGAACAGGAAGGAAGTCGAGAGGCATGCTTGCGGACATGATTGGCATGTTGACTGCTGCCATTGTGGACGGAGGAGAGAGTGAGAGAGAGGCAGAGAGCGGCGTTGAATTTTTTTGTTGTGTAGAAAAAAAAAAAAGAGAAACTAGTCCGGATGCCCGCCGGAGGATGAAGTGGAAGGAGAAATAAAGGAATAAAAGAAAAAAAAAAAAAGAAAAAAGAAAAAAAAAAAAGTTGAACTCTGCAGTGACTTTGCAGTTGACTCTGCAGCGGGACTATAGCGAACGAAATCTGGCACCGTACTGCAATCTTTTGTTCAGTCCCAGAGTAGAACAGTATTCCAATCGTGTCCCTTACTACCTACGACTGCTCGATTTCCAAGGTAACAGGCGGCTGTGTTGACACAACAAATCCAAACCAAACCATCAATACAATTACAATACTCCCTTCTCACACCCCTAAATACATGTACTTCCGAAACCGTTCATGCAACTCCCCCTCCTCCTTGCCAAGTCGGCTGGCAAGCTCAAACCACGATCCAATAGTCAGATCCTTCATTCCATACGGCGCATATTTACTCTCATCCATAGTCCCATTTCGAAGCGACTTGGGTAGCTGCTTCAGAGGTACCGGGCTTTCTCCCTCTGCTGTCAACACTTGCGCCGTGTAGGTCGTGTACTCGAGTTTGTAATGCGGGTGCTGTTTCGAGCTTGCATCATCCAAATCAGGGATGTAGTACTAGACATTAATGAAATCCTCATCAACCCTTTTTCTTTCTCTCCTTGATTCACGTACTACTCACCTGAGCATATCCAGTCGGCGTCCACAACGTATTCATCCTTGACGGTGCCTCGGGATCTGAATACCAGCTGTCGTTGCTCAAATGGCATTTCCATGACATGCTATATGGTTTCTCTTTGCAAAGCACTGTCTTGTCTCCGTGATCTCCTCGATGGTGTCCAGGCTTCCGTCCACCCTTTCTCTTTTGCTCTTGTGCCATCTCGTACCCAGACACGTTGTATGAAAATATCCTAAACGTTGGCAGGTAGGGGTTGGGCACCGCAGGTGGCGAAACGTTGATCACCCCAAACTCGTCTAAATTTACCTTTTTCGTCGAAGGCAATTTTCCAAAGTCCTCAATAAGCGCTTGGTATAAATCACTATTGGCAGTGACTTTGCTTCGCTGTGGACCAATCTCCAGTTCCAAGTCAATTCCCTCGACAAAGAAGAACTGAAACATCATATCAGTACCCTTGACGATCAAAGACACCAGGATAGCAACCTACATGATCGGCATTCATATGCTAGATTTCCTCGCAATTTAGTCAACTCGGCTTGATCAAAAAAACACCGCACTCACGCCAAAGAGGTGACCGACAACTGGGATAAGATCAGATCAGTAAACGGGCGTTTGTGTCTTGACAACGCATACTGACTTGTATCTTGATATCTCAACGCGAGGTCTGTGTATCGTACATACTACATCAATATCAGTCAGCGCACACTCACACACACGACACGAAAGCAAGATGGCACTCACACACTCGGGAAAATAATTTCCTCGTGACGGAGGTACATGGCCTACAAACACGGAATGAACCATTTTTCTCGCAAAAGAAAAAGTCATGCGCTCAACTCACCTGTAAGCCATACCTATCATGGAGTTGGCGGTGAGTAATGGCATTAGAGTGAGTACACTGTCAAACCCACCTGCATCCGGCGTTCTCGAAATATCTTTAATTGCACCTCCAACCAATCCAATTGCAGATTTCCAGGGTCGTTGGGTTCAGTATAGGGACATCCGTCCACAGCTGCGTCAGATGATGAGCCCAGAATAGTTAAAACGCGGAGAACTAACCCTTGTTTGAATCGTAAAAGTACATTGTGTTGAGCGCAACAACAGCCAGGTGGTCCGGTACCACTTCCACGCTGTAGTACGCTCCACGCTGAAAGACTTGTCGATATGGGAATGGAATGAATGATTTCCAAATTCTGTTACGCAGGCCCTCATCCTTGAGAAACACACTGTGGATATAGTCTGGGACAATACACACGATGAGAATGTTGAAGTTATCGAATTGGGTCCTGTAGTTTAGGTCAGGTCCTTCTCTCTCCACTCTAACTCCAGTATATCACAACTTACCTGGCAACAAGATATTCTTGTCACGGGCACAACTGTGAGTACGCGCAGCCGTTGCGGTAAAAACATAAAACATACATGAGCTGGAAAAAAAAAAAAAAAAAAAAAAGAAGCAAGAAAAAGGAACTGAGTTGAATAGAACATCTAGACGAGTAAGAAGTTACTGACGCCAAACATCGTTATTTCCTGATCGTTTCCAAAAGAATCAATCTCAAGAGCCGTAGCAGGGATGAGAAACTTACCGAGAGAAGGCACTACGGGTATACCCTTCCTTGCGAACGCGTCTTCCATCTTCTGTGCCACGGCCCGATTGAGTTCATAGATTTCATTAGTGGTACGTGGAAGCTTCCGGTCGTTATCATGCCTATTCACATATGCTGTAAGTTTGTTTTGTGTCATGAATAACGCAATAGGAACACATACCTAGCATTATCGCCGGTCCCTGGTCATTCAAACAAGATAAGCCAGCGCTTGAGATTCATCATAAGGTGTGACCACTGACATATCACAAAATCGATATGGGGCGCCCAATTCTTCTCTAAAAAGTTCAACGTGTAACTGGTGAGCCTGAGGGGCGAATCACATTCGCTAAAAGAGAGACACATGCGCTATCATTCGATAATGAACGAGAACAAATGTTACGAACGAGTATGCCGTTCCATAATATCCTGCACGATTTTTCTTCTTCTTCGGTTTCTTCCGATGACAAGCTTTCGAGGCGGAGGTGTTTTCAATGTAGTATGGGTCAGGATGCATGTCAGTGATTTGAAGGAAACGGCCTTGGAGCTGACGGGGTTCTGAGTCCAATCCAAAAGCAGCATCGTTAATGTAACGTTCATTTCTGGATGACTGGGATTTTTTTACTCACTGGCATCGGTCGTTGGAGATTGGAGTACTGCCTGCACCGGCCCACATAATGCTTCTGACACCACCAATGCTAAGACAATAAGAGATTTGGCGGGTAACATGCTGAGAGTAGGAATCAGAGCTATCTCAAGTGCACTGGGAGCGACAACGAACCTAAATGAATGGAGCTTGACCTCATCGACAGAGAACGCCCGGAAGGTACTCTTACCCTTTAGGGACAGACAGGACTAGAAGTCTCACGAACGTTCGTGGGCAATCGGATGTTATTAATGACACAAGTCACTTAGCCGATAGGGGGTATTATACTTTACAGAAACTCTTTCATATTGGTATAACAATTTAGGTACAACTTGGTACACTTGTTACAGGCAAAATTACTAGTATACGGCGGACATGTATGCGTGGGGTGGATGTACAACTTGTGGGGAATAAGAATATAAAAGAGGAAAATGAGAGCAAGAGAGTCTAACGAGTCATAGAAAAAGCGCGCGTGTATGAATCACTTTGTAATGATAGAGGGTGGTGACGCAGACTGATTTCTGCCAGAAAAGCGTGAACTCGAGGGTGATGGGTGAAGAGCGAGAAGAATCGAGGTGTTATCTCCTGTGTTGAGTACATCACGTATCGACTTTTCAGCCGAGTGGCAGACCTGTGCATCAATCAATGAATGACATTATGCATATTGAACAGCACTAATCAACTCACCCTGCTGTAGCCTCCAGGCTGTAGTGCTGACCGGCTGCGAGCTATTGTATTGTGGATAGCATCGTAGGCGTACCTTCTCCTGTGGGTGAGTCAGAAAACGAGTCAGAAAAAAAGAGGTTGGAAAAAAAAAAAAAATTCCGACGTGTACGCACAGGATGCTCTCGAGTTCGGCGCGTGTCCGAGGCAGTATGAAAAGGTCTACGCCACTGAGATAGCGGTCAAAGGCTTTGTAGGAGGCACAACCAGAGATAAGAGCTTCGTCGGTGTGGTCGTCAAGACCGTGCCACTGTTGCCTGAGAGAAAGGTTTCTGGTTAGGGAATTCGACAAGGGGAATGGGTAGTGCACGCACGACACTTGGAAATGGGCCACGGCCTCGGGCGTATGGGGAGCGTAGAATTTATCCATCATGGTGCGGATAGTATAGGGAGAAGGAGGTGGTAGCGGGTGGTGGACTGTTGAAGACGTAGTGTGGGGAAATAAGCGATGGCAAAAGAGGAGATGGAAGGCGTTTTATAAGGACCGGAGGGGGTGAGGGTCAAATTGTAAAGAGACCTTTTTATGGCGTTGATTCCCGTTTTTAAAAAAGAGATTGTCCGATTGATGGCAAAAGGCTGTTTTGTTCATTGTTTGCACACGTGTGTTACTTAGCCGCCCAACCAAAAAAGGAGAAATTACAACGAAATTTCATACAAAAAAATTCCAACAAAGAATCCAATTTGCCCGTGATCCCGATTCTCCCTTTCGGCCGCGAGCGCTGACGACTCTTTCTAGTCAGACGACAATCAGGATTGGTGCACTTGGTGATTGGCGCACTTGGTGATTGGTGCACTCGGTGATTGGTTGCACAGGTTGGCACGTTTCTTCAGCTGAAGCACCTTGGCTCATTTTGGTCGTTTCGACTTGGTTTCGACATGTTGTTTCCGCAGGGCATCAGTCAGCAGGGTATCGTAGCAGTGACTACGTTGATTCTCTCACGCACTTCCGATCCTTCTCTCTCGCAGTTGAGCGAGTGTGAATTTGTGACCGGTTGACCCCTTGGTGGCCCACAGATTGCAAGTCCAAGTGAGAATATTCGCTTGCCTGTCGGAATTACTTCTGCCAAGACCTTTATCTTGGATTCTTCTTGGACTCTCCGAAGATAATTCTGAATATTCGCCTCTTGCAATCCGCTTTCTCCCTTCTTGCCTCAGTAATCCAAACAAATGGATACCTCTACTCATCTTTCCACGTCCCAGGCTGACATAGCTCCGCTGTATCAACCCCCAAACTCTAACACCGCAATCCATCGTTTCAGGAATCGTGTAAACTCCAAATACGATCTGTCACTATCTTCATACCATGACCTCTACAAATGGTCCGTGACTCTCATCGACGACTTCTGGTCAACCGTTTGGGAAGAGACCAATGTTATCGGTCATATGGGGGGTCATGTTGTCGACAAGGGTGCAAAACCTTCGGATAATCCAGCATGGTTCACCGACGCTCGAATCAATTGGGCACAAAATATGTTGCAATGCCGATCATCCACAAAGCTCGCATTGATACAACCTAGTGTGTACCACATCATTCATGTTCCCTGCCATTTCTTATCAAACACTCCCCCACAGCCGAACCCACCCTTGAACACCCTACCCCACCTCTACGCTCCTGTACTTATGGTGATCTTTATGAGCTCGTGTCGAGCCTGGTCTCCGCTTTCCTGGAGAATGGCCTCAAACCGGGTGATCGCGTTGCCTCTTATAGTTCGAATTGCATCGTACGAAGGCCAAGCCTTTTTTGCTTCATAGCCGAGACATTGAATCACACTTCTTTTTTGATCAACAGGAAAATGTTGCTGCCTGTCTCGCCACTACTGCCCTCGGCGGAATATGGGTTAGTGCTGCAGCTGACTTTGGACCTGAAGGGGTGTTAGAGCGGTTAAGCGATGTTCTTCCGAAAAACTTGATATTCCTTTCGTAGCTGACTTGGTTTCTTTATACAGGTTTGAGCAAGTCCAACCAGCGTTTATCTTTGCTGTTGATGCCGTTGTGTACGTAGCCTAAATCTCGGCTCGGAGATGAGCTGTAGTCTGCGCCAAGCATAGCTGATCATCTAGTATTCTATGTCGACAGCTACAATGCCAAGGTTCACGATCACCTAGGCAAAGTATCCAGTCTTCTTTCTGCTCTCGACAAAGTCACGGAGACCAAGCCTCGAATCGTCATCATTCATGCCATCCCTTATTCTCAGGAAGATCGTACCCTGTGGAAACAAGATTGGATAAGCTGGACAGATTTCGTGAACAGTGGGAAAAAAGCCGGTCTGGGACGTGACGAACATGATGAAATATTGTGGTATCAGGGATCTTTCAACGACCCATTATGGATTCTATTCAGCTCGGGGACCACTGGTGAGCTCAGCGGTACCATTTGACGGCCATCAGTATTGAAGCTGAATTACGGAAATTTAGGTCGTCCAAAGTATTATTCGCTATGCTGAAACACTGAAACTAGGATGGCTAACATAGCGCCCGCAGACCCATCGTCCATAGGACGGGAGGGATGCTTTTGCAAGCCCGCAAAGAGTTCTCCATTTGCGCCGACGTCACATCTGACGATGTATTTTTCTACTATACAACAACGTGCGTCTGTCGCCTCTTGGGTCGATTCGGATACATCTAATTCTTTCTAGGCAGTGGTTGGATGATGTGGAACTTCCTGGTTAGCGCTCTACCGATTGGCTGTACCTTGGTATTATATGGTGAAAAACCTCCGCTCCTCTCTACTCCTGGTCGAATCTAGACTCACCATTCGCCAGATGGAAGCCCCTTAAGAGATCCTGCTTACTTGTGGCGTTTGGTTGACGAATTAGGTATCAGTATTTTTGGAACATCTGCGAAATACATTGATACGCTATCGGTACTCGCCTAAAGCTTGTCACCTGGTCATCATTTAACACTTCTTTAGAAAAATTACCGACCTCGAGAAAACCATTCACTTCAGTCTCTGCGTCACATTTACTCCACAGGTTCCCCGCTCGCACCTCAACTGTACGATTATGTCTATCGATATATTCATCCTAACGTATTACTTGGATCTATCACAGGTGCTGTACACGAACGTTTGACGAAACACGATTCACTAATATCAATTACACAGGTGGAACAGATATATGTTCGCTGTTCGCCGGGATGTGCAGTGCACTACCAGTTTATCGAGGCGAGCTCCAATGTCGGATGCTGGGCATGGCTGTTGAAGCATTTGATGCTACTGGAAAAGCCTGTCTTGCGGATAAATCCGGCGAATTAGTCTGTGTGAAGCCATTCCCCTGTATGCCTGCTGGGTTCTGGCCTTTACCTGGGTTCGGAACAGATGCAGCGGTCAAGTCTGCGGGTGAACGGTTCCGACAAGCCTATTTTGCAGAGTTCGACGGAGTGTGGTGTGCGTTGGCATTTACTCCGTTACGAGATGCAAGCTAATAGTCAGCAGATCACGGCGACCATATTACGATAACTCGATCCAGACATGGCAACGGAGGAGGGGTTGTAATGTTAGGACGGTCCGATGGAGTACTGTGAGTTACCTTGAAAACACTACTGAACAAACAACTAACGTATCGTGTTGCCCAGAAATCCCGGCGGTGTTCGTTTTGGCAGTGCCGAATTGTACGACGTTATCGAGCATAATTTTGCCGAGGAAGTCCAAGATTGTTTGGCTATTGGGCAAAGCATCGAGAATGGGACAGACGAACGAGTTCTCCTGCTGGTAAAGTTGGCGGATGGCGTTTCGCTATCGGGATCGTTAGAGAACGATATCAAGGCCCAGATAAGATCAAGGAGAAGCCCGAGGCATGTTCCGGCCAAGGTGCGTACATGTACCTGATCAAACGCTATCCGCGAGGTTGATTTTGGCGGTTCGCGTGTTCGTGCCTTCCCCAGGTCATTCAAGTGAAAGACATTCCGTATACGTTGAATGGAAAACGTGTGGAAGTGCTGGTCAAGAAGGTGCGCTTGTTCATATGATTTAGAAATCCACATTGTGTTAAGGAGTTGCAAACCCCACTTCAACACTCTTTTCAGATTATCAATGGAGCAACGCCATCAACCATTAATCCCGCTACCCTGTCCAACCCTGGCTGCCTCGAGTTCTATTTCAACCTCGGCGAAGTACTGCGCGAGGAAGTTGAGAAAAAGTAGGCGATGGTGGGAAATGCACAGTTTTTGGAACGTATTAGGACTAGTCAGGACGGATTCTGAATTGTTGTATACTATATGAACTATTATTACAATTGTAAGTATTTGTCGAGGCGGCAGCCCTACGAGCTGCAGTCACCGGTGGCGACGGCCAAGGAAAAGCGCTGAGCCTACTGGCCGCAAAACTTTCTATATCAGGCTCACAATTGATGATATGTTGATCGGAGCTGATAAAATTCTGCAACGAGGCAAGTCTATATTTGAACATCGGCAGTTGGCTCCGACTAGAAGGAAAAATTTTTCTTCCTCTTCTCTGGTCAGCGACCGTCTGGTTTCCCAGCTTTCAGCTCTCCAGAGACTTCCCATTCTCTTCTCTGTGCTCTTCATTTCAGGACTTGGACGACATCACGACATTTCAAACCTGTACACCCACATTGCCCGCACGACCCATCATCTCCAGTTCATGTTCACCTCGTGTTAATCGTCCAACAAGTTATCATGAGGTACACAGATATAAGACGCTCAGAGCCTGCTCGCCATGACTCTAGATCTTCCTCGCGTCCTTTGAACTCTTCCCGCAACAAGTCTAGGATGCCTTCATTGTTCAACATTATCCGGGGCGTGATATTCGGTGAGTCTTTCAATCCCTAGCTTTGTACTTTCAAGCACTGATGAGAATGATCAGCTTCTGCAATACTGTTTAGTATTATATGCCTTGCAATGGCGGGACACTTCCAGAACGTTCTTGCGGCATCCGATCTCAGTAAGCAAGCATGACCACTCTGTTATCCGTCCCAAAGACTCAGCCACCTCCCAGCCCGTTTTGTTCCATTCGCCATCTTCGTTTGCTCAGCCAGTCTCTTTATTATTACAGTTCTGTGAGTCCTACTCTTGCCATGTAAACGACCCACACTGACTTGCCTCAAGGCTCAGCTGCAGTTTGGCATTAAAGGAGCGAAATCCTATTTCGACGCGAATAGAGATAGTATGTCTAGGTCTCGCTGGGATTCTCTGGCTCGGTACGTCTACTACAAATACTTCAAAGGACATCCCCAGACTCATGACGCTTGATAGTCCTCGGCGTCTATTTGACAACTTCAGAGTCTCAAGATGCGGATGTAGAGTGTTTTGCTTCAGAAACAGCAACACAACCATTAGACCCCTCTGCTGCAATGTGTGAGTTGGTCCCGCCTCTCTTAGCCATTTTTTGACTTACATTTTGTCAAGTCCACACGGACCAGTATCAGGCTATGTACCGGGTTCTCATGATTTTCGCTTTGCTTAACGCAATCCTGCGTGAGTGAATCACTGCTTTATTCTATGTCTGCGTTCTGACCCTTCAATTTGCAGTACTGGCTTCATTCACTGGATTACTCAGTCTTGCTTGGAGGAAACACAAGCAAGGGGACCAACATATGTGGTATGGACCCGTCACTTCATGTGCTTGGTTCAATTCGTATAGCAAACCAACGAAACGAAGCGGACGAAGTCAACAATCCGGAGGCATTCTTCCAACCAATCATCGTTCACAGAGTCACCGCTATACGGAGGCTCCAGTCAGAAAACACTCCAGTAGGCGCCAACCTCCCGCGACGTCTCGAGTGCCGGAAACTCGAGAAAAAGAGAGCTACCCCCACGTTTACCAACACCAACGAACGAGACCCGAAAGACAAGGATCGGGTCGTCGTCCTCAAGCCTATTCTCCTCCAATAAGTCCCATGGCTGAAACGTTCGAGAACGGGGGCATGAGGAATCCCAACAGGAAGGGATCGAGGTAATTTTCGTTTTTAGGGATCATGTATATCATCCGCAACGACTATCCCATGTTTGTATTTACGAGTAGAATGAAATATCGTTATGTACAGCTTCTCTGGCGTCTGCCTCATGTACGCCATGCCCGTCGCTCACTGCCTCCACGACCCTCAATGGCAAAGCTTCCCAATTTAATCAATGCCGTAAAACAAAAAGGTTGGAGTCTGGACGCGAGTTATAGACTATTTACGTCGAGCGTTGAGGACATGCACGTGCTCCCCTGTACAAAAGTTCAACTTCGTCACTTCCGATATGCTTGACTTCATCCCGAGATTCCTTCTTCCCAGCTTTACGACTTTTGAAAATTTAACTTCACGCTCAAGATGACCGTAAGATTTGGGAATTATCGTTTAGGATTTTATGGCAAGTTTCCCTTCGAGGTCTCATTGTCGATCGTGTACTCATTTTCTCCGCAGTCGCGGTGTTTTTATTGTCAGGTATTTTCATTGCTGGGTCATTCGATTTTTTTTTTTTTTTACTAACACTGTGAGGACACAGCAACCGTGTTAGGCCTTGCTGCTCACTTTGCAGCCGTTTTCCTTCCCAGTCTACATCGTATGAATTCCCCAATCTTCGTACTTATCTCCCTACGACTCATGGCGCGTATTCAGATGATTTCACGATTTTCGCCCTCATCGTTCCCTCTCTGACTATATTTGTGTTCTTGCTAACGTGAGTCAAGACTCGTTTCTTTGGACCCTTCTAATCGATTGCTCTGTAAAGTCTGCAATGGGCTCAACCCCGAATTGAAGCGCCGGTACTATTCATCCTTGGTGTTCTGTGGCTAGGTGAGGACCTTGCCCCATGATCTCACTCGCATCCTTAACCCCCTCCCACAGCTACGGGTGCTTGGACAACGTATGTCTCGTAATAATCTGCTGGCTTGGTGTTCTTTATCGTCCTTTTAGAGATGTTGTTGGGAACAGGCAATGCGATGCTACTGATCCTAGTGCGCGAGAGGGCAGAAGTACGTGTAATTCCAATAACAGTAATTCTATTCCTAACTATTTTTCCAGTATCCGCAAGGCAATACTGCTACGAAACCAAAGTTATTCAAGCTTTCTCTTGGATGCTATTCATTCTCTTCGTCATCGCATTCATCATCCTACTCTCATTGGTGTCACAGGCTCAAAGGTTCGGTCGTTGGAATATCTGGGCGGAGCCTATCCAAGGTGCGTTGATATATATCCGACGTGGGACCAAAATTCATACATCTGCAGAGCTGGGATGGTTCGGAGAATGGCCTGGATTCTACAACACGCACCAGCCTCAGCCTGGCATGATGCAGCACTCAGGTTATGTCCCGTATGGGTATCCACTGCAGGCAGGCCCTGGAATCGCTCAACAACCCGGGCAGACTATTATCGTTCAGCCTAGCGCAACCGGAGGCCCACCCACCGTCACTCAGATCCCCTTGGGATCTCACGCTTGATGGGGTCAGACTATGTGAAAAAAAGTAACGCGCGATCTATGAATGCTGGAGAAGATATTTATGATAATAGAGCTTCGGACAGTACGTATTGGTACACACCCTGTGCCCCGCTTCTATCACGTTTCTATCACTTCTGCTTGCAATGATAATACGTGTCTTGGCGAACATGCCTTGAACCTGCCTCGTGTTCGTATCGTGTGTACCCTCACGGACATCGCGAGGCCGGCGGCCAGCAAGTACTAATGTACAGAGCTCTGATTATCCCACATTCCAGCCAATTGTTCGCCTTCTAAACTGATATGCCTCTTTTCCGCGAGAACCCCGTACGTTCAGTTGCTGCAGGCGAGTCTTCGAATAAGGGAATGTCGGAATGTCGCGACTGACTGGACTCAGTTATCGGAGCGCTTGCCATTGGGTATCTGCTCACAAAGATTCTTTCGTCCTTCAGTACGTCGTCGACCAAGTTTGTAATGATTTTGTCACTGATCTCAATGTAGATGCGTTTCACTTGACGCAAACGGCGATAGCAATGCTGGCCATTGCAGCTCTCATGCTCTTGTTAGTTCCATTACAAAGAATCTGATAGAGGTGGACCAATCTTAGATTTTTCAGCGTTACCATGCATCATCGCAGAGAGGGACACCTGCTCACCCAAACCCAGGAGGAGATGGTGCTAATTGCGGGATTCGGATTGTTCTGGTTAGGTATGATCCTAGATCGTTCTGGCAAGAAAACGAACATTGACATGTATTGCTGGGAAAGCTATCCTTTTAGCTTGGCAAGGAACTGGTCAACGAGGAACAGCTGCAAGCCCAGAAACGGGAACAGGACGCCCAGAGTCAAGTGGGCAACTACGTGAAAGAAGTCGAGGATTACCATATCCGTGTTCGAGAGGGGATTATTACTGTGTTGTAGAAGAGTATTCGTATTTCTGATAATCGATACACGCGTAGTACAGGTGTTTCGGTGTCCGTGAGTTGATAGGTCCTGTAATGGGGAAGATTTCCCGGTATCTCTATTTATGGCCTGATTAGTGGCGGACATAATCATTTCAATTCCAACCCCCATCTACCCATCTACCTCAGCCCATCCCAACGACACTCAACCACAATCCAGGACATTCCCTTGTCTCATTATGATGAGTATCATCTTCCTTTCTTCCTTGACGCCGAGACTGACAATGGGCAATGTATATACGCCTCCCAGAGCAAACGCCGCATCGAGACCGACGTTATGAAGCTGTACGACTTCTCCCTCAACTCGGACAAGCTACAAGAGCTGACACTTCATTTCACTTAGTTTGATGTCCGACTATGAAGTGTCTCTCGTGAATGACAACATGCAGGAGTTCTACGTACTATTCCATGGTCCGGATGAAAGTGGGTTCATGACTCGTTGCTGTTACAACTATCTCAGTGACTCACTTGGACGCTGTTGTGTATGACAGCCCCATTTGCCAACGGAGTTTGGAAGATACATGTTGAGCTACCCGACCAATATCCTTATAAGTCGCCCAGTATTGGCTTCATGAACAAGATCTTTCACCCGAATATTGACGAACTGTGCGTTCATTGCTACAGCGTCATCTTCCGACAACTGACGTTTTGTTCTTTAAACTTTAGGAGCGGTTCTGTCTGCTTGGACGTGATAAATCAAACTTGGTCTCCGATGTTTGGTAAGGCGAAAACCACGACTCGTGTGCTGTAGTAGACACTAATACCGCGCCAGATATGATAAATATCTTTGAAGTCTTTCTTCCACAATTGTTGCGCTATCCAAATCCCAACGATCCGTTGAATGGAGAGGCAGCTGCATTGCTCATGCGTCACCCAAAGGAGTACGATGCAAAGGTGAAAGGTGTGTATATTTCTCGATTTAGGAGGTATAATCTGATCTATGAGACGGCTAGACTACGTACAGCGATTTGCTACGAAGGAAGCTGCGAATGCCGCTGCCTCCGATGACAAGGACGAGGATGAAGACGAAGAGATGAGCGACATTGGCAGCATCAGCGACGGAGAATAAATGGCACGTCTTGTCCATCTCACCACCATCTATCTTATTGGGGACAGTGTATCATTTATATCCATCTCATTCCTTCTGGTCATATCAACACCTGTATATTATACCTATTTCCATCCACCCATCATTATCATCCGTCCTTGTCATCATGTTGACTCTTTCCACGCCGATCCCAGATTTCACCGCGGCCTCCACTTCTTCGGAGGTTGACGTCCCATTACTACCTCTCGACGTGTAGAATAACCCATCATCATCATACGTATTCCCAATTTAGATTTCTTCGGAGTACTGGTCAGGTAGTAGACATGGCGCTATCGGACGTCGGTAAGGGCTGCACAAGTTCGTCGACTTTCTTCTGTATTTCAGAAGCAGTCTAAAGGGAGGATGAGTAATGCATCATGGCGGCTAAGGCACAAACGAACGCCTCACTTTGACAAGGTTGTCTATCTGCAGTTTCACACTTTCCAAGGTACTACTCTTCGTTTTACTCTCCTTTATTAGCTCCTCCTTGGCATGTAGAAGCTCTTTTCGTTTTTGGTCCAATCTAAGACGGTATGGCTAAGAACCGCGAACAATTTGAATTCACGACCATACCTCTGCCGTTCTGCAAGCTCGAAACTCAGTCGATTTAACATGAGCTGATGCTCGTCATTCATAACATCAGGTGTTCGTGCTTCCTCCGGAGCCAGCTTCTGAAATTCTTCGAGTGGATATAAGGGCACATCCTGGTACACTGAGCTGCTGTCTCTCAATACTTGAACCACGGCGACAAGTTCAGGACACGCACGCAAATTGACGACATTTCTCTATTTCACGCTCCAGGTGTCTCTTTTCGTATAATAAATTTTGCAGGCCAAGATAGGATTGGTCCATTTCTTGACGCGCGATGGTTGTAGCATCCTTCTGAGTCCGAGTCGCGAGGTTTGCTGCACGATTGAGAGCTTTCAGGCGGGAAATGAGTGCTGATGCGCGTATATGAATGGCATCTATATCGCTCTCTTTGACCTCTGGCGCTGCGAGATCCCTGAGGTGCTGAATAACTTGGTCTCCTTCAGTCATAGGCGGGGTGTCGACAAAAATGTGGATGGGATGACCAATCCCACACAAACCCACACAAAAACATCACGCCGAGGACAAGCCGGGTGGTGCGGCGCCTTCCCGGCCCGGACTTTATAACCCCATCGCATCGCAATCGACAACCGCGCGTCGACCTCAAATTTTCTCTCTCATCACCACATCCTCATTCTACTCATTTACTGCGATGACCAGAGAACGCTCATTGTCTGGCACAATTCCCTCAATGGAGACCTCTCATGAGGAGCTCAAGGATAACACGATCGTTATCGGTCGGTATTTCATCATCCTTACCAACAAAGCCGTATTGACGTCGCCATCCCCAGTGCTCGGTGCTTCGGGAGATCTCGCAAAGAAAAAGGTTGGTAGGCAACTTTGATGATGCGATGTCCGATAGAGCTGTTCTAAACACACCATAGACCCTCCCTGCGCTCTTTGGACTATATACCCAAGGGTTCCTACCTCGCGATGTCAAAATCGTCGGCTACGCTCGCACGAAGATGGACAAAGCCGAGTTCCACAAGAGGGCTACACAATATATCAAGAATCCTAACGATGACCAGGAAATCGCAAAGAAAATCGAGGAGTTCAAAGAGCTATGCACATATATAGCCGGGGATTACGAGGATGGCGCTGCCTTTGATAACCTCAACAACCACCTTGAAGAAATCGAGTCTAAATATCAATCCAAGGAATGCAACCGTCTCTTCTATCTCGCTCTCCCTCCCAGCGTCTTCATTCCTGTCTGCAGAAACCTCAAGGAGCATTGTTATGTTTCCAAGGGCGGCATCAACCGCATCATCATTGAGAAACCTTTTGGCAAGGATCTCGATTCATGTCGGGAGTTGCTTAGCTCTGTCAAACAATATTGGACAGAGGATGAGACTTTCCGTATCGATCACTACCTGGGCAAGGAGATGGTGAAGAACATCCTCGTTCTCCGGTTTGCCAATGTTGCGATGAATGCAGCTTGGGACAAAAACTCCATCAGCAACGTTCAGATCACCTTCAAAGAGCCATTTGGTACGGAGGGACGCGGAGGGTACTTTGATGAGTTTGGCATCATCCGTGATATCTTACAAAACCGTGAGTCATGATGGGAATTCAAGTGGCGTTTCTAGCGCTAAATATTTCTTTAGACTTGCTGCAGGTTCTGAGCATTATAGCTATGGAACGTCCCGTGTCGTTCTCCGCAGAGGATATCCGCGACGAAAAGGTGTGTATACCATTACATCATCTATTTTTATCAACCGTCCTTATATCCCATGTTCAGGTTAAGGTACTCCGTGCCATCCCATCGATTGAGCGTGGAGACACGCTTTTAGGCCAGTATGTTTCTGCTAATGGCAAGCCTGGATATCTCGACGACAACACGGTCCCTCGTCAATCCGTCTGCCCAACTTTTGCGGCCACCACTCTCTGGATTCACAATCCCAGGTGGGAAGGTGTTCCGTTTATCCTGAAAGCCGGAAAAGGTAACATCCTAGCTTCTCGTCGGAATGTCAATACTGATTAATCCTTGTATAGCTTTGAACGAAGCCAAAGTCGAAGTCCGTATTCAGTTTAAGGACGTTACCCAAGGAATTTTCAAGGATATTGCCAGAAATGAGCTTGTCATCCGAATCCAGCCCTCAGAAGCCGTGTATCTCAAACTCAATGCCAAAACACCTGGTCTTTACACTCGTGCTATTCCCACCGAGATGGACCTGACGTATAAGAGGAGATTTACGGATGCAAAGATACCCGAGGCATACGAAGCTCTCATTCTCGATGCCTTGAAAGGAGACCATTCCAACTTCGTGCGACACGACGAGTTGGATGTGGCATGGAAGGTTTGTCGCTGTCAACTATGAGAAAAGATGCTGATTGGATCATTCTTCTCGTAGATCTTCACACCGATTTTGCACTGGATAGATGGTAAAGATGGACAGAGACCCCGCCCTGTTCCCTACCCGTATGGATCCCGTGGGCCCAAAGAGCTGGATTCATTCGTCCAAAAGTACGGTTTTAGGCGGGCTAACGACGGATAGTGAGTACCCGTGAGCTGTGTTTCCGGCGCAGAACCTGATTCTTTTTCTCATAGCATATGGCCAGTGGCAAGCTTGGCGTCTCTGTGATTAGAAGGGTTTCATTGCGTGTTTGTATAATCAAAGCTAACTTGTGCAGTGTAAGGAGGTTAAATCGCTGTATATCAATATCGTGACCAGTTGTAGAAAAGCAAAATAGTGTACGTTGATAGAATTACATCTATTTCATATTCTTTGATGAAAGGGTTGTATACACGTCTACGCCGAAGAAGACCATGATTGAAATGTGATCGAAAATGCTCCACCAAGACATATTAAGTAGAATGCCGCCCCAACGATTTCCATCCTTTCCTTAACCCCATCGACTCTATTTTCTTCACCGGCATGCAATAAACAGGATCAAGATCAACGAGGCCGGGGTAGCCCAGTATCGAGAGACCTGCCGAGGTAACCCGTAAACATTCAATACTTACATTACTCTTCCGTGAAAGTTGACCCACCGGCAACACCGAAGTGCGTATGAAAAACATCAGCAACATCCCCAGGCCGGTCAGCGATCCCACCGTTATCTGGGTCCTGGGAGAAAATCACGAAGACGTGTTTCAGTGGGGGACTACTTCCTGAGAAATTTGTAGACATACCTGCGCAGACAAGATGAATTCTGTAAGCTTATCGGCGTCGATCCAGTGAACTTTGTTCAAAATTGCCAGGGAAGAGAGTACCCAGAAACTGTAGCAAACCTTGGTACTAGGTTAGCAACAACAACGTGGATTACAAACCAAGTGATTGGGCTCACGTCTTCAAGCTTTTCTGGTCGCCCATTCAAACCACCATTAGGCAATTGCCGCTCTGCGAGCCACCATGCTAACGTGGGGATATCAACAAGATCTAAACGATCGAGAATTGCTAAAGAGCCTAAGCACACATATACTGTCGAAAGCTCGCGTTAACGCGAAGAAGGGAGAGCCAGAACTTGACGCACCTTGCCCAGCATGGCTCTCAGCACCTTTTACTGCACCGAATCCACCATCGTAATTTCTGCATTGCTCGATGTAATCGATGATTTTAGGAACATCAAGATCCGCAAGTCGGTTTAGCAGGGAGAGAGCATTGATTGCACAAAATGTGAATCTGGTGTCGACTTCACCCCATTTGTCGCCAGAGAATACACCTGATGGCTGCTGTAGGCTCAATATGACTAGATTATCGTATGTGACGGTTTCAATAATTCGGAATAGATTAGAACTCACACTTCACCAGGCGCTCAATATCTGGAATCTTGTCAATGGCTTCAACCATCACTAGCACTTGCACTGCGCTTAGCGTACTCAGCAGGTGAGCATCATGGCCTGGATGCGCCCCAAACGCCCCTTCCTCATCATCCCAGCAGCTGAGTACGTATTCGATGGTTTCTCCTCGGTCGAGGGCTTCAGGATGACCCATAATGTGCAGAGCGGTTAGACCCCAGTAAATCCCATTCATGCGAAGATGCGTAGAGAAATGGTATTCAAGATCTTTATTCTACTTCATTATGAGCTTAATTCCAATGAAAAAGATGATATAACATGCCTTTCCAAGGTTTTGAATGTAGGATACATGTTGTGGTACAAGAAGAGATTCAGTCATTGTATATTACATCAGTGGCAGCCGGCGCTGTATGAGCTATATAGGTTC
This sequence comes from Moniliophthora roreri, assembly GCA_001466705.2. Classification (NCBI taxonomy): domain Eukaryota; kingdom Fungi; phylum Basidiomycota; class Agaricomycetes; order Agaricales; family Marasmiaceae; genus Moniliophthora; species Moniliophthora roreri. The sequence continues at coordinate 206,218 of LATX02000184.1, forward strand.
TCTCTTCTGACAGGACTTGTTATTTTTAACGGTGTCTGCGAAGGTGTGCAGACATTCTATTTCTCATTTGAAACTGAGCAGAACTTTTTCCAGGTCACTGAATGATTCCGAAGAAAGGGACCAAAGAAACCCGTCGCTCCCTCGAGATTCTGCCTAATGAAATTCTGACACAAATCGCCGCCTCAGTACCTGGTCCGAGAGAACGAGCACGACTCTCAAGATGTAGCAAACGATTCCAGATGATCGTGAAAGCACACCTATATAATCAAATTACTCTTACGACGCCATACCAAGCAGAAAACTTTTCGCGTTCTGTTTTAACAGGCGACCGTAATTTGGCTGGCCTCGTCAGGGAGTTTCATTTGGTCTTGATATCGGCCTTCCAGTACGTGATTCTCCGAGATTATAGGTCCAAATGTACTTCTTACGGCTTTCAAGGGGTAGCTACGAATGCAAGTCTCTTGTCACCTTACTGAACAACGTTCTTTTGCGGTTGGAAAAACTGCGAACGCTTCAAATTCTCATCGAATCAGACAATCCCGATCATCTCCATCTGTGCCTATCGCACTGCAAATTCCCCGAGCTCATCTCATTTTCTTTCGGCCACTCGTCAGACAGAAATGCTTTCGGAATTCTGGAATTCCTCAAGGAACATAAGCATCTACACCATGTTTTGGTTGAAACTCGTAAAAATTTTCACGCAATCGTACCTCCCAGTGAGGGTGACGCAGTCAAGCTCCCAGATTTGAAGTCGTATTCAGGTCCTCTCAACTTTTTGGACCACATCGCTGGTAATGCAACAGCTTTGGAGTCGATCGTCATCAAAATGACGCTTGACGGTAGCTCTGTACCTCAACCAAACATACCTGAGCAACAGCTGAGCTCCTTGGAGAAAGTACGCAACAGGGGAAAAGACCTATCCCTCGCTGTTGAGGCCAATGTCACTGCTCATTTCATACTTGAGCTTCTCTCTCGCACGCTACCAGAATTGAGCAGCATTGCAATCTTCTGTAGGAATGGGGATCCAATGGCGAGTATCTGCTCAATCGTAGGCTTGACTACCATTAACTTGAATCGCTATGCAGGCTTTAACTTCCTCGGGATCTATTACTCAAGGGGATGTTGAACGCACCGCCCTTTACTTTGCTGGGCTTAAAGCACTCAAGAAGTTCACTTACCATGATCCACCAAGCTATAAGCCGCCTCCGGCCTCACTCAACGTCGGCGAAGAAGTGAAGAAGCTAGGTATAATGTGTCCATCATTGAAAGAAGTTAGCCTGTGTACGTCGGCTCTTATTGATTATCCCCTCATTCTGAAACAATGATACGTATAGATGGTTTTCAATATACGCGGAAGGAGATTGGAGGATGGACTTTGAAGGAATAGATTCGTAGATGTCAGGAATTCGCTCCAACGCTAAAGGGTAGTTTGTGTTGCTTCAAGACTACACGCATAGATGTATACACTATCTTACTTCATCAAGCATTGATTAGTTTACCGCTTTCGTGATTACTTGACCGCTCAGCGCTCAGCGCTCGGCTGTTAAGAAACCAGTCAAGGTCGAGGCTTCCTATTTCGGAAATCCTATTCATGCTTTATCCTGCGTCAACAGGCATCCAGCTCAATGGTTTCCAGCTATACGCCGTTCAACCGTGGATTCTGCAACGTCGAAAGAGGCCATTTCTCGTCGTTCATACCGGCGATCCAAGCCATAGAATTTCCGTAGTCGCTGGCGATGACGATGACTCTGAAGACAACCACAATACTGCGGCTCGACCAAAGAATACTCCCTATGGCACACTCCTCGTCACTTCTCTCGCCCACTTTCGCTCGGACTACACCATTCTTCTCATTCCAGACGGAGACTTCGATAAAGTCAAGGACCAGCTGTACACCAATGTCGTGTTACAGCGTTTGGGCCTCAGTGGAAGGAGTGCACTCACATTGGAAGAACCTAGCGATACGACCAAGGAGCGCTTTGTCAATGCGTACCATTTTGTGGACTCGACGAAAACAGAGACACTATTCACGCCTTCCGTGTTGGAGTTGATAAAACTGGTGCAGGCATCGCTTATCGTTTTTGGGTACTACAAAGGCCCAATAGATGGCTTGATGTGTGACGCATCCATCGAGGGAATATGCTTGTGGCTAGGAGACGTGGGGCACTTGGTTGGGGGACTCGATACCACATCCCGGACAGCAGACCCATCTACTATCTCTGGTTTACTTAGCCTCATCCTCGCCGTCAGAAACCGACTGGTCGGTTTGTCATCCCATAACAACCATTCCGTTACAAAAGACCCGTTCCTACACCCTCACTTATTCCTAGCATCTCTCCGAAACTACTTTTCCATCTCTCAATCTTCTCCCACACCCTCGCACCAACATACTTATTCGATGCCTAATGTACCGACCATTCATTCACTTTCACTCTCACCTTCACTGAAGTCGCCGCAAACTCCTTCACCGAACTTTTCGCCATCTACTGGTACTCCGGCTTTCCTTACAAGGGGCCTTGTGGAATCCATTTTTAACGCATATGACGCGAAAGTCTTGAAAGGATCCCGTGTCAGCATCTCGAATCCTTACAAGGATCGGGATGATAACGAGAGCAAGACAAAGCTGCCATTGCCAATAAGCAATTTACACTTTCCACGTGCTTTACCACTTCCCACTGGAACAAACTCCACACCTAGTAATGCGGCCGCGTCAATGTTGGTTCCTACTGCAGACCTTCTCGAGCTGATTCACGCTGTTGTCGGCCGAAAGCGTCCGGAAAAGCGGGGGAAGGAACGGGAGAAGGAAAAAGAAAAGGAGAAAAAAGAAAAGGAGAAGGAACGTGAAGGCAAAAGGGATAGCATTGACAGTGAAGAGGGTTTATCACCTAGCACCGCTATGAAGAAAGTGCGGTCTGCCAAACCGAAAATCAAGTCACCCTCAAAAGACATTGACAAGGAGTCCGGTGTTGGAGGTGTCGCGGGATCTATGAGGGGGCTGTGGAGTGGCAATGTGCTTCTAGTTGCTCGGCTAAGAGAGAGGATCTCTGAGAGGGAAAGAGAACGCGAAAGGGAGCTTGAACGCGAAACGGAGGAGAAAGAGAAATCCGATGGCGGCGCTGGCTTGCTTTCAGATGATAAGGCGGATAGGAAAGGTGGCGTGATACACAGCGACGGTGATACAGACTACAACGATAGGCCGGGATTACGTCGCAGTCACACTGTTCAACATGAGAAAACAGACGGGAGAAGTACGGAGGAGGAGGGCGGATCTGGTGGTGGAATTTGGGGCATAGGAACCAGTCGAGTGCGAGGAAAGATAGAATCATGGACTGGGTGAGTTTTACGAGGAATAGCCGTTTTTTTTCGTTAACCTAACTTCAACTCCCGCAAGCTTATCGAAAATAGATAATAAATTGGCGAAAGCTAAACGAACATCCAAGTCCTCTATGTCGAACTCGACACACCACATCAATGCAAACCTCGGGAACGTTGTTGATCTCTCATCCTCGACACCGGGCAATTCTCTTTCATCTCGCAAAGGAGGCAGACTACTTCTACATGCATTTGGTGAGAGTAGTAAGAACGGCTCTGGCGTCTCGACACCTCTACCTCTCTCCGATGGTCAACGATCGCCTCTTCTGCTACCGCCTTTTGGGTATGTTAACCAAACTTCGTCTTATTGCTCCTGTTAGGTACTGAACTACAACCAGGGAAGGAGACGATGACGACCTTCTCTCCAGCGGCCAAGTTTCTCCTGTCTCTGATGATCTGAGAACCCCAAAGTCGTTTGGAATGTGGAATGCTAAGATATCTCCAACTGTAAGCCGGTCCGCTTCTGGAGCAATCCCTGTAATCAAGAAAGACAGCATTGGCGGCGTATCTTTGGCGTCGAGCTCTAAAAGCTCTAGATACGCAGGCTCTAGCTTGGGTGTGGTTGACAGCAAACTAGAAGAGTTCAGCAAGGTAATGGGTGATAATAATCGGTCATGGGGAAACAGGATGAAACCGTATACCGCCAACCGAATTACAAGTTGGAGTGATCCGGTCAGTGCACGAGTGAAACATGGAGAAGATACAGCGTCTGTGGATGACGAGGATGGCGTTAATTATATAGGAGAGGAAGGTTTAGGTAGCTCTGCGGCTGATGACAGCGACCTTGATGACGTTATGACTTCCGGTGGACGAAGAAGAAGGAAGCAAGGTGGTGATTCTGAGCTGTCGTCACCGGTAAGGACAAGGGTGTTGAGTGAGAGTGGACACCTTGTCGAAGAGCCTGTGGACCACGAACACCCGAGACAGGCGTCAGCGGGTAGCAGGAGTCCCAGCCGCGGAAGAAGAAGGGATGCTTCACCAAGTCTTGTGAGGCGAGTGTCGACACGATATGATCAACGTGACGAGATGTTAATTTTTACCTACAGGCGAAGATCTTTCCACAGCTTATCAACCTACCGTCGTTATCGCGTGCTTCCTGTAAATAAAATGCGTATCGATGTTGAGCTGGCTGGATACCATCTCATTATGTGCCGAAGAGAAGAACACCTTAGAAATGTTCTGGCCACGCTCCAAGTGAGAACAAATTTTTCGTCGCACCTTAGTCTGTCTAATCACTTTGCTCTCCTAGGTGCTGACCTCACGTCTTGTCCTCACTTCTTCTCACCTGCGCACGCACTACGAAGAGCATCTGACTCAGTTATCTTCGCTTGAGACCCGCGGCTCTGTCACCGCTGAGATTGAGCAAGAACGTGCAGGCATAAGCCAGGCAACAAATACCCTGCGATACGAGGGACAACAATTTCGTGTTCCGGAGCTGTGGCATACTGCTTCGCTTCCTTATCAAAAGGTCCTTGAATACAGAGAACGGATATTTGGATCTCATGCTGGAGGCAAAGGGAAGCGGAAATTAGCTGAAGGTGTGCGAGGGGCGCATGGTCCATTCAACCGTCCTCAGTGGAGACTAGATGGTTCCGAAGCACTGGTTGATGCGTACGGCAGGACAGAGAGTGAGGCTGAGGAGGAGCGCAGGGTTGGAGAAGAATTCTTCAGAGTGGCAGAGCTTGAAGATGAAGATGGTGAAGAAGTGGTCGAACATCCAGCAATGAAGCCCATGTGGCTGCTGAGGTTCTTCACGCGGTGGGGTGCGAGGTGGGGTGCTGGTGCGGGAGCGGCAAAGACTGTTTCTGAGCCGGACAATAGTCATGCTGTGCAGGATGCGAATGCGGACTCGACTAGGAATTCCACATCCAAAGACACGGCCCCGCTACCCGTGCCAGAGAAGGCTAAGTCTCTTTGATTACTGTTTAATGGCTTTGATTGAACGTTATTTGCGGGTCGTAAATTCATCATTGGAACCTCATAATTTGTAGTAATCTGTAAAATAGTGCGAAAACATTTCAGGTACCGCGAGCTCAGCTCACCTCTATGCACGATATGTGGGACCTATCGAAGACCTATTTCTCGGTGGTGTTTGCTATGAGCACCCGGAAGTACTAGATAATTAAGTAGCGCAAAACTAAGCACTGATCTCACTGCCATTCATCCAGGATTTGCAAATTTTTTTGCCAGAGCTATGGTCATTAGCCGGGCCGGAAGTGGATGAGTAGTGCAGGATTTGCCGAATAAGGACAAATCTCTTTCTCTTCCTCTTATGTGATGCTCGCAGACCACCTCCATTGCCCTCTCTGTAAATCTACTCTTTCGACGCCTATAACTCTTCGTTGCGGTCATGCGATATGCTCCCACCATACACGCTGTACTCTTCACAACCCTCCTGTATCTGCCAGTAACGTTCAAACCGATGTCAGCCTCTCCAAGATTCTGGGGCTGCTAACAAAGTACCCTGACGACAAGGACGAAGATGATTTGCTCAGCCACCTGAAGAAATATTCTGAATGGGAGAAGGACATACCGCCAGATCAACCCGTGCTACCGCCGGATGGTACAGCAGATGGATTCGAGAAGGAGCTAGTAACCGAATTGACATGCGAGATTTGTTTTTCAATTTTGTATGAACCAACGACGACACCTTGCGGACATGTAAGTACAGGACCTCCGGTTTACCAAGAGGTAACTTTGACTCGTTTCACAGACATTTTGTGCACGGTGTCTCCATCGCTCTTTGGACCATGGAACGTCATGTCCGTTGTGCAGGCAACAACTTCCTGGGTTTGCTTATTTCCAACATCATCCTCCTAATAACACTATTCTTCGGATTCGTGAGTCACAAGTACTTAGTACTCTGCTTTTTCACTCATGCATACCAGTTCTCGATTTTTGCCCGACTGCATACAACGAACGTGGAGCTGCTATTGAAGCCGAAGAGCGCGACGCACGTCTCGACACCCCCATATTTGTCTGCCAGCTATCATTCCCGGGTATGCCGACACTTCTCCATTTTTTCGAACCTCGGTATCGCCTCATGCTTCGCCGATGCCTAGCCCTTCCCGTACCAGCCTTTGGGATGATAATGTCCTCGTCTTCATCCAATACCTCTAACTCTTCATCAACCTTAAACCCACAAGGACAAGTGGAATATGGAACAATGCTGGAGATACGAAGCGTACAGATGCTTGCTGATGGTCGGAGCATGGTTGAAACCTGGGGTGTCTGGAGATTCAGAATATTGGAAAGAGGACTGATGGATGGTTATATAGTCGGCCGGGTGGAACGAATCGATGATATCGATGATGAACTCCTTGACGACGAAGATTTCGAAATACAAGAAGACGATTCAATGCCAGCATCAGCTTCGCCACCAGCCACACCTCCTTCCTCATCGAGCGCGACAGATCCGCCTTCGCAGCCACCATCACGACCACGCTCCCACTCGCATCCGCCTATCCAGCCAGCACGTTCCTCTATCGTTCCTCTGACCGTGACTTCGTCTTCGCGAACTCCAAGGCCCCAGCGACCTCTTCCGCTTTCTACTTCGGCACTCGTTGCACATTGTACCACCTTTCTTTCGCAACTTCATACCAACACGACTCCATGGGTTGTTCAACGTCTCTCCTACACACACGGCCCACCTCCCAACCCCACCTCCGATCCAGGGAATTTCTCCTTCTATGTGGGAATGGTCCTCCCGATAGATGAGTGGGAGAAGGCCAAGCTTCTACCAGTCCGAAGTGTCAGGATGAGACTGAAGATGTGTGTATGGTGGATAGAAGGTCTGAGGCGAAATTGGTGGTTTGAACGAGGTTGTGTTGTGCTATAGCGCAAGCTTCGGGTATGATTTCTGTTTTCTCTTCACGTTTTCAAGTTTGACGCTGCTTTTTTTATATTCCTTGTTTTCGCACTGGCTTTTCTTTTTCTTTTCCTTTCTTCTTTGGTTGCGTTGCATTTTTGATTGTTTTCATACTACTACACACTGGTCCAGCTCTCATCATCATTCACATCTCATCTTACTCATGCAATATACTGATACTATACAGCTTTGCTCTGCTCTGTGCTTCACTAATTTCGTTCCCTTCTCAAAATGTTGTATTACTCGATTTTACAGCACGCCACACGTCCCTTTACTGTACCTTCCTGACGTCACTCACGATTTGCACTTCACCACCGCATCGCATCGCGTTCCTAACTTTCTCTTCTCTGCCCGGATCTTTTCTCTTGGTTCTAGATCTATGATGTTGACTACTGTACTGGCTGTACTCTTACTTTGGGTTATTAGGTATTTATTCTGACCACATTACTACACGTTGTATCGATATCAGCCTATGGTTCCGTCTATAATTCGTACTGTACTAAAAATCCCATTGCAGCTTATTACCGTGGGCACCCGGCATCTACTGTCCTCCACCGTTACTCAGCGGCGAACTTTCGGGAGAGTCGTGACGAATCGTCGGAAGACGAATGGACGGAGGATGCGAAGGAGATACGTGACGTCACAAGACTTCCATCGAGCACAAGACATCTCAGCCAGCTCAAGGTTTTTGTCTATCGGTCTCACCTCTCGATTGGCAACCATTTTGGTCGAAAATCTTGGTGCCGCTTTCCGGTGGTACGCGATTTCAGACTGACAATTCCCTCAATCTTCGATGCTTTGACGAATATGACGTTTCAGGGTATTGAGTCTAGACTCTAGATCCTCAATTGCAACTCTGTGCCCACGGCCGTCGGATGACTATCAAGCTTCAAGAAGGGTTATCATTTTTGGTGAGGCATACCACGCGATTTCATCGCATTTCAATATAAATCCATTCTATAGAATAGATCCAGCATGGCTACAGGTATTACTTACTCCCTACGAATACGCTGATACATCATGAATGAGACGAAATGTTGAATCGTTTGAATGTATATCTACAACCAGAAACCGTATCAGTCCCCATAAAGGCCGATTGACAGACCGTCACGTACCCTAAGAAAGCCAAGTCTTTGCTGGCTTCGCTCGATTGGGCTGGAGCGTCCTCCGGCGTCTGTTCGATCTCATCCGTTGGGAAGTAGGACGTATCTGTGATAGATCGCAAACGCGGAACGAACGGCGCGTCTATTTGGCGGATGGTATCCCAGTCGACACCATAGAAGAAGAGATGATTTTTGATTTGGTCAACATTTAACCGTCTATCAGCTGAGGTGATGAGTCTGTAGATTGGGGAGTTCAATCTCGCGCTCGTAGTATACCCATCAAATGAAAGCACTGACCGCCGAACCATATCCTCAGCCTCATCGGATAGATGCTTAATGTTCGACACCTGTTAGCTTTGTTCATTGTAATTGGCTGGTTTTCTTACGACGTCGTCCGGAATGATCAAATAGTTAGGCCACTGCGACTCATGATGAGCAATGAAACCTCGGAAATGAATGAATTGTCTGCATACCTGGAGAATTTTCTGGTATGTATCCGCCGTAGACTCTGGGCACAGTAAATGCATGGAAGTATCCCGTAGTGTCAGATAACGTACCACTACAGAAGGGTGGATAACTATAATCCGTCAGCGTTACAATAAATTACAATGAAATGCAATTCAGTACACACCCGACTAAGCATTCGAACATGATAGCACCGAGTGACCACCAGTCGCATTCATTGGAGTAACCTTGCTGAAGGAAGATTTCTGCAAGGGAAAATCATCTGAGAATGTTGCTCCATTAGGTCACGCTCAAACAGCATACCAGGGGCGATGTAATCCGGGGTCCCTTGATGACAGCGTTAGCTATACAACATTCAAGGCTTCAATGTCGTAAAAACGTACCAACTGTACTGTAAGCCTAGAACAAATGTCAGCAGTCTTTCGGTTCCCATGTGAAGTATAACCAACCAGCTTTCGACGATTGGCTTTCCATGTCGCAATTTCGTCCTTATTCGACATGGTCAAGTTGATGGAATTGACCATGACACTGTTCCTAGCGGCTTGCGTAGCAGAAATAGGGGTCTGATTCTTTTTAGTAGCAGATTCCAGAAGACGTTGATAATAGTTGGAATCATGTTGTTTGTGGAATCCGGTAGAAAGACCGAAATCACTGAGTTTAATATGACCATCCTTATCACTATTAAAGTGAAGGGAATCAGTATAGCTAGCGGTACGCATCCTTCTTCAGACTCACATCAGGATGTTGTCCGGTTTGATATCTCGATGAATGAAGCCCAACTTGTGTACAGCTTCTATAGCCAAAACACATTCGGCCATGTAGAAACGCGTCACATCTTCGGAGAAGGTGTCGTACTTGATAAGCATGGTCATCAAGTCTCCGCCAGGGAGGAACTCCATGATGAGGTACAGGTAGGATGGGTCTTGGAATGAATAAAACAATTGCACAACCCATGGAGAGTTTGATTCGGCAAGAACATCTCGTTCCGCACGGACGTGAGCCAGCTATTTTTGTAGAAGTTGAGAAAGGCGAATGAATGGTAAGGGGCCTATAACAAACCTGGTCCTTCTTCAACATCTCATCCTTCTTCAGCGTCTTCATTGCATAAATTTTCCCTAGAATAGCAGCTGAGCGAGGTTCCAATATTGTTAACTGGGCTGAAAATACCTGTATCCGTCTTCTGCACTAATCGAACCTGTTTTCGGTGAGTATGGTGAGCATGGTAGGTCGCATGTGACACAGAGCGAAACCCACTTCTCCAAAAGCACCTTTCCCAATCACCTTGACCGTCTTGAAATCATCTAGACCAAGCTTTGTACGTCTCAACCGAAGGTAAGTCGACTCCTTCCTTCCTAATTGTTGAAGCTGTCGCTGTTTACGGTCCTCCGACATCAAGGCATCACCCTGCAAACGACGTTCAAGCTCGACACGTCTATTTGTGTTCTCTTTCAGACTATCTCATTATCGTGCATATGTAGGTAGAGAACGCACCTTGTATTTCTCTCTATAGCAGCATCGACTGCGACCTTGTAGTAGTGTTCTAGTTTGAGCTGAGCGGCTTTTGCTCGTGGTAGTGCTTGATCAGAAAATCCAGCCGTTGTACGGTCAAAGTAGACGTAGTCTGCGGGTTTCTGGGAAGTTTGACCAGTCTGTGAGTCGGAAGTGCTTGTCCTGGATGGCTTGGGGGTTGGGAATGAACCTCCAACGGGCGAGCGAGCGGAGTTTGCCATCGGGGCAGTAGCGTCGCAGTGATGGCCTCGTGCAGAGCTTGGAAACCAATTTAAAATAGCGATTGTCAAGGATATCTATCAATTGCAAAAGATATCAGATGTACAATTTTAAATTTACAGTGATGCATAGTAGAGAGTGTACAAGTATTATTATACGTCTATGTACAGTACTGGGGTCGATAGCTTTAGGTATGTACAAAGAACAGTTCATTGAGAATCCTCACTATCACTGCTCCATTCCTGATCGTCAAATAAGTCTGTCTCTATCCCCCTACTGGTAGCCATAGATTCCCCTTCTCTCGGACGAAAGTTGGGGAAAGACTTTGTCCGTAGCCGCGTTAAAAATGGCTGCGAGTTCCCGTTCACAACCTTCATAGGTTCAGCTCGACGTGAAGTATTCGAAATAGGGTTGAGGTTCTCCGTGGATCCCTTCCTGCTTCCTGAAGGCGTTGTGTTGCCAGACGATGCGTGTGCCCGTCGGATATGGAAAGAGCGGCGCGTGCCTGCAGCGAACGCCCTTTCCGTATCGCTGTCCACTGACAATACTTGATCCAAGGCTGGGGGAGGTTGTAGCCGTAGTACACTTTTTCCTGGACCATTGTGGTTGTAGTTATGTGCTGCTGGGGCTTTCAGAGCGCTTCTGACAAATTGGCGACCTTGATATATCTGCCTCTCGATTCGCATACGATTACCGATCATATGTAACTAAGGCCAGTGAGCAGATTGCAGTCCTGCAGCTGATGCCCGACAGACCTTTGGCCATGTTACTAGTGAGCCTACTTTCATCATTCTTTCCAGCTCAACAGGGTCCGGGTCAGTCAGTATGCGAAACCAGTCCTGAGAGTAAGTCAGAACTAGATCGGGACTAAAAGAAACCATACATACCCATAATCGCGTTCTCGGCCAGATGCTGTAGAATACATCAGCTCATGTCACAACCAGTCTTTGGGAAACTAACGTGACGGCACCATCGAATCGCTGCAAGAATACACTTGACCAGTCTTGTCCTAAAACCGTTGGAAGAAGCTCCAAGTCTCGGATGACCTAACCCAATACTCAGTAAATGTCATGGACGAGGGAACGAGACTTGTACCTTGAAGTTTTTCGTGAGTTCATGCTTCAGCCATTGCTCAACCGCCGACAATAAGAAGTTTCCTAGTAGCCTTGTCAGCATACACCTGATATTTGAAGTAACCTAGCCTGCCTCTCCATCCTGTCTTGGTTCAGTTACAGGGCGAAATGAAGATATCGTAATATCTCACCTTTACCCTTACTGTGAGCTACCGGTTTGCCTGCCGAACCTCGAGGGGCAAAGAAAAATAGGTGCACGTGCTGGGAGTGAAAACCATTATAACCCAGCCAACAGGGTACTGCATGAGCCATACACACCGGGTTGACTTGCGATACGACAGGGAATGTCACTTGGAGAATGTGAGATCACGGCATACACCCACGGCTGAGAACAACTCACCATTAAAGAACAAGTTCAGACTTTGAATAGGAATATCAACTCTCAAACTCCCATCCTTGAACTTGGACGAAAACTCCCACGGAACTATAGTCCCATCCTTGAGCTTTTGCATGAGCACCACTGGATTCAGGATCCCCGGAACGGCTGCAGAGGCCAGCAGAGCAGACCAGATCACACAGTCCGGTGCTGTCACGTAATTCAAAAGTCGAGTAGGAGAATTGCGATCTGCTGGGATGACAGATATGTTCAAAATACGTCCAGTTCGGGCGAAAGCTTCTGCAAAGGTAAGAGATCCCATAGTGAAGAATGTAGCTTTTCGAGCCCATCTGGCAGGGAAGTCAGTAAGTTCAATTTGTGAAGGAAGGCTGATGGGTCGTACAAGACACTGTCAAATCTCGCTCCGGTCTTCCAAAAGCGACGCCCCCATACAACGAACGGTTCTTCGCAGGCTGTTATCCTGTTGGCTAACTCCGGAACAAGCAAGGATTTCAATTCAACCTCCCTTCGTGTGCAAACAAGAGCAGCGATGAGGCCTCCGGCGCTCGTTCCTGTGATCACGCGAGGGAGAAGATCTGCTTCTACAAAAGCCTTGATAACGCCGACATGGTCTATTGCACTCTTTAGTCAAAGATCTTTCACAAGAGCCGGAACACTGACAGTAACCAAAGGAGGCACCGCCCGATAAGCAGAGTGCTGAGATACCTAGTTATAGTGGGAAAATATGAAAAATGCACCTAGTATGAAATGGGACTGAACCAACCAAAGTTTGTGTTGGCGCTTTTGAAAAACTTCTTTTTCTCGTCAACAGTCAGTTGCGGAGATTCACGGATGAATTCGAGAGCTTTCTCTTCCTCATCATAATATGCTAGGCATAATTGATGAGTTATGTCAGGGTAAAACGTTTGACGCGAAGCCTACATTCTATCAAGTTCTTTGTGCCGAGGAAGGTCTGAAATCGTGATTAGGTACGAAGAGACCACGCTCGTGAGGCGCGCATACCTCACTGTAGAGCCTAGAATGTGCGTATATGAGGCACTATTACTTGGAATTCAGACAAATAGAACTTACCTGGACGATTCAATTCCAGCGAAGTTGGCTCTGATACAGGTCTCCAGAACACCCATGCAACCTCTGACGTCGTTCTTCTCTCTATGCAGTTTTAGCGAGCGCGTAACCTTCCGTATGAGCTTCCAATCGTAAAAGCTGTCCTCGTCGATCTGCACAAAGTGACATTATTGTTGACCATGTAGCGAGTCAGTTGAAGCTGACACACATTCTTCCACTCGTCAAACTTGAGATATTCATCCATGGCTCGTGCTGCCGCTTTCCACTCCTAGGCTCGGTCTGTAAGTATTCAGATCACAGGTGTCAACCGGATGCACGCGACTCGCCTCATAGTTCCGTGCAGCTCGCAGCCGCTTTCGCAAAAGGCCTTTCTTACCGCGCCCTACACGCGTGGTTATTGCCAATCGAACTATGAGCAAGAACTACGTACAAGCAGAGATCCATTCCTTCCCGTTGACTACTTGGCGGATAAACACGTAGAGGCCGAACTCTGCGGCGATAAATATGAAGATGAATAGCTGGAGCGGATTCTTGAGAAGGGGGTATGGGTGCAAGAGCGAACATTTGCATACAAGGAGTGGCCATCGTAGGAGAAGATACATGCAATCATGGCGCCTCTCGTGCGCCCGTTCCTTCTTCTTTTTCCTAAGGAAAAAAGGTTACCATTCGTTAAGATAATGAGTCGATTAAGACGCACCTTTTGACCCGTAGATTTACCGGCGCAAAATCACTCAATGCAGACACCTTTTTGACTCGAATGCTACTCGCAGGCGGAAGGGTTGGAGACTGAGGCACAGGCCCAGGAGAATTTGCGAGATCTCCGGGAAAGTATTCGTCGGTATGAAGTGCTTCGCGAAAGGCCTGAATATGACTAAACAGAGGTGAGAAAGAGTGAAGAGATATATACACAGAAAACCGCACGATTCATCGACAAAGTCTGCATGAAGGGAGGCAGCATCATCGATGCTGGACATGGTTGTAAGTGACGTAGAATCGGAGCTAAGCGCTAAAAGCACAACCGCGGCCAGACCGCGGCTATAATCTGGTTATCGGGAGTTTTGCAGTCATTAGGCTGAGTGCGCTCCGCCAGGCCCTTTGCTCCAGCATTTACCAGCAATTGTCGATATTGATCATCGGTGGACAGATGGGAATCCGGTCAGAACCCAGTAGTGACTCACTGGCCTCACCAGCAGTACCTCGTCCTCTGCACGACCACGTGGTCCAACCCGCTTTCCTTCTGCCACCATGTCCAAGTTCTTTGTCGCGTTAATCTTTGCAAGTTTTGCATTCGCCTCTCCAATCCCAGCATCAAGCATTCAGTACTCTAGCGGTATACAATGTCTCGCCATTCTTTTAACCTTTGCCTCCTTTTTCTCTGTACTCCTTGTCGCAAAACACGTCTATATCGTTCATCGCCGACGCCATGCTACCTCTCTCCAGAACAATGTTTCTATCGGCTCCTCAATCGACTCTTCTAATCAATCAAAGTCGCCTTTTATCGAATTCCCTAAAGAAAAGAGCTCCAAAACCGGATTCTTTGTTGGTTTCTTTGGTTCTCCGACCTGGGAGACAAGTATATATATTCCATCCCACAGGTCTTTCCGAAACTCGCTTGTTTCTCAAATTCGTTCTAGCTGGAGCGCTCGTCGCTCTCGCTCCCCTTCCCATAAACCATCTCTTTACGAGTTTGGCGAGCGGCGTCCAGTGTCCAAAGCTCGAACAGACATCGGCAGCGCCTTGTCTAGCACGCTTTGTGCCACCTATCCGTCTTCCTCTATCCAGAGTCCGAGATACCCTTTACACGCTCAAGTATCCAGGAATCGCCGTCACTCTCTTCCTACGGTACGCCAGACTGAACACCACAGTCAAGGCCAGCCACGGTCCAGACATACGAGTCTCAGAAGCAATAGAAGCCCTCGCGATTTGCCTGGTGTCAGGGTGGTCCCCGACTTGACCTACCATGAAGCTCCTCTTCCACTTTCAGCTACCCCGTCCTCATTCTTCGACTTTTCATCCTCCAATTCCGTCATATCCTCGACTCCTCGAGTCAAGAGAACTCAATGCAAATCTGATCAAATTTCGGTTCCTCCTCTCCCGCCATTACCATCTTCTGCGCACTCTTCCCATTCCCCAGAAATCTCATCTCTGCCAACCACAAATACTCCCAATGACCTACCGAATCGTCAGTTTTCGCACCCGTACGCCCTTCGTTCTCTATGCACAAGCAGATTCGGGGACAAAAAGCAACTAAGTAGCTCGGTCACCGCTGCCGCTATCACCACCGCTCCACTCCATCAGCAGTCCATTCCAGCTCCAGCGGATGACAAACCTCGTACCACGCTTCAGTCTCCAAAGAATGCTAGCACATTACCCAGACTCAAAACAGCAACTCGAACACCCTCTTTTCGTAACAGGAAAAGCCCTGTACTCGGTCCTTCTCCTCTCAGGATTGTGACCTTACCCGAGCTTTCTATCTCAGAGTTTGGCGCATTATCGCCCGTGGTCAAGTCTAACTGTGAAACTACCGCAGCGGATGACGCACAGGAACTCTCAGTCTCCCACCGCCATCAGGGCGTCTATCCAAATATCGGAATGGGATATCCCTCTACCTGGACCGGTACTGCCAGCCTTCCAGACGAAGGCGCTGCCGATTCTCCTGAAAGCGAACAGCGCAAGTCTTGCACCACCAGCGTCATCTCCTCTCGCTGTGGCTCGAGGATCAAACACGATGATTCAGAGGTGATGCTTGAGATTATCCGTGATCTAGTTGAGGAAACCAGCCAGTGGGATCAGAGTCTTCGCATGGAAGATAACTTCAAAGCTCTCATTCGTAGTGCTGAGTTGACTCCGATAAATAGCAGGGAGGATATGCGCGATTCCTCGGATGCAATGTCTCCGAAGGGCAGTCCAGTGTTGGGTAGTCCGGTTGAAGTTAGTCTTGGTCTGCTTGACCTCGATGTTTACCGGATGCAGCGCATCTTGGATGCTCAACCCGATGCATACATGAATGATTCACAACTCGCAACTTTGGAGGAGGAAGACGAAGAGGACGATGTTGCAATTGCAGGGTCTAACAGGTATGAAATTCCTTATCTAGGCTCTTGCTGCCATACCTCCTTGACTGACGGTATAATTCACACTAGCACCCACGTCGGTTTAGCAGTTTGAGTCTCGGTCGAACTATACCTCCAGCTTCCCTGTTACCCAGTCTTTAGTTGGCATCCTTTCCGGCATTCGTATCACGCCTTCCGTCTGTAGGTGTTCTCTCTGTGGCCATACAACTGCAGGGACTTACCAATGTCGTCTAAAGTTCTGTTTTCTGTCATCATCAATGTGCAGCTCGTAGTTTAGACAGCATGAATTGATTCCATGTGAATACGTAGACATGTAGATCCTGTAGTTGCGCCTTTTGTACAATATGCTATCGAGTCCATGGTTGTAAATATCATTATAAGTAGAGAAAGAACGGGAAAAAGGGACGTAGAGAATATATCAATACTGAAGGGAATACAGAACAAGTTTAACCCTTGACTTTCTTCCACCAATTCCTCAAGGGAAGCTGACCATTCCTCTCTATAGCTTTGCCAATGTCAAATCGTTCGATGGCACAGCGGTACTTGACGAATTCTTTGCTGGTATTGGCGGAGACAGCAGCACAGACGATGAATATCATAGTGGATATCATGTTCTGGAAGGCCTGAACATGGAAATTGAGTGTATCGTTTACTGTAAAGGCGAATAGACTTACTGTTTCAAGCACGGGTCGGGTGACGCCCATCATTCCAATGCTCCTACCATGCAATGTCACGGGCGCAGCCTTTGAACCACGAATCTCATCGTGAACGAACTGATGGAGCATTTCGAAAGTGACTGCAGGATAGCCGAGCGTCTCCGCGCGTATGGAGGCAACGAGGAGGCAGAGCGAAGGGTAGGAAAGGTCGTAAAGCTGCGGGAAAGGCGGACGAATGCGCTGCACTTCAGCTGCTTTCTCGAGGTGAGCGGGTGTTGGCCATGGTGAGGAAGGACTGAGCTTCATCACGGTCGACGTCTGACAGAATATCAGAACAGAGCATTGACAGTTAGTTAGGGATCACTCACCAGGAGTCGGCTGAGCAAACGAACATCTTTCGTCAAGGTAAATGTTTCATCAAAGATACGACGAGTGGTTTCATGGGACAAGAAATCGTCAACACGCTTCTCCCAGTCTTTCCGGAATGTGTCGTGGCCCTCAAGGGAAGGGTGGTGGTCGAGAGAGGGGAGTAGCATTCCCCGTGCGACGTGTAACCAATCTTTAGTACGCCTTGGTGCAGCTGTCCTGATCATACGGCCAGAGAAACGACTCTTCACTCGTTTCTCGAAGAGGTTGATTGTGTCCATGCGTGTGGTTATACCAACGACCGCCATACCCTTATACTCTACCCCAGCTCTACAGCTCTGAACAGTGTCCAAAAGAGAATAAAGAAGAGATTGGCGAGGGTGAAGGGCAAAGAGATCGAATCCTTCAAGGATGAGAACCGTTGGGCGAGACAATGTTGGAATGCAAGTGATCAAGGCGTGAATGTGGGCAGCTGGCACGATCGAAAAGTCGGTGCCAATTTCCTCGTGTGGTGCTGCATCGATAAAGGGATTCTCGTCTTCTTCTGCGCTACGCTGTCCTTCGTCACCGACATGAAATTGAGTAGCGGCCTGCTCATTCAACTGGTGTGCGATTTCGCGCATGGCCAGCCTGTCGTTGTGTTGGAGCCAACCCGACAGGCGAATGACTATGAGTTTCTCGTCGAGCTCGGCTATGCATCGCTCGACGATCTATGGGAAAGGTTGAGTGACTCGTCGTTGTGAACAAAATGGCTGCTTACTCGGGATTTCCCACTTCCCCGTGGACCTAGTACCATACAACTGTTCCCTTCTCCACGGTGTACCGAGCCATCAAGTAGGTCCTTGATTTGACGAGCGGCTACTTCATTGGTGACCTCGTCTTCTTCTTCGCTATCGTTCTCGTCTACTGCATCGCAGGAAGTCACGACTGGATTTTGAATTGTGGATAGGATTGCGCGCTTATAGATAAGGAGGCTCGTTGGTGAGCCTTGGTATTGTGAAACCTCTGGGCTGCTCTTATTTGGAGCGGTTGTGGGAGAAAGGGTGTGAGTCTGAGGTTCTTCCGTGAAGCAGGGTGTTTGGTCGCTTTCGTCGTCTACGCCTGGTTCCGGTTCCGGTTCCGCCAGTCTGACCCTCTTCTTGCTGCCATATTGTCTTGTAGGCTTCTTAGCTACGGTTTTACGAGGCTTCTCCTCTTCTTCCTCCTCTGCTTCATCATCTGCAACCTGCCTTCGGTTCCTGGTTCGCGTCGCGTTTCTCTGAGGAACTTCTACCACAACTTCCTGTGGTAGTTTCTTCTGCCTACCGCGTCTCTTAGGTCCTGGGGCAGGAGGAGTTGTAGGTTCGCGGTCAGGTATGACATCCAGTTCGTCGTCGCTGTCGGAGATGGTTTTTTGTTGTTTCGTACCAGATTTGCGTGCAGGAGCAGGTCTCGACAGCTGCTGCCGGGAAGTAGAGCGAGTAGCGCGTTTCGTTGCAGATTGGCCTTCGGGTTCTTCGACAGCTTTTCTTTTTGGAGGCATGATGAAGATTGAGAGCAAGGGACAGATTACAAGGCGCTTATGGATGGAGAAACTTCAGCCGTGACGTTTTATACCACGATCAGTCACACAAATTGTGTGACCGGAATCGCCGAACTTCCTTTTCCGGGAACAATATTCAATACGCCAGTGTGTCGACTCTGGTGCATTTCGAGGCCAATAACTCTGAATCTGGACGAAAGATATGGGATTCACTGGGTAGGATTTTCTTCATCTAATGCTTTCTGGTTTGCTGACGTAGGCCTAGGCTTGCTCGATGGTTGAACGCACCTGCGAGTGGGCTTCAGCTCATTACAGATAACATTATTCGTAACCACAATGTGCGTGGTATAACGGAAGTATACGACTCTCTGATCTGAAAACTTATTCTCAGGGCGTTTACCGAGGGAAATGGTATCTCACCGTCAAATCCTTTCGCTCTGCACTGGGTCAAATCCCAGGTTTCCAGATACCAGCAGAACGTGTTATGTGTGCTCTTACCATGAATGACAAGGTTTTTGTCTTGTTAGACGATCCATTGGCACCATCACGCAGAGATATAATCTCCGACTTCCAACCAACCCATTACCACCATACATTCCTAACCCTCAGTCCTCCGGGCGCTCTTGAGCAACTTCTTTCCCAGTTAAAAGCTCGATGGATTCCAGTGAGACAGTCAAACCCAACGCAGCGAGGACAGACTTCTGGATCCAACCTTGTCATTGATGGACATGTTTTCAATATCGGCAATGATTGGATTGTACGTGTTGGGAACGTTATCCTGGCAGGAGGCGCTGTCAAAGGAATGATTCTAGAGGTTGGTCGCTTCATGAAAAACATTTGCGAGGTGTTAATCCTATTGCACAGGCTGAATATTTGCCACTACCGACTCTGAACTCTCCTACGCCCGACGGAACTTCAGAGCTCCTGTCTAATCTCCTCATTTCCGTGCTTCCAAATGTCAAGGACGCCAAAACCCTCGCCATTACGCTCAGTGATGCTCAATGGGAAGACTTTGAATCGGATCGCGACGAAGACGATAAATGGGTGGAGCAGAAGCCACAGAGTGACGGAAAAGAGAAGCCGTCGGATGGTATCCACTTCTACGGCGATGAAGAGGAGCCTTCAGCTCCGCGGGAAAACGATTGGACTGGAGTAGAGCGGGATCGACGTTCAGCGTATTTAATCATCGGTTTCTTAAGAACAGAGACTATTCTTTGAACCAGTTCTTTGACTCATGATGAGTATAAGAATATCCACGTAAAATATATTGTGCTATATTGTCATGGTTAAATATTTGAACATTTGAGCGAGGTTTCGCCAAATGGCTAAGCCTGGGCGGAGCACGAGTCATTACTTCGGTGCTACCCTGAGCACAACCCCTATGCTTCTCGTCTTCATCCTCTCATAATAGCTGCTGGCGGGACTAAGCTCTTTCCACCATGTCCCGCTTGCTCCAACAAAACGCACGTCTGCTGAGGCCAGCAATCCATTTTCCCGAGTCATTGTGGTGTCGTCATGGATCAACAGCGCTTCACTTTTATCAGAATAAGCAACTGGATCTGTATGCATCGAAGGAGGCCAAGAGACTGACGCTGCGTCAGCTGGTGCGCTCGAATTCTTTCATAGATGAGAACCGTATTTCATATACATTTTTCTAGGTCTTTTTCGGTCGTTCGATGAACGAAGAACGCCTTGTGAAGGTTTGCTTCGTACGATCCCAAATCCACCCGCTTTCTCTCATGTCTGTCAAAGAGTGCCAACTACGTTCGCACGGAGCTTCCTGTAAGGCTAGCCCATCGTATCCGAGACCTTCAGAGTCTCCCCTATGCCGTCGTCACGCAGGAAGGGATGGCAAAGGTTTATGAAGTGCGTCGGAACGGTCGTGCTTGTTCTATTGTGACATTCATGTTCGTCCTAGTTGTACTGGTCCGCCTTCGAGAAGTGAGAGCATTCCCGCATCTCTGTTGTTATATCAGGATCCAATAGCTCGGGACAGATTTAGACGTTATCCTGTGGTAAAAGATTTCAAGGATAACCAGGAATTTTGTCAGTTTTTGTCAACCGTTTTGGATGAACAGTGCGTGCAACTCGTTTTACTCTGTTTCCGGCATGTCATGAACCTGTTACATCCTTTTAGTGCAATTGTCATTCCAAATCTCTCCTTAGGTCTATCCCTGTCATCCCCGTACCTCCCACCCGACGTCTTGGATTCATTCATGAGAAGAATGCTCGCATCACGTATCTCTCGACGTGTTCTTGCTGAACATCATATTGCTCTATCAGAAGCTTACGTTGGTCAGTATGCACGCAGCGGTCGTCGCCATGAATCAGAAGCTCATGTCGGCATAATATTCACGGCCTTGGACGTCAAAAAGAGTATCGAACGCTGTGCTAGACTGTCGAAACAACAACCAATCGAAGAGGAATACGTCTCAACAACGCCCGAGGTCATCATTGATGGACATTTGGAAACCAAGTTTTCATATATACGAGAACATCTCGAGTTTGTCTCCCGTCTTGTTCGTGTTTGTCTCTGTTCTAATGCTGTTTTCAGGTATATCGTTTTTGAATTGTTGAAGAATGTGTGTTCTAGCAAAATTTATGAGAGAACAACACCAACATAACCCCTTTCAGTCGATGCGTGCAACTAGTTTGCAACACCAGGGTTCGTCGTCGGTGCCCCCAATAAGGGCGACGATATCCGCAGGAGCGAATGATGTGGGTATCAGAATATCAGATCAAGGTGAAAAACCACAATTCCACCGTCCCTTTGTCATGCCTCACATTTTAAGCTTCCACAGGCGGAGGCTTGCACTCTGTGCAAAGTCAATATCAGATCAAGTCACCGTCTGACCTTTTCTCCTTCTCACATATCCGAAACTCTGCGCGAATGCAAGATGACCGAATTGGTGCACTCCGTTCAGTTAGCTCCAGTCCACACGGAGTTTGGGCAACCGTCAATGAACAAGTGAAGAACTGGCAGTCGAGAAAAGCCGAAAGCGCGGTGACTGATAAGCACAGTGAAGTCGGAGGACATCCTCGTATTGGCATCGGTCTGCCTATGAGCAACATCTTCGCGACGTGAGTGGTATGAATTCTTTGCACCGCTCTATTCTCTTATATCGTTTCTACAGATACTTCGGGGGCTCTCTAGAACTCATCTCCGTTGATGGTTGGGGTATGCCTTTTCGGTCCAGTATCCCTGCCCGACCTCAGTTCTGACTGTTTGCAAAGGCACAGACGCTTATTTGCGTCTCCCGAAGCTGGTGAGCCTCAGTCCCAACGCATCTGACTTGAGTACCGATTCACCATTCACAGGGAACAAACCTTGAAGGCATAGAAGTATAGATGAACATCATCTTTCGTTTATGTATCGGCGCACGTTGCCTTTATATGTCTTGTCCAGGAGAACCATTGTTCTCACCGGCTCCCTGAGGCCGTTGGCGCAGGGTCGTCAACAGGCAGGCGTTCCAGCGCTTTCTTTGACAGTTATTAATACTTCAGTCCATGTCAAAATGCCCCATAAGCAAAACGCGGGAAGGCAAGGCAAGGCATGAAACAAGAAATACTAGCCTCAGGTCAGATGAAACCGACCTTCCCTGCTGTGTAGCCAGATAGGGCGTATCTATAAAGTGCAATAGACCTTGATGCTTGATGACCGCCTCCTTGGAGAGCAAAGTCGACCTGAGCTGTCATGTTTCTCCGGCAAACCTGTCGGCAGAACTGCCATTCCAGCGCCAAGTGTCGAACCGTCCCACAGCCTTGAATCGTACCCTTCAGGACAGCCGTTAAAGCCCGCTAGTGCGTCTGTCGCTCTCTTCCCTCCCCACCCTAACCAATTGCTATTCTCAGTCATGAACCCCGACGATAGCCAGGATATCGAGTCTTTGCCACCCCCGGCATACTCGGAACAGGAGTTCGACCAAAAAATTTCGAGCGCTTTGCAGGAATCCTTGACGCTTTCGGATGATCAGGAGTGGGAGGAATGGGATGAGGCGAAATTTGAAGCAGCGGCAGCCGCCTATGCTCGGGCAGAGTCAAAGAAACCGAATGTCACCTACCCACCAGACAAAAAATCACCCTATTCTACTGGTCAATCCAGCTCTGCTGGTCCGTCGAGACACGTTACAAATGGTCTCCCAGATGGTGTCCAACCGCCCTCTTCTGCCAGTAGCAGCTCTTCTCGAGCTCATTCTTCACCAAGTTATTCAGCTACTCCTGCCAGTTCATCATCACAGCATAACATCACTACACCGTACGAGGAAGAGGAGCACGGGTCGTCGACGCCGCCACCTGCATTCACCGGTGTCGGTCCATCTCTAGATGGGCCTCCATATGAAGACGTCGTACGTTTGGAATACGCCGGCAATTACGATGAGGATGAAGTTGGTTCATCGTACTCATCCCACCGGTCGTCGTCATCCTATACACAAACCTACGAATACATTCCCCCTCCACGACCACCATCAGCTGCTACTACTGTAACATCTGACTCGTCCTATGTTCAGGACCCTCGATCACTCCCCATACCCTCAAGAGCAGATGAACGAGGTCATTTTACTGCTCCCAGTCCAGTCGACTATGCTTCGTCGAGAGCGTCGCAGGTGCCCCGAATGAATTTTAATCCTTCGGTAGCGTATAAGCGCGAACTCGGGAGTGAGAGTGGCAATCCCACGAATCTGAATGCCTCACAGAGACCGTCACAGGGTGTTATCGATGCTAGTGCATTCTATAAGTGCGTAGTACTCCAGTCTCATAGCCTATCGATAAACTCACTTTCCGCAGCTCCTCTGTTTCTGCCTATTTGAGTCCAGTGAAACCCGGCACGAACAATTTTGCGCCGCGCTCATCGTATGTACTCAAAACAGCTATCAAGGACTTTCTTATTGATATTTTCCTCCAGTACAAGATTTTCGACCATGGAGCCCATGCAGCACAACACTTCTGGAAGAGTGCAACGGAACTCGTGGATGCCGCCAACTGTTTCACCAAAGCCCACGTATCCTGCTTCTGGGATGCATCCCTCGTTAAATGCAACCCAGTTCCCACTTCATCCTTCCCATTCTTCTTACAGTTCGGGCACCGACTCAAGGTTCAGTGAGCCTCGCTGGGCTACCTCAGAGCAACAATTCTCCTACATGAGATAATGAAAGGGAGCGACAACATTTCTGTACGATATTTACTTCGCTCGTTAACTTATACGATGGTCGGATGGATACTCTATGTACACCCTCTGTGATCCTATCTGTACAAAATCTCTTTACTGTATATCACCAAACAAGATTTTTTGCATGGGTGGAACTTTGGAAGGTACCGCAGTGACTTGATCGATTGACTACGCGATGACTCGAGCTCGCGGGATTTGTCCCACGAACTCGTACTGCTCTTGATCTCCACCTCGATGGCCTCGCAATCAAACCCTAGTCAACCAACCGGTGGCGCAATAGAAGCCGCCGAACGACGCCGGCGAGAAGCAGCCCAGCAAACAACCCTTGCGCAGGACAGAGCTGAACATGAACGACGACAGTTGTTTCGAAGACTCATTGACCCTGGAATTATGCGCCCGAATTCCCAGCCACAGGCACTGGAATCACTCCGAGTACACCCAATTTGCGTTGCTGCCCCAATATCCTCCCATTAATGCTCCACGTCATATAGACAATCAACAGGCTGTGTCAAAACATCCTCAATGAGCCTGAGAACACAAAATTCCATCGCATAAAGACGACAAACACGAAAATCCAGAAGGATGTTGTTACACCCAAAGGGACTGTCGAACTCCTTCGTGAAGTAATTCACTCCTACCTCGCATGTTACATTTATATTGACGCTCTTTCAGCTTGGTTTCCGGCCCGAAGTAAGTGTTTCATTCAATTATATATAGAACATATCGAATGCAATGAGTTAAGGTCGAAGACTTCCAACCATACTACATTTTCAATCTCTCGCGGTTGACAGATTTGCGCACTGGTTCCAAGATCATCAACGACGCATTACAGCTGCATACTGAGAAAGAGGAGCGTACTGCAGCAGCGAGACAGGCAGAGAAGGAAGCTAGAGAGCAAGCTGCCGAAAAGGTGGCATTGTTTTCACTCCCAAAAGTAATTTCATTATTCATCGATTCGTCGTTACCCAGGTAAAACTTGCCTACATGGACGACCGCAGAGCGAAGTCGGAATTGGACGAAAGGGAGAGGCAAAGGCGCGAGGCTCTGGCAGCCCTTGCTGCCCGAAAAGCAGAGCAAGAGAGGCAGGAAGCAGAAAGACAGGAAGCAGAAAGGCAGGCAGCGGGAGCCCCGACAGTTGAAGTTGATTCTGCAGAAGAAGCAAGAGGCGACATCACCCCTTCTACCCGGACCTCTTCGCGTACCATGCCGGGAGGCCAGACCCTTTCTAGCCATACTCTAAGGCATAGAGGGAGTCCACCACCTTACGAAGAGGACGATGATTGATTAATCACAGATTTCTGACATTATGATGTATATACAGCGTAATCCACATGAATAAATACAAATGAACGCGTTTCTATGCAACTGGGTACACTATGACGGTCTAGTAGGAAGTGGCGGCAGTGGGGGACGTGGTGGCATAGGGAACTTCTTCGATAAAGATGATATAGAACTTGGATCTTCTTCGGAAGCTGTGAATGTCGGATCAGCCAAGCAGACGAGAGGCTTGAAAATCTACTCACTGGCATTGATAGCCCGTACTCGTTGGAGAACTAGGCTTTCGCGCTTTCGTGGGGTGTATCTCGATGGCGTGGCAGCGGAGGTTTCCGGGGCTTCCGGGGCTTCGTACCTGCTGATGGCAGGTCGCCTGGAAGGAACCGAGAGTGAGATTGAGCGGGAAAGGACCCCACCCGTTCCTTGTTCATCTACAGGTGCTAGATGCGTGGGGCTCGACCGTGTTGGCAACCGGGAAGAAAACGATGATGCGGATGAAATTGATCTTCGCAGTGGTTGGCTGATTGGACTTGCAGACGGTGAATTGTTATGAGAAGATTCAACTTCAGGCTGTGGTCGAGGAGGAAGAGGTTGTGATGGTGCAGGCCCAATAGTTGATAATCGGTAGTTTGGTCTTGGTGGAAGACCCCTCGTCGGCGATACAGAACTCAATGGCCTACTTGATATAGAGCCTGATGTGATTCGCATTTGAGCTGAATCGTTGATACCCATGTCAAGCGTCCTCATGTCTTCCGTCTCAAAGCTAACCGACTTACGAAACGTCCCGCTGGGTGTATGTACCCTTGTGAATCCTGGAAATACCTCCTGGTGGAGCTGACGATGGGTTTTAGATGCTTTTTTGATCTTCACCTGGATTACTGGACGTCGAGACTCGAGAACTTCTCTGTGCAACTGAGCATGAGACTTCGTTGATCTTCTGGCCCGTTGTTGAGCACTTTGAGAAGTGACGGAGGCACGCGGTTGAACATGTGTCAACTTCTCCGACTTTGAAGTGCGACTGAAAGGCTGCATTTGTGGCTGAATGGTCGGCCACAAACAGAAATAGGGATACACCACAGGATCTACAAGAAGAAATAGAGTCAGATGGCGGGAAAACACGTATTCGCTATCACGTACACAGGTCGAAAGTGGGGTAACAAGCAGGATAGGTTAGTGACTTGGGGTCCTTGCTGTCCGCGACCTGTCCAGATACCGGAAGATAGAGCTCGAAATACGGATAGATAGCAGGATCTAGGGCAAGAAGTAAGGACAATTCATTTCCAAAAAAAAGTTACTTACAAAGGTCAAAGAACGGGTAGTGAATTTTTGCCTCTATGACGATGTATTTGCAGTCAACCTCGCCTGAAACTGGTGGGTACAACTCGAGATGGGGGTATACAACAGGATCTAGCAAACAGGTGTGAAAAAGTTCATCACTGTCTAAGCGGTGCCACGTACAAAGATTGAACACCGGATAGCGGACTTGACCAATAGCCTTGCCCTTGCCCTTGTCTGCCAACTCTGATACGCTCGAGGCCAACAGATAGAGTTCAAAGTGTGGATACACAGCAGGATCTAAAGCAAATGAGAATCAGTTGGAATTCATGAGTAAGGCATCAAATTCTGACAGGGATTGAGCACCGGATATTGGGCGTTGATATCCAATACAATATGCTTATAGTCTAGTTGACCTGACACTGGTGAGTAGATGTTGAGGTAAGGATAAACAGCCGAATCTAAGTAATTGTGGTGAGATGGACATTGAGTATTGGAGCACAATGGCTTACAGAGATCAAAAACCGGATACCGGACAGAAACCTCAATCCTGACATCTTTGCTATCTACTTGGCCAGACACTGGCGGATAGATATCCATGTGTGGGTAAACTGGCTCATCTGTTGATTAAAAACCCAGATCTGAGTGGTCATGAATGTGGGGAAAAGAATGGATACATACAAAGTGTGAACACTGGGTAAGGTGTTGAGGACTTCGTGACTCTTTGTGCTTCCTGGAGTGAGCTCTTCAAGGCAGTCTCACTGACAGCTGGATAGATGTTGAAATATGGATAGCCACTTGATCGTCCAATTTGCTGCTTTTCCGGAGGCGAGCTCTTCAAGGCGATCTTATTGACGGCCGGGTAAATGTCGAGGTATGGATAGCCACTTGATTGGTCAATTTGCCAGGTATCCACTGGTAGTGCAGGATACACTTCAAGGAAGGGATATATATTTTGATCTACGGTAATTGAGATAAGTTATTTTGGGGTGAAGTGCTTTGTTGAACACTTACATATGCAGATGACTGGATACCTGTTCAGCACACCACCATATGGAGCTTCTTCAATAGCTGCTTCGACTTCGTGAGATGGAACTATGGTCTCCTTTGTTGACGCAGGGTAAAGCACGAGGTTGGGGTAGCCAGACGACATATTGTTGCTCTTACTGCCAACAAACTTCTCCCTTTGAACGATCGGGATCGCGGGATAGATTTCCAAGTGAGGATACACTGCAGGATCTGGCAGAAGGGGTCAATATAGATGGAAAGATATCAAAGCCTACTCACAGAGATTGAAGCATGGGTATGAACTTTCAGACTTCACACTGATGACTTGCTCACTCAGTGACACAGAGGGATAAATCTCAACCAAGTTCCATGGGTAGACAGGCGAGTCTGTCTCATTGTAAGTAGAGGTTCACTTTTGCTCAAGAGCACATACACAGTCTAAATGCTGGATATGAGGGCTCCACCTGAATGATTACTGTTTTCTTTGCATGGTCTTCCTCACTGACAGCAGGATCTAATGAAATGGGATGTGAGTATTTGAGTCTTGTCAGGCAGACATAAGACATACATAGATTGAAGGACGGATAAACAGGTGCTGGGCGATCATTGCGCTGTGAGAGCGAGCATGCTGGGTAGATGTTTTCGAGATTCAGGGGATAGACCGCCTCATCTGGAAAATGTCAATGGTTTTCTTCGGGTCTCATTTGAGCTGCCAAATACTTACAAAGCTCGAAAGTGGGATACGATGGTTGGAGTCTAATATCAATGCCTTTGACCTTCAGAAGCTGGGAAGTATGTACTGCAGGATATATCCTTGACAGGTTGTACGGATACCCTGGGATACTCATGAGAGTAGAACCTCGACAGAAAGAGTTGAACATACCGTCCATCGGATGATTTTCGGGCTCACGTTGAGCTAACGGGTATATCTCAGTCAAGTTATGAGGGTAGACCGCGGGATCTAGTAAACTCATTAGCGTTTTTGAGAGGACGAACAAGTATCACTTACACAAGTTGAAGTAGGGATAAGATGTCACCATAACAGATATTTGCCTTCGCACTGATTGAGTCCCATATGGCCAACCGTGCTTCCACGGTCGAGTAGTTGGAGCAGATTGGTAAGGCCAATTGTGGACCCAAGGCCTTCCGTTATCCGCAAGTGATTGATACGGCCAGTTATGTGTCCAAGGTTCGCTCGTAGGTCTAGCGGGGCTCCTGGTAAGGTATGGCCAGCCATAGG
Organism: Moniliophthora roreri; assembly: GCA_001466705.2. Classification (NCBI taxonomy): domain Eukaryota; kingdom Fungi; phylum Basidiomycota; class Agaricomycetes; order Agaricales; family Marasmiaceae; genus Moniliophthora; species Moniliophthora roreri. The sequence continues at coordinate 234,875 of LATX02000184.1, forward strand.
ACCATGGTGCATTTGATAATCCTGAGCTGCCTTCAGCTTGAGATTGGTAGGGCCAGTTGTGTGCCCAAGGCCCATTCGATGACTCTTCGGGTATTGCGCTATCAGAACGGGACAGGTTCTGTACTTGAGTATTCACAGAAGGTTGATAGGGCCAATTGTGCGTCCAGGGTTCACTTGGAGATCTAGCAGTGCGGTATGGCCAGCTGTGGATCCATGGTGCATTGGAAGGCTCCATCGCGTTGTACGGCCAGCCATGAGCCCAAGGTAATGTATGAACGGGGTCATCAATATCAAACGCTCTGTGTCCAGCATCCGGGGTGTGCACATAGAAAGGGGTAGCAGGACTGGGAGGATAGAACAGCGGAGCACCCCACGAAGTAGCTGTCGAAGGTGTTGGAGGTCTGCTGAATTCTCCGCGATCACCGAGATGTATTGACCTCGGTCTGCCGACGGACTCCATTGGTGATGCCGGCCACGACGCTGGGCCCCAAGACGTGGCGGTCGATGGTGTACCCGGTCGGCTGAAGCAGAGTCGATAAGCTAAATCTACTGAAGAAACCCGACCATCACTGAGCGGTGAGGATGGATATTCTGATGGAGGACCCCAACTGGTCGCCGTGGAGGGGGTGAGAGGTACATCGTCGAACTGGCGCCAAGCAATGTCCGGTGTGAGTAAACGGATTGAACTGGCTACTGGAGAAGGTAGAGTATAATCTGAAGGGCCGAATGAAGTTGCAGTGGTGGGAGTGAGGCAAACTGAACCCTCCACTCGATTGGCGAGATGGACAGAGGGAACACGGTCCCAAGACGTGATTGAAATTTCATCATCATCCCCAGGGCCTTGGGACGACACTGACCAAGCAAAGTCTTCCAGATTGATTTCCCCGTCCCCAACGGTTTCCATGGAATCGTCAAGAGGTAAGGTATTGGGCATATTGGCGGGCTCAAGGCTAGTCTGTCCTTGCTTCAACGCCAGCGCTGTCGGCGTAAGTGATGCACTGGCACGCCAGTTTTTGACGCGATTCTCCAAGTCGAGTTTGGCTGTTTGTGGCTCATCCTCCTGGAAGATGGGAGAGAGTGCTTGGGAAGCACTTTGTTCGGGAGGCGTCAATGCTATCCGATCTCGGGAGGGAGGACGGGAATATGACCTGACGGAAAGTGAATCCAACCGGTCTACCAATGATAGCTTTTTGGGTGTATGGTGACGGGCAGTTGTCTGCGGAGCGATGGAGACAGATGAAGCTTCGTCCTCATTGGGAGTGAAATAGTCAAGGTCCGTGACTCTACTATCCTGTCGGAAATGTGCGACGGAGGGAGCTGTGGACGGGGCTACAGAGACAGGAACGTCTACATGATCTCTATGGGCAGAAGCCATCCAGGAGGAGTACCACCGCGCAAACCGTAAGTCGATATCGAATTCAATTTTTCCACAGATGGGTGGTCGTTGTGAAGGCGAAGATTCAAGGAACGGACTCCACACCATCTGCCATGAGTCATCGGAGATTCGAGGGGTAGAAACAACGCCGTTCTCTGAAAAGTGAAAATAAAGACAGAGGCCAGTTGTGCTGGGAAAATTGAACTCGCGCGCAATCGCTGACAACTGGCCGTACATCTAGTCATTGTGAAGGTTATTGGTTATGTGGTTGCGTTGATTCCGAGATCACTCACAGTGGGGAAAAGAGGCATCAGCATTCCCTGAGCAAGCCGGTGACGGGGACCCAAAGATAAGGTATGTCCCAGCTGGCCATGCTCCTGCAAAAGAATGGAGGGAGGAATGACGATGATGAAAGATCTGGAACTCCGTTGGACTGTCCTTTCTTTACTCTCTCGAAGTCCTGAACTGTGATAGAGTAGAGACGGGCCACGTCGAAGCCGTACGCTAGCAGACTCAAGGCCAGGATGATGAGGAGAGTATTGAAGGTAGTCGGACTCTGCAGTATGTGTTTCCATGCCTCCTGCGACTGAAGCTGAGGTGCTAGGTAGCGTGTAGGGTCCAACTTGTTCAGAGTTCGTCTCTGGTGGACTCAAAGGCACGCCGCGCGGAAATTCGAATGGGGAAGGCTTGTGGAACGGCGAAGCTGTGAGTCGGGACATTACACCAGGTAACGACGAAACGGAGACCAAATAAAATAAGAAGGAAGAAAGGTGAAGGATGGGGGAAAAGGTCGAAACGAGCAACTGGGCTTTTAGTAAGTGTTTACCTGGCAAAACACAGCGGAAGATATGCCCTCAGTGATTGATGAACATGATGGCTGTGATGGATCTAGAGCACTTAGTGAACACTTACTGAAGAGATGGCGAGGATCCCAACAAGGGCCACTCTACTCTGATTGGAGAGAGGATTATTTTGAGAGCAGAAGTTGGCAGCTCGGCGCCCGTTCTGCTAAGAAAAACGACCGAGATGAAGGGGAAAATGAAGAAACGGGAACCGGTAACGCGTTGCAACGAACTTTCCGAGCAGTGGACATTCCAACATGGTGGCATGACGAAAGAACGGCATCCGGGTGGCGGCGTTTTATTGCGGTAAGCGGGAACCCGGACCAGACTAACTCTTTTTCTCACGTATCCGGCGCGTTCAGTGTTCACACCCTCGACACTTTGCACTCAATCTTGTCAAAAATGGAGGCTCAGCTTTCTCAAGTATCCGCTCTGGACAATAAATCCAAGCCACAAGCTCTTATTACCATCATAAATTCTGTAGTTTCTCGGACAGATACATCTGCTGTCGCCACCGATCTCCACACAGTAGTAGACTATGTCGTCAACCAGGAATCCGTTGGTCTCGTTGTTGGGCGACAGGTTTTGTCTGAACTTGTCAAAATGATCGGTGAGGGGGCTATAACAGATCCTGACGTGAAGAAGCGCGTTGTCGAGGACACAATCTCGACCGTTCAACCAAAGATTGTCAGTTATGAGGAACAAGTGAGTGACAATCTGAATAAACTTGGATACACTTGCTTCATCTTTTCCAGGTTAGCACCCTCAGATTTCAACTTGCAGATATACTGGAAAATGAAGAAGAGTGGAGTGAAGCTGCAAGAGTACTCATGGCGGTACCTCTAGAATCATCACAAAGGCAAGAGTGCAAGTTTTGATTGGACGATAGTCATACAACTTACTAAGATAAACTAGAGCCATGCCAGATAGTGAAAAAATGCGCATTTACGTCCGGATTGTGCGACTCCTGCTAGAAGATGAAGATTCTACAATGGCCGAAACATATTTCAATCGTGCACAGGGTCTCGTTCATTCAGCCAATAATCGAGAAACCATCCTCCAGTTCAAATTATGCCAGGCCAGAATCAGCGATTACACCCGAAAGTTTCTCGAAGCTGCAAGGGGCTACCACGAACTTAGCTATGCGGGAGAGATTGACGAAGAAGAAAGACGATACATGTTGTACGTCCCAACGCATCTCTGCCCGATTCACAACTTCTCAGTTTGATTACAATAGATTGGCCGCCGTTACCTGCGCAGTTCTTGCTCCCGCTGGTCCAAATCGATCTCGCATTCTCGCTTCCCTATATCGCGACGAACGAACAAGTGAACTTCCCACATACAACATTTTGTCCAAAATGTTCTTCGACCACATTCTTCGATCCGCCGAAATCCAAGAATTCGAGAAGACATTGAAACCGCATCAGCTTGCGAAGATTGCATTGTCCTCCAACGATCACGTAGCCGCCGTTGATGATGATGAACCACCTTTCGCTGAACTCAGCGGAGGAGCCCGTGCTCGGAAAGGCCCAACAACAGTGCTTGATCGAGCTGTCATGGAGCACAACCTTCTTGCCTGTTCGCAGGTCTACAACAACATCACTTTCCGTGGTCTTGGTGCACTCCTTGACCTGACTCCAGCAGCAGCCGAAACTATGGCAAGGCGAATGATTGAACAGGGTCGTTTGCGCGGTTCAATCGATCAGGTTGACAAGTTGATATGGTTCGAGAAGAACCGGGAGGAAGATGACGCTCAAGGACAGGCTGGTGGCCTTGGAGATGTTGAAAAGGCTGAGGACACCGGAGCGCCATTTACAAAACGATGGGATGCCCAGATACGAGTGACAGCTGCCAATGTGAGTCGATTGACCTTTTTCTCCGACGTGGCATTCTGATTCGAGCAACGGTTAGGTTGAGAGTATTGTACATCATTTGGCAGAGAAGGGGCTAATTAGATCGCAAGCATGAAGGGTCCGCCAGTGAAGCATGCATCGATATTACATGTCTAGCAGTATGATAGTCCTTGCTTGGTCGGTCATTCCTTTTTACGCTTTTTTGCACGTTCCCGTTTTGTTTCCAGTTCGTGCCATTCACCCTCTAGAGTGGCCAGGCTACAGATGTATAATTAGAGAAGTCACATGTATTAACAACGAAAATATGCGTACCCGACTGGTTTCTCGGCTGGCGGTTCCTCAGTGGTGAAGTATGGCGCTTGCATGGCGTCGATGGCATTGATACGGCGAGACGGGTCATACTCAAGAAGTCGCTCGGCAAGATCCAGAGCAGCAGGGGACATCCACCTTGAATAGTTGAACCGTCAGCTGGTGTGGAAGAGGAAGAAGAAAGACACCACGTCACTTTTGAAATAGTTCCCGAAAGTGGTTTGGAACGATGTCCTTTGGTCTGACAAGTTCGTACCAGGGCAAGTTAGCGACCTCGGCCCACCGTTCACGGTCAGGTGTTCCGATAATACGGTATATCACGTCAAGCTGTGATATTTCGTCGTTTCCTTGGAAAACTGGCTTCTTAGTGAAGAGTTCGAGCATTATACACCTTGACAAGGAGATGAGTTTTAGACAAATATTGTAGGAAATGACATACCCAGCGCTCCACATGTCAACTTCTGGACCATAGATAGTGGCTCCGAACAGTAGTTCTGGCGGTCGATACCACAACGTGATTACACGGTTAGTGTAATCCGCTCGACGCCGTTTCTGGTAGAACCGTGCCAATCCAAAATCACCAAGCTTGAGTTCTCCGCGATTATTAATAAGGATATTCGACCCTTTGATGTCCCGATGGATGACGCCCTTGTGGTGTAAATATCCTAGGCCAGCCAACATCTGGTGACAGAGCGACTTCAAATGCGCTTTGGAGAACATGAACTGTGTCTGGGACAATATTCCTGTCAAGTCATGATCCATATACTCAAAGACCATGTAAACAGAACCTATAAAGGCCATGAGCTCAGATGTCGAAGGCATTGAACGAGAAACAGCTTACCGCTAGACACCATCATCTCGTGTAACCGCACGACATTATTATGACGCAAGGACTGGAGCAATTTGATCTCTCGCATCGCAGTAACTGGGAAACCTTCTTTCTCTGCCTCCATCCGAATACGCTTCAACGCAACATGAGCTCCAGTGACGGTGTTGCGGGCTTTGTAAACCTTCCCAAAGGTTCCTTCGCCAACTTGGCTGACAATCACATAGACCTCACTCTGAGCGACAGGAGTAGGTGGCATAGCAACTGTGGTCACTGGGTCAGGGGAATCAAGCTCTAGCGGATTTTGAGGACGTGCGGGATTATGGTATTCCCAGCTGTCAAGTGGAACAGGATCCCACTCGTCGTACCTGGTTTCCGGTACGTGTGTCGACCAAGATGTACCATTAGGGTAACGATGCCGGGGATCGTTCGTGGGTTGTTGGCCATGGGTTGGATGATGTATGTGTCCAGGATGTTGGTTGTGTGCCGTGCGCGCCGGATGTTGGCTGTGCGCCGGATTTGGAGGGTCGTATTCATCCCTTCCTCGATACTCCACCTCAACCATGCTTTCTTCATATCGGTGCTCTTGTATATGGTTTGATGAACTGGAATCAGCACTGATATCCATATCATCGTCATCTCCAGGAAAAAACCTCTTCAACGAGGATGAAGCTGCTTGGCCAATAGGCTTAAAACCAGCCTTGCCTGAGGCTACTCGAGAACCTGAAGGGATTACATCGACTGCGACGCTCGAGGAATAAGAGTTGGAAGTTGGGTGCTGTTCATACTCAGGACGGGATGAAAGATGCGGAACAGGAGGAGGTGGCATCTGTTCGACGCTTGGAGCCGCAGTAATAGAAGACTTGCGTCGAGCACCATTTCCTCGATTCCCCTTCTTCGGTCGTTGTTCACTTCGGGAGAAAGTTCCTGTTGATGCCGAAGCAGTGGGCAGACGATGGACGGCGCGTGGTTTATCGAATGGGCTCTGGGACCTGCTCCTCTCAGAGCTAACTGTGGAGACGGAAGATACACTTTTTCGGCGTGCCTTACGATTCCGATGAGAATGTTGTGATGCGGGTGATACAGAATGTCTGTCCTTGTAGTCGTCTCGCCTTCCTCGACGGGGAGACTCGTCGTGAGGTATAAACGGACTAGATTCCCTCCGCAGGCGCTTCGGGGCCGGTGATGAAGAGCGAGAGCGACTTCGATCTCGAGAAGAGTAGTGGGAATGATGTGAACGATGGGAGTAATGAGACTCTGCAGGGGACCGTGAACGTGATCGTGAACGAGCACGAGCATGCTTTTTTCGTGAAGAAAATTTCTCGTTCCTCTCAGACGTATAGTTGTCTCTCCTTTGCCAGCTAAGAAGTATCGGTCAGCAAACCAAAAAAAAAAAGAGGAAAGGAAGGAGCTACCCACTTGTTTAGGTGGCTATCGTCATTTCTCCAGTCCTTCTTGCTTTTATTGTGATTGTAGTGTTTCTTTTGATTGCCTTTGTGTTGCTTGCCATGCCCATTGTGTTTTTGGGGGTGATGGTGGTGACGGTGGTTGTGTGACTCGTCGCGGTGAGACGATTTCCAGCTCTCGGCTGGTTCCCAAGAACGTTCAGGTGCAGGGCTTGGGGGACGATCCCAACTATCCCTTTCCTCCCAGACTCGTCTACCACTTTGTCGATGCCTTGGCTCCCAACCCATATCAGAGACTCGGTCCGGTTCTCTCTCTCGTCTATCCTCTCGATGCCACCTCACATCCCGGTCTTCGACTTCTCGTTGCCGAAAACCTCGTTCAATGTCGCGGTCGATGTGTTGTTGTGCTGCGTGATCTTCTTCTGTCCAACGTGGATAAGGGGCGGCTCTGTCATCATATGAGGGTTCTGGCGGTGGATCCCAAACAGCAGGTGACTCTTGGTAGGAAGACGAATATCCACGATCATGTCGAGCGGGCCACTCTTCTCGTTGTTGTGTGTATTGAGATTCATTTCTGCGACGACCAGACCAGCCTGAATCCCTCGTGTCACCCAAATTGTACTCCTCCCTTCCTCCACCTCTGTTATAGCTAGCATGGTAATTATATCGATCTTCTGAGGGCTCCGAACGCCATGAATCTTGTTCATGAGCAGTTCGAGACGTCGAGGGCTCTCGAACCATGTCGTACGAATCTCTCCTGTTGGAAATTGTAGTTCTGTAGCTGTCGGAGTGATGTGAGTTAGAATGAAAACGCGAGTACGACTCCGAAGAGTGCGAGTCATCGCCTCGCGACATTAAATGTTGACCATCGTCTTGGCCTTTATTGCCTCTGGGTTTCCTACGATGTCGACCTTGTGAGGGCATGGACGAGAGGAAAGAATTTGAACGGGTCGGGTGACGAGGTGTTACGTAGGACAGTGGATGGTGAAGACTCGCAAGGCTTTGCCTATTGTCAAAGGCACGTCCCAGGCGATAAATATCCACTCAAGGTCTTGACTGCTGAAATTTCTGTTCAAAAGATTTGATCCATAAAAGATGAAATGTGAAACAGTAAGTTTCCCATACGTGGCCAGCTCGTAGAAGAGGCATGCACTGACCTTAATCCAATTTCGTCCGCTATGCCGCAATGACAAGCAAATTATGCACTTCCAAGGTGATAGTCCAGTGAATAGCGTGAAGTGATGCAAGTCAAGGAAAAGTTGACACCAAGTAGGCACCGCGCTCGAGCTCTGACATCAGCTATATACCTCCATTCTCTCAATATCTGTCTCAAAAACCTCATCTTTGAGGTCAGTAAACCAGAACGATAGATGGAACAGTTACGACTGAATAGCTGACAAGGATATGAAAGGAATATGGTAGGCAAGCATTTAGCATTGTCTGCTCAGCTGCCGGCCCATTCTGTTAGCGTGCTCAACTAGATAGCAAAGTACCCCTACCTGTATACAAAAATCATCAGGTCAGTGGTAATACTAAATCATTGACAATGACAATCGGGGCTCCTTCAGTAACATACAACAAAAATCACCCTCGTGAGATTTTCGACTATGTGGTGGGGTATGAGATACTATTAAGGAGTGTACTACGTATACAAATTATCCGAATCGCGAAAGAACGACTACCATAGGATCCTTCCCTTCCCAAGCTCTTCAGGGTAAAGCGTTTCGAAGTCGTGGTCCCCTCGGCCTGAAAGCTGAGGATGGATCCATTCTGGAGCCTAAGAGCGATTGAGCAGGCTTAGGGGAGACCGGGTTCATCGGACGATTTGGACCGAACGTTCCAGCCGTCATATGGGAAACTCCAGTCAGTTGAACACTCTGACGCGGGTTTCGTATCTCCAAGGATTGCGCACCGGATTCCGTTACGATGTTCTCATTGCTGGTCCGCACTGTGGTTGCAGAGATGTCGGATGGTGACGGTACTGAGAAATGACTTCGTTCGGGAGCGGAAACTGGTGGATGGGAGTAGAAGGTGTACACAGTAGCTACGGCACTACGTTCCTCGCTCCCATCCGGCGAAGTAAAATTGGTTATCACTGTCAGTTTGGGGCGGGTTCCTCGGGAAAATTGTCGAGTGAGGTGTGCTGGTACTGCACTGAGTACTCCGGCCGAGGGTTGCACAAAAAGCACATCTTGTCCATCGGCGGCCCCTTCTGAAGCTGGCCTGGACAACACTTCGCTTAGCAATCCCGGGGGAACGATGTGGCGGAGATACGGATGACTTGAACGCGTTGCCAACTGAACTCGGGCATTTCGAACGCTGCGTTCGCCTGCGGAATCGACACTTGCCGCACTGCGAACAGTGGGTACCGATGGAGAGCGATGGAATTGTAGGATGCCGTTGCTATCAGAGGTTGCAGGAGAGCGGGTTTGGCCCTGAAAATCAGAGGGCGGTGCGGGTGGTAGAGGGTATGGCGCCCCGACAGGCGTCGGATGAGGTTTCTCGGTCGAAAGGGGACTTGTATATTGCTGAGCAGGCACTCTGCTTTCACTGCTAGGGGACGCAGAACAACCGAAGGTAACTGAAAGACCTTTCAGTAAGATTAGCATTGGGTAGAGGACTGACGTACTGAGAACAGAGATACTACCAATCACGAGAGGTATGTATTGGTCTATCGTCTTCAAAGGGACGGCTGTAGGAGCGATTGCTAGTACTTCGAGAAAAAGAAGCGACCATGCCCTTCTCAGTCGACTGTCCCAAAGAAGATCGGCCGTTGCCCGGGCTCTCTCATGACTGGCGCGAGGGAAAAGGATGACCGAGAAGCGAATGATGAAATACAGCTCAAAGAACATGTACAGCAGCGAGGACACGACAGATGCTGCAACAACGCTGTACCAATTTTGTGAGCTAAGACAGGGTCTCAAAATCAAATATCTTACTGTTTTCGATAACACAGTGGTATTCCAAGATTCTGGGGGATGCTGCAGATAGGCATGAGTAACAGAACTGAGATGACTTCGAAGTAGGGTGTACTCCACGGTTCCGGTATTCAATGCACCATTTACGAGAATCATAACTAATAAAAATTCTCAGTATGTATACAGAAACGATTGCACAAATCCACGCACCAAACAACACCACTGACCAAGTAATCATCATAAATGATTCCCACCGTGGCACCATCAAGCGGTGTAGGGCAATAAGCAAAATGATGAGTCCGACCAGACGCCCTAGTTTGGCTGCCATCATACCCCATGATACGAAAAACGCTGGGCAATACTATACAAAATGATGCAGGATGGATAGGTGATGCACATACCACAGGATCCCTCCGTTTTCAGCGACGTTAACGAAGCCAGATCAGCTACACTCCCCAAAGCAAAGCAAATGAACATGATGAACAGTAAAATCTGAACACCGGTGTCGTTATCCGTAGTCATCCCTGCCTTCTTATTCCCAAAACTCGTCCTCTTTGACTGGGTCTCGACATCGTAACGCGTTTCAGGACGTGGGCGTCGTATACAAAACTGTAAAACCTTGTTGCTCAGAGAGGAGCATAAGCACTGAGCAGCCACTGCAAAAAGGCATCCAAGAAAGAAGGCGGAAACTACGTTGCTTGATCCATGAAGTCAATACTTGATAAAGTTCCCGCTCATTAAGGGTACTTACAAATCGAACAAAGTGCTTGCGGGAGGGTCTGTAATGGATCTAGCACTCAGTGAAGATCCTGAAGTTGAACGAACATTGAGCATGGGTGAGCCAGCACCAAGCTACGAAGGAGAAAAGTAAAGAATGGCGAATGGGTAGGCGCTGTCCGAAGGGAAAGGGAATCCAGTGCCTCGGATAAATGATTGAATTCATACTCAAACCTTTAAGAGGGCTGAATGGCTACATGCAGGGAAAATGAGGGTAATCATGACGAGCCGGAAGAAAGATAGCATTCTAACTCCGCCCCATTGATCGTTGTTACTGCTAAAGTCGTGTTGGACTCGCGCGCGTTTCAGAGTACCTTGCGAAGGCAGTGTGATGGGAGCGACCCAAAAGTTGGGGGTGGTCCATGGACTGCGAACATCCAGAACGCGATCATCATTGGATCAGCGTGGGGTTAGGGCTATTACCGTAACCGCGGGCAGATATGGCACGTGCACAAACTCACTTTCTTTCGCGGCCGACCCATCTCGGTCAAGTGAAGTCTCCCTTCTTCCCTTTCCGCCCTTCCAATTCGCGTATTTTTCTGGGAATAGACTGCACAGGGAGCTAACTTGTGTTTAGTGGTATATTCTCAGGTATTTGGAAATGTTTGCGAAAATTGTCTGGTGCTCACTCTAGGAATTTATCGAATGCAGGAGCCTCGGTCTATTGCGTGTATTAATTGAGAAACAGGGCACCTTTTGCCCAGCATGACGACAAATCCCATCGACCCGATGATACATGTGGCTGTAGCAGGGGACTTTGAGCCACGAACGGCGAAAATTGCAGATCCCGCAGTTGGTGCGTGCCTGTATGATCTCGTCTGGCTCATAGCTCATAAGGTAATCACCACAGATCTCAAAACCAAGCATGCATTTGCCTGCGAAATTCGAGAGATGCTAGACACAACTCGGGACTCTGAATCCACCCGCGTATTACATTTTTTGATTCCGACACTCTTGGAACTCCTCCGGAGTGGCGAACCTTCGTTTCGCAAGGATTCCCTGGAATACCAGTTCCGCCGTGTGCTCATCGAAATTCTACATCGACTTCCTACGTCCGAGGCCGCTCGCCCTCATGTAAACCCCATATTCGACTGTCTATTTCACCTATTGCGTCACGACAATGAAGACAATGCTGCCCTGTGCAGTAAAGCACTTATTGACCATGTCCGTAATTACAGGTGCCTCACCGAGGAGAGGCTCACAGAATTCACTGCCATATTCCAAGAAGCGCTAAGCAAGATGCCTGGTCTCGTCACTGAGTTGCTTTCCGAAGACTCTACCGTCATGGATCCCAATGTATCCCTTCCAGCGCTACGAAGCTTCAAATCCCTCGCAGAAATGGGATTAGTTATGGTCATGTTCCAGCGTGCTACACGAACGATGGCCCCTGCAGTCAAGAACACGATGACACCCAGTCTTGAAGTGGTGGAGTTGGAGTCGTCGGCTCAGAAGAAGGAACGGGACGATTGCGAAACTATGGGTGGCATTTGGGCAGGAATGGCATCGACCATCAAGAACGCTGCTGCCTACACAGATTTTATCAGCGCTCAGATCAAAGTTTGTATAGGCCATTGACTATGTCTCCTCTCTCGCTAAACTTCCACTTACCAGCTCTTATCATACCTACTTTACATCACGAAGCATACAAGCGATCAGCCAGAGTACGGCGAGCGTCTGACATTGGCTGCCTTGCGACTTCTACAAGATTGTCCTGCCACCTCTGTAAACCTTCGGAAGGTATGAAAAACTTGCTGTAAAAACATGTGCGAATTCTCACCATATCTCCTAGGATTTGATGGTTGTGTTTCGCCATCTTATTAGCACACCGCACCGCCGTATTCTTGCTGGCCAGATCGATAAACTGTTCGACGAAAGAATACTTCTTGGGACAGGTCTCGGGAAAAGGGAGATGTTGAGGTGCGTTTATTGCTTCCATATACATGGCTTATACATCATCTCCAATAAATATGTAGAACTGGCGTCTATACTGCTGTTGCAGACCTTTTCCATCATCTTCGCGGTGAGCTCACCTTTGCCCAACTCACCCGTCTCGTTCATATGCACCTCCGCCTCTTGCATAATCGGACAATCGGGACTCAGGTGCACATCCTGTGCGCCAAAATTCTTTTTGGCACGCCCGACACAATCGTCGTGAAAGAATCCTCGGAGAATGCTGCCCGCCTACTGGAAGTAATCGTGGATAGTTGTCTGGATCGACTAGATGCATTGATTTTTGTGCATGATGAACTCTTAGCTTCGACAGAGCGAAGAAAAGATAGAGAAGCCTCTGTCCAAGATGTTGTTTCTATCGAACAGGCTCGTCCAATAGGAGGTGCCTCGTTTGCTGTCGAGAAGACGGAGGAAGTCATAGCAGGTATGTGGCGAGCATCTCCTCAGAATGCCTTGGTCTGTTAATACTTGTCTTAGAATCTCGTGTACTGTTCAGGCTGTTCCTGCACGGCTTCCGGTTGGCTCTTGGTAACATGAAGAAGTGCAATGCTCCCCTAGCCGATGGCACCCTTATTTTCAGGATGTTCGAGGGCTGCATCAAGTGCATGTCATATCTTGAAACAGATTCTCGAGTGAACGAGAACAACGACACCGCGGACTGGTTCGCAATGATCCTGCTAGAGATCAATCTGCACGTCTTCCAGGAAGTATGGACACACAAGATTGGATTCTTCTTTGAATGTGCGCAGAAGAAGGTGGTCTTGATGAACATCTGCCAAGTACTGTTCGCAAAGGAGTCCACTTCTCCCACATTACTCGCAATAGTCCTGAAGTTCTTGGTTGATCGCTTGCCTGAACTCGGAGAGTACGATGATCTGAAGGCAGCGGCCACAATCCGTCTTTTCAAGATGGCATTCGGCGCAGTGGCAGCACATCCTGTCAGTAACGAGCCCATTCTGGCTTCCCACCTCGCTAGGCTCTTGATGGACTGTTTCCCACTCGCCACAAAAGCTTCCAAGCCAACGCATTATTTTCATCTACTTAGAGCGTTATTCCGAGCCATCGGAGGAGGCGGAGGAAGGTTCGAGTTACTATATAAAGAGGTTCTCCCACTGCTTCCCGAGATGCTGGACTGCCTCAATAGGCAACTTCAAGCTACTGAGGGACCGACGAGGGATATGATTGTCGAGCTATGCTTGACTGTTCCTCTCCGGTTGACCCATTTGCTACCACATCTCTCGTATCTCATGCAGCCGCTTGCACTCGCGTTGCGAGGAACTCCAGAGTTGATATCGCAAGGTCTGCGAACTCTGGAATTGTGTATCGACAACTTGACACCAGACTTCCTCGACCCCACATTAAGCATTGTCTTGCGGGAGCTCATGGAAGCTTTGCACAGTCATTTAAAACCCCTTCCAGCCAATCATCAACTCGCTCATACCACCATCCGTATCCTAGGAAAGCTTGGTGGTCGGAATCGACGGCTGCTTTCCAAGGAGCCAGCACTTGAATATAGCCACCACTCCGATCCACCGAAGGTTACCGTGTCGTTTGGAGGAGTTATGCAAAAATTGTCGCTTCGACCAGCGACCACCCTAGCGTGTCGTGTCATGAACTCTTCGACGAACAGTGCTGATGTCGTTTCCGCTTGCGAATATTTGGAGAAGTCTCTTAGTCTGCTTGCCAACGAGGTGAGTTACGAGTTACATGTGACCTTCAATTTGATGTCAACCTCACATTGTGTGCAGGGTGTCAAGGGCCGCAACTCTGAAGATCTCTTTACCGCTGCTGTGGAGGCCGTATATGACGGGCTGCACCTTGCGGACACCAGAGGACGAGCAGAAACTTTCTTGCGCAATCTCTCTCAAGTGGTTTTCGACTCGGAGCTCCGTCGAGGATCAGCTCGGGAGTCGACTTCTCGGAATTCGCTGTTAAACCCCCTCTTGGACGCGATTCCTTGCACATTGGCTCGCGAAAATACTGAACAAGCAAGAGAAGCCGAAGCAGTGGTGAACTCGATTATCCAGGACCTCGTAGCATTGGCAAAACAGAACAACCTCACTACTTCTGAAATCTTCCCCATCCTACACCAAATCGCAAACCGCTTTTCCGCCCTCTGTTTTGACCATTCTTGGTCTAAGAAAGCAGCAGGTTGCACTGGTATCAGAATCATGACGACGACGCCGGAAGTTGGCGACAAATGGGTGCGCGATCGGGGTGGGGATCTGGTTCGTACCCTGCTCCACGTGTTGAAGGATCTACCCTCCGATTTCCCCGACGTTGAGAGCATCGCGGACCTGCTCACCACAGTTCTAAAAATCACGAGTCCTGATTTTGATTTGCGTTCTGGAGAGCAACCACAGGCCAAAGCCAAGTTACTCAACCTGGCAGGGATTTTCTTCCCTGAGTTGTCTAGCATCAACCCAGTCGTTCGACAAGCGGTTCAGCGATGTATTGGACTCTTGATCGAATTTGGTGGCCTTTCGGCGATGGACTTGCTTGCACCTCATCGGGAACGGATAGTGGTAGGGATTTATGCAAAACCACTGCGAGCTTTACCCTTTCCAATTCAAATAGGTATCATTGAGGCTGTTCGCTTCATGATCGGTCTGGAGCCTCCGCTGTTGGAGCTAAATGACGAACTCCTTCGTCTTCTGCATGAAACGTTAGCGTTGGCCGATGCTGACGACGCCTCCCTACTTGGCCGGAACAGCATTCGCCAAGGGACAATTGAGATGACAAAACTTCGAGTCGCCGCGATCAAGCTTCTGACTGCGTCTATGCCTCTCACCGACTTCTTTTCAAGGCAGCATCAGACCAGACAACGGTATGTATTGGATTTGTGATGAAAAGAATAGGCGCTCATTGAAAAATAGGGTAACTGGGGTGTACTTCAAGTCATTATATTCGCCTTCGTCGGAGGTCAAGGACGTCGCGCACGAAGGACTTAGGATGGTTTTACTCCACCAGAGCAAGCTACCCAAAGAGTTGCTTCAAACAGGACTAAGGCCCATCCTCATGAACTTAGCAGACCCCAAGCGCCTGTCGGTTCCTGGACTTGAAGGTCTCGCCCGGCTCTTGGAGCTGTTGACGAACTACTTCAAGGTGGAAATTGGACACAAACTTCTTGATCATTTTCGCTTCATCGCCGATCCGCAGATGTTGCAAGCCTCGTCGCGTTCTCCTTTGGGTGAAAACGAGGGCATCACCAAGCTGGTGAGACTTGCCAATATCTTCCATCTTTTACCATCCTCTGCCAACATTTTCCTGGAGGATCTTGTGAACGTCATCGTTCAAGCCGAGGCACAGATGCATTTCTCGGGAGCGAGTCCGTTTTCTGAACCACTTGCTAAATATTTGGACAGATATCCTGTCGACGGTGTCGAATCCTTCATTCGAAAGCTCCAGCTGAAACAGCATATGCGAACCCTCCGTAGCATTCTGCAAGCTAATCTGGCACCGAATCTTCTACGTGTACTGTCGTTGCGGACACCCGCAATCATGGCGCAGATCCGAAGCCATGAGAAGTTGATTCCTGCCCTATCTCTGCTTTGTGACCTCGCCGCGCTAGTGCCTGACTGGATTCAACAGCATGAGTATGTTATGCCTGTACTCATCGACATCTGGCGTTCCAGTTCTCCTCAGTCCGAGGAAACTGTTGGCAGTATTTCCGAGATGATGCAACGGCATACCATAATCCTTAACATATTCCGCTGTGCACTGCAGCAGTCTCCCCGAATTGATCTTCTCTTTGAGATTATCACGGTATATACCCGGAATCTGGATATTGACCTCAACCTTACCACGGACTTCCTTTACAAGCACGTCGTACTTTCAGATGACGTCTTATTCCAGAGAAACGTCCTTTTCCGATTCCTGACCTGGTTCGATGGACCTATTCCCTGGTCCGAAAAAGCGTCTTTCATGTGCTATGTTTTGACGCCGACGATTCTAGTCCATGCCCAACGTTTTCCGACAAATCAGCATCTCATCGACGCGTCGTTTGTTAACCGCATTCATCGGTTAATTTGGCGCCGCATAATGGAACAGGGAACTTTCAACGACGCTGATGACACATTCACGATCGAAATACTACATTTTACAACTGTTATGATCCAATATTATCCTCAACTAGTTGCACATCTGGCCAAAGACCTGTTGCGGTGTTCACATCATTACATTCAGTCTACCGAGGATCCTATCGTGAAGCAAACTGCTTATCTCCTCAACGCTCGCTTCTTTGCAGCATTTCCATCTCCATCTAAGTTCATTTTACGGACTTGGACAGGCCTACTTCGCGCTCCTTCCGAAGGAACCACGCCGCAGCCACCGTCTGCACTTCGCTCTGAGGGTTTGATGGCACTTGCACCATCGCTTTCTACTGGGGATACCGCAGAGAACGGCTATCCACAATGGGCGGTGACTGCGCGACGTCTCTTAGCAGAAGAGGGTCTCTCCCAATTAACGATATATTACCTGATGGTCAAGTTACCCGACTTGTTCTACCCCGTTCGGAAATTGTTCATCACATACATCGTGAATTCCCTCCACAAGCTCGGCCTCATGGCAAGTTCCACCATGGATTCCCGAATGGTTTCAATAGATCTCCTACAAGTCATATTCAATTGGGAACGACGAGCCTTGTCCGCAACTCAAGAAAAGCAAGGCAATGTCACAAATGGCGTTGATTCAGGCTGGCTCACCCCATTGGGCTACAGAGAGAACATGGTTAGCTACCTTGTTCGTCTCACTACAGTAAACTTTGAGGGTGCCGGTCGACCTTTAATCATGTCCCGTGCTCTTCCGCTTCTGCAGCAGATGATAGGTCCCAACGGATGGACTGACGTTGCGTTTGGGCTACGATACTTCTCAAAAGCATTGGAGCAGGTAAGACGGTTCGACCATGACCGGTGGACATTCACTTAGACATTCGATAGAACGACTTCTCTTCCGAGCAGCTTCTCCAACATGCTATTGCATCTGCCAAGGTACTACAAATTATAGCCGCAGAACAAGATGATGCGTGGTACACGGCTAATGCCTCGACGCTTGAAAAGCTCATTCGTAAAGGAATGACCAGCGAAGATTACGGGCTTCATGAAACGCTTCATCCCATCTTTGACCGCTTGGCCAAACTTTTCCCTTTGCCGAAAGAGGAGGAAGAGCAGCACAGTGATCTCTCCGATTTCCATGCTTTCATATATTCCGCTATAGGTGACGGTCTTCGGAATGGGACAGGCGCACGAGGTGTGGTTCTGATGCTGAAATCTGTTGTGCAGGTAGCGCCAGAACGCATCGAGGCCTTCAACGCCCTCCTGATGAAGTTGATGAGCAAAGTTCTAAAGGAGCATTTGGGAACCCCGCCGTCGGTGACTTTGGACAGCTCCTCGCGGCTACTCGTGTCTGTTATTGACATTTGTCAAATATCGATGGCATTCTTAGCTGATCAAAGGAGATGGCTGCTCAGCAATTTGGTCGTCATCGTCGAGAAGTCCAAGAATCTTGCGCTCTGCCAATATGTTCTTGACCTAGTCAGGACGTGGTGCCTGGTGAAGCAGGATACATACCCCACCATGAAGGAGAAGGCGCAAGTGCTCACCAAGATGGTCTATTTTGAATCGAAAGCAGATAACATTTTCCACTCGTTCCTTGAGTTGGTCCACGAAATATATACGGAACCGACTCTGCGACGGAGTGACCTCACCTCTCGATTAGAGCCGTTGTTCTTCGTCGGGTGTCGGGCTAAGGATTCAGTACTTCGTGGTCGGTTCATGGATCTACTAGACGTCAGTGTGCCGCGATCGACGTTTAGTCGCCTCACGTATATTCTTGGGGTTCAAAACTGGGAGCCTCTTGCAGATCATAATTGGATATACCTCGCTGTCCATCTTCTTCTTGGTGCTACAGAATCCGATTCTGTGGATCGTAGGGCTGCGTCCCTGAGTACCCCGTTGTCTTCCCTGATCCCTCGTCCCAAATCACAGAGTGTTGTGAGACCGATGCAGCATCTCATTTTCCTTGATCCCCAAGCAGCACATGACCTTTGGCTTTCCGCTTTCCCGGCAGCTTGGTCGTCTCTATCCCGAAGAGAGCAGGGAGAAATAACTATCCACATGATCAATCTCTTGGCAAAGGATTATCATAACAAACAATCTGAGATGCGACCAAACGTTATCCAGACCTTGTTGAGCGGTGTACTTGCTTGCTCACCCCCCATGACCCTACCCCCTCACCTCGTGAAGTACCTTGCAAAGACATTCGGGGCGTGGCACATCGGCCTGGAATTACTTAGTTCATCATTAGATCATCTGAAAGACGACGAACCAACGAGTCGAGACTACGTGTACGATTCTCTCGCCGATGTCTACTCCGAATTGGCCGAGGAGGACCTTTTCTATGGGCTCTGGCGGCGTCGTTGTCTGCACAAAGACACAGAAATTGCTATTGCCTACGAGCAGAATGGTATGTGGGATCAAGCGCGCAACGCTTACGAGACTGCCCAGAACAAAGCTCGCTCAAGCACCATCCCTTTTTCCGAGTCCGAATATTGTTTGTGGGAAGATCAGTGGATCCTGGCTGCAGAGAAACTCCAGCAATGGGAGATCTTATATGACCTAGGAAGGAACGAAGGAAACCATGATTTGATGCTTGAGAGTGCGTGGAGAACTAAAGACTGGGTGGAGAACCGGGAGGCATTAGAGGAGCACATATCCCAACTTCCTGAAGTTACAACTCCTCGACGACGAGTTTTCGAGGCATTCTTGGCGCTTCTCAAAAACCCCAGCGGACTCGAGAAGAATGTGGAGTTCACTAAGATTCTCGAAGACGCCATGCAGATGGCTCTCCGCAAATGGGTTGCATTACCTCCTCATTTATCTGTTGCCCATGTACCCCTGCTGCAACACTTCCAGCAATTCGTTGAACTGCAGGAGGCCGTGCAGATCTTTGCTTCCCTCTCGACTACCAACGCGGCAAACCTTGAGAAGAAATCCTCCGATCTCAAGATGGTTTTGCAAGCATGGCGTGAACGTTTGCCAAACCTTCACGACGATATCAGTATTTGGAGCGATCTTGTCGCATGGCGACAGAATGTCTTCCATGCAATCAACAACTCTTACATTCCGCTCATCAGTACCACCCCACAAGGGAATGGTGGTGCCTCGAATACAAATACAGCGGGATACCGTGGCTATCATGAAACTGCTTGGATAATCAATAGATTTGCACACGTCGCACGAAAACACGATCTTCTGGACGTCTGCTTCACATCCTTGGCAAAGATTTACACGTTACCCAACATCGAGATATCGGAGGCCTTCCTGAAACTCCGAGAACAAGCCCGGTGCTATTATCAAAAGCCGAACGAACTTCAAGCGGGTTTGGAGGTGATTAACAATACCAACCTCGTTTACTTCTCGCCATCCCAGAAGGCCGAGTTCTACACTCTGAAAGGCATGTTCCACGCTCGTTTCGGGCGAAATGAAGATGCCAATACTGCTTTTGGCCAAGCTGTTCAGATGGACATGAGCCAGGCAAAGTCGTGGGCAGAATGGGGTCGCTACAACGATCGTATATTCAAGGAGCAACCCACCGAATTGTCGCATGCAGCTAATGCGGTCAGTTGCTACCTTCAAGCAGCTGGTCTTTATAAAAATGGGAAGAGCAGACCCCTTCTGACGAGAGTCCTGTGGTTGTTGAGCGTTGATGACGGTTCGTTCACCATCTCCCGAGCCTTCGATACGTACAAGGGTGATGCTGCGTTCTGGTTTTGGATTACGCTAATCCCACAGCTTTGCGCATCACTCTCGCAGAGGGAGGTGAAGCAAGCGCGTTATCTGTTGTTCAATCTAGCGAGACATTATCCACAGGTGTGTCGCATCGAGCATGAATCCTTCAAAACTTGATCTTGCTACTCTTTCAGGCCCTGTTCTTTAGTTTAAGGACTACGCGAGAAGAACTTACGCACATGAAGAGAGCAGCTATGGCAAAGTCGAGTAACACTAATCAATCGGCGACAGGACCGACGCAACAGGCAAATTTGACCGAAAACGCTTCCACCACAGATGCGCCTACGCAGGTCCAACCTATGGAAGGGGTTGAACCTCAGCGAAATGCAGGGACAGTCAATGCGAATAACGATCCTGCCGGTTTTCCACGACCGACATGGGATTGTGTGGAAGAGATTGTGCAGCTCCTCAAGACCGCTTTCCCACTCCTTACGCTCAGCCTAGAGACGATCGTGGATCAGTTAATCACGCGGTTCAAGCCTAACTTTGAGGAGAACATCTACCATCATATTCACCTTCTCCTTGCGGATGCAATGCAGGTCAGTTGAACGTCCATTTGGTTCCTCTACGCACTGATGATATCGTTCACAGAATTATACGTTGAGGATGAATCAAGTGGACGATGATGGGCAATTGAGCGCCGGGACATTGAATGCTTTGCAACGCTTGGCTCAAAGTATTGCTCCAAGCCAAATAAAGGTGCGTATTGTCGTCTTGAGAGTCTGCACTATTGATAGACCGTTCCTCAGCGAGAGTGGGAAGAAGACTTCATGTCCAGCAAGTTATCTCATTATGAATATATTCAACGCTTGCAACGATGGCGAGACAAATTCGAGGCGTTGCTGGATTTGCGACCCCGATTACAAAATTTGGATAGTCTGTCTCACTATCTCACGGAGTTCCAGTACAGCAAGGTCGATGAAATCGAGGTTCCGGGGCAATACACCGAGGTGAGTGCTGAGTATGCGCCATACCTTCTCGTTCTCACGAACCACTATCAGGATAAGGACAATAATCAAAACTTTGTCCGAATACAGCGACTCGCTTCCAAATTCGATATCGTGCGACAAGGGGGCTTCTGTTGGCGGAGAATCACCATCATAGGTAGTGACAATTCCAGGACCTCTTTCACCGTCCAAAATCCCTATCATCGTTCATTCAAACGAGAGGATAAAGTTCACCAGCTTTTCCGGACTTTCAACGGGTACGTCGCGCAAAAGGCTTTAACAACATTGATTATAATGTCTTTTACAGCGTTCTAGCAAGGAAGAAGGAAAGTCGAAAGCGAAATCTCTTCTTCCACATCCCGGCTGCCGTTTCATGCAGCCCGAATATCCGCCTCTATCAGTCTGATCCTTCGTACATCAGCCTGTCTGACGTTTACGATCTCCACTGCCAAAACACCAATATAGCAAGAGAGGACCCCATCCTACTATGCGGAGAAAAAGTGCGAAAGGTCTTGCGCGAATTCAGGCAGAACGCCCGACAGGTATCTCTCTTTACTGGCTTCCCCCGGATAAGTATTAAAGCCCTCAGCAGCTCAGCAAAGTGGAGTATCTCACTTTGAAGAAGGGCATCAATGATGAAGTGGCTGCAAAAATGGTCCCAGAGGACGTCCTGACCAAGGTGAGTCCTATCACCTCTTAATGGCTTTGTGTTCTCTGAACATATTTTAGTATATGATGCGCACTATGGATGGTCCGACTAACCTGTGGCGCATGCGGAGACAATTTACACTACAACTTGCCTCTGTCAGTTTCATGACGTTTTTGTTGTGTGTATCGAGTAGACAGCCGGCTCGGTACTCTGTTTCGCGGTCGACTGGACTTATCGCGATGAGTGACATATTCCCGGGTAGGTATATTCATTAGGAACAAACCGACTCGGATGTCACTGATCACCCTCTTTAGGTTTCTCAAGTACTGCACCGGTCTTTGCTACGAACGACGTCGTTCCGTTTAGGTACACACCGGCACTGCAACACTTCATTGGGCCTATCTTCATGGAGGGCATCTTAACTTCAGCACTGATGGCAATAGGACGCTCACTGACCGAGCCCGAGGTACGTATGACTGTCCAAAGCGATTTCTCATTCGATTCTGACCCGTTTACTTCAGTTTCCGTTAGAACAGCAGCTATGTCTATTTGCCCGGGATGAGGTGATCGCATGGCTTGCTCAGCGCAATATGCCCTTGGTCGTCGATTTGGCCTTCCGCCAACATGTGACGAACATGGTAGAAGGTGTTGTACACCGTGCCGAAACGGTCGCATGTAAAGTGGAACGGGAACAGGTAAGGCCACCCGAAGATCGTACACTTGACCATCTCTCGCTAATGCTGATGCTCAGGCTCTACAGAACGTTCCAATGTCAACACCGGTGATGCAAACGGTCATTGCTCTCATTTCCAGCGCGACGAACCCGATCCAATTAACGAAAATGGGGGATATGTATTATTCATGGTTCTAACTGCTCCTTTGCTTTTACTTGCTAATTTTTTTGCGTTGTACTATATGTAGCATCACGACTACGGAAACAAATTGTAGACCTATTGTTGTATCAATCATAGTTCATTCAGTAACAGAATTGTGTCGGATTGTCCTGACTGCGAATCAGTTGATTTGCGAAAGAAGAAAAGAAAAGCAAACAAATATTGAGACACGTGTTCACCAGTGTTCGCCACGCTCAAAGGGAATATTATCGCCTATAAGATACACAAATAATTCGATACTAAATCTCATCGTTGTGAACCCCTCACAAACCCTTCCGTCTGCCTAAAAGTCTGTATGTAACCTTCGCAATCCAACATCATCTGCAGAAACATGGTGAACATCAGTCATCAACAAGCAAGCCGGCAAAACCACCTACATCCTCCGTCATAACATAGACATCCGACCCTGGTCTATTATACATCATCGCGTTGGCAAACATCTGATAAATATCCCTCTGAAACTCGAGTGAGTTGCTAATAGCGCCATCCTTAATCCTCGCTTTGATGGTCTTCAGGTCCATGGGCCGCTTTACAATCTCGTGATAATCAGGAGCTTCGGAATCTTTAATTGGGTTGTGGAAGATGGTGCCGTTGCGATGCTGAGAGATTTGGGCATGGAGCATCCCGATAACGTTTTGGAACTTTTTGGCGGCAGTTTGGTCGCCCCGGCGGCGAGATTTCGACGAAGATGTAGCAGCTAAAAAGGATAAGCGGATAGTTGAATTGAGGTTAATTGCTACTCACCAGATTCCTCCTCTTCGACGGGTTCTGACTCGTCCCTTTGACGCTTCTTGTCTCTTGTCTCGTCGTCCGCGAATGACGCTCGTCGTTTCCCTTGGGAACAGAGGTAAGGAGACCTCTATAGATAGACACAGGATCCTTACCTTGACGCTTCGATGACTGGACCTCTGCGGCAGGCGACTCTGTGTCTTCCTTTGCGTCGTGTTCCGGCATATCGACGTCTGATGGAACAGGATCTGCTGTACGCATCCGCCTGTTGCGTGTCGGACGATTACCAGAAACGCTTGGTCGACCACGACGTGTTCCTCCTATTGAAACGTAACGTAAAACAACTGCAAGGAAAGTATCTGGGAGAGCCAACTTACGGCGATTTCTCTGAACATGCAGTGGTTCATCACCTGATGACAATGCTTCGTCTTCTGTTGCGTTAGGATCCGGCGTTGGTTCAGTTGCCTGAGCTGTATCTTGGGGTTGTTCGTGCTTTGGCGAAGCTGTTTCTTGCTTTGGCGATTCTGCCGAAGGTTTGGGAGATCCATCAACGTCCATTGGGATGGAGGGACTAGCTCTCGCATCGTCGTCCCCTGTGGTATTTTGTTGAAGTTCTGTGATTAGCTGGTGATTAGTGTCCGTGGATGACTTCTGCAACTCAGGACGCTGAGCTTCGGAGGGTTCCACCGGCTGAAGTTCCCGCTCGCATCCGTCGGACATTGGTGTGTCTTCATCGGGGTCAGGCACCAATAAAGCGTCAATGTCGATGCCTTGAGGTGAAGGAACGTCTGGGCTGCTGACGGGCTTCTCGGGTTCCTTCTCAGTATTTTCCTCGGCTACCTGTAACTCAGTGTCTGCGCTTGCGTCGTCTTCAGAGAGTTCGGGAAGTGGCGTGGATTCGGGTTGCGATTCCTCCTGGATAGTCTATTTTGATCTGGTTATTGGCAAGGAACAATACACCAAGCTATACATACCACATTTTCGATCTTTTCAACCTCTTCTGCTTGTCTCACCTCCTCTACTTTAGCTGGATTCGGCTGCTTTTGCTTAGCGCCATTTCTGATTTCGTCAATCTCAGCCACAATCCTCCTATCACCAGCTTCGATCATTATGGGCCTGTCCTTTGAAGATCAGCCACGCACTTGAATTTCTCTTCCTCCTCCCCAATCTGGGCCTTGAGTTCAAGCAGACGGGCGTGAAAGTGTATTTGTGCAAGCCTCAGGTTCTGTGGGGCTATATAAAGAAAGTTGATAACGGAAAATGGCGGCCGTTGCACAGGACCTGCCTCGAATGGCATTGTCTGCCTCTGCACTGGAGCTTTTTGATGAGCGAAAAGCGTATTTCCGGATGGACGCCACCCTCACATTTCCAAGGCTGCTTCGCTTCTCAAAGTCTTATAAAAAGCTTGACATGACTATTACAGTCGTCTTGAGCAATATTTTTGGGTAAAACTACGAAAGGAAATACCTGAGGTGTGAAGAAGGATTTCCGGTGGTTCAGCAAGGGATGTTTTGATAGCAATTTTGCTACCGAAGGCCATGCATTTGCGCCGAGTTCGTACACTGCCTGCGAGAGGAGTAGTTTATCGAGGATCGAGAGCACAGACACGTCTGCTTCGCGCCTTGTCATGGCATGAGGTCAAGGTCAATACGGGTCACCTTGACGAGTAATTCGGCTCTCGAAGCGTGATGGTGGGACAATGACATAAGTCTTGGGGTTTTGACAACCCGCGCAGTTACGCCGTCACCCCCTCACGCTCCCTCTCCCTTCAACCAACCATCATGAAGTTCCTCAGACTTGCTGCCCTACTTCCCCTCATCCCCTTCGTCACCGCTGACGTCCACAAGCTCAAACTCCAGAAGCTTCCTCCCGCTCAGTCGAGTCCTGAGCTTGAGGCTCTTTATCTCGCGGAGAAGTACGGGGGTCGTACTCCTCAGTCGCCTTTGCTCGGTGCAGGAGGAGCTGGTCGTCGTCTCCGAAAGGGTGATGATGATCTCTTTTGGACCCAGGAGATGATCAAGGGTGGCCACAACGTGCCTCTGAGCAGTATGTCTGATTTACTTTCACTTACTAGCGCCTAACAACCGATACAAAGACTTCATGAATGCTCAATATTTCGCTGAGATTACCCTCGGAACACCACCTCAGTCGGTATGTACAAGCCAAACGACTTTAGATGCAGGTTAACATTTCCTCGTAGTTCAAAGTCATCCTCGATACAGGGTATGTATCCTTACATACACGACGCATGTGTTTGTCATGTTGACGTCTCTTTTAGGTCAAGTAACCTCTGGGTGCCAAGCTCGAAATGCACGTCCATTGCTTGTTTCCTGCACGCCAAATACGATTCTGGAACCTCCTCAACCTACAAGGCCAACGGCTCTGATTTTTCCATTCAATATGGCTCAGGATCCATGGAGGGCTTCGTCTCTAATGATGTACTCACCATTGGGGATCTCAAGATTACGAACACAGACTTTGCTGAGGCTACTAAAGAACCTGGCCTTGCCTTTGCCTTCGGAAAGTGAGTAGTAACCTCACAACTTTGCGTCACGTCAGTTTGACACTCTGACAGATTCGATGGTATCCTCGGTCTCGCGTACGACACCATCGCTGTCAACCACATCACACCTCCGTTCTACAGTATGGTCAACCGCAAGATGCTTGATCAACCGGTCTTCTCTTTCCGACTCGGCGACTCCGAGGAAGATGGTGGTGAGGCTAACTTTGGTGGCATCGATGAGTCTGCCTACACTGGCGATATGACCTACATCCCTGTTCGTCGTAAGGCTTACTGGGAGGTCGAGCTCGAAAAGGTGTCTCTCGGTGACGACGAACTCGAGCTCGAGAACACTGGTGCTGCTATCGATACTGGTATGCTTTGGTTTCTATGTCGTTCTTGCTATTACTGACCATTTTCAAGGCACTTCCCTTATTGCGCTCCCTACTGATATGGCCGAGATGCTCAATGCCCAGATAGGTGCTGTCAAGGGCTGGAACGGTCAATACACTGTTGACTGCTCCAAGGTTCCTGATCTCCCCGACCTCACCTTCTACTTTGGCGGCAAGCCTTTCCCCATCAAGGGAACCGACTACATCCTCCAAGTCCAAGGCACTTGCATCTCTGCCTTCCAGGGCCTCGATATCAACGTTCCTGGAGGATCCTTGTGGATTATCGGTATGTCGTTTCTATTTTCCATATGCTGCTAGCTGGTATCCTAATGAGTCGTTCTCAGGTGATGCTTTCCTCAGGAGATGGTACACCGTCTATGACCTTGGAAACCACGCTGTTGGTTTCGCCAAGGCAAAGTAAAGCTTCTTTGAAAGCTTCTTTGAAAGCTTCTTTGATATGCTGAACGTCCTGGATTGCATTTGTTAAGACCTCTGTACAATATTTGTCTCTTAGCTTTAGTATCATGAGCACGCTTTCAATGTTATCTATTGGACGGCATAACATGATGGAAAACAGCCAATATAAGAGTCATGAAGATAATCTAATCATAACGAGGCAGAGTCGAAATGCTTAGCGCCAAATAATCTTGACAACTTGAAGTATGACTACCTAGACGACCACTGGCATGTCTTCAGCAACTTCATCACATTCTATATTCACCGAAAGTGTACCCTCCTGGACCAAAACCACCCGCTATTACAAGGGAGTCTTATCTGCGACCTTTCGTGAAAACGTCTTGGACCGAGTGAACGTCCTGGGGGATGACCGCGAGTATGGGCACGCAGGGTACGTCGATATCTGGATAGTGAATGCACGAAATTAGCTATCATTTCTAGATGTGTCAATGCCTTGCATTGGGCACGAGAAGGAGAGTTGCTGTTGAGTTCGGGGGATGATACAACGTGCGTGGTTGACTCCGATGATTCCTGTGGATTGACGCATCTACGCACTGCAGAGTACAGATATGGCGAATGGACCCAGCCGACACTTCACAGGACTACCCTTTCACCTGTAAGACAGTCATCCACACTGGTCATCGGGCAAATATTTTCAACGTGCACCTGTTACCTTATTCTTCGAGGATGTGAGTCTCTAGTTTCAGTAGTAACCAAGCAACTTTCTGATTCATTCTACAGAGCGACAGTCGCAGGAGACAGACAAGTGCGCGTGTTCGACGTTGGAGAAGATGTCGGGATGGGGGACAGGATGCAAGAGTTTCATACTGGACATGCCTTGACGCATACCTTCCGATGCCACGAAGATAGAGTGAAGAGGATTGTCACAGAGAATAGTCCTGATGTATTCTTGACCGTTTCAGAGGTACGCCAAATACACGATATCTATGGCTTTCAGCTTGAAGAAAATAGAATGAATGACTATCTTTTCATCCTTAGGACGGATCTGTACGCCAACACGATCTCCGCACGCCTCATTCCTGTCGAACCAGTACATGCCCACCTCCCATCCTCCAAGTTGAACATGAGCTATCTACGTTAGCTCTCTCGCCTCTCACACCATATCAGATGGTCGTTGCCGGATCGAGTCCTTTTGGATATCTCTTTGACCGCCGGTACACTGCCCGCGAGAGCTGGATGAAACCGAATGGTGTGACGACATGTGTAAGGCGATTCGGTAGGCCACCGAATGTACCAAGAGACGATGAGAGGAATTTGTTCCATAGGGAGCATATCACCGGTGCGAGAATGGCAACGGAAAATGGGCACGAAGTGCTGCTATGTGAGTTCTATTGTGACTAATCTCACTCGAGTACTTACGAAACTGGATGCAGCGTACTCCGGAGACGGTGTCTACCTTTACTCGACTATGGACGAGCCTGAAGACGAGAAGCCGAGGCAGGGTTCTGTTCTACCGTCAAACTCAAAAGCAACGTCGAAAAGGCGTAAGTTATCAGGTTCCCCTCCGGTTGGGGAAGAAGGAACAGAGGATGAGGATACGGAGATGATCGTAAGTGAAAACAAAGACAATGACGATAAGGAGGAGGAGGAGGAGGAGGAGGACGACGACGACGACGAAGACTATGAAGATGAAGACCAGTACAACCCCCGAACATCTGAAGCTTTTCACCCATGGGTACCTGTAATCCTCCCGCGAATGCGCTATGCCGGTGCTCGGAATATTGATACTGTCAAAGATGGTTTGTACTTGGCTATATCTGCCTCCGGAATATACTTACGCAAACAGTCAACTTCCTTGGTCCATCGGACGAGTACGTTGTGTCAGGCTCCGATGACGGTAATTGGTTTATGTGGAACAAATCCGACGGCGAACTTCATGGAATATACGAAGGTGATGGTTCAGTTGTCAATGTTATCGAGGCACATCCATATTTGCCGTTGGTGGCTGTTAGTGGTATAGATAAGACTGTCAAGGTAGTGTCAGTATCTACTCCTGAATGCCCCAAAATTGATGAAAATTGCTGACCAGCTCTTTGGACCGGCGCGCGGTGAAAGCCAGTTTTCGCGGACATCTCAAGCAGACAGCATCACTCGGAATAACCAAGACCGGAATAACCTCAGAATATTTCGAACGATTCGAAGGTCAGATTTTATCACGCTTCTTGCTTCGATGCATGCAGCGCAGGCGATTGGGCGTGGTGGGGACTCGGATGACGATGGCGAGGGTGTTGGGACGGAATGTATCAATCAATGAACTTTTGTGTATCGTTTGGTCTGTCTTTTGTAATTTTTCTCCGTGTGTTATTTACTATTTTCCGCCTTGTATTGAGATCAGAAACTCTTATACACTTTATATCGATTTGTTCAAACCTCTGCGTTGCGACAGGTACATAATTGCAAACTGCAAAAATAAATTTTCTAATGCTAATGAAAGTCAGGTTATGGCCGACCATACTGTGGTTTGGACTCGCCGCATCGCGTATCTGGTGGTGAAACCCCTAATAGACAGACCTCGACTACTAGTAGCATCACGCAATGCCTGCAGTTTTGAGGGAATTGTAGGGTCCCTCGATGAGATTATCGTATGTGCTTCAGCTCCGGGACTCTGGCCTCTGCGAGAGCTATGAGGGTGTTTTTAAGCTCGGGAGCATAGGCCGTAAATGTAACGTCTTCGAGCATAAACAATTTTGGGAGGGGCGAATGCCCGCAGGAATTCCGAGGAAGATGATTCAGCCGGGCTCGACCGGGACGCGCATCCTCAAATATGTGAGGGAAGGCGAGGACCAAAGGAATTAGTTAGCGTACCATAGACAGTAGTCGGAATGTCCGCAGAGCGCAACCCGAGCGCGTCACCAAAGAACCGAGAGGAAGTCGTGGTCAAGGTCAACTTCAGCTGCAGTTCTTGTGCACTTCTGCGTGCAGGCCTCGGGCAGTGGCATGAGATGGTTCGTCAGGTTCGGAAGCTCTGACTCTGAGGAGTCGGAGAACACCAGCAACAACATGTCAGATCCGGGCAGGGTCTATTACCTTTTGGTTTTGAAGTTTAGCTTACCATTGGGCACCCTTTACTTTCTAATGAACATCATTGTCCTGTTGATTTGCACAAGTCCATGTTCACCATGTCTTTTTTCCGACACTCTACACGCAAATTCAATTGTCAATTTCCCCGAGGACGGACACCCTGTGAGGAATTTTAAATACTATCCGCCACCCGTGCGCCGCTCCCTTATACCCCCTCTTACTCTGATTGGACCCTCTTACTCTGATTGGAGAGAGTCGAGATGCGTCGGGTGACTCGCCGTCTATGACGTCCATCGACCAATGGTATATGGACTTCCTTTTTATACGACAGGGCATTCACACCGTGCCACTTTGGAAGTTTGAATGTTATTTTCCAAGGGGCGAATCCAGGGTGAATATGGTTCCACTAGACTCGGATGAGCTTGATTCCGACATGCTGCATGCCAACCTGCTGTAAAATCCTGAGGTACTTAAATAGAGACGGGAAATTTGCGAATACAAAGTTGGGGTATTTTTAGGTCGCCTGGGAGGCTTCCGAGTCGTCCTCCAAATGTACGGTATCTGAGCTGTATCCGACTCTACCTGGGCTGTAGAGAATGCTGGGCAAGGGAGTAATGAACAAGGGAATTGGTGATGGAGAGTGATGAGATAAAGATAGCTCAGAGTAGTTCAAATATAGATTGATGGCCAAAGCGTCCGTGTCTCCAACTTTGTTGTGTTATACTATGGGGTGCATAAAAAAAGCACTGCCTGCAGTCGGCCTGCAGTTTGGCCTGCAACCATCTTCCGAACCACCACGACCCAGCCACGACCCTGGCATTCCAGCTGTTTATCTGATCTGCGCCCAGACAGCAACAAAAAGCCTTGGAACCCTTGGCACTCATTAAATACTAGACTCGGCCAGGGAAACGGCGAAAACAGCTTGTTCTCGATGCAACAGGAATGGTGACACGAGGTCGATTTTGGCTCATTTTTGGTTTTCTAGTCGCATTCGTCGTTGCTTATAATGATCCTGGGTGCGTTGAATACTTTCAAACGCTGTCTCTCTCATTTTGCTCATCCAACACTTGCAGCCTCCCCGCTGACCCCTACCTCGCTTACAAACCAGCCTTTGCACGCTCTCTCCCCGTACAAATCCTCGTAACAGGCGTCGTCTTCACCCTTACCTCCGTCCTATTCGTCCATTTACTCTTCACCGGTCAATACCATTGGCCCCTAGCCCCCGTCAACTATGTCCTCCAAGTCTCTGGCGTCATCACCCTCCTCATCTCCCTTATCGCCACTCTCAACGTAGTCCTCAAACGGACCATGACCGAATCATCCAATTGGCCCTACATGGTCTCTTATATCGCCGTAGCAGTCCCACCCAGCACCGAAAACGTCAAAAACGACCCTCGTGAGTGGAGTATCGCCGAGCGAGCAACATGGTTCATCATGACCGCCACGACATCGGTCTTGGTGCAAATCACCCATGTGCAATTTCTTACATTGCTTTATCCATCTTCACTCGAACGTCGGCTTATATTTTCAATGTTGGGACCCCTGGCTATTTTGGCAGCGGTGATGCAACTCGTACCCATCTCATCCTCCGCACAAGTAAATGATATTGCCTCGGCCATCAGAAATGTCTGCAACGCCACCTTATCCCTCTTGTTCACCGCTGCCTTATTTATCTGGGGCTTATTGGTCAACCGGAAACAGGCATGGCGAACAGATGGTGGAACAGCCGTTTTTGGTGCAGCGGCGTTAGCACTGGCAGTGGCGTCGACTGCGCTCAATTTTCTTTATGTTCCGAGAGAAGAAGAATACGTCTGGTTACCCGGTCTCATGTGGGCTGTGATACTGTGGCAGAGTTTCCTGGGATGGTGGTGGTGGGTTGGAAGCGCTAGCGGCGGTGCTGGCTTGGAGGAAAGAGAAGAGAAAGACGCCATGGAACAGGTTATTCGGAGAGGTCAGAAAATCTCCAAGAGAAGACGCGAAAGGCAAGAACGCCGCCAACAGCAGCAGAGTGAGACCGGTTCAAGTAGAGGGACAGGTTGGAGGAGCGTGTTTAGCTCGAATGGTAACGATGACACTGAAGAGGTGTCGACGAGACGAAGAAGACGACGACGACGACGGACGGACGACGATTCGCATTCTCATTCTGACACACCCTATTCACCGACAAATGACAACTCCATTACACCTACTTCTCCGTCAAACAATACACCAACACGACCATCCAACCACCGCCGAATATCTACCTCCCAAACGGAAGCTTCTTCTCCCTCTAGTGGCACGACATCCCACGCCTCCACATCATCGTCTTCCTTTCTTCCCTCAGCAGTATATCACTGGTTCGCCTCGCTGCGCCAGGCACATCTCACCGCAACACGTATACAGGCTGCTGAACGCCGTGAACGAATATTGGAATTAGAGAGGGCAGAACGAGAACGTGCTGAAGCCGAGGCCCAAAGTCGGCGAAGAAGAGGAGATGGAAGCTCGTCTGCACCGTCACCGTGGTTCAGAGTTGGTGTTCCAGGTACAGGTTGGGGATTAGGTAGTTCGGGGTGGCGAGTTGCTGGTGAGAACGGTGGTGCGGAAGAAGTAGCGATGAGTGCGTATCCGAACCGGAGAAGAAGAAAAGTCGTTACGAGCGACGAGGAAGGGGAAGATGCTGAAGAATTGCCCCCGCCTAGGCATAGGAGAGCCATGAGAAGGGCAGATACGGATGCTGATATCGAGATTCAAACTACTGATGCCAATACCAATTATACCAATCATCCTCCACCGTCGATACAGACACAGCCACCGCAAACGTTACCTCAGCCCGCGATCGGTGCGACGCCACAGAGAGATCAGAGGTCGTCAGTCTGGTGGTGGGGCCCGTTCCGGAGGTGGAGGCTGCAGGATTCTACTGTTTATTGATTTTTCTTGCATTCAAGTTGTACTTTTGACGATGATGAAGTGTACTGTACACTAGTAGTAGTAGTAGCCGGTGCTTTGGTCGCAATATACGCCAACGCATACCCATCGCCAGGATCAAGCATGACCAGAACCTGAAGTCGTCCAGAAGCTGCGAAAAGTCTGACAATCGAGGTCGACGATGTCACTATAATATCAAGATCCAGTAGTGAGAATCTAGCACTTGGCCCTAAGCTTCTGTGAAACCTAAAAATGCAGCGTCAGATGCGGTGTGTCGAATCTAAATGTTCTAACTTGAAACGTTTTGACGTACTTCTTTTGAGCAAGGATTGTCAAGACATACCACTGACCCACGAGTGGGTCGTCTCCTGCGCTGTAGAGCGCGTACCAATCCGACCGTCTCAGGAAGCTCATCAAATTCACTAACAATTGTTGGAAAAAAAGCTAGATATTCGTGAGACTCAGTACGGTGATACAACATGACTGATCCTAAATACGACGATTCATCTGCAGACCTTGGCACTTGAGGACGTCTAAGTAATGAGTAATATGCGCAGTGGTTTACAGTATGTAGCAGTGAGGAGGGAGGAAAAAAGAGCTGTCAGAAGGTCGCACTGCTACTGACTAGAGGTGAATAGGATAATGTTCAAAGTTTATAACAAACAGAGCAGATTGCGTTAATGGATCTAGTATACTCGCCAATATACTACATACAGTACTTCAAGTTGGTATGTATGGGGTCGTCGGGCAATTACCGGCCGTATCAACAAATTAGGCAATTCCCGCTGATCTCTCTAGACGCTCTAGACGGCCGCTGTGGCGGCTGCGCGTCGTGCTCTTGGAATTCTCTGTTATCCAGTCATCGACTATACTATATAAGACTGCAATGGCGATGCTTCGAATCCCACAACAAGCAGCCAGCATAAACGAAAATGACCGTTAACGCTATGAAGAAGATCCCCCTGCGCGCCATTAGCAAAAATGGTCCTCAGGTTGGAGCAATTGGCTTGGGTACAATGGGTACGTGCTCGCATGCCTTCACTTGGAAAAAATCATACAAATTTACAGCGATTCTAGCTATTGGAGCCTGGTATGGCAAGACTGATGAAAACGAGGCGTTCAAAGCCTTGACCTACGCTCTCGATCGCGGAATCAACTTTTGGGATACAGCTGACATCTATGGCACATGTGCGTTTCGTCGTTTCATCTTGGTTTTGAACACCATCTGACCGTCCTTTTCAGCCGAGGAGACCATTGGAAGGTGGTTCAAACAGACCGGTCGTCGCTCAGAAGTTTTCCTCGCCACAAAGTTTGGTGCCTTCGACCCTGCTGGTCCTCCCCAGAGTGGTCCAACCTCCAAACCATCCCACATCATCAAATCCGTAAAATTTTCCCTTGAGAAACTCCAGACAGACTATATCGATCTCTACTATCAACATCGTGTAGATGCCAAGGTGCCAATTGAAGTTGTGATGGAGACACTTTGGCCCTTTGTCGAACAAGGCAAGATCAAGTACCTGGGTTTGAGCGAATGCAGTATCGACACGCTCAGGAGGGCAAAGGCGGTCAAGGGTGTCGGAGAGAAACTCATTGCGATTCAGATGGAGTACAGTCCCTTCACACTTGACATTGAGCAGAACGGGCTAGCTGCTGCTGCTGAGGAGCTCGGGGTCTCGGTCATTGCGTACTCCCCCCTTGCTCGAGGTCTCGTCACTGGCCGGTGAGTTCCGAGTTGGTATTGAATCATGAATCGCCTTCTAAT
Source organism: Moniliophthora roreri (assembly GCA_001466705.2). NCBI lineage: Eukaryota > Fungi > Basidiomycota > Agaricomycetes > Agaricales > Marasmiaceae > Moniliophthora > Moniliophthora roreri. Next base: position 269,192 of record LATX02000184.1, read on the forward strand.
TGATCTGGTATAGCTTCCGCTCAAGAGACGACTTTGAGCCCAATGACCTTCGTTTGACCCTCCCACGTTGGTCTGAGGAGAATTTCCCCAGGAATCTTGCTATCGTTGACAAATTCAAGGAGATCGCAGATCAGCACGGAGCGACTACCAGTCAGATTGCGCTGGCTTGGATTCTTGCGGAGCATCCTACATGGATTCCCATTCCAGGGAGCCGCTCGATAGAACGTGTGGAGGAGAACGGTCATTCTGCGGAGTTGATTCTACCACTGGAGGCTATCCGGACCATCCGCACATTGGTTAACAACGCCGAAGTCGCTGGGACGAGAAACCGAACTGTCGCTTGGATAGCGGCCGGTGTGGAAGGAAACTGCATAAAACTGGAGGAGTGGAAGGGCGAAGAGAACATGTAGAACTTGACTACTTGACTTCCACTTGTACCTCTGGCACACACGTTATAATACAACCCTCTTCTATATTCGCTGAGCGTGATGAGTACAGTATATACACATGTTGATACACGGTACAATGGTCAACTAAGCGACTGAGCCCCCTTCAATGCCATGAACCCTGGCACGGCTCTTGACGCCGCTCGACACCCATTTGCCTTCGACCTTGTTGCAACCCCACACCTTGACCTCCTTTAGTCCCTTACAACTCTCCAGCACAGCTTTCACAACAAAATCGTCTACGGCACGACACCATCCTATATCCAGTTCCTTCAGATCCTTTGCATTGGCGAGCCCAGATAGGGATTCCGCAGAGAGGTCCTTCAAGCCGTTTAGGTTGAGAACCTCTAGGGCAGGAGCGGAGTGTCCTAACAGAGCAGTCAGGGCTTCAGAGCCAATCTCTGGGTTCCGCGAGACATTGATACGTGAGAGAGGCCCATTCTCCCATTCAGCAAAAAACTTGGCTACACCTGCATCCGTTAGCTCGAGTAAAGCTGAAAGCTCAAGTTCCTCGAGCTTTGTAACATGTCCCTTGATGCCCTCCAATATATCGTCTGTAAGCGCATTATGGTTGGACAGGTTCAAATGCTCCAGCCTTCCTCCGACTTTGGCCAACAGACTATTGACGCCTTCGTTGCTGCATGAGAGAGTGGGCTCGGAGACATCCAGTGACTTGAGTTTATCACATTTGGCTACGAGCTGTAAAAATGCATCATCGAGTTCCCCGACCTCTTTCAGACGCAATTTTTCCAGCACTGTGGCACTGCTTTCAACAAGCGCTTGCATGCACTCTAGATCGAATCGGGGACTCTGAGTGATGAGGAATCCTTTGAGCGGTTTATGAGTTTCGAAAAATGCTTTCCAAGCAGGTGCTCGAACTAGGAAAGGGCCCAATAGTTCGAGGTGAACAAGGTTGGGAAGTGAGGTAGACCAAGTTTCGATGACGGCGTCGGACATTTGGCCGCAGAAATCGAGACGAAGGGAAGTGAGGCTGGGGTTCAATTGTGACAAAGTAATCATCGCGGGAGGTGAAAGCTTCGTCACGTCGTAGAGTGTGAGAGTGGTGTTCTCGGCTCCGTAGAAGAGGTGTGCGTTCTCGGAGGTACTAGCGGTATAATTCAGAAAGACCCGACTAGAGGGATGACGTAGTACTTACAGTCTACGAGTCTTTGAAATGGCTTTGGATATCGAATTCATATTCATCGCCCCGATGTCTCCGAAAGCCTCGATATCGTCGATGTGCTTCAAGATGATCTATTCGCCATCGTTAAGAGTCTATTTTTTTCTAGTAGTACTTGTAACGGAACTTACATCGATGCATATTGAAACAAGTGTAGGAAATCTCTTCTCCTCATAGTACACCACCTTTCGCTTCTCAGCAGGTGTCTTGGGTTTCCTCGGGGCCTGGTTCTTCGCGGCTTTGAATGGATCCATACCCGAGGATTTGGCACAGGAGTGGCAAAGAAAGCCAGTACCATCATTGGAGGCCAATGTGTACTTGGTCTAAAATTCGGACCGTCAGATAGCGGAATAGATGTATTAAGACAAGGCACGTACCACAGTAAACTTCTTCTTGCATATTGCACAATTTTCGAAACTGCCTACCGCTGGTTTCTTAGCAGAGTTTGTCCACATAGACTTGGACAGGGCAGTATAGGCATCTTCGTCTTCATCGTATTCATCATCGTCCTCTTTCTTCTTCTTTGCATTCTTCGTGTTCTTGCCTTTGCCTTTGCCCTTTTCTGCGACCTTTTGCTTCTTTGGTGGGGATTGTTCTTCCTGGGGGTCGTCAAGTTCATCCGAGACATAACCTGCTGCCTACACAGCAACTTAATGAGACGCGTAGTGGTGTACAGAAACACGCACCTGGGCTCTGCTACGTCTTCCCCGACGAGAAGATTCTTCTGAGTCACCTTGTTCAGAAGGTCCTGCAGTGCTAGGACCAGCTTCAAGTTGATTTTCCCGTTGATTTTGAGTGGCAGCGCGTCTAGCAACGGTACTAGGAGTGATTCCAGAGGACTTGCCGCAAAATCAGCTACAGGGCAAGTGATGTGGGCAATAAACGATACCTACTCTCAAGAATTCTGTAAGAGCTGATGTAGGACCACGAACGGCATTGCCAGCGTTACGGGACATTGTAGAACAGGATGACTCTGAGAACAAGACACAATTTATGCGGAACCGCGCCGCGCCGCGCAAAATACGACATTCTCACGGACCACCTTCACATTCTCGTCATCGTCATAAGTACCAAGTGTACACCATGGATATCGACAAGCTGTTCAAGGTATGCAATTCGGCTCAACTTAAATATGTGCTTTTCTAAAAGCTACTTTAGGCTCCAAAATACCCGGTCTCTCTAAGCGGGAACAAACGAAAAATGCCGGACAATCCAACTCCGGAAATGTTGAAGAGAATGCGGATAGACTCTGAGGCACCTGCTGCTACCGTCATGGACATTCCCACAAATGGTTCTCAGGATAAGGGAAAGAGAAAAGCAACAGTGGAGGATGCTATGGATGAGGACAACCCAGACGCGTCCTTTGCGCCAGGTGGAGATACGGATTACTTTGCTGAAGAGGATGACGAGGGACGGTTCTTTGGAGGTGGACTTACAGCTGAGCAGAAGGAGATTCTGAACATCTTTGATAATGCGGGGAATCCTCAGGATGTAAGTACTTCCATGGTTGTGCAACAACTCGGTCCGCTGATCATGAATTTAGACTCAGTACGACGAATTATCAATAACTGGAATACGGAAGACGCTTTTGAAATTCGAGAGGGCTGTAAATAAGAATCAGGATCAGAGATCCAAGTATCCGGACGATCCCACAAAGTGTGTTCACTATCCTTTTACCTTCACCACGATATTGACCGCCAACTTAGATTCATCGAATCCGAAGCAGACCTCGACAGTGCTATAAAATCACTTCTACCGCTTGCTCAAGTTCCTCAACTTGCATATACCGAACTCATACGAACGAACACTGTAACACTCCTTGTTGGGTTGCTCAGTCATGAAAATGCAGACATAGTCATTGACGTCGTGGAAGTTTTCCACGAATTAACAGATGAAGATGTCGGTGAAGAGGATCCAGATGAAGAGGCAGAGGGAGAGAGTTCGGCTGAAGCACTGAAGATGCTGATCGAGACACTGGTAAGCACCTTCCACGCAGTAGTTGTGGTTGTAACTTAAATGCTACAGTTGGAGAACTCTGTTCTTGAATTACTGGTTGACAACCTTACGCGTCTGAATGAAGAGGAAGAATCCGATCGACAAGGTGTATTCCACATCCTGGGCACATTCGAAAATATCCTCAGCTTCAACCCCAATCTTGCTACCGACCTTGTGTCCAAAACTAGCTTCTTGTCGTGGATTCTGACACGCATCCAAGCCAAAAAGTTTGATGAAAATCGTGGTTACGCGGCGGAGTTGTTATCGATCCTCCTACAGAATAACACAGACAACCGACTTGCTTTGGGTGCAAAAGATGGCGTGGAGACTTTGTTGAAAGTCGTTTCAGTGTGTAACCACCTTTTACTTGTGCACTACCTCTGTTTATACTGTGATGCAGCAATACCGCAAGAAAGACCCTTCTGACAGTGACGAAACAGAGTTCATGGAAAACGTCTTCGACTCGTTGTGTTCCGCGTTAGCAGAAACCAAAAACAAAGAACTATTCGTTCAAGCGGAAGGACCTGATCTTATGGTTCTTATAATGAAGTGTGTTTCGTCCCATTTCAACTAGTGATATCGAACTAAAGTTGTTTAGAGAAAAACTCCAATCCCGGTCCCGAGCCATCAAAACACTGGATTATGCCATGTCCGGAACAGCAGGTACGGAAACGTGCGAGGCGTTCATTGAGGCACTGGGCTTGAAGACGCTGTTCAGCGTGTTTATGGGAAAGGTCTATAAAGCCATCCACTCCCTCCTTAACTATTCTCATATTATTTCTATTGATAGGCGGCAAAGAAGAAATCTTCCATAAGTGTTCTCCCCGACGTGGAAGATACTTCCCATATCCTAGGCATCATCTCGTCGCTGTTTTCCAACATCGCTTCGGATACCCCAGAGCGTATACGTCTCTTAGCCAAGTTTGTGGAGAACGGGTACGAGAAAGTGGATAGGCTGTTGGAGATCAGGGATAACGCACGTACGAGGCTTAAGGCGACGGATAAGCAAATCGAGGCTCAGAAGAAGGTACCTTGTTTCGATGGCGTGAAGAATTATGACTGACCCCTAGCCAGGAGTTACAAGCGGAAGGCGAAGAAATAACCTCGGAAGATGAAGATAGCTGGTATCTACAGCGCTTGGATGGAGGTCTGTTCACATTACAAAACGTGGATTATATTCTCGCTTGGGTGGCTATGGAGGACGATGGTGTACGTATCATTTCCCTCTGTTTCCAGTTGAATGACCGAATGTTGTAGATTCGGACGCATCTTCTCCAAATGATGGATCGAAGAAATCAATCGCTTCGTGATATCGTGGAGACCCTACGAATATATCACGACAACGTCGATGAAGACGAGAATGCAAAGGAAGACGGAGTACCGTCACAAAAGGACATATTGAGGAACTTGGTCGAAGCTTTGGATGTGAAGAATTCGTAGGTAGTATATATATTTATCATACTGTAGCAGAGGATGCGGAAGCAGCGGACGACAGAATCATATCTAATGCACCTTTAGTCCGTATGAGCTCCTTCTGGAATCGTATCTCTGCAATGACCTTCTTGCGGAGCCGCACGAAGAGATTGTCGATCACGGGTGATTGGCCGAGGATTGGGGTGTACATTTCTACGCGAGATATTAGACTTACGGAAATGACTCGAATAGTATGTTCACCTATTACAACTTTGGCCATATCGCAGACAAGCTCTCCAAAACGAGGATCCGAGACGTATTTCACTAAGAGACGAACTACTGGTTCTAAGAGAACATCGTCACGGTAGGATAGCGCTATTCGTAAACCATCTCGGTGTATCAGCTCTTGTATGAGGGCGAACGTGATCGTTGGAGGGACGTTCTAAGGAAATGTCAGAGAATGATATATACACGACACACGACTAGGTCAATCACCTTTTTGAGTACTGCATCCAAGGCAGCTGAGTACTTAAAACTCTTTAGATACTTGTCATAGTTCTTCAGCCTCTTCGTCCGCCGACTTTCTATCCGTAATTCATTGACGTCCCCAAGCGGTTTCGCTTTGTTCTTGCCCTTAACTTTTCCTTGACCTATTGCTGGTAGTGAACCACCCAAGAAAGAATCATACGTTCCGGATTGCAGGATAGTTTTTGCAAGAGAGGACTCGGCATCCGCCTCTGAGGCTTTTGGCTGTCGACGACGGACAGATAGTGTGCCGTCCGTCATGCCTGCCGCAATATGTGTTTCGTCAGGCTGCTTCGTGCATCAGATTTGGAATAGCCGGCTGAAAGCAAGAGTACGCACTGATACTGCCAGACAAAGAACCGGTGCCGGATATCTCATCGTGTGTACGACCTTGTACGTGCTCACATCGTACACCTTGACCATCTGATCTAATCCACCCGTCAAAAGTCGGCTGGCATCAGAATCGAATGCCAATGACGTGACCGTCTTTTGGTGGTTCGACAAAGCTCGGACACATCGACCTCCAGCAACAAGATCCCAGACGCGCAAAATGGGTCCTGTCGAGGACAAAGCAATCGTCCCTGATGGGAACATTAGAACTTGCTCTACTGGGACGTTGCCCTCTTTGCTGGAGCCTCCGGCGTTCATCACCATTTCGCAGTTGCCTGAACGTGAGTCGAACAGCCGGACGGTGGAGTCGTATGAACCGGTGAGGAATAAGTGGGGATTCGATGTGGAGGCTTGACCAGAACGAACATAGTCCGTGTGGTCGGTGAAGGTGGACACACAGGATTGGGATGGTACATCCCAAATTTTGGCAGTGGTATCGTCTGAACAGGAGAGGACCTGCGTCGGAACTAATGGTGAGAATTTCGTGACGTGAACAGGTTGTTTATGCGAGTCGAATGTTCGTAGGATTGCGCGTGAGTTGATGTCAAAAACCTAATGAAACCATGAAAGAAATCTGAAGTTGATACACAGTGTGTTGTACTTACTTGTATGAGACCAGTATCATCTCCCGCAACAAGTAGTTTACCGTCCGCTCTTATGCAACCACTCCGTGCAACATCCTTAAACCTTGAGACATTTTTGGTGACTTTTTGAGTCCTTGGGGCATAGATTTGCACTCGAGTCGCGGCAGTGACCGCATACCGGTGTGGCTTTGCAGGAGAAAAGTGAACCGAGGTCACTGGTGCATATTCTTTGATGAAAACTGGGTGCTTGAATGAGCGCCAATATTTGGACTCTGCGTTATGTTTCGAGGAGGACGGCCGAGGGTGCGCTTGGATCACCACCGGTAGGTAATCCATCGTGGAACTTGGTTTTGAAAAACTTTCTGCTCAGCCATATGCATCGGGTTGATAGATACATGAATAACCGAAGCGTGACTGATGATGTGACCATCAGATAGACAAACTGATAATTTTTACTGGTTTACGATTCTCCTCACCTTCTTCCTCAACCTCCACCTCCCCTTGACTTCCGCTTTCTCCTTGTAGATATACTCTGAAAGATGCTTCTCTACACCGACGTTATCTCCGGCGACGAGATGTTCTCCGATGCCTTCCCTATGTACGTGTTGTATACCGCTTAGATACCGCATAGAACTGACTAGGCCGGCTCTCTTGCAGTAAAATTATCGACGACATCGTTTACGAGGTGGACTGTTCTATGATGACCGTCAAGGCTGGCGCAGACGTTAATATCGGTGGGTGCACTTTGTTAGCTCAAAGTCATTGCAGATTCTCATGATCTAGGCTAGGCGCCAACCCTTCCGCTGAGGAACAGGAGGAAGCTCTTGAAGATGGTGCTACTCAAGTCAATAACGTTATCTACTCCTTCCGTCTCCAGTCGACCTCATTCGACAAGAAGACCTACCTCACCTACTTGAAAGTGCGTTCAACGAGCTATCCTAGGCTGACACCCCGGCTTGAATCTTTTACTTTTATTAGGGATACATGAAGGCTGTTAAAACTCACCTTACTGAGAAAAACCCCGAACGTGTTGAGGCATTCGAAAAAGGCGCGGCAGCATATGCTAAAAAGATAGTCGCCAACTTCAAGAACTTTGAATTCGTGAGCAACAGTCGCTTGGATCTCGAGAGCTGATAACTGATCTCTGAGGTAGTACACTGGCGAGAGCATGAACCCTGATGGAATGATTGCCCTCTTGAACTACCGGGAGGATGGGATCACTCGTAAGTTGCTCTTTATCGTTAGCCCGCCTACTATTGATATCAATATTTTCGCCAGCCTATTTCACCTTCTGGAAGGATGGCTTGAAAGAGATCAAGCTCTAAATTGCAGATTGTGTAATTGTACTTGTGTTGATTATGTAGGATTGTTTTTATTTACTGTTATATCGGGATGAATGAGATTGAATGGGCCGTAGAGCTCTCTTCGATGTAAAACTTGAGGTAAACCTGTAAATGTCGCGACGCAGGAAACCGACAGTGAAGAACATACCCCACCGGCACTTGAGGGTAAGTGAAACTGAACTGTAGAAGTCACTGACGTCGTCGATGTGATGGTTTTTGAAAACCCGGATTCACGACTCGTGAATCGACAGGTACCGGCGACAGCCCAACCTTGCTCCACAGTGCACCAGGACAGCAGTCAGTGAGGCTTGCGAACGTCCAAGTCGAATACTCAAGCGACGAAGAAGTAATCGGTTCATGCAAGTACTCTAATAATGAATCGGTAGTCGTATGCGTGAGAAAAATTTGCCTTTCAACTAGGCGACGCGTCGCGCCCGGTTTGTCTGATGTCTGCATCACTGTCTGCTCTCGAGTCCATCGTATACTCTCTCGTTCCGGCCTCAAGGAACGACAACTCACTCCGTAATGAGCTCGTCACGATATGCCAGGACATTCTGCAAAGGCAAGTCGTCTGAATCATGCCATAGTCTCAAGATCTAAAGTACTCGCAGTCGTATCGGACAGCGCCATGAACCTGATATAGGTCATCTAGCAGACTTGATCAAGCGTCAATGTACGAGATAAAGCTCTACTTAATTACTTTCAGAGTTTATTCACCGATGTCCCAGTGCTGCAAACAACATCGTCCGAATCTGCATCCCTTCGTTTCACAAATTTGTTGTCGAGGCTCCTGGACCAGGTGTGTGACAATTTATCTGCTTAAGATACTGTAACGACCCTGTATATAGCCTGTATTATCCCGCAAACATGCCTGCATCCAATTCCTGCAATCGCTTGCCTCTTCTCAACAGCACCCATCAGCAACAACACAACCTTTCCTCCCCTCATTAGCACCACCTCCACCCTCCAGAAAAAGCGCCTCTAATCCCTCTCCAATATCACAACCACGTTCTGCAATATCCCATCATACCGGGAAATCCAAGGCCGAGCGGTTGAGAGAATACAGGCTTCAATCAGGCAATAGCTACGCTCCTATTCCTGTATCTCGTCGCAAACTAACCTGAACACTCTCAAGCTGCCACTCAACTTCCTGAACATTTACTACTACGTGATACATTGTACCTCTTACAGGGTATATCGGGAAAGTATGTTCACTTGTCGTCACAAAGAGAATTGGATAGCCAGCATACCCTGGAATTCGTCGAGAATGGGGTGAGCAAAAGCATTATTCTTAGCGTTACCGTTATTGACGTTGTTTGCAGCGATATTATATCTCAAACCCAACCAAAGTCCTCATTCACCGTCTCTCCGAGGTCGGGTACTTGTATACAAGAGTGGACGCTTTTGTGCAGGAACGTGAAAAGGCCACCGGGGTTGGAATGATTGAACAGAGCTTGTGTCATCACTTGCAGACCAAGCTCACAGAGTACTACCGACTCATTGCTGTCTTGGAGTCCCAAATGCCGACTGGGTCTCCCGACGACAATGCCAACGGAGATCACGAGAGTGGCCTTACGCTTTGGAGGTTGGATGTGTGGATTAATGAATGGAGGTTGCGAATGAGAATGATGAGTGTGTGCGTAGAGGGTGCTAAAGGTGCGTCTGCTCTATTCCTGCGAATGGTTTTCATGCTAAGTTGTCTACACGCAGAATCGCACGGTGGAGCACTGGTCAACCTCATTCACAGTTATACCGACAATGGAGACCCCTTTATACGAACATTTACCGACCAATTACTAGAAGAGGTGCGCCGGAAAAGTGTAGAAAATCGTCTTTGGCCTCAATAATATGACAGGTCTCCAAACCCTTCTTCTCGACTCTACACAAATGGTTATTCTCAGGGGAATTATATGATCCCTTTTCCGAGTTTTTTGTCGCCGTAGATGCTTCCCTGGCCCATGTTCAATACATGCACCCTTCATCCCTCACTGGCGGAATCAGTCATTTATCCGGCGACATCGACGGCTTCAAAGTTGATAACGATGACCGGAGGGATGGGGAGCGTGGTCTTAAGTTATGGGAGGAGAAGTATCGATTCCGCAAAGAGATGTTACCGATGTTCGTAGGAGAAACCTTCGGCAAAAAGGTGAGTAAACGCAAACTTATCCTTGTACGAGGCTCACTCTTCGTCTCTAGATATTTTCAACTGGAAAGAGTCTCAACTTCATCCGATATAGCTGCCACGACAGCGATTGGGTAGCGACAAGAGAAAAGATGAGCAATACGGGTGGCTGTGAGTATTCATATTCCTTGCAATACACTTCGTTAACACGCTATAGCTTTGGAGTATAGCGACATTGCCGGCCTGGAACGTTCAATCGACGCCGCGTATTCACTCGCAAGTCAACGCCTATTTGACGTCTTCATCGAGAAATTCAAATTACTCGACCACCTACTCGCCTTAAAACACTACCTTTTGCTGGGTCACGGCGACTTTGCTGACCAATTAATGGCAGCGCTAGGACCCAGTCTATCCCGTCCAGCCAATGTTCTCTTCCGACACAATCTCACAGCAACGCTTGAAACGGCCATTCGTTCTTCCAACGCTCAGAATGATCCACCAGATGTGCTCCGCCGACTGGATGCCCGTATGCTAGAGTATTCGCATGGAGAGATTGGTTGGGATGTGTTTACGTTGGAGTACAAAGTTGATCCTCCGATAGATACTGTTATTGACCCAGATTCGATGGTCCAGTATCTCAAGCTGTTCAATTATTTGTGGCAGATGAAAAGGGTTGAAGGGACACTGAGCCAATGTTGGATGAGAGTTGCGGGCGGTGCAAGGACGTTTTTAAGAATGCCCGGTGAGTTTGGAACGTGTGGGTAGTTTACGTTCTGACTGAGGAATGTAGAACTTGAACCTTCATGGCATCAAATCCGAGGTTGTATGGCCGAGATGATACACTTCATACGCCAGTTACAAGCATATTGTCACTCGGAAGTCATCGAGTGCTCATGGAAGATCCTAATCGAGTTTTTAAACAAGAGGGAAGGTGACATGGATGCAATGATAGATGCACATCGGAACTATGTAGGTCGGTTAGTAAGGAAAATTCTCTTGTTGAGTTCAAAAGCCGGCAAAGAGGTAAGTTTTCCAAAACTGTAGCTCGAATAAAAAGCTAATGTCTGCCCCTGCAGGAGAATGTTCTCAACCAAGTCAGAGATCTTTTCTCGACGATATTACAATTTCGGGAGGCAGTAGTGAGTGACCAAATTGTGTCTACCGAACGGGTACTCATATTCTCTTATTCTCTAGGACAATTTTTACAACTACTGTTTATCGGAGTCAGCGCGGCGAGATCGTCAATTGGACGCTGAACGGGTGAGTACATAGCACAATCTTACATTCTCGAGTGTTGACCTTCCTCGCAGGGTATTTACACAGGTCCACCAGACGACCAAGAAACGCTAGAAGAAGCCCTTCCCCGTCTTATGCAACCTATCAAAGAATACGGGATGCAATTCACTGAACGAGTGCAAACTCTAACTCAACACTTGCAAATTCACTCGGATCTCGACTGCCGATTCCTCGGCGTCCGTCTCAATTTCTCGGATTTCTATCGTTCCAAGAAGGATCCCTCTACCAAATCATAGAGCTCCTCTATCGAGGTTATTGCTGTCGTACGTATGTCTGTATATCTACATCTCTCGCTTTAGTGTATGTTGTATGTATACTTTGCTTTTATCTAGCTTTCGTCGCGCCGTCACACAAAGATGAGTTTCACGATTTAGTGGGATGTTAGATTATCCATAATGCTACTATACAAACTCTGATCAGTGGAGTAGAGCTTAGAGCTCATCATGACCCTCCTCGGCACCCAAAGGTGCCTGGGCCTCTCCCTTAACGACAGGAGGGGGCACCTCGAGGTTGTTCCCTGCATGTTCCTCAACGAAAGCAATGAGACTCTCAAGTGTTCGGTCACCCTCGTAGTCAATAAATTCACTTTGTCTGGCCTTCTTGAATTTGAGGGTAGGGAAACCAGAGATTCTGAAAGGAACAGAAGGAGGGAGATCGTTCTCCTGAGCCTCCATCTTGGCACTACAAGAGAAGGGGCATCAGAGCGTCGCGTAGGAAAACATCGGCTTTGAACGTACATAACGATCTTATCCTTGAGGTCAGCGTATCTCTCACCGAGTTGATCCCAGGTAGGCTTGAGACGCTTGCAGTGACCACACCTTGAGAACAGGATTGGTTCCAATATCAACAAGGGTAACAGGAAACACATACCAGGAAGCATAGAATTCAATAAAGACATCCTTACTGTCATCAAAGACGACTTCCTCAAATTGCTTGCCAACAAGGACAAAGACAGGCTCATCCTGCTTCTCGGGGATAGGCTCACTCTTGAGCTCGGGTTGAAGCTCTCCAGCGAGGTAAGCCTCGACCCAGGCGCGAGCACCGTCGGTGGTGACATCCTTGCTTTGGTCGAAGGGGTACTTGAGCTGCTTCTCGAGGTCCTGGACGACAAACGAGGGCCACTTGGCTTCAGCAAGGTTCAAAGCCTTTGCGTGGTCACCGAATTTAATGGCGTCAATCCAGACAAAGTTCATCTTGGACTTGAACGCTTCAGCAACAGGCTTAATTTTGGCAATGTGCTCATCCTTGTCCGCGGCGGTGGGATCAAGGAAGAGATATGCAAGGGGCTTGGAACTCTGTGCGTAGATACCGTAGTTCTCGGCATTGACCTCGTCGATGATAGGAATAGACAAGTCCTGGACCCATTCCTCAATATCAGAAACCTGGGCATCGGCGATGGGGTAAGGGTATACGGTTTTAGGAGCATCGAAGGAACGGTAGACGACGATGGCAGGAGGAGTGACACCTTCGGCGGCAATGAGGTCTTTGTCGGTACTGAGACCGAAGAGGAAGTCGTCGCGATGCTTTTCAGCGGTAGCGCTGAATGCAGGAGCGGGTGCGTCGGATGCTGAGGAGACGTAAGCGATGGCGACGATCTTGTCGGCCTTTTTGAATTCTTCAAAGTTATCGCCCTTGACTTCGGAAACGGCAGGAAGGGATTGTCTGGCAGACGTTTCAATGAGAATTTAAAATAGGCACGGAAGTCTCATAGATCTCACTTGATCATGTAGCTGACGATACCATCTGCCTTTCGTGGACCTCCGTAATCGGTGGGTATGCCGTTTCTAAATACTTTGAGGGTACTATTGAAGCGCGGGTGTTCAGGGCAACGCCAATCATCAATGAAAGCGGGACTCACGGATATCCCTGGACACCATTGGCTTGGCAGAGATCTGCCTGGTCGACGCAGTCAACCTTGGCCAACTTGATGTTCTTTTCCTTGAGAGTAGTTGCGGCCTGCTCGTATTGGGGTGCCAACGCTTGGCAGTGACCACACCTGTTGAGCCAATTAGCTACCGTTCTAAGAGAATGATTGGTGAATACATACCAAGGAGCAAAGAACTCTACGAGGATGAGGGACTCGGGGTTAACCTTTGCCTCGAAATCTTGCGCCGTCAGAGTAAGAACATCTGAGGCAGCACCCGCAGAGGAGTTGGCCTCTGTAGAGTCGGCAAGGACTACAGACGTGAGTGCAAGAGCAAGCGCTGATAAGGAGAGACAGCGCATGATGGGTGAGTATGAGGAAGAAGCAAAAATTTGTTTGAGATGGAGATGCCTTATATACGTGTTTGATCGGGTCTGTAACTGACGTGTCAGTTGATACGTGTCCCGGTCTTGATCTTAGCGCCGATGGCGTCTCGGCAGTGATTCTGAATTCTTCATGTCCTACTCACAGTCCCACTAGGAATCAGATTCATCATCTGTCGAGTGCTTTCAACTGCCCTGAGGAAATGCGTTTATCCACAGCGCTTTCGTATCAGCTGAATACGTTTCGAAATTCAAACCGTACATACAGTAATCCTTCAACTTGGGGCTGCCAGCAAAATGTCATTCTAGTGTGAAATGTGCAATGGAATATGTAAAACGGGTCGAAATTCGCTTCCTATCTGTCTTCTGTTCGACATTAATTCGGGTGGAATGGTCTGGGTTGGGGAAAATTCTCGTATCTCGTGGCGGTGGTGACGCTTGTTCCAATCATTGAATCAATCTACGTCGTGATGAGTAGCCGACTGTGCATTGTGGACCGCTGATATGTGATTAGTAAAGTAATTAGTAAAGTGAATTGCGGTGTAGTCTCCTGATTCACTGAAACGGATGGAGTAGGTCATGAATACCGAAGAGATTACCAAGACGTGTGCTGGGTTCAACAAGCAGTCGGGTTGCCAGGTAATTGTTACACAGCCTATGGAACAGTTCAATCTATTAGTTTCAAACGCCAGGAAGAAATCAGCGAGAATACGGGGGTCCATCCATCTGGGATTGGTATCAAAGCTGGTGGCTTGACGTGACGTAGTAGCTTGAGTCCAGTTATAAACCGGTAGAGACTATTGAGAGCCTTGTAGAATGGTCAATCAAAAATGCCCAAGATCGATTGAGATCACGTCCAATGCAATGATCGCGTCGTTTCACGCGTTGAGACGTCATATTCTTGCCTGCAATACCAAAGAGATAGCGTAGATTCTATGCCAGAGGCCAAGCTAGTAGAAAAGTTGCACAATGAGAGAAAGCAGAGTGAGTAAACTGCGCAAGCTGCAGGACTTGTTTATCTGTGTTGTGAGTACTATGACGCCGAGAGCAAGCACTAAGGACCGCACAACTCACTCTGATACCACCATCCTTAATGGCGTCCAGCGAGCTTTTAGCTCAAATTCAAGCAGGAAAAAGACTCAAAAAGGCAGAAACAAATGACAGAAGTGCCCCTCAATTTGATAAACCAAAGGGCGGAGGTGGCATTGCCATGGGAGGAGGTGGTGGTAGTAGCGGAGGAGCTGGAGGGGGCCTTGCTGCAGCGATGGCAGGTGGTGCAGGACCTCCACAACTCGGTGGTTTGTTTGCTGGCGGAATGCCAAAGTTGAAGCCTGCAGGGTCAAGCCCAGGTAATGAACTTTGTCATATATCCTTCTTCACTTATTCACATATAATAATGTAACAGCAAAAGCACCGACGTTAGGAAAACCTCCTTCAGTACCTAAACGTGATCCTCCGAGTGCAGCTCCCGCTGCTGCCGCTCCCAGTTTGCCTCCCGGAAGGCCAGTTCCACTACCAGTTGCGCCAGCCGCCCCTCCTTTACCTCACAGTAGGCCAGTTCCGCCACCGGGAAGGCCAGTACCAACACCGTCGCCTACACCAAGCTCTGCTCCGAATAGAGCAGTACCTCCTCCACCAAAGCCAGCCCCTTCAACACCCACTCGTGCAGCTCCAGCCTTGCCTTCACGTACCGTTCCTCAGCCTCCAACCACGAATGGTGCTCCGAGCTTACCAGCTCGTAAGCCACCTCCTACTCCGGCACGTGCAACTCCTCCACCTGCTCCAGCCCGCTCGACGCCTCCACCTGCTCCAGCCCGCTCGACGCCTCCGCCAGCACCGGCACGCTCAACTCCACCCCCACCAGCGCCAGCACGCACCCTCCTTGCAAGCGCCCCAGCCCCACCAGTTCGAACAACACCGGCGCCTCCTCCTCGGACTGCATCACCTCTAGCTGCTGCTTCAAGGCCTGTACCAGCTATACCACCACGAAACGGTCCGAACAGGGCACCGCCCGCTGTGCCAGGTCGAGCTGCACCACCACCACCGCCACCACGACCCTCGGGTTCTGCACCTCCATCTCCAGCGAAAGCGGCTCCTCCTCCTCCATCCAGAAAACCACCTATAGGTGGCGCACCTCCGCCACCCCCAAGAGTACGTGCTCTTTCCGAAGCAGGTCCTCCAGCGCCACCTACAACGACGACTTCGTCATTTTCTGAAGGCAGCGAAGGCTCTAGTGCAGGTCCGGGTTCTAGGTTATCAGCACCGCTACTGCCGCCTCCGAGAAGGCCACTTTCCGCTGTTGTCAACGGTAGTGTGTCGCCTGCTCCTAGACGAAAGAGTAAGCTTCTCATTTTTGGTCGCAAACTGTTGATTGATATATTTCATAGTACCCTCACCACCGCCTAATGCCGGTCCACATACGTTCCCTGTGAGCGATTTCCCACCACCGAGACCGTTCCAGCCCAGTTTGAAGCAGTATACGAGTGGGAGGTTAAGAGGATGTGATTTTGATACAAGCCAGTTGTAAGTAGTCTACATTGGATACAGGATATAATCTACTACAAAGTTCAACGAGGCCGGAAAATGATACAAAGCACAAGCAAGTAGTCCACTGTCTAACGTTTATTATGTCTTGTAAGACCGGAACATTGCATTATGCAAGCCATCCTAGATCAGAAAAGTATAAAAGGGCTTAAAAGCTGCAGCGCTAACCAACATGGCCATCTATCTCAGAGTTTCAACCCAGTTGAACAAGTGGAACTACTGCGCCGTCACGGAAGCAGTGTTCAGTGTCTATGACCACGCCTTTTCTGTGCGGTGGAAAGGAAACGATTTGGAGAGATTGTGCAAGTATGCAGGCGAGAGGTGGAGCGGTTGAAAAGGGAAAGCAGATGGATGATGCGGAAGATGGCGTCGATAAGTGCCTTCTTTCATGCATAACATGCCTCTGCCGCTGAATTACCTTCCTCACTACCTTACAAAAAGGACTTCAGTCTCATTCATTACATCGACAAGCTGGCAAGCCCCTTACACGGGAGATAGATCTGAATTTGGTTCTATTATCGTCCTTGGATTACAAAAAGAAAGAATCGCTGATCATTCGTTTCGATGCGAAGATTAAATAAAACTTCATCTGGTGGGAACCATTAACAGCGTACGCATGGCTGCAGCTGACCCAGCAGGTAGATGGGATACACACATAAACGATGTTTGAGAGCAGTTGGACATACATCGTCCGTCTTAATAAGGCTTGTGCCTGTTCTTCTTCAGCTCCTTCTCAAGTTGCTTAGCCTTGCGGTGACCTATCTCAACTGGACGGATAGCCATTTGGTCGGCCTTCTTGAGTTTCACAGGTCTATTGCCGACGTATTTACCTGCGAGAAGGGATCATAAGTTCTTGTAAGACGATGAATATGAGAATATGTACGTACCATCCATCTCCTTCCAAGCTCTCAGGAAATCTTCTGGGTCCGAAAATGCGACAAATCCATACTTGGCCTGTTTCGCAGTCAGTTGTCGATCTCTCGGCTCCAAAATAGAATTACTCGCCTTCTGACTGAGTCTGTCCCTGATGACTCGTGCCTTTTGGAACGACGGATACTTGTTGAATGCGTTGGAAAGGACATCATCTGAAACATCATTGCTAAGGTCGCCAACAAAGAGTCTAAACCAAGCTGTGAAATATTATAAGTAAAATGGGAAAGAGAAATCAAAAAAATTTAACTCACATGGGTTCCACTCCAAAAGCGTCTGATCTTCCCAAACCTTTCCTCCTCCTTTCCTCAACACTGTCGTTCTCTTGCCACCTTTCGCAAGCTTTCCGCCACTGCCACCACGCTTGTCAATCATAGCACCGGGGACATAGACGGACTGTTGAGCGAGGATGCCGACGTCATACTCATAAGCATTGGCTGGGACAGGTGCTTGGTGAGAGGACGAAGAACCTGGAATGGGAAAAGATGGGCCGGCGTAGGGTTTGTGGTAGGGATTAATGTCATATGAAGAAGAAGAAGAAGAAGACGATTGAGCAGCATATTGTGCGGTGTAGGGGTTTGCGTAAGGATCCATGGTGGTGGTCAAGCGGAGAAAGGTAATGAAGCCACATGGGGCCACATGGGTTAGATTATCCTGGAGCGTATAAATGCGTCACGTGGGACGCTTGGGAGGTGGCGTCTTGTCCAGGATATAATAAGGCCAAAGATCGTCGACACTCCTTCACAAAGTTGTGGGTCGAATGTCTCCGACTTCATCAAAATGTTCTCTCCAAATTCTCACCCTCTCAGTCGATTACTCATTTGCAGACCAAGCTTAACGTCTCGGGTTCGTACCCCAATGGCTCCTGCTCTTCAAACATTGACTGATTCTTTGGAGTCTCCCCTCCCCTCAGTTGAAAGGTCATTCTCAGTATCGAACCCACAATGGCAACCGGCAAACACCGTTGACTTTCCTAGGCTTACGGATCGCTCAATTTGGATAGATATACCCAGCATGGCCCTCGGACTCCTTGCTTTACAAGCAACTCTCTCTCTCTCAAATCCATTATCCTTGAACTGCATGTTCGCCTCAAGCACATTTATTTGGACTGTCTTAATTGCCTACTGGTTAAGGTTCCTCATATCAGGAAGGCCGTCATACTCTTTGGACCTGCCAGTGGAACCAAAGATGATATCTTGAAACATCTCAAGCACACGGTGTGGACAGGCAAGTTGGAGATATATGAGAGGTATGAAGCTCCAGGGGAGTTTCTCTTTTGATGTTGCTGTACTGCCCTGCACCAGCCTTGCGCTTGCAGTTGAAGGAGAAATTTATACCCAAAGTTAGTTAATCATTGGTACTTTTGAATTTTTCTAACGTATTACCCAGGTTTCAAACGATGTAAGTTACATTCAGATTGGTTACGCCAACTTTTATACCAAATTGCAGGCGGGGTAAGAACCTCCAATGCCTACACCCACAAAGCAAAGTGCTTCCATTGTTGTTCTGTTGGATAGGTCCTCATTAGTAATGTCTATGGTCTTCGAGAGGGGAACCGACGTACCGCATACCCTGTGTAACCGACGATGGCGGGGCACTACTAAGAAGACATCAACACACGAAAAGATGTGGCCTAAGAATCCATACCTCATATGACTATACACAAGCTCGGGTTTCACGACCGTCACCCTATCCCTTTCGAGTTTCTTGTATTCTTTCCCCTTCGGCTCTTCAATATACCCTCTCAGCGCGTTGACACCCAACGCCGTTGTGAAACCTCTATTGGCGATCAATACACACCGTACTTGTAGAACCACACATCTGCCCAACCTCCATCTACCTCTTGCATGGCCTTTAACTTCTCTACGTTGATCGATACATCCATTCTTTAGGAGAGGCTGAGGGAAGGGACAGCGAGAACGTAGAGTATGCACGGCGAGTACCAATGTGTTTCCTTTGAGTCCGATACGCTCACGAACACGCTGAGCGAAAAAAAAACCCGAGACGTCGACGGGCCTATGGTGAGACGGAGAGCAGATGGGATAGGAAGCAGCTGGCCATATCAAGCCCAAGTCAGTATCGTTAGAGAAGAATCGATGGGCACGTACAACAAAAACGCTTCCGCAGCTTCATAATATCTCGTACTCCTCGAATGCTCGGTACCTCATGACATTCTCCACCCAGTTGAACGTCTCATTTAACTCTTCTCCTCGACCGTTCTCGTGGAAGAGCGTTAGAACGTTCACACATACGACAGGATCGAGGCAGAGGTTGAGAAGAGACCGCTAGACGTTCTCGAAAGAATCTCAGACAGCATCGTGGATACCGAATGAACGTGCGACAAGGACACTGTCCAGCCTATCGTCCACGAACACAATTTGTCGGGTCAGCACCCGAGGACATGGTGGTAGAACTCAATATTGGGCTTGCGTTCACCGACCGCTGCGTCGGTAAAAACGCCGTGGAAGATTGACCAGTCTACGTCCTTCCTCTTTAATACCTCCCAGTCCCGCACCGAGCTATTCGACATGGTGTATACCTTCCTACCAGGTTTGAGTTGGCGAGTTAAATCTACCATTAAAGGATGAGACGACAGCGTGTCCCTGGCAACTTGGAACGCATCGCGAACGTGACAAGGAGATAAGGAAAGTTCTTCGGCGACGGTGGCGTGATATACGTTCTTGGAAATCCTACCCTTTTCGTGTTCGAACCAGGTGGCGGATTTGAGGATTTTCCAGAGTATCTTTGGGGGTGCACAAGGAAGGAGTAGAGGGTGATCAGGTGAAAAGGACATCACCCAGATTGAAGAAAAGATAGTGATGTTGCGGGCTCGGCTCAAAGCCCCAGGCTTAGGCCTGGCTTGAGAGGGCTCAGGCTCACCAAACATTGAGCCCGAGCCGTAGGCAGGGCCCGGCTTAGGCCAGGGATCTTGGGTATCACTTGCCTACAGCCACGGGTTGCACTTTCCATCATATCGTCTAGGGCTCAAGCCCTGGGCTTAGGCCTTCAGAAATGCAAGCCCGAGCCCTGAGCCCGGTCGGAGCCCTACAGTAGGGCTTGGCTCGGCCTTGTGAGCCCCGGCTCGGTCAGGCCTGGCTTGGCTTGAGCCGAGCCCCCAACATCACTAAGAAAAGAGTTTCTGTGGTAGGATATCATCGGGTCGAAAGGTGATGGAAGAGTTAAGCAAGGCACTTTTATAGGAGTAGGACCCACAGGACGTCGAAACTTCAGTGTCTTGATGATAAGCTTGCACGTTGGCTGTGTACGCGTTGAGGACTGGGAAGATAGGCTGACTGGCGGGGAGGCGAGCGGCCGCCTACCACTCAAATTCAAGTCCGACCACTATAGCACATATGGAAACCATCCCCGTGAACAACTCTGACAACGAAACTCCGCCATTGCTGAGTGGAGTTGAGAGATTAACACGGGTATATAAACGCAGTATTTGCGGTGCTGTGTCAGTCAAATGATGTCCTTGCAGTTCCTGGAGTGGTAATTCAGACCGAAGATCCTTCTTATGGGTGTTTATTTAGTATGTGCTCGGTGAGTGGAATATTGTTAGACTTGGTGATAGACTCACCGGCTTGCAGAGATGGAAGAACGAATCACGCAAGGCTGCGCTTCCTCATCGTCCAATTCACGGTACCCTCGCCTTCAAAAAAATTGGCCGGCCACGTGTTGACAATGCGCCAGTGTCTGAACAGCACCATGCGATGCCTTTGGGGTTGGAAACAAGGGTCTGGCAGGTGTTGCCAAATTGAGGACTGTGCTGCCACACACCGGTTCGAGAAAAAGATTCAACTAATCAGATTTCCCGAGAAATAACGACCGATGAGCTTTCAGGCTAATAATCGTGAAACGTTTTGAAACCCGAAACGTAACTTTTCAGCCATTGTTTCTATTAAGCTGTTTTTTTTTTTTTCAAGAAAGCCGGTGTAATTATTGACAGTTACAGCTTCGGGAGATCCGAGTGAGAACCAGCTTTGCTGCACCTATTGTACGTAATTTCCATCGTCGTATTGCCAGAAAACAGCGATAGTCGTCGATAGCTGATGGCTCATTCTTGCGTTTGGGGGCGAGGAACCATCGTTTAAACACTGCTTCTGAATGATGCGGGTAGAATGAGAATGTTTGCTGCGTTGTTCTCGGAGGTGCATCATCGTGCGTACTTGAGGTGCAAATCGTGATAGAAAGTCTCGCAGAGGGTAGGTAGGCATCGTATCCAAATTGATCCCATAGTCCCTGAACCTCAGCTACCAGGAAGTCTCAGTTGGGTAAAGCCGATACCAACGTTCACCACAAATAGATAGCTTTTGGGCAATTCCTTGATTGGGTTCAATGGAAGTCCATGGCAAGGAGGATGCCATCAAAATAAAGTCCACCTTACAACTGCGAAGGGATGTGGAAAATTCCACCGTCTTTGACATGGGCAGGTGCCGAGCATATATCAGAAGTCAGTAGATTCTAGTGCGAACGCCAAACAGGCTCACTGGTAACAGGTCAACGTCTCGTCATGACATCGAGCGTGTGTTGTGTCCAAAACCTCAAACCCCACATGGTATCAATGATGATTACAAGTCTATCTCCGTGTCGATAGCCGAAGGAGCGGTGAAGGGAGAAGAGAATCAGATTCTGGCGCAGCTACATGTCTGAGGCAAGTCATAGACGAAGTTCAGGACGAGGTCACATACCGAGAGTTGTCGCCATCGGATACGAGTTGATGCCTGGGCGGCGGGCGTCGATGCAGCTTTGCACACGGTAAAGGTACACTTTCTCACGGCTTCCGACTCCGGACCGTCATGGTCAAGACTACAGGAAATCCCATTGGAGAACCTGCTAGCTCCAAGCGCAAGAAGACAGAGGACGACGAGTCTGCCAGTGGGTCTACATCGAAGAAGCAAAGAACACGAGTCAGGTATGTTTGGGCAATTCTACCTGTTTCATTCGAGTCATTCTCACGTACGAGTTTTCTAGCTTTTCTTGCGGGGAATGCCATCGTCGAAAGCAGAAGGCATGTATATGAATTCTTATTCACCAATCCTGGATCTGACATCTTTTGAATTGTGCAGTGCGATCGCCAAATACCATGCTCTCACGTCAGTCTCGCCATTCATCATTGCTTGTTACCTCTACTCATTGAACGTATGACTCTAGTGCGTTGCAAGGAAGGTTCCAGAGCTCTGCAAGGCATATACTCCCGGCAAATCCGACCATGATCTCAACGCACGGATTGCTCGATTAGAACATATAATTGAGATGGCATTACCTCAATTCTGTCATTCATCCTCCTCAAATTCGCAAACAGACCGGGATGATGATGGACGTTCGCAGAATGACGATGAACCTATGGCTACGGGTGGATTGTTTCAAAGTGGGAAATGGTATGGCAATAGTGCAAGTGGGAGTATTGCACCTGGGCCGGTCATTGAACAGGTATGTATTATATCTGTCCAGTTCTGATGGACGCTTACACCTAATGACAGTTGCAGCATGCAGTCATGCAGAAAGTGATTTCTCCGGAGCAGGTTTACTCGTTACTATTCAATCTCACAGATCGTACCTAACTCTTGTCACCTCCCTAGGCTCATTCGCTGCATAGCGACATTGATAAACCGAAGGGAATCGATCCACTGGAACCTTCTGCCGCAGATAATCTTAAGACCCTTGTTCAGGAATGCGGTGTTTCCCCGCATAAGATACCAGAGCTCCTGCAAGAGTTGCCCCCATTACGGACGTCAGATGTTTTAATCAACTACTACTTCAGTGCTATGTTCGTTTTATCGTTCATGGCTCAACTTGTTCGCTGACAGTCGTGGGTAGAAATTGGACGAGATATGTCATTTCAGAGAAAGACTTCCGGGCTGCGTACAAGAGTGTTTGTGCCCACGGAGCGCACGGCGTTGGGGCAACTAATCCGAATGATATCCGGTTCTTACCGTTACTATTTGTGGTATTGGCCATCGCTGTAAGGTTAGCACCGGAGGAAGTGGCCGGTGATGCACGGAGTAGACGAGTGACCTCCCTTCGATATTATTGGTCATGTCAGTCTGTCCAATATCGCGGTTGAATAATGACTGAAGTTTCCTTGCAGCTCGTCGATCCCTGCTTATAGCTGCTGCGATACAACCCGACTCTCTGGATATAGTTCTGACGCGATTGCTGGTAAGTAGTCTGTTCCGTTCAATGCTCACCACATTAATATTTCATCTAGAGTGCACGTTTTCTGACCTTTGACCGACGTATAACGGAATGCTGGAGTCAGTTGGGAGCAGCGGTGCGCACTGCAGAGGCTCTGGGACTACATCGTGACGGTGCAACCATGGGAATGGACGCCCAACAAGTGGAATATCGTCGGCGAATCTGGTACCGTCTCTGTTCCTCCTTTATACTCCACCTGTTGACATATTTTATACAGGTCTTATCTGTACCATGCTGACCGATCGTATGCTTTAGTGTTGGGACGACCCAACTCCATACAAGATGATTACACTTCAACTTTACCCCCTTCCAATCTGGATGAAGACTCACCAAACGCTTACTCTCAACCTCCTCTACCCCTCTCTTCCCCCACCATAATGACCTTCTGCATCTTAAGACACCAACTTGCAGGCATAATGGGACGTATTGTTCATCATTTCCAAAAAGTCAGACCTGGAAGATCCCCGAATAATCCATATTCAGAAGTTATTGCACTCGATGATGAACTGCTCAAGTTCGTCACCAATCTCCCTCCGCACTACTCCCTGGAGCCAGATATGTCATTGGACGAGAAGCACCCATTCATACCCGTTCATCGGTATCTTCTCATCACTGAAACATTATTTGTCCGTACCAACCTCCATCGCCCCTACATCCTGCGCAAACTGCAGTCGGATCGTTATTCAAGATCGAGAACAGCTTGTTTCGAGTCTGCCATCAAAGATTTCCAGGTGCGACAAGCGTTCAGGGAGCGAACGAGCACGGAAGCGCGTATTGCCCTTAGCAATGCATATCGTGAATTCCAAACCGCAATGATCAGCGGGATGTATCTTGTCATGTATCCCAATGGTAAGGATTCACAGACCATGCACAACATCGTCGACACCTTCATGAAGGACCACGAGGGTATTCGGGAGATGGACGAAACTACTCTGAGAGAGCTCAAAGTCATTGAGCTCTTGAAAGCTAAGGCCATAGAGCGTGGTAGGCCGGACGAGCAGGTCATTGTCGACGAACACAATGGTATCCAGGAGAATCCCGCGCAACTTTTGCTGGGTTTCCAGCAACAAATAGCGGATGCGGTTGGGTCTGCATCCCTGTCAGGTTCTAAGCCACCTTTGACTTCCTTGTCTACACTCGCTCATCCATTCCCGGCATTGACGAATGACAACGTCCCACCAGTACAAACGTCGCCTGTCATGCAAAGGTTGCAGCAATCTGCTGCAGAATACTCCCCAGCGACATCTGGAGGAAGTCCTGCGGCGGATGAAGATTCGACTGCACAGATGATCTTCAACCTAGTCAGCAATCCTATGTCGGAAGGTCTGAATTCCTCGATGCAATGGAATAATGGGACTGGAACCGATTTCAGTTGGACGAGTACCGAGGTACCTGCACAGATCGGTACGCAAGACCCGCGACTCCTGCCCATGGATGGTGCGGAATGGAATTATTATTGGGAAGCATTAGTTAACCAGATTCCTCGCGGGCAATGATGGATGCTTTTTAATTCAACTACGAGTTTTAGGAACCCGCGCTTTTGTCCCGGGAGATGCTTGCAAGCTCGCATCAGGACTCGGGTTCCTCAGCTGGTATGGGCTGCACCTGCAGTGAGCACTAATACTGGGGTCAGGTGCCTCGATGCTGCTCATCCCTTGGCTCGTTTACGCTCGGCCGGGACTGCCTTCGGCGGAAAAACCCTGCCTTCCTATTGGTGCCTGATTTACCTTTCAACTTGCTTCTTGTAACTTTTCATTCTGTAGTACTATCTATCACTTGTGTCTGTTGTAAGCAGGATCCTCCATTCAGAATTTACAATACAGCTGTCTTTACACACAACCCGTGTATCCATGTACTCAATACTAGCTCTTCATCTTTATGACAATAAGCCGACAAGGAGAGGCACCAGCATCACAGCGTACATCGAAGGTGAAAGCCCATGGCCCTTCCCAGCAATTTGACCTCCGGTGTATCTATCAGTAGCAGAACGGTAATCGTTTTCTTCAGATGATGGATGTGAATGATCAGGAGGAAGAGATATCGTCGGCGTCGCCTGTCGTTCGGTCGCAGTGAGAGAAGCTGTTGGTTTGCTCGCCTTTTGCATTTTGGTAGATTCAGGATCGAAGGTAGAGCTATCTTCGGCGTCTTCATTGTCTTCGCCATAACGGTTCTTGGTATGGTGAGGGTGCTTTGTACTTTTACTTGTACTTGAAGCTTGAGTATCGAGAGGGGCAGTTGAAGTAAAGGTAGAATTTGAGCTCGAGTCGGTGTGAGAGGCAAGGCGTCCAGGGCCCCACGGAATAGCGTCACCATTCGGCTGAGAAGCGTGCTCTGGAGGCATTGTTTCACCGGAGGGAGATGAGATCTTCAGGGGAGAGGTTAGAAGACAGAAATACCGAGGATAACGTGATGTGCTTTACAGTGAATCTGGTGGTCCATTGCGAGCTTTGTGTGTTCCCGCCGTCGGTGAACTGATGTTAATAAGTGAGGAAACAACATACAGATCGCGGAGAGTCTTTTACTACCTGATAAAAGTATATGTTCGAATAAGGCGTAACTTCAGGGCAAGTCCAGCGATATGGCGAGAGAGACACGTCCGAACCATCAAGACCAGCCGTTACAGTCGTCACGGGTATCATTGCATTGTTAGGACCAGACATGAGGACTAAATCGCCGTAAGCGTTGGCGGAAAAAGATGAAGCCCGAGCTCACTGATAGTAACGTTCTTCCAACCATGACCACCACCACTAGGTGTCCATCTGATTTCACATAGATCTCCAGCCTTAAAAGAATCGCCAGGGCCTGGTGCAGTGGGAGTGAACACGTCGCCAGCGACAAGAGTAGCAATGGTGGAAATGAGCAGAAAAGATAAAATATAGGCCATCTGAGAATCCAGCTCGAAGTAGAGAATAATGAAGCAAAACCGTGACTGACACGTCTGAAGTAGAGGATCCTGACCCCAATCTGGGGTCAAAGATTGTATCACAGGTGGGCCGCAGCCCCGGCCAAATCGCTTGGGCGCCATGTAACCCTCTCTCCTCGACCGCCACTACAGCCTACCAAATGCAGTCTATCAACCGATTCCTCTACGGTCCTACGCCAGAGGAAAGAGTCAGATCATGGCAGGCCAAGCTTCGTGCAGAGAGTCGTCAACTCGACAGGGAGATGAGGCAGGTTCGATTACATTCACGTCATAACGCCCTACAAATGCTCAACTACTACTCTCTTATATAGCTTGATGCTGCAACCAATAAGGCACGGCAGACTGTGAAGCAACTTGCAACTAAGGGGGATGTCAAGTCCGCACGAATACTAGCCAAGGAAGTCGTACGAAGTCAGAAACAGAAAGATAGACTCTCTGTCAGTAAAGCAAGACTTGGGTCCATAAATACACAATTGCAGCAGCAGATGGGTATGTCGCCTTCATATTTCGCCTTTCGGTCCGCTTCTAACCTGATTTCATAGCTATGGTAAAAGTAACGGGATCCCTCCAGAAATCGACAGAGATCATGAAACAAACAAATTCACTCATCAAGTTGCCTCAAATCAGTCAGACGATGAGGGAAATGAGTATGGAGATGACCAAGGTGAGCATATAGTTTCCAACGCAACATAATCTCTTTTACGAACTTGACGGTAGGCTGGAATAATGGAGGAAATGCTGGAGGATACATTAGAGATGGAAGATGACGAAGAATTGGAGGAAGAAGCTGATGAGGAAGTCGACAAGGTTCTTTTCCAACTTACAGACGGAAAACTTGGACAAGCAGGTTCCGTCAGTACCGAGTTACCTGTGCGTTTCAGCTTCTCGAACGATTACTTCCTTATACTTACCAAAATGTCTGCAGTCGGTGGAGGACAAGCTGGAGGAAGAGGAACAGGAAAGAACTTTGGAAAAGTACAGACAACAACTCAATGGGATTTTGAGCGGCTGAACCAGGACTATCTATTCCCGCAGTATCCTTTCTTCATAGCATCTATCCAGTGTCATCTGTATATTCTGTACCGTATTCATGTTGAGGCGTGTTAGACTCCAGAGTTCGAGTAAACCAAGCAGAATCTGCACTTGTGCTTTGCCACTGCTTGTGTAACGCTAATCTTATCAGCTCTCCACGTGGATCAAAAATTGAATTCCTTCTTTTTCCGACGTTTTCAAGTACTTTACTTCCAACAATGTTGGCTTCTCGTGTCACAGGCATTGCGCAGGGCGCACTCAAATGCTCTCAAGTATGCCCATCGTCGCACTCGTTGTACAACGTGTCTAATTCTCAGTGCAGGCCGTCAGGCGTTACGCTTCTGCATCTCCAACAGCCGCCTTTGCTGGCCAGAAAGGAACCAACGTAAGTTTACCTCCTCTGCAGGCCTCTCCAGTCCGCTGAATCTTTGTTTCTCTCAAGGGAAAATACACGGTTACCTTGATCCCAGGAGATGGTGATTGTTATGTCTGCTCTGTTAGCCTTTTTTCTAATTGCCGAACAGGTATTGGTCCTGAAATCAGTCAGTCGATAAAAGACATCTACGTTGCTGCCGAAGTCAGTCCATTACATTCTCCGCCAAGCTCGTCATTCAAGTTTCAACACTGTAGGTCCCTATTCAATGGGAGGAAGTCAGTGTCACGCCCGTTTTGAAGGGAGGAAAAACCGTCATTCCGGATACTGCGATTCAGTCTGTGAGGAGAAACACCGTGGCTTTGAAAGGTGCGTTGCAACTGTGCTACTGTTTTTCCAAATGTTGAGCTTTACTTTGCAGGCCCTTTGGCAACGCCCAGTGAGTGCCCCCGTCAATCGCCACTTACATGCCACGTCTGACGCTTGATGTAGTCGGCAAGGGACATGTTTCTCTCAACTTGACTCTCCGAAGAACATTTAACTTGTTTGCCAACGTTCGACCATGCGTTTCCATTCAGGGTTTCAAAACACCCTACGACGACGTCAACACCGTTCTTATTCGTGAGAACACCGAAGGAGAGTACTCTGGAATTGAGCACGAGGTGTGTAGCTACAAACTTAGTCTTTCTCACCTCAGAGATTTATCTCTTCTATTTTCTCAAGGTCATTGACGGTGTCGTCCAATCAATCAAATTGATTACATGGGACGCGTCCGAACGTGTTGCCCGTTACGCTTTCCACTACGCCCAGTCGCAAGGACGAAAACGTGTCACTGCCGTACACAAGGCGAACATCATGTGCGATGTAATAACTCAACTTATACCGCATTCTACTCACCCGAGATTGTAGGAAAATGTCCGACGGTATGTTCCTGTCCGCATGTCGGGAGGTCTCTAAGGACTTCCCCGATGTTGCCTACGACGAGGATCTTTTGGACAGAGTCTGCCTCCAGGTCGTACAAAATCCCAAGCCATACGCCGACCGCGTTATGGTGATGCCTAACCTGTACGGTGACATCCTGTCGGACATGTGTGCTGGTCTTATCGGAGGCCTTGGTCTCACTCCTTCCGGCAACATTGGTCGGGTGAGGCGTCTTTCGGTAATGAGATAAAGAATCTGCTGAAACATCTTTTAGGATGCCTCCATCTTCGAGGCTGTTCACGGTTCCGCTCCTGATATCGCAGGCAAGCAGCCGTTCTTAGTTCGTACGTGATTGAAATGTTGACACTTTGCATCAGGAAAGGGATTAGCTAACCCCACTGCCCTTCTGTTGTCATCAATGATGATGTTGAGGTACATTTGGTCGTAAGCTCAACCTTGAATCGCAAGCTGACTTTGATCAACAGACACATGAACCTTAACACCTACGCCGACAAGATTGAGAAGGCTGCTCTTTCGGTACGTTGACCCTTATTTCCCTTTTCCCCTCTGTATTGTTGATGTACATGAATAGACCATTGCGGAGGGTAAGACGATTACCGGTGACCTTGGAGGCAAGGCGACGACGAAGGAGTACACCAGCGCCATCATGGAAAAGATTATCAAGGCATAATACTACTGCTAAGTATATATAGACATAACGTATTATACCTACTTCATAAGTACCTTCGGAAGGGTGTCATACTTTAGTCTAACTGGTATAAGGTGAGCTGTGGAAGCTGCGAGGTGAATGTTGCGATTGTGAAGTTACACTATTGGTTCCGAGCTACCTTCGTTGCCATCGTTGACAGCCCCCAGCAATCAGGCATACTGGTGTACGCACGGACGCAACCTTCAACTTCAACCCCAATGGACACTCCAGACAAGGATCCGCGCCGGTTTCTATGTCGCGGCGCTCCTTTTCTACCTGACTCTCGCCTTTTCTTGACGGCCTAGTGGATCGATGGTGTACACGACCTACTTGGAAATCCTCTTGCTCTGGCACTGCAAGACCGGCACTACAGTTCATGGATAAACATCAAGGACATTCATGCGGATTCGGGGATGACAGCGGATTTCAGTAATTTTAGTGAGTGTGATTAAATGCACCGGCAAACAGATTCTGAATGCCCGATTGTCACTGATATATAGTTGATGGATACCAGGGGCATTCAGTGTTAGTAGTGCGTCAATCATTCTCCTCGAACCCTCTAGTGCTTTCAACTTGTCTATCACTCATCAGATAGGTCGAAAATGATACAGTTTGTGATTGATATCAAATCTCTGAAGAAACTGAAGACACCAAAACTCTCAGCTCTCGACAGCATGGATCGCTCGCCGGGGAGCTCCAGCACCGCTACTGACTAGGCTGACGGTCGACTCTCGACGCGATCACGGGATCATCGTCGAGAAATCTCAACGTGCAGATTCGGAAGCTAGTCCTTCCGAGTTCCTCAGCCGCTAGCTTAGGAAGTGGCATACAATTCAAGATTTCTCATTAACTGTGAAAGATGGCTGAAAAGATGGCTCTAAAGCTGAGGTCTCCAACGTGAATAGAAGTGGCAAGCAGAAAGGGCCGCAGGAACAAATGAAACTCGAACCGAAAACTGTATGTCTGCTGTACTTATGTTGTAAAGTTCTCATCCGATCGATACGGTTCTTACATCTGTCTTCAGCGTATCAAATGTGCTGTACACCAACTGTCAGCCACATCAATCGAAGAATGCAAAGACGACATCTATTGTGGTATAAATCCCACCCCGGTAAAATCTCCACTCTGATGACAATGCTGTCTTTACAGTGCTCGGAAATGAAATATGTAGCTTCATTGAACAGAATGCAATGGCACGAATGTCGGTTACCCATTTGGCTCCATGTGCCGGTTATCAACAAGCAAGGCCTTGTTCTAGATGTTGAATGGAAAACGTGAAGCGGTGAGATAGGACATACTCTGGAACGAGGATCGCCTAATTTGACTGCTGCTATCACCCAGCCTCTTTACGTCCACGATCCCAGACCGTGGTCTTGGCTACGCCCCACACTATCGCCCTTCATTCTGGAAGGAGATTAAAGTGAAGCAAGTAGATGTCGACGACTAATCGTTGATACTAGTCTAGTGCTGGACGCTGGCGTCCCTTTTGCTTCTTCTATGTCGCGTCCCCGAAGTTTTCACCTCAAGGCCAACATGTGCCTTATAACCGAGCGCCCAGCAATCCATCATATGAATGAATTGATCATATTTACATTTGTGGTGGCGTCAGTCCTATATATATACGTATGTTATCTGGACCCACAGGAAGTGCCGATCCCCAAGGTTCTTCTCCCCAAGAGTTTGGCCGCTCCACATGATCCTTCACCCTACGGTTGTGCAAGTACCTCCCCCACCGACTTCGACGACTGCTGCTCCTACGTCCTCTCGTAGTCCAAGCATTTCGTCAATATCCAGCGACGGCACGGGTGTCATCATCTCTGGACGGTCACGGCATTCTCGGGAATCTCTGAGTCCAGAAGTGTATTACTCTCCCCCAAAGCACACATACCCGCCCTCGATGGGTTCCAACGGTGGTCGGGGAAGTCCAGTGCCGCAGCAGTCTATGGAGCCTCCTCGAACACCAGATGTGGTGCAAACCCCGACTTCGTCCGTCCCAGCCTCCAGGAAATCATCTCCGGTGCTGAAGAGCCAACCGATTACAGTGCCCATGACACTTTTCCCACCACCACAAGCCCCACTACATCCATCACCCATCACGCCTATTCCTTCGGTTTCGCCACCACCTATCGATTTACAAAAGTCGCACTTCCAGAGGGAAATCGTCGCCATCCAGAAGCCGTGGTTTCCTCCAGCACCATTTTCTACGTACTACGATACATCGAGTACTCTTGCCACTAGTGCACAGAGAGAGCGATCAGTCAGCCGTGGACGCACCAGGTCGCCTGTGTATGTCCAACAGCAATCCTACCCAAGGCTCATGTCGAACACGTCGCGAAAGAGCAACTATTCACCTCAGTCTCCGCGTAGCGACCTTGGCCCCGTACTCAGCCCTTCACTATCACTTTTCCCTTCACCTTCGAAAGTTGTATATCCTACCACCATAGGCACACATACAAAACCAATGATTGACGTATCTCCACCATATGCAGATGGACGTTCTAATCAGATTCCGGAATCGTACCTTCCTTTCATCTGTGGTACTGTTACCCGAACACCGGGTTCAAGAGCTCGTTCGAGCACACCCTCTTCGAATTGTTTTTCGAGTCGTTCACGTAGTCCGAGGTCGATCTCTCCGCCTCAGGGACCAACCATTATCAACATCCCTATCCCACCCAATCCACTTCCACCACCCCCGCCTCTACCTCTTCCTCCTGTTGTGCCTCAAGTGGCACCCATCATGCCTCTAAATGGGTTCCATGCTCGATGGAGGTCACGGTCACGGTCACGGTCACGGTCACGTACTCCGCCGCCTGTAGTAGTGCGACCCTCGTGTGTATACAGGTCACCGTCTGCAGAGTCTGGTTGGCGGCTTAGCCCGAAATCGTACAAAACAAGGACCCCATCACATAACAACCGATATGGTCGACGCCGACGTTCGCCAGATTTCAAAAGGCATCCAAAATTTTGTTTTGACGACGCCAATGTGATGTTCCAGGTATGTTTAAATTGCCCGAAAAAGAATAGAGTGCTCACAGTCAAATTCTTTGTAGGTCAAAGATACAGCTTATCGAGTACACCGCTACTTCTTCGAACACAACTCATCTACGATGAAAACTATGTTTATCTCTCGTTTTCTGTCCGTGGTGGATCGTTGCCCTGTAATTCCCCTTGATGGCGTGGAACCCCGCGATTTTGAACAGCTATTGTCAATCTTCTATCCGAGGTGAGGCACATACTTATCTATCTGGTTGATATATGACTGATGCAGTGGACATTGATGCAGTAACTATGCTCAGCATGATGCGAAAACCACTGAGTATTGGACATCAGTCCTGCGTGCCGCCAATCACCTTGCGATGCGCAAGATTAGCAAGTTGGCGAAGGAGAAGCTGACTACATTAGCAACATCAGCCGACAAGATTGCGTTGGTTAAGGAGTTTGAGGATGACTTTGGTGCGGAATGGGTTGCTGATGCATTCCTGGAGCTTGCTATAAGGTCTGAACCTCTGACTGTCGATGAGGGACACAAGATCGGGATGGAGGGTGTGATTCGTCTGGGAGCTATCAGACAGGCATTGAACAGTAACACTCGAGAGTACCTGGACCTGGATAAGGTGAAGGGGTTGGTGAAGAGGGAATTGAAGCTTGTGTGCTAATTCTTGACTCGTTCGGTGTATGACTGTGGATGTCGTTAGTTTTACTTCTTTCTTGCATGTCGTGTTGTCTACTTATATAGGGTTCTTGGTGCTGTACATTGTACAATAATGATGACAACGACGATCCTTCTCTTCGACCCAATGTTGATCCGGGGTTACAGCTTCAAACGATGCTGACGATTTGAAAGAATGGCATCACGACGACGTATATCGATGAATGTGCATCGATATCACCAATTGTCGCACCATCCACCCAAGCACACAAATTCTAATATACTATGTAGGTCGTTCCGATGAATGGCCTACATGTGCAACTTGACCCCATTTTCCTTCAATGAGAGGTTCGTATTCTTCCGAAGAAGTCCCATGCTTGGACTGTTCTGTTGACTGCAAATAGTATACCCGGAGGTGGACGGGTGTGGTGGACCGCAAAACGGGCCGAATGATGTCAGAGGGCGCGATCGGCATAAAAAGCACTTTGGGGTTCGATTTCTTTTCCTCATCTTTCTTTCTCTTCTACTTCCATCATGTCCTTCGCAAAGACAATTACTCTCAGCACTGGTGCTTCTCTCCGCCAGATTGGTCTCGGAACCTGGCTCTCCGCCCCCAAGGAAGTCGAGAACGCTGTAAGTCCTTGACACATCATGCGCGCTGTCGACGCGTCCATATATGGATTAATTCTTAACGAGTTTCTTGATCTTTATCTTATAGGTTGAGATTGCCGTTCGCAACGGGTATCGCCACCTCGATCTCGCCGCCATCTATCAGAACCAAGACGAAGTCGGTGCCGCTCTCAAAAAAGTCATTCCTTCCGTCGTGAAGCGAGAGGAGCTCTTCTTGACCTCCAAGCTTTGGAACTCTTCTCACCAACCCGCCAATGTTGAGAAGGAACTCGACCAGACACTCTCCCAGCTCGGTGTCGACTACCTCGACCTCTACTGTGCGTCATGGTTATTTTTCCCCATTGCGAAAATGTTCACTGAAAAATCGTCTTTGTACAGTGATCCACTGGCCTGTTGCCTTCGCACCTGGAAATGGCTATTTCCCTCCTGATCCCAAGAGGGAAGGCTTCGTCGAACTTGACACCGTTACCACTCTCGTCGAGACCTGGAAGGCTATGATTGCTCTCCCCAAGTCCAAGGTCCGCGCCATCGGTGTCTCCAACTTCACCAAGGAGTACTGTGAGGCTCTTATCAAGGCCACTGGTGTCATTCCCGTGTGTATCTTGGATCTGCTTAGCACATCCGCAATATTGATCGTACTTTTTTTGCTCGCAGACCGTCAACCAGATCGAGACCCACCCTCTTCTTCCTCAAGACGACCTCGTCGCCTACTCCAAGGAGAAGGGTATCCACCTCACCGCATATAGCCCTCTCGGCAACAATTGTGAGTGGTATATCCGATATTTAGCCGCCCTAACACTCACTCACTTTTCTGCAGTGAAAGACAAGCCCAAGCTCACTGAAAATCCCATTGTCATCGAAGTCGCCAAGAAGCTTGGTGCTACCCCTGCTCAAGTCCTCATTGCATGGGGTGCTCACCGTGGCTACTCTGTTATTCCCAAGTCCGTCCAGGAGGAGCGTATCAAGTCCAACTTCCAACAGATCGAGCTCAGTCAGGAAGATTACGAAAAGATCACCTCCATTGGCAAGGAGAACCACACTAGGTATGTGACTCGATCCCCAAGATGATTGGATTGCTAAAGGGTTTCTCAGGTTCAACATTCCTTTCGGCTACACACCTCAATGGGATGTCAATATCTTCGACGAACCCGAAGAGCAGGCTGCTTCCACTAGGCCCATCATTGGTGCCTAATCTGTGTCTCATAAGATAGAGGTTGTACTATTATCTGGGGTTTGGACGCGGAAGAAGTGACCAAACAGCATGTATCATTTTATTGCTCAATTATTGGCAATGGCTTTTAATATAAGACAATTATGTATCCGTATAACAATGAAGTGAGCACGCAAGTGAACACCCGAAGTGCGAAGCGAAGTTCAGTACGTTCAGTTTCGATGTGACTAAAGTGCTCAAAAGAAAAGCAGATTTAGCTTCGTGGTCTTCGACCGCTACCATCATCGACACCAACAATTCTACGTCCTCATATCTCAATTCATCTTGGGTTGACTAGGTATGTGTTATCATTCCAGGATGCTGATCCGACTGCGAATAATTGGCATTTTTGGGGCATTTAACGTATGGGAGAAAACTTCATCTCTCTGCCGAGTATACCTGAAAACTTGGCTCTGAACACGATTTCATACTCCGAAGTCTGCGGATGAGACTCACAAACCAAAGGAAGGGCTCACCAAACGAAGGATGCGATGTATAGGGAAAATCCCCCCTGCTAAGCCCGGTGTTGGCTCCCAGCTCTCACTTTGACGGATATACAAAAAATCACTCTCGGAATCAGGGGCGACAGTCGATTAATGCGGTCGTCCGCCCAAGGAGCGTGATGTTGTGTGTAACCAAGCAAATTATACGCATCTTTCCGGCTGCCTCCTCACTGTTCTTCCAGTAATGCTCAGAGTCAATGCTGGGACTTACTGTCACCTATAGGGTTCGTCATTCTGTCGGTCATTTGATCCACTCTCAGTCTCCAGCAAGACTTTGTGGACCGTCGATAATGCGTGAGGCAGTCAACCAGTAGGGTACTTCTTGTCGCATTTATCCGGATCATCAGATGGGCAGGCCGCGACATACCTTGGGTGTTGACATCATAAAGCATATTTACCTGGCCATATTGGTCGCTGTGGCAACATCTATCCTGATATTTATTGGAGATCCCGGTTCTATCCTGCGGCGTTGAATATTGCTTGGGTAAGGTGCTTCTCCCAAGTCATCAAACTTTGCGTTGACAGCGAGATTTCAGATCCATATTTAAGGCGTACACGGCTCTGCTCCGGGTATCGCGAGTGAGTAGCAGTTTCTCTCCTGTATGTCACAGAAGCACTGATGTATTGAAACAGGCAAGTAAGTGGTGCTGAAACTCGCCGTACTAGGAATCCAAATTTGGTTTGGACCACCTCAACACTTACGTCGACAGCTTATGAGATTGACAATGAAGAAGCAGCTTTGTCGGTACGTCGCCCCTTTCTCTAGCCGTCCACGCTGTGTCCATGTGCTGATGAATATGTATTATGCCCAGACCGCCGCGGATACCTGTACTTGCGATGGTGTACCCACACTGTCACTGGGAAGCCTGCGTAGGCATAATACCATAGATGGTTGTATCGTATTGTACCTATGTATATATCAATCAGGACCTTTGGAACGGTTGCCGTGCTGTTTCTACTACGGCTTTTCCTAGGCCAAGGACCAGGCCGGTTATAGTCGTGGGAAGATTAGGAATCATGTCACTAGCGACGACCGACACTTCCCAGAGTTCCAACTCACTCTGACCCGATAAACGCCCCCATCGCATTCCTTCCCCTCACTCGCCCTGCAGGGCAAAGCCATCCACAGAATCCTCAAACAATCCAACTGAAAGGTTTGTTCTCTTTCTTTCTCCATGTTCATCTTTTCTCAGACGCGTGTACACAGCTATCACAAAAACTTGAAACCTAAAAAAGACTCCATACACTCATAAACGCTTATTCTTGTCCAATTTCTTACGAACGACATGACCGACCAAGTTACGCCACAAGCTCAGCTTCCTCCAAAGAAGGACGAGAAAAGACCTGGCTCTACAGGCAATAATCGTGGTCCAAAGCGGAGTGTCTCAAATTCCAAGCCAGCATCTGGTGCAGGTGCTGCGCAAGGAAACAATAGGCCTTCGTCTAGGAATAGCTCAAAGAAGCCTACAGTTAACTCTGCCACAGAGTCTGGCTCAGAGTCGACGTCTCGCAAGCCCTCAGATGCTGGGAAAAAGCCCGACCAACGCAGCGGCGGTAGGAACCCAAGTGGTTCAGGTCGTCCTCAGGCCCACCGCAAGGCTCAGCCATCGGCTTCTCAGACGGCACGTAACAACAATAACACAAAGGACCAGAAGCAATCTTCTTCACCCGCCCCTGCTTCCAACAACGAGTCGAGTGACGCTCTCTCTTCTCTTCAGAGGGTTATCAACGATTTGAAGACCTCGTCACCTGCGCCCCCTGCCACGAGCAACTTCAATATGCCCCAGCAGGGTATTGTTTCCAACCTCCCCGTCAACGCACCCGTCTTCCAACCAGGCAGTGCCTCGTTCCCGGGTTCCGATCCCAAGCATCGAAAAGCCGCTTCCGTTGGTGCATCCGGCCTATCTGGCAACTTTAACTCTTTTTCTCCTCACCTTGGTGCCATGATGGAGGACGTAGAGGACGGAGCAGGTGGAGTGCTGGAAGATGGAGAAATTCGTGATAATCTCTACCAGACTCCTGGTCATCAGCCCCGGTCTCAGTCTCAGAGCTTTACTGCTCCACGTTTTGCGGCCTTGGCTGCTCAACAAGAGCAAGGGGATACCCTCGGCCCTACTGGTCGTCCACAGCTTGCACCAGGTTTCATGTTTGGTGCTAAAAGGCGTAATCCGCCGATGGGGGGCCCCATCAATGAAGACGTTGGATTTCAGTTCCCTCAACAACAACAAAATTACCAATCCGAGGTACCGGAATCTGGTCACAGGAAATCGGATAGTGGTGAAATTACGGGTATCATGGCCGAACAGGTCTGGCTTATCGTACACCCTTTCAGCTCTCGTTTTCTCACTTGCAGCATTTTTAGATTGCTATCCAAAATCAAATCGAGGCCCTGCAGCAACAGCAACAAGCTTTGTATCAACAGCAGCTTGCATCCAACCAAGTCCTTTCCTTCCAAACCCCTGGCTTGGCGCCCAACCGTGGTGCACACAGACGTGTTCAGAGCACCGTTCCTGGCTTGGGCGGTGCACCTAACTACAACGCACCTCAAAATGCTTTGGGGCAATTTGGAAACCTCGGTGGTCTCAACCTTGGCCTTGACGGACAGGTTCAGGGCGTCCCGCGAGGTCACGGGCGCAGACACAGTGTCAATGTCGTCAACAAGTCTGCTGGTTCCGGCTTCAATGGTCTGGGTGCTCAAGATGGCTTCGATGACGGCTTCAATCCTCCCTTCAACGGTGGACATTCCCGCCAGGTTTCCAGAGCCGACAACAGCTGGCGTATCAGTGAGTATATTACGTCCATATACGTGTTTATTTTTTCTTACTTATTTTCGGAAGATGGCGGCGTCGGTGGTGTACAAGGTAATAATGCCTTTGCTGCGGATCTTGCTCAGGCCCAGGCGCAACTCCAAAGCCTTCAGCAGTTCCGTGCGGCAGCGGGAGGACATCATCACAAGATGGCCTCTTTCAGCTTCCCTAATATGTTACCTAACATGATGGCAGCTAATATGATGGGATTGGGGCTCGGTGGAATTAATTTACTTCAACAGCAGCAGCAACAATTCCAATCGCAACTCCAGCAACAGCCTCAGCGCAAGTCTCTCTTTGCACCATACCTCCCTCAGGCATCACTTCCACCTCTTCTCGCGGCTGGGAAGCTAGTGGTTGGAATTCTTCGAGTTAACAAGCGCAACAGATCTGATGCCTATGTTGCAACCGAAGTCCTCGATGCTGACATTTACATTTGCGGATCGAAAGATCGTAACCGTGCGCTCGAGGGAGACATAGTTGCTGTGGAGTTACTTGATGTGGATGAAGTTTGGGGAACGAAGAAAGAGAAAGAAGAGAAGAAGAGGAAGAAGGAGGAAAATGCGGCTTATGACCCAAAATCTGCAGCTGGTCGAAAGGATGATAAAAAGAAAGACGATGTCGAAGTGGAAGGACAAGGACTCATGTTATTCGAAGACGAAGAGTACGCCCTTATTGTCTCAGTTGATTCGATTTACTGACCAATTATTCTTAGGGTCACCGACGATGTCAAGCCTCAGTTTGCTGGGCACGTTGTCGCTGTCGTAGAGCGGATGCCCGGACAGTTGTTCTCTGGAACTTTGGGATTGCTCCGACCGTCGTCAGCAGCCACCAAGGAGAAGCAAGAAGCAGAACGTCGTGAGCGTGAGGGTGATCGCGGTGATGAACCAAGACGTGGCCCTATTGAGCGCCCCAAGATTGTTTGGTTTAAGCCGACAGACAAGCGTGTTCCTCTCATCGCTATTCCTACCGAACAGGCGCCTCCCGATTTCGTACAGAATTCGGAAGCATACGTCAACAAGCTTTTCGTCGCTTGTATCAAGCGTCATGTACATCTTTCTTTCATGACTACGAGGCCTTTTAACTGATCCCCTGTTTAGCCCATCAGCTCACTTCATCCATTCGGTACTCTTGTCGAGGAGCTTGGACCTATTGGTGACATTGAAGTCGAGACTAGTGCTCTCCTGAAGGATTGCAACTTCCCTACGGAGGAGTTCACCGACAATGTTATGAAATGCTTGCCGCCAATGCCTTGGACGTAAGTCAGTAGAACCTTTATCGTATACGGTACTCACCGCTTGTCCAGTATTCCAGAAAGAGAACTGGAGATCAGAAAGGATCTTCGAAGCGAACGTGTATTCACGATCGACCCAGCGACTTCTAAGGATCTTGATGACGCTGTTTCGGTCAAACTGAACGAGGATGGTACTTATGATGTTGGTGTACATGTAGCCGATGCCTCCCACTTTGTCAAGCCCAACACCGCACTCGACCGTGATGCCAGGAAGCGTGCCACTAGTGTCTATTTGGTTCAACGCGCTGTCCCCATGCTTCCTCCAGCCCTCAGCGAACAGATCTGCAGTCTTCTTCCTGGACAAGATCGTTTGGCTTTCTCTGTTATCTTCACGTTCAGCAAAGATGCCAAGGTCATGAAGAAATGGTTTGGAAAGACCGTCATCAGGTTCGTTGCCATCGGCATTGCGTTTCTGGGTCGTATCGCTCATGTTTTATTAGATCTGCTACCAAGCTTTCGTACGATGATGCTCAGAACGTTATCGAAGGGAAGTCTTTGGGTAGCGTTCCTGTTATTCCAGAGCATGGTGCCGGCGACATCGAGCATGATATCAAGGTGCTTCATGATCTTGCTATGAAGTTGCGAGCTCAGCGCCTTGAGAACGGTACATTAAGTCTTGAGAGCCTTCGCCTCGAGTTCAAATTGGATGACAATGGCATGCCTGCCGATTGCTGGCAACACCAACGTACCGAGGCCAATGACTTAGTGCAAGAGGTGAATTCTTAAAATGTGCGGTTGCTTTCAAATACTGAAATTTCACAGTTTATGCTCTTGACAAACATTGCTGTTGCTCAACACGTTGCTGTGCACCTTCCGGAGCAGGCTCTTCTCCGCAGACATGATACTCCACTTGAGCGTCGCCTGGTAAGAACCCTTCAGAAGTGTTGTCAGCATTTGTCTGACTTCATACCAGAATAATTTTGTGGAACGTGCCGCGCGCTTGGGCTACAACATGGATACCTCGTCTGCTGCCGCTCTCATGAAGTCCTTCCAAAGCATCCAGGACCCGAGGGCCCGTCGTTTACTCGAGCTGCTCTCGTTCAAGGCAACTCAACGCGCGAAGTACTTCTGTGCTGGCATGTTGGACATTGCCAAATATAATCACTATGCGTTGAACGTGCCTCTTTACACTCACTTCACATCCCCAATTCGACGCTATGCG
Organism: Moniliophthora roreri; assembly: GCA_001466705.2. Classification (NCBI taxonomy): domain Eukaryota; kingdom Fungi; phylum Basidiomycota; class Agaricomycetes; order Agaricales; family Marasmiaceae; genus Moniliophthora; species Moniliophthora roreri. The sequence continues at coordinate 309,618 of LATX02000184.1, forward strand.
GATGTTTTGGTACATCGTCAACTCGAGTCTATCCTCCAAGGTGGAGGTGGGTACAGACATGTCCTCAAACTTGTCTATATCTGATGTGCGTTTTAGCTGATCCCAAGTTCACGATGGATCGTGATGCCGTGGCCAAGGTTGCTCAACAATGCAACATGTTCGTTTTACCAAGCTCTACACCTTAGCGTTGTATACTCATAACTCTGACAGTAAACGTGACTCTGCGATCCTAGCCCAGGAGCAGTCGACCCACTTGTACCTCTGCGTCTTGATTTCTGACCTTACTCAGAGATATGGCCCTGTCATCCGTCAGGCCAAGGTCGTTGGCGTGCTTGAAGCAGCTTTCGACGTATTGGTTCCTGAATTTGGCATCGAGAAGCGAGTACACGTCGACCAAATGCCTATTGATGTGCGTTTTCGTTGCGAAAAGCCAACTCGTTTTACTGATGCTTTTCATAGAACCACGTTTATGATGAACACACTCACACGCTTCAGATCTACTGGTCTAACAAGGACGTCATTACCTGGTTGGCCGAGAATAGTGACGACGAACATTTGAAGAAGGTTAAACAGAACGCTGAGCAGCATGCCTTGAAGATGGAAGTTGCATCTCGTTCTGTTCATGATGAGAAGGCCCTGTTTGATGAAGACGATGCTGACGACGATGAAATCGTGCTTGGGCGGAGTGAACCTGCGAACACGGAGCCTGAAACCTCTAAACAACGGCTGTTGTCGATGTCGAAGCCCCAGCCCGAGTTTGAAGGATTGAGGGTCGCTCAGTCTGGCCATAAGATTCAAGACATCCGCGAACTTATGACTGTTCCAGTAAGTTTTCTTGTACAAGATATGTACTATGATACTTGAACTCATTTCCACTCCAGGTTATTGTTACTGCTGATTTGACAAAATCTCCACCAGTCATCAAGGTATACAGCGTCAATCCCTATGCCGCGCAAAAGAAGTAAACAATCCATCCCAATGAACTCTGTACTATATACTCCTTTTATGTCTCCTTTTCTTTCATTCCTTTCGACCTTTTGTTCCAAACAATATCGAGGACAGCTCAAGCTGTTCCTCCGAAGTATTTTTTACTGCCTTGCCATCCCACGAAACGTCAAATCGTTATGCTGCCTTTCATGTAACCACCATGTACATTTGTCTTCGAATGAAAACGGATTTATGAATGCGTTTTATATATGTCAAAGATGAGTCTGGACGGGGTAGATACAGGTAAGATATACTGATACATACTGGCTACATGATAAATAGAAGCCGTACCTATGGTACTAAAGGTTTAAGTGCGAACTGATACGGTAGGGAACGTTGGTTATATATATACAATAAGATGAGGATGCGAAATGAAATGGATACAATGGGTGTATGGTCATGCACGAGAAATGAAACGAAGTGCGGAAGAGCCTATATCCAGCCGGCTGGAGGACTCTGCACAGCACGGGTTCTGCTACGACTTCTTGAGCTGGTGGTGCTCGAGCGCGCATCTCTCCAAGAGAGAGGAGTTGGAGGAGAGCGCGTACGCATCGTGGTCGCATGGCCTTCCGTAGAACTCGTACTATCTGCATTGCTGACATCTTGTCGTTTCGAACGCAGCACAGACTTTACTTCGGTGTTTTCCAAAGGGAAGCTGTGCACGGAAGCCTGCTGGCTCTGGACCGAGATGCGCCCGGGATATGTCGAACTTTGAAGGGTACGAGATTGGTTGCGACTATGTAAACGCGGGGTCAGAGATGGTTGTCTCTGTCGGATCTCGTCCACGCAAAGCTTGTAAAGTCCATCAAGATTGAGATACGCAGCTTCATCTCGAAGCTCGAGCAAGGCCTCGAGGCGGGACTGAGTGTAGGAAGGTTGCAGCTGGATGGCCCGGGGAAGAGTATCTAGAAGTCCAGACTCTTCTGGGTCCAGAGAGCGCAGGTAGCTGAGAATGTGTGCATACCTGCCGATGGAAACGTTAGCACCATTAATTACCGCTAAACAGGAGAAAACAGGCTTACGGAGCACTAGGTCGGTCTAAAAAGATATGTAAATTGGCTGGAGTCCGGGACAACAGTCCCTGAGATGCCAGGTGATTTCTGTACACTGATAAATCACCACTATTCGTAGAGTAGATGGAAGAGGTGGTAGAGTTTGAACGCTGCCGAGGGAATAACAAGGTGATGTACGCAGACAGATGAGATGGTCGTGAGGTCAATGTCTCCACGGTAGTCCGGTATGTGGTCGTACACGTCTCTAGCGTGATAAGAACCTTTGAGAAATCCAAAGGACTAGATGGAAGTTCCGATACCAGTATTGGTCGGAATTCAGGTTGTGGCGGGCAGGAGGGAGTGACGTTGATGGGTAGAGGAGGAATCTGGGACAGATCCTCGGTGCTAGACCGAGGTGTCTTGAGAGATGAGCGTGGGGAAGCTTCAGCTTCATGAGGCGCCGGTGGACATGCCCTGGTTGGGCGAGGTGGAGATGAAGTTCCTATTGGTCGCAGTGACTCGTCATTCTCAAAGTCAAATGGATCCTCTAATTCCTGACTGTCGTATTGGCCATCAGAAGCAGGAAGCGAAGGTAACGCGGGGCTCGCAAGTGGAAGGGAAACGTTGTCGGAGACAGGTGAAATGGGTGGTTGTATGGGTTTTGATCTCTGGCCCATTTCATCAACGCCTTTGGAATCATACCGCGTCAAGCAGACGCGTGAATCCTGCAGCGCTTCTTCTGGGGTACGGACAATAGTAGCGCCTGATCCAAGAGGTCCCGTGCGCTCCGACAAGATCTCAATAGACCTGGGAGTTGACTTGGAGTCGGATTTTCTGTGGGTTTTCTCGGAGGACTGGGTGTTTGTGCGTGAAAGCCACCCCATTGGATTTGTAAGAGTGAGGGAGTGATTTCTGGATCTGGATGTAGAGTTACTGGTGGAAGAGAGGGAAACTGATGAATGTGAGGCTCGAGGATAACTTATGGGAGGATGAGCAGCGTGTTGAGGGCGTGGCATGTTGAAACGAGGATGATGGTGGTTAATTCGGACCAAGAATGCGTCTCTGGCCTTTTCTTGTAGTCGTCCATTGTGTCACACAAGTTTCTTTTTGTTCCAGAGAACAAAGAAAAAAAAAAAAAAAGAACAATAGCCGGACTTTGGCGAATAAGCGCCGGTCCATTGATACTGTCACGTGGATGCCCCATTGTGCCCTTTTTGGATAATCACCCTCCTCTTCTCAATGGACTCGACCCGAAAATTTCAGCAATCTTTCCCTGCATTGCTGTCTTCATCTCCTCAGCTTGCAGCTTTCCACAATTCACGCAACTTGCAGTACTCTGCTGGCGAGGCAGACCAACCCTCTGACTCGTGTCAAAAATGCGGTGCATTCTTTCATTTGCACTATGATATCGAGCAATGCGGCACCAGGCTGGTTCGTACGAAGAAGAGGCGAACGTCCCCGAGGAGAACGGTACAACGTACATGTGGAAATTGTGGTTGGATTGATAGGAAAACTGTAACAGATGGTAGTGCGTCCTTGTTCCAAAGACGGAAATTGGCATCGGAAAGGCGACCTGTCGATCTTTCCATTTCGTCAGACAAGAAGGCACGGGATTCTCAAATCGTTATACCCCCTGTTCTTTCAAGAAACCAGGTTTCCGTTACCCCTCCTCCAATTCATTCACCAACACCCGAGATCCCTGGAGTGACGAAACAAAGTCGTAATCGACCCAAGAAGAAAACAGGTCTTCAGGAGATGCTTGCACGTAATAGGGAGAGACAGGAAAGAGAAAAGAAGGCTGGGCAAGAGAGTCTTTCCGCATTCCTGAGCGGGTTGTAGCAGAGGAGTGGGGCATGTCGAGATTGGCCAACCAGTCGATCGTTTTTAGGGGTGTATGAAGAGGCTCGGGACCATCCAGGACAATTTTCCCTTTTTCCCCCTGAACCTTTCTCCGTGTGCATTGCTGGATCGACTGGGCGTTCCCGATGATGGAGTCTGAGTACTCCTCTTCCAAGGTCGCATCTAGGTCGTTGAACACAATGATATAAAAGTGTCGGGTCACTCAGCTTCTATTGAGCTATCAATTTCTACGGCGAGTTCCCTCTCGACGATTCACTCATCCCGCAACGTAATTTCCCCCGTTTGTCCTCGCTGAGCCGTTCGCTTTTCCCATTGGGACTGCCTGCAGTCCCAATTTTGAAGGCAGAAAAATGACTATCGACGACACCAATCAAATACTCCCAGGTGATGTCGACGCTACATCGAATGCGGTATAGAGTATTTCACAAAACGACAGTCCCGCAACGAGCTATACTCCCAAGTGAGCACTGCACAACTACGCGACTGCAAAATTATTGACCTTTTTTTTAGAATAGGTGACAGTGTCCTGTCCTTGGACGCAGACAAGAAGACGTTGGAAATGGTCAAAGCCTCCGGTAGTGGAACACTCCCGTGGGTACACCTCGGTCAAAACACTTCGATGAACCTTCCAATAAGTGGATTCGGATCTGAAATGTTCGATATTTCGTATTCAGCATGTGCGCTGGATGTAGCCACCTTTCCAACAAAGCGTATCGTTGCTTCTGGCTTACTGTAAGGTCTCACGGCTTAACCAGCAGATGTATAGGAGTTGCAAAGGCCCCCAAGCTCGATGTCTGCGTTCCGGACTGTTCAACCGACCCTTCACTTTCTCTACGTGATAGATAGTTATGCTATTGTCGTGTTTAATTTTTGGGTCGTTGGGACAAGTCTTTATGCAGGGTGTATTATACCATTTCTATATAGTCAGACTAGGATAGAGACGAATGGCATATTTTCTTCATGCGGTCATTCCAAAATTGGCAAAACTTGTACTTGCGAGATTGGCGAATCAAGGGGCTGACCGAAAAATTTATAAGCGCCTGAATCCAGCCCAATCCGGTTTTCTTTTTGAGCACCACCTCTGCTACAAATCTTTAGACAAGTCACTGCAACTTGCCCCCCCAGCGTCAATTCTCCCTACGGAACTTCGAATATCGGTTACCAACTATTATTGGTACTCAGTTACTAGTCCCAGTGTCTGAAATAAATCCTGGACATAACTTCGGCGCTCAGGCCAGCACTATTTGAAATGATCTCGAGAGCCTCCTCTGCGAAGCAGTACAACTTTGCTGCTCCCATATCCTCCGTCTAACTTCGTATCTCAGACCTGAGATGAATAAATGTATAGATAGGTAACGTGCTGTAGCTCAACTCACGTATCAGACTTCCCGTATCGAACATGTACTATATCTCCCTCTTCGTCCTTTGCGCTTCACTCTTCTCCGCCACCCTCGCCATTCCTATCATAGCGAGAGTTCCTACCTCTGGGAATACCTGCCAATCTATTTTCGAGGGGGCCAAGCATGTTCGAAAGCCGTGGGAGTATCCTTCCTGGCGACATCCCCCAGAATGGGCAACCTTTGCCCAGCTATATCGTCATGTAGTTGGGAATACTTTGACCTCTGGTTCACCTTCTGATTATCGGCTTCACAATCTCAGGCAAAGCTAGCGCTCTAACCCTGGATCCAGACGGCAAGAACCTAGACTTGACCGCACCTTCCGACAGTGGCAATGATCCGTTCAACTGAAGAGAAACAGGATGCTTGCTTTCACTCCCAGTTCTCAGTTATTCGATATCGCGTGCTATGGATGCTTCGGCGGAGCGTCAATGGCCGGTTCCCAGCACATTAGTCGGGGGTGGTTGCAAACCACGGAGTTCGGCCAGCAAATGTAATCGAGGCCGATCCCAAGTGTGGACTCGGAGGTGTTTATGGTCATCACTTGCAAAGGCAAGGCTGGGGTGTGCTTCAGTTTCTTTATATAGTATTACAGATTGTTGCTTTGTCCCAAAGTAATAAAACGACCAAAGCGCGTAAAGCAAAGAGTCCCTATGAATACCAACGCCAATCATAGTAGTTCCTGATGAAATTCCCAGAACCCCCAATGGTCTTCGGCTGTCATCATACAAACTTGTTGCAAGCCAAAGATAACGGCGACGTTAAGGGTGACGATACCCCTGGCATGGAAAGTAATAAGTAGACGTTACCCAACTTACGATTGTCGGTGCTAGATGGCAGTCACTACTGAGGCCTGTGCTCAGCGTTTGAGAGAGATGTACGCTAGACGTCGTATGCATTTCTTCCACTTTGTTCAAAATACTCTATCTTTAATCTGAACTGACGCTATCTTTGTGTGCATCATCCAAAGGGTGTGGCACCTTGATAAATCGACCAGGCCAAAAGGGTATGTAGATGACGATGGCAATAAATAATGGAAGTGTATCCAGAGCATAGAAGAAAGCCTCCGTTGTGGCGAGATGACCTGCGAAACCCTCGGAAATTTCGACTGTTCGGTACACCGACCGAATCTAAGTGTGATCAGAGTTAAGATGTTGCATCGGAATCATGCTAGAGAACGGGACACTTGCCAAAACTCCAATGCAGCTGATGAATACGGCACCTGCCAATGAGCGCCAGTCATTGTACCATTTCTTCGACTGATCCATATGCCAGGTCGCGAGTTCGTATTTGCGTACCCGGTGTACAAAATTTAGATAAATGAAGGTGAAGATAGCAAATGATAAAAGTTGCAGGGCGAGTCCTGCTAGGAAAATCTGGGAACAAATCAATAATGACTCCTGAGACGTGCGACACACACTTAGCACTCACTCTGGACCCTACTAATCTCATACGGTCATCGTTCGCAGAAACCGATGAAGCTCCGCCCGCAGCCTAAAGCAGAATCAGAAAGACCGTATATATCAAGAGAGTCGACGCACTTGAATAAGGAATGTTGAAACGTCAGAGATAATGAATGACAAAGTAATGCGACGAGGGGAGACGAGGAGATGGTGATCACATCCTAGGTATCGCGCAAAACGACCAAGGAGAACGTATTCGGCAGCAATAAATGCACATGGCTACATCGATGGCTGAGTGGGAACTAGCAGACCAAATAGAGAATACCACGCACCGACAGTGTGACAAAGAGATATTGCACAATGTAAAGTCCTTTTGACTCGGGATGCCGATTCAAACCGAAACGTGTACTCAAGCCAAACGCAAAAGCTGAAGGTTGCTGGTCAGTTGGCATGTTGCTCGATGGACGAAGACGTACTGTAAGCCCCAATTGTCATCAACAGCATGTGTTTCGCGCCCCATTTCTTTATACACCAAGTTTGAATCAAGGCAACTAGTAAAACTAATCCTGGAGGTACGAAGTCAGCGTAGTATATACAAGGATTGTAAGATAGACGCTCACCGAAAGCAATCCCGGTCAATGTATTGGATGCAATATACCGGAGTGGGTTGTAGGCGTCGTTTTCAGGGTCAGCGTAGGGATCCTGTGGACGAGGGGGCATTGAGTCTGACTTGGCCTGGGCTCCATGGAGAAAGGACAACCCGACTACAACGACTAGGAGATATTGCCCTGCGAGTCGCCTCGGGCACACCTTCCATCCGTCGGGTCTCTCATGAAACAGTCTGATCCGGCGGTCAGTCCGTTCGGTCAGATAGATGAACGGCTCATTGACGATCTCTTCCAGAGCTCCTCCAATGGAGCGCACCAATGCCATGCAAGTCGTATCCAGTGCTCGTGGATGGATTTGTAGATTGTGATACTTTTCGCGTGAGTCTTGTGACTTGTCAACTGTCTCAATTGATAAAACTGTCCTTGTTTAGGTTCATCCAAAACACTGAAGTTTTATGATACCGGCTCAACGCCAGCTCAATTATGCTGCGATGAAGTGAATAACGTAGACAGCCGTCAGGAGGAACTTTTTTGAGTTCCTCGTCGAGGGAAACGGTAAGTTGATCAAAGTTTCACTAGGTATCCGTCCGTATCATTCTCGGGGATTGTGGCACTCGGCAACGTCGTACTATTCTTGCATGTAGCTATTTACAAGACTCAGTCAGACATGCTGACTGAAGTAGAGGTATAACACTCAACGAATGGAGAGCGGCATTGTATAGGATAGTAAACACTACGACCTCAATCCTTTGGCACCCAGAGGTCGTATAGCTCCTTGTCTGCAGGATCAAAGGAGGTCAGAAGTGAGGGATCGGATCTAATGACAGATTTTCTGGTGATGGGTGTACCAGCTCCTGAAAATGACGTGGAACCAGCATAGACACTGCGAAGGGACAATCGTGAGGATTCGTGAAGGGGACGGTGATTTGAGCCAGATGCTGGGGATCCAGAGTCCAAAGTGGAGGCGGGAGACCCGTTCAATGTAGACTGATGAGCTTGAATCAATGTCATACGCAGGAATTCAAGAGCTGCAACACTCACGTCTTCTGAGTGTCTCTGTGGAGTTCCGGAACTTGCCATTTTGTTAAAGATGGTCTTCCCCTCGAGTATCAGCCTGCCTGGTCACTACAGAGATAAAAATGCACGTACTGAGCAAAGTCTTGCCACACGAGATGAAGGTTCCAAGGCAAAGAATTCGAAAGAACCAAAATGGGATGAACGCAAGTCACGAGTTCCAGTCGCGACCGGAAAGAGTCAACTGGCGTCAGTGGCACTCGCCGTTGCGTTCTACCCTTCTCTTCCTATCACCATGAACATCTTCAGAAGCTGTGAGTTTCTCAGTAAAAATTAGCCATCCTAGGTGCTGATGTATCACTTTTTCAGTGATTGGCAAAGTCTGGCGTTCGTATCCTTTTACATCTACAATTCATCACATTAATTTACCGACACGGACTCGTCTCTAGAGGATCCAAATGCCGCAGAAGGTACAAAATAGCTCCGCCATTGTTCGTGTTCTACTTTGTACTGAATCTCATCACGTACATCAGTGGTCAAGATATCAACTGGGCAACTCTTTCTCGTCCGACCTGGCAACATTAGATCGTCGAGTGAATGCATGTGAGTGCCGTAGAGAGTCCATCGGGCTATTCGTTGATACGTTTGGCAGATATCCCGAAGCAATGGCAACAATCCGCCGCGTTCCACACCTTGAACACAATTTCCAGTTGGTGATCACCCGAGTCTATGAGGAAGGAGACCAAGAGCTACTTGAAGACGAGGAAGAAAGTGCGTCGTCGTTCTACCTTTATATGACAGTATGCTTATGCTTTCGTTATGCGACAGCCGACGAAGAGCGTGTCTTTCTTATCAGTGAGGAGCTGGAGTTCCGAACAGGTGAAACAGATGGAGAACCTACTTTCATCTGGCGCGATCTTGAAGGAGACATTGATGAAATGTACCAATACGTTGCCCCCGGCACAAATGCGCCCACGAAGGCTTTCTTTGAAACTTGCATGTACCGTGCCATGTACGAGCGAAAGTACAAAGTCAACCCCGACGATGTCAAAGACCTCAACTTGGACGAGTTCATGTGGAAGTGCGTCCTATCCCCTCTCATGTAACCAATTGTAGATCCATTAAGCTTTTGAATCTAGGCCACCGACTACCAAGAAACCAGCTCCAAGACGCAAAGTCGCCAAAGCCCCCTCAACATCTTCTGTCGAAGAGATTCCGCCACCGGCAGCACCCACTCCTGTCGATAAGGGAAAGTCCAAAATCGAATCTTCCCTTTTGGATTCGATGACACCGATGATCTCCACGGAAGCCGAACTATACTATTGGGAAGCAGACGAACAGAGATTCGAGAATCAAGGGATTGTTACTGCTCAAATCGTGGCAAGGCCGGGCACATACCAGTTCTGGGTTACTGCTTCGACTGAGGAAGGTCCTCTAATCGCTCATCCATTGAGGCCCAGCATGAACCCACTCTGGTCAGCGAAGATGCACTCTTTCACTTGGAACTTTGTGAAGGAAGACGAAACTGCAGACAGCTGGCTTTTCAGATTCCCTGCTGAAGAGGTGTACGCAAATTTTATGCATGTGTTCACTCGTTGTGCATGGGAATCGCTACATCAAGCCTCTTGGGATAAACTCAAGGTAAATAACACGACTTTCTCGTTGGAATAGTGCCTGATCTACTGACAGGATGACGAAAGGAACTACGTTTTGAGTTCGGCGAGTGAGGATGTTGAAATGAAGGATGTCGAAGACGAAGAAGATGAAGAGGAAGTTTTGGATGAGTTGGATCCTGAAATTGGTCGGTCATAGATATTTTTCGTTATTCCCTTCACACAGCTGACCAAGAGGCAGCCGAACGCAGCGACTCTGAAGAAGAAGATGATGATGTCGACTCGGAGGACAAACCCCCTCTGCCGGCAGGCGACATTAACTCTCAACTCGTCGTGGGTTACAAGGGCGACCGTTCGTACGTCGTTCGCGGTAACAACATCGGGGTCTTTGGGTCTACTGCAGACCACGAGGTTAAATACCAAGCAACAATCAGCAAGCTCGCTACACCTAAAGGAAAGGAATTCAAACCTAAGCATGTAAGTACCCCTGAAAGTTCTACCCTCCAAGATGGACGTAACAGTCTCGCGAACCTTTTTAGATTATGCTTCACGATCAGGATACGAAGATGATCTTGATGAATCCCACTGATCCTAACTCGTTGTACCATTTGGACGTCGAGCGAGCCAAAATTGTGGAGGAATGGAAGGTCCACGACGACATCACTGTGGACCACATAGCACCCGACAACAAGTTTGCGCAGCTCACGCCTGAACAGACCTTGGTCGGTGCCTCACACAATGCGCTCTTCCGAATTGATCCTCGTGTGGCTGGTATGAAGATGGTGGACAGCCAATACAAGCAGTACGCTGGTAAGAACAAGTTTTCTGGGGTCACTACTACTCAGTCCGGCAAGCTCGCTGTGGCGAGTGAGAAGGGTGATATCCGACTGTTCGATTCTATCGGAAAGAATGCAAAGACCGCCTTACCTCCGTTGGGCGACCCCATTATCGGCGTCGATGTAACAGCAGACGGGCGGTATATTGTTGCGACGACCAAGACGTACCTCTTGTTGATTGACACTCTTATTGGAGAGGGTAAATACTCTGGTTCATTGGGCTTTGACCGTAGCTTCCCAGCCAATGCGAAGCCTATACCTAAACGACTGCGGCTCCGGAACGAACATGTAGCCTATATGAATCACGACATTTCATTCACTCCTGCTAGGTGAGCTGGGATATTAATGAGCTTGTGGTGCCATGATTTACTGACGCGACGGAATCGCAGGTTCAATCAAGGGGAGGGTCAAGAAGAGAAGGCGATTGTTACATCCACGGGTCAATTCGTTATTGCGTGGGACTTTGCCAAAGTGAAGAAGGGTGTTTTGGACAAGTATGAGATCAAGAAATATGAAGATGCGGTCGTGCAGGATAACTGGAAGATGAACAGTGATTCAGAGATTGTAGGTAGTGTTCCGATTCACTCGTACGCCTCGACTGACGGCTCCTTTCTCAGATTGTTGCTCTGAAGAACAATGTCCTTGCGATAGATAAGAAGAATTTGAAGAAGCCGACGAGGAATTCATTGGCCCCTAGGAGCAGATCTAGCATTGTGAACAGCCCTTACTAGTTGGCTTAGTCTTGGTTATAGTCGGTTTAATTTCTCTAGCGTACTTGTGGTTTATGAAATATGCTCTATATTCAAGGACCTGGTAGTTCTTTTGGAAGGCGGATTTTTAATGCTCGGCCAAAAGATATACTTTGAGCTCGCAAGCGAAGGGCCAAATTAAACCCATGTTACCGATAAGATACAACAAGACTACCGACTTAATTAAGTACACATTAAAAACGGGTAAGCTACGACTACATGGAGGCTTTAGCGATGGTGCTAGTAGTAACCGGAGTACTACTTTTCTGATGAAGTCTGTCTCTGGAATCAACATATCTGCCGATTCCTAGGTGCCAAAGTATCCTTGGGACCAAGAGGGACAGACCCAATCCTACGGTAGTCCACAGCATAGGGCTCCACGTTTCAAATTGCCACTTTTGGTCTCCCAACGCCCATATCGTCACGTACAAATGCAGGATATCTCCAGCGAGTAGTGGCGTGAGTAGAGACCAGACGACCTTTTCTTGAAGAGCTGGGAAAGCGTGTAGGTGACGACGCGCAGCTGACAGGATGAAGAAGTTGATGATGCCGACTAGGAAGCAGACATGTGCTAGTTGAATGACAGTCTGTGTAAAGAATGAAATTAAAACCATCAATCGATAATAGATATAATAGATATGAAGAGGCCAGAGCAGTCAGCTGGGCGGGTGACGGTGACGGGGGTGGGGAGCTTGGGTGCAGGTACCGGAAAGACATGGGCGTTGGATGAATACTCACAACAAGACTAGCGAGCGGTAATACAACCTAAACGATTCCAAGGCAAAACAATCAGACCATCCATTAGTGAGTTGGAATGGAATATGGTCGAGGGTGTCAAGGGCTCACTGGAGGGGGATTGTCAGCGGGCCATGGTGCCTGGCTGTCGTGGGTCTAGGACGGAGAGTAAAACGTTGAGGTCGAGATTTGTGAGAGAGAAGATTCCATTGGTAGCTCACAGTTTTTGGATCCCTATATACAAGAGATAATTGAGTAAGGAGTTGGAGCACAAAAAGGATGTAGGACGTACGCAAAAGCACCCAAGAAGCCCACTGTACATAGAAAAGGCTCGTAAAACGCAAATATAGCGTAGTAGTGGTCTGGTATGGCAGAGGTATGGCGCGTCATGACGGGTTGGCGTCAGAGCTTTATAGTATGCTTAAGGAATGAAGGTTGGAGATAAAAGGAATGACTGGTTCACAGAAGGAACGGTCGAAGATAAGTCAAAAAGACACAAAAAAGTCTGATAGCCCTGGATCACACATACATCAAGTAAACCCCCTTGTAACACGTAAAATCTGCCCGACTCCGATTATCCTGCCCTAAACAAAAGCATAGAAAATGAATTGGGTTCAATTGCTTTCTCTTCATTCTTACATTCGATCCATCGAAAAACCAAGGAACTTCAGACCCCATTCTTCCAGTCAGTTGTACCTAATGGCGAGGATCAAGAGCGACGAGAGGATTATAATGCTCTTTTCTGCTTTTTTCTTCTTTTTCCATGCGTTTGGAGCTTCGCTTTCCTCTCACAATTGTTCAGTACCGTACACACTCGTGTAACTACCCGGCTCTGGTTTCTTCAATTCCATTTGACCATCCTGATTCTCTTCGGGGCCCAGATATACCTCTGGCACAGGTGGAATAGACCCGCGGAGCGGCGGAACTACCTCCACCTGTCTATTTATACTCTTTTGGGTATGTACTCGAATGAATCAGTCAAAAAATAAAATAAAATGACACTTACTCCGCAACGACGACGGCTATGACGACCAAACAGGACTCGGTCAATGTCCGTGTACAACAGTTTGACGTAGACGACGACAACGACAACGTCGAATCCATTCACGAATCCATAGCTTCCATTGATCGTCCGCCGAGCCAAGTCCGAAATCACCCCTTACCCTTACCCAAAACATATCATCCATTCTCACTCCATGTCCTTGCTCTCCTCATACCTTCCTCAATTTTCGGAGTACTCGCACGACTAGGTCTTCAAGCTTTGGCCACTTACGATGGTCAAAGCATCTTTCCTTTGGCGTATGTACAGTCAGTAGGATGCTTGATCATGGGCTTTGCGATACCCTTCAAGGGAACTATCGGAGATTTGTGAGTTTACTTGCAGGTTTATTGATCCAAAGTGCTTGATGCGTCAACTAGTTATGGGCCATTGTATACTGCAATTACGACCGGTTTGGTCCCTTTTTTTTTCTGGTAGAAAACGAGCAAATTCAACTGAATAAATCCCGACGATGCAGGATTCTGCGGTTCTCTGACGACATTCTCCGGCTGGCAACTTGACGTATTCAACTCTTGGATTAATGCTGGTGGCGCACAGCGCGGTGGTCTTCGAGATGTGTGTTTCATCTGTAATTTTGCCTTTTGTTCAAGTCTAACCAAGTCTAGTTCATGGACGGCCTTACCAAGACTGTATTTACGCTATCCATCTCCCTCGCATCCATCTCATTCGGAACCTACCTTGCCAAACTAGTAGAACCCTGCGTGCCCAGACTACAGCCACCCCGACGAGTCGTCCGAGTGACCATCACAGCCTTATCAATCCTACTCTACGCCGCTACTCTCCCGACCTATTTTCGACTCTCCCCAAGGTTCCGACATCAAGCCACCGCCGCACTCCTATTCGCCTTTCCTGGTACCCTTACGAGGTATATCCTCTCCCTGAAACTCAACCCACTATTCTCGTCCATGCCCATCGGAACGTTTGCTGCCAATGCAGGAGGTACCGCGCTCCTCGCAGCGTTCCACGTTCTCCAGGGTATTTCGAGTGAACCCGTGTCCCCGACGGCTTGCTCCATTCTGCAAGGATTGGGAGATGGGTATTGTGGGTGCTTGACGACAATAAGTACGTTTGCGGCGGAGATAGTGGCACTGCAGAGGCCTTAGGAGAAAATGAGATATGTTTTGGTGAGCTGGGTGGCAGGGCAATTGCTAGTCTTGGTGATTCTGGGACCGTCGTTATTGTCTGGCGTTCAGAAGGAGAGAACTTGTTCATTTGTATAGAGATAGATGATAACTTAGACGCCCAATGTATTGTTAGACGCTCAAGTCCACCATCGCTTTGCCATGAACCACCACGACCAAGACGCGTCTTCAAGCAGTGAAGACGACGGTCCCCTTGTCGACTCGGGCTCCGAAGAAGAGCAAGAAGACGACAATCGTTCTCCTACTCGTAGCCCCTCGAAAGCAAAAAAGAATGCAAAAAACAAAACCATCGACACTGCACCCATCATCGTCCAGACTTCATTCGATGCCTATTTCACCTATTCCGCCTCTCGTGCCCAAACATCCAACAACGTCTTTTCGTCTCTGGTAACTCCTCTATCTACAGAGGAATACGCAGAGGCCACAGCAGGGCTGAGTAAACAACCTCTCAAATCCGACATCCTCACCGAACCCTCACGGAGCGCCTTGTTCTCCAGGCTCATGTTACAACTACGTGCAAATTTCAACATCATTTGCTATGGATTTGGATCAAAGCGGAGATTGCTCAACGAGTTTGCAGTAGAACGTTGTGCAAAAATAGGATCCGTGGTGGTAGCGAATGGATTTCAGCCAGATTTCAACTTGAAAGACATGTTTAGAGCTGTGGAGAATAACGTTCCAGGGTTCCCCTCATCACAAAGCACGTCCATCGAAAGTCAAGTTCAGAGGATACGAGAGTTTTTTGACCACTCAAAATCTGAAAAAAAACGTCATCTCTATCTCATCATACACAATATCGACTCGCCTCTCCTCCGTACACCTAAAACCCAATCCCTTTTATCCTCGCTTGCCCAATGTCCGGGTATACACATCGTCGCATCTATAGACCATATCAACGCCCCACTCATATTCTCCTCATCCCAGCTAGTTAGCTGTAACTGGCTCTGGGCCGACCTCACCACTCTCGCTTCATACGATTACGAACTCCGCTTCGCAGATCGTACATCGCTTTCTGGTGCTCATGAAGGAGGAGCATCACGTAAGACACGGCTAGAAGCAGGTACAGCAGCTGCAGTTCTCTCAGAATCGGCTGCGCTACATGTCCTGGCAAGTGTCACAGCCAAAGCCAAGAAACTCTTTGTTTTGGTGGGGACGAGACAGTTGGAGGCTATGAATGAAGCGGGTGTCGTCGACGTGACCGCTTCGTCGGAAGATTATCAACAGTATGCAATCGGATACGATGGGTTATTTAATTTGGCGAGGGATAATTTCGTCGCAACGAATGATACGGGATTGAGAGGTGTGTTGGGAGAATTTAGAGACCATTCGTTGATTGTCGGTACCCAAGGAGGAAGTGCTGGGGAGATTTTGTGGATTCCGCTGAGGAAGGAGAGGTTGGAAAGAGTGTTGGAGAAGTTGAACAGTGAACAGTGAGGGGGAAAGCGTAAGTCGGAGGTTGTCTAGTATGCATTCTAGGAAGTTAATAATAATAATTCTTTGTTCAAAGTTCTTAGCAGGATTACTTTCCTTTCCATTTCCTGTTGTCCTGCAGACAGTTCTGCAGCCAAATGCTAGCAAGACAGAACGTTCCATTTGACTAGGGCATTCAGGCAAATTCGAAGCATTACAGGTATATCCGCCTAAAAAAACGGCCCCGGAGACTTTGGACTATCGAGTGTAACCTTGCAGGATACAGCAAGGTTCTACCTCCCGCCGGGAGAAATGCCTACGTAGGACTATAGAGGACAAGTACATTGTTCCTATATAGATACACATACATTCACTCGCAGTAACGGAATACCAGTTACGCTTACTCCGCATTGTCCACTTCGAGCTCGCTAGACATTCAACTGAGCCAAATCATCCGCAGAAGGATAGCAAATACACTTACCATTCTTCTGAATTGATTTCCGACGGCTTGTATGCCGAAAAATTGAACGAGTTGCCCACGAAACTTCCAGGGTTGAAAACATGGCATCCGGTGTATGTGATTTTGAAGCGGTCGTATTTGTCTGCTAAGCAGAGCTGGGCAATACCCAAGTAAGTAAGGGACGACCTAGAAAGGAGGAATCCCTACGGCGGTTGGTAATGGGTAAAGACGAAGTGAATGATCAAAGTCGGATAGTGTGGGTTGAATGTTATTAGCGAGGGGACTAAGGTGAGCTTGGTCGAGTATCGTTTGAACGAGCTGGTTGTGGTTAGCATCCAGAGGCGAAGGATTATAGTATCTGACACTCACGTATCGTTTGAGATCATCACTATCTGCATCAACCTTGACACCTGCAATGTTCCTCATCATCTTGGACATACAATCGTCTCTAAAGACGATTATCTCTTGGTCAAAGAATTTTATCCGGCACGGGTTTGAGGGAAAGTGAGATTTTGGGAGCTTGGCTTTGAGACGGGAGACAAAACTTGAGAGAAGAGGCCTCTGGGGGAGCGTAGAGTTCATGGTGATGTCCAGTGGACCAGGAACAAAGACGAAGTGGCATGAACGTGTGATGATTGGGTAGGAGGAAACGAGATCGGCGAGGGCGTCAAAGTTTTCTAAAGTTGTCGCTCAGTACGAATGAAGGTGAGTAAAGAAAAGTAGGGTACTTTGTACCTTGATACCGCTGTATATCCCGTCCAGTGCCGTTAGCTATCGACCAACGGGTGAAGTTACCGCACATGACGAGGATTTTGGGGATGAAGTCGTTTTCGATGCAGTTGTCAAACATCTTCTTCAAGCCAGGAAGTGTTCGAGGATCGTCTAGCCATACGTCGGAGAGGAAGAAAAAGTGAAGGTCGGATAGATGCTCCCGGATGCGCACCGAAAACTGAGCCTGAGGTGCGAATGTTAGAAAGGTGTCAAGTACACCTGCGAAGTACTTACATCTTCCAGTAAAGATGTAGAACCCTTCCCCAGGAAATCTATGTGTCCATATATCGACCTGATGTGCCTAGGTAAGCGTTTTGAGCGAGAGATTATAAAGACAAGGCACACCTTGCTGTCTGTCGCGATTCACATGGAGGCTGACCGATAGCAATAACCTCGAGCGTTCCCTCTTCAGTGTATTCACCTTCAACAAGAGCAAAGCAGCCTTCTGTATATAGGCCTTCACTTGGTTCATCCTAGGAAAAATGAATATATTGAAGAGACAAACATGAAGTGACACACAAATTTGGAGAAGTCGAGTGCTACAATGTCATCTGCGTCCTCCAGACATAGTTTGCCTTCTTTGGATCGAGACAGCATCCCCAGGAGCAAGAACCGCTCCCCCGCTCTTCCTAGGAGCTGTTTCGTTGATTTGAGCTGAGTGAAAGGATAAGCAGGTGTAAGTTATGTCAGTTCATAGAAGCACTGACTGTGACAAGACGGTCTCTGTCTCTAGAAGGTACAGTGGAGGGTGCGAAGTGTTCGTTCCGAAGCACACATTGTTTAATGACATGTAACCTGTCGCGTACCGCATTGACACGAGATTCAGCTGATCCTGAAATGGTTGAGGGACCAGGCGCCCTCGAGAGACTTAGTATAGCGTTGGATACAAGCGCTGCAATGACTCACTTCTCAAAGGTACCTCTTTCCACTGACCAATGCCATGCTGGCATGTCGAAAGAATTCACTACATAGAGGTGACTCTCTGGATCGATGATTTCATTACCTCCGTTTGCTCCTTCATTGTCGTCCTGAAGGTGGTCGTAGACCCTTCGGAGGAGCTCGACCGTTACTTTCATAGATGCATCTACGCGATTTCAGTTTTCAATGCCGAAGCATAATGGGAAGACACGCGCCGTCCTGCTTGTTATATTCCTTCGCTATAGCCTCCATAGCCGTCTCGACCTCTTCATCACCTATTTCATGTCTTTCTATAATCTCTTCCAAGAATTCGAGTGCATCTGGTCCAAGGGAATTGCTGTACTTTCGGAAGACCTATAACGAATTTCAGCATGCTCACCATCTCAGAAAACTATGAAACTCACTTTGATGATAATCCTTTGACGTGGATCAGACATTCTTGCGTATATGATGGTTTGATTCGGTGAAAACTGACGAGAAGTTTCGCGCTCTGACGCGACTGAAAGAAGAGGAAAGCGATCGCGTCGAAGAAAGCCAGAAACATTCACGTGGGTGCACTCTGACTTCCATTTCGGGAGTCTGACCCCCTCTTGCTTCACAACACCATGTTTTCTACTCTCGACGTCGACATTCGCCCTGGTTCTGGCGTTGGAATGTTTGAAATAGGTGAGTATCTTTGTCAGGGCATATCAATCATAGTCTCAAGATACGCCAGGATCCTCTCTCTGGACCGTTCTAGACACCATTCGTCGAATGCAGCACGCATTTCCCCAGGTTGATATAAAGTACGACCCAGATACATCGGCCACAACGCCGGTAATATTACACCTACGTCCTCATGTCGACCTTTTGTTCTCTGGTAAACACCAGCGACTGCACACAATATGTATTCGCAAGCTCCGAGATCCTAATCCACCTGTCACGCTGAGATACAAAGATACCATATTGTCATCGAGCGAGGAGATATTGAGAAGAGTTGGAGTTAGTCGTACGTTTGGTCCTACTTATCCTGGAGATGATTTGCGATATCCTGGATTGTGGTTCAGCTTTGATGAAGATGGAATTGGTGAAGGCCGGAAAGGCGCACAATCTGCCGAAGATAGGATGCAGGAAGTCAAACGAGTGTTGATTTCGCAGAAAGGAATGGACAAAGAAGGCGACGCCCTGGGAGAAGTCATGGAATGCTCAGTTATGAATGGGGATGTTTCACTAGCTCTAGTAAAGGTATCGTATCTCTGAATTAACGGTGGTGTGTCGACTGACCGAGTCATAGGTTCACGATGGCATTACGCTACACTTTCACCCTTCAACGTCCAAGCCGTCTCATATACGGCTAGGTTCCACAACTGCACAGGATCTAAATGTAATATTAGGGCCGCCTTTACGAGTGCATTACAAGGAAGACGACAGGATGATGATACATTCAACCAACCCAGAAATAGAGGGGCCGGAAACATCTTGTAAATGCATGCCCATTTTTCATTCTGGTTTCTGATCCATGGTTCGCCGTCACAGATTTCTATAACTATTTTCAACACGGGCTCGACTTTCTCATTTCCGGGCTTGACCACACTGTCAAGAAGATCGTGATGCACTCGAATGTGGTCCGTATACTGTCCACAGAAATACCCCTCTCTGTTAACTTCCGTTTCTAGCCTGGTACACCGCTCTTCCAACGGTATAAACGATGTAATTGGGAAATTGAGGGCAAACCCGAAGACGACGAAGATGGTTAGTCTTCCGTGTGAAGGGATCACTCCATGGAAAGCCATTAACACGATACACTAGATACTCCCCCGAGGAAGCGCTTCTATGACCGAGTCAGTGCCATTCTTTTTTTACTCTTGTCTTATACACTAACCCACCCATCAGTTCGAAACGATCAGTCATTTCCTCAGCCCTCGTCAAACTGCCCCATCAATGCTATTAGACCGGACGGATGACGAAGACCATATTACGCTCCCCAATGCTACGACGCGATGTAAGCTATCTGACCATTCACTAGGATCGCTTTATTGACATGCTGTCTCGAGCAGTACATGGTTACGATGGCATAATTCTTGAGGTTTCGGAGTCCTCCCATGTAGTTTCTGTCACCCTTTTCTGAGCATTGGGTCTACCACCATCGTGTGTGGACATATATTCATTGTAATTGTACAATCATTAAATATAATACCACTGTCATGTCCAATTCCCTCTTCATAAGTGAATGCCACCGTCTGCATCATTGTTCTCGATCTCTGCTTGAGAAACGAGCGCTGACGACGCGTTTCCTCCAGAAGATTGCGAAGGATCGGTTGTTGTGGTAAGATTCGGTTTCGCTACATCATAATGTGATCCCATCTCTATCCCCTTCTCTGCAAGCGCAAGTTTGAGTATCGTTATCCGTTCTTCCTGCGCCGGTCTGAAGAAAAGCTCAAGCTACGGGTCCCAAGACAGAACGATATGCATACATAACCTGCTCGTTCTCATCAAAAGCTGCTTTCACTTCGACATCTGGGCCCGTGTCGAGAGCTTCTTTGAGGAGTTCTTGTGTTTGTCGAAGATGACGCAGAGAGTTTTGCAATCGAGAGATTTCTGGAGAAGAGGTGAATGCTGATTACGATCGACACTGTCGTGAATAACGGCAAGTCAACCTTCAGTGATTGTGGATACATCGAATTGGACAGCTTCAGAGAATGTGAATGGCTGTGGGTAGCGAGGGTGGTAGTCGACCATGGCGGTTGAAAGGGATGTGACTTCTCGGTCACAACTTGAACCGCCATCACTGGAACCATCATCATCGCGAAATTGCGGGCATTCATTCTCGTATTTTGCTAACGCACAACAGACTGGTAGTAGGTAAGACAGAAGGGGTCAAAGATTCGATACAGGGAGTTTGAAACCGAACCGCTACCAATTGCAAGCGTCATCCAGTCAATCCACAGAATGCATATCCAACCTCGTTCTTCCCTTCCGATACGAAGAATCTTAGAGGCACCCAAGCAACAAATCTAAAGGCGTCCGCTAGCTTCCTGATCCGAAGACTTCTGGCCAAACGCCTCTATAAAAATTTGGTGTTACTGTTACAGGTGCATCGTTCTATGAGAACCAGTTCAATTTGTCAAGCATCACTTTTAAAAATCTCCGGCCACACATCTCTAAGCTCCTCCAAATCACTAATAGTAATGACATGTTCCCAACCTTTCACTTTACCGGAGGCTTTGGCGTTGATCTCCTGAACTTTGCCCCCTTCTACATGCTCTAGACCTTTTTCGCAAAAGTAGACCGAGTGAGTCCAGCCCAAGTTCAAGGCAGCCTCTACATTCCGGAGATTGTCGTCTACAAAATAGCACTTTGACGGTTCTGAGATGCCAGCCTTTGCCATTGCCTATCCGAGTTGGTCAGCGTGGTGTTTAAAAACAACGGATATATAGACGCACTCGTTCGTAGTATACCGGATTCGGTTTGCTAGTAAGGTCCTTGGCCTCATAGTCGCAATATACGAGTCCATCTATTTGATCTGTGAGATTGAGAATCCGAAGCACGCGTTCAGCATGCTTCACGCCTGTCAGCCGTGGTCAACAGGTTGTGACTGAGTAACTCACCGGACGATAAGCATTTGTCAAAGCCCAAACGCGGAACTTTGTTCTGTCTATATCCTCAAAGAGTTTGCGAAGAGTCGGGGAAGGTTTAATCATGTCTTCTAATGGTAATGATTGATCGCATTTCCGGTCAAAGTCTAATGGATCTGAAAGAGATCATGGTTTCATTTCAGTTTCCCTTGTGGTATGAATCAAGAGTATCATTACCTACTTGATGATGCTTGATGAGACCTGCCAAAGCGAGGCCGTACTGGGTATAATAACTATGGTGTAGCTCGGAGGCTTCTTCGTGGCTTAGGCCGAGTTCGTTGACAAAGTATGCGTGAATCTTGACGCCCATTGCATGAGATATCTGCGATCATAGATTGTTACTGAGGTGTTCCGAGTGCACAATGTCGAACGTGTATCCACCTTTGAATTTGCAGAGTAGAGGGTATTATCGATGTCGAACCAAACAACGGCGCGTTCATCTGGACAAAATTCAGCATCTTGAAGCTCGAAAAAGAGTCACTTGAGATCAGTTCCACCTGTAGACATGATTGTGTATTGACTGAAGCGACAATGGTGGAACGAGTGAAAGGTGCGGATGAAGTAGATCTGCCTTTCTCTGGATAGAAGCAAGGTCCGAGCGTGACGTCTGGCTGACGATAAGATAAGATGAACAATCTCGCTCGTTGCCGAATCTACTGCTCTCTCACGGTCAGACAGTTAACTGTACAGTTTATTGTGGCTTGTGGCTGCCTCTATCGGCAAAGTCCGCGGCAGCAGCATTGGACTGTACGCCCCATAATCACAATCGTCTATAGGTAACGCCGTCCTCAAGATCAAGGTGGTACCAGCAATATTCATCGTTAATTTATTCGTACTGACTGCTTTATAGATGGCCAGAAGCAAAGAAATCGCCCCCGGTGTAGGCCGCCTTTCCCGTTCCCAAGTTTTCGCAAAGCGGGGTCTCTACAAGGGCGTAAAGAAGTCTGAAAAGAAGGTCGTGGAGCCAACACCGGAGACTGTCGAGAAGACAGTTGGCGGTGATAAGAACGGTGGAAAGCGTCTGGTCCCTACATCCAAAGCCCCACGATTCTATCCTGCAGAGGACGTCCGTCAGCCAAAGAAGAGCCGTAAATCCCCCAAACCTACACAATTGCGTCCTTCGATAACGCCCGGCGCCGTTCTCATCTTGCTGGCTGGTCGCTTCAGAGGGAAGAGGGTTGTTTTCTTGAAGCAATTAGAGAGTGGTCTGTTGCTGGTCACCGGTCCTTTTAAGATCAACGGTGTTCCTCTGCGACGAGTCAACCAGGCCTACGTCATTGCTACTTCCACCAAAGTTGACCTTGAGGGCTTCAAGGTGCGTATTTTATCATGGTATGAACAGCGACACGATCTAACGATTCCACTTTCCAGGTCGACGAAAAAATCAACGACGCGTATTTCGTAAAACCCGTCACCAAGGGCTCCAAGTCGGCAGAGGAGGAATTCTTTGCTGATGGCAAGCCTCAGCCAAAGGAGCTCTCCGAGTCCAAGGCTGCCGATCAGAAGGAGGTTGACAAGGTTGTCATTGCTGCCGTGAAGAAGACTGAGATCCTTGCCAAGTATCTCAACTCGACATTCGGTCTCTCAAAGGGCCAATACCCCCACCAGATGGTATTCTAAGTGGGCGGAGGGTTACAGGTAGAGGTGCTGCCGAGCGAATGGTGGTGTACGGCTGTAGGACCTATGATTATCGTACTGCATATGAATCTCTTTCCATTTTGCTATGCACCATTCCGATGTCGTTACGATGATTAAAAGAAAACGTCGAGGTCGTTGGAATTATGCGAGTTGCTGCGTGAACTACCGCCTAAAAGTCGAGTCAGATTTTAGACAGCCAGGCCTGGAGTTTCCATACTGAGCATGTTGCTTCGCGCGTCACTGCATCGACCACTACAAATCGCTAGTCGACGACATGCACCTCTACGACGCGCCATACCACTAGGGAAGCGATTCTTTGTACAAGACCTGTGTAACGGTTTCCTCGACCTAGCAGTCGCACTTCCCTATCCGCCAGAGATTCCTGCTTACAGTGCTACAATCATACTATTGACTGTCGCAGCACGTCTCGCAGTTCTTCCTGTTGCATTATGGGTATGTAGTAGACTTCCTCGTATGGCCACCTATCTCAGATTCACGCAAGGGACAAAATCGGGCACGTCGCCTTGAGGAAAACGTGCTCCCAGTTCTTCGTAAAGAGAAACCACTTGTAGCTCGACAAGAGTTCGAAGCTATGCAACGAGAACGAATAACAGGCGAGAAAGAATACCTCGAAAAATTTCACAAAGAACGGTGTACTGCCATAGTACGAACAATTCCGTACCACTGCATGGACGTTTCTAACAATGCTCACAGATGACCGCCCGCCGAAAAGAACTCTGGAAAACACACAAATGCAATCCACTAATAACCATGGCCGTTCCACCGCTTTCCCAGATTCCCTCCTTCGTCATCATGACCATGGTCTTTGCTCGCCTTTCAGCGGACCCGTTCTCCGGATTCGATTCTGAATCCTTCTTCACTCTTACCACACTGAATCATATTGATCCAACTATGACGATGCCTATTATCCTTGGGCTACTCACCATGGCCAACGTCGAAGTAAATAATTGGGTTCTGACTGCTACAGAGAAAGGAATGCAGAAGGAGATTCAGGAAAAGAAGGAGCAGATTGCGCAGAAGCAGGGTGTGCGCCATATCGAACCTCAAAAGATTGTCAAATCCGCAATGAGAGTACTATCTGTGGGTCGTATAGGCTTGGGTGCCATTGCACCCGGTGTGAGTACCTTTCGTCTTGTTCGCAGTGAACGTGTAACTCATTCTTTGAGCTGACAGGCTGTTTGCCTTTACTGGGTGACTTCCGCTGCGTTTGGTCTCGTTCAAACTTGGATATTAAATTATTTGGAGGCTCAAAGAAAGCGAAGGATGTACGGGTCGATATTACACTCGCCTCGGATGGCGGAACCGCAAGTGATAAAAGTGGCCCCTGCACGTTCCAAAGGCGTCTCGGGATCAGCAACCGCGCTACATGCATTGAAGGCGAAGGAATCTGAGAATAAAAGGAGCACTAGATCATGATGTGAGTGTCTTTCTATCTACTTTGCTGGGAATGACTAGAAATGTGGTTGGAGGGACCCCTACTTCACGTCCCTACGATGGGCATGTGGGTTCCGGTGATTTTCTCTTGATCTAATATGACCCCTTCCCCTCATTTCGTTCTCTCAAGCAAAACGGCTGACATTCTCCCCAGGGACATACCGATCCATTAAGCCATTAAAGCGTCCGCTACACCCCCGTAACCGTATAGTACAAGGATACCGATATCGTAGTATGTTGAGAGTACATTGGTAATATATCGTTATCGTTACACGCCGCCTCTCCATGGACCTCTTATACGCCGTGCCAGCTGAATATCGCGTTGCATAATGGTCACTCGTTTTGCGTGGATTGCGCAGAGGTTTCTGTGAACAATGAAGGATGTCAGTATTGTGTAAAGGGAATATGAGACTGCCACGCACGCATCCTCAAATAAATGCACTAAAAATGCCTCTGTAGCCTCCTGCAAAGCTTGTATTGCAGAACTTGTCCATCGAAGACCCCCTTTATCGTAGGCGTCTTCGTTCATGTCTGTGGTCATGTCCATCGCGATTTCCCGGACCTAACAGGGCACAGGGCGTAAGCGCGGTGTAAACCAGGGAGAGAAATGATGTTACTAGTCGAGAGAAAGGCAGTTTCCGAATGAGGAGATCCGTGCTCTTCTGATACTTACGAATCTCCCTCAGTGCAACTGTCCCAGGCCGGTACCTATGCTTTTTCTTCGGTAGCTGAGCTAGCAGACTTTGAGTACCTCAAACCGACTTGAGAACCCAGGGACGACTCACATTCTACATCCGACTGACGACGAGGCGCTTGACCTCCCGTGCTCTTCCTTGCGGTATTTGTGGTCTTTGTTCGTTTTGACGCAGGTGTAGGAGGGTCCGTAGCACCTGAAGCACGACTTTTGCGTTTGACGCCACTCTGTGCAGTGTTGGCCATGGGAATAGGTGGTATAGGAAGAAAGACAAGGAATGGTTCAAAGCATGTCCAAATTGGGTAATGCAGGAAAAGTTGAACAGTAAGTCGCGTCGCCGGAGGTCCGTGCACGAGTGAGTCTTGTGATTTCACTGTCAGCTTTCACTCGACCGCGCAGAAGAACTTTTGATTTTAGAGTTCACCTGGGCAGTCAATTCAGCGGAAAAAAAGTATAAAGATTGGTTGAGAAGATTTGATCGCGCAGTTCAGAAGTCGCGTTTTGCTCTTTGACCATCACCACCACCACCACCATGACTATTAGTGCACCGATTATTACTGGATACTACCGCTTCACCGATATTTGGTTCGAGTGGTGAGCACTCGAGTAACTATACGCATCTTGTATTTCTCACCCCTTTTAGGCCGGGAGTGCTACCTGATAGCGACCGTGAAGCCTTGAAAGCCATCCTTGGTTCGCGATATTTTGTCTTTTAATAGACTAGGATGATAATCTTCTCTCAGCTCACGATGCTATCGTTCACCCTGATCACCCTTTACACGTCGAAGGAGTCGATGGTGTCCAGATGTACATCGGTGTGTTCAAACAAACTCTACCTCTTGTCTAGATACTGATTGCTCGCAACAGGAACCTTTCACTCGGGCGAAGAGCGACTACTTTTCTCTTCGAAACAAGTCGACTACATTCGTTACTGGCTCCATGCCATGAAGCTCACCGATAATGTCATTCCACTCCCATACTCTGAATGTCTGCTGGTTGAAGGAAGCGACCTTCGTTACATTACGACCAGAGTATACAAAGACGGTGGCGCATTGAGAGGAGCAATCAAAGTGAGCAAGTTATCACAAATTTAGCACACCGTTCTCATGTTTGTCGCAGGTACTCGATAAGAATAACAAGAAGCTCAAGAAAGGTTCCAGTCCTCGTCTGATGTCACGAAGAATCCTGTTTGACCGAGTCAACAAGTTCTTCAAAATGAAGCAACACGCTTGGTGTGCAGTCGACTTTGAAGGCTGGGAGATGGTAATTCACCGAAACGTGCTCTCTGGTGCTGTGCCACTCACTGCCGATATTTCAGGAACACACTATGATTACTGAGTTTGGATACAGTTTGCTGTATTGGTCTGAAGATAAAGAGGTACTTGAAGACGGGCACTTCATCGTAAAAGAGTATAATGGCTATAGGAATGGCAAGTATGTTACTGAGAACCGTGATGTGCGTTTCGTACTTTCAAGTATCTCCGCATGTTGTTAACATCATCCCAACCCTCCAGCACTACAATTTTGGTGAAAGTCAAGTTCTGACAAAGCCGGAATTCAAACAAGGAATCCAGGACCTGTTCAAACGCCTTCGCTCAATGGGCGTCGTCTTTCTCGTCTTCCATGATCCCACTCAGGACGTCAGGTGAATAATCCTGCTGTTTCCACAACATACCAGCTACGTTGTTACTTACATTGCTCGTTAGATACCTTAAGAGCAAGATGGTCGAAGTGGACATCAGCGACATATCCTACGTCTTGCCTGATGCTCCGACTGATAACGCAACACAGGTAGACCCAGGCATCTTTGTCGTCGACACCGCAGACCTCTTTGGTGCCCTGGAAGGCGAAGGAGAGGGTAATCGCCGTTCTCTTGGAACCGCCTGCAATCTCTTGCAAATCCAAACGCAGTTCCTCCATAATGCTGGTAATGATGCACATGTGAGTTGATATCTTTGATTTTTTTGAACAAAGCTGAACAGACGAAACTCTAGTACACTCTGATGGCATGCAAAGAAATGGCTCAGGGTGAAGCTCTTGATGCTCAACGTGATCGACGATGGCCGAATCGAACTGGCGCGGATGGTACACTTAAGGTGGATTTCGCGCCATATGACGACGACTATAGCGACCAGGAGAGTCTTTTAGCCGGTGCCCCCGTTCAACCTGGAGCGTAACCCTTATTCTGCTCATCTATATCTTCACCTCCAACGGTACCTTGGTCTTACTTTCTTGTCGTGCAGTAATCTGTATCTATGTACTCGTAGGTTTGCAAAGTCGAAATAGAAAAAAAATGTACTGCGAAAGCGTGAAATTACTCGGATATAAAACGCATGTATGTTGAAGCACTGTTAAATATGTCGTTCCATCAATCATCCTTCTCCTTCTCATCCGTCTCATCTTCGCCATCACCCTCGTCATCAGAACGTGAATCATCTACCTCGCTGGCGGATACCAAAGCGCTGGGAAGCTGTGAGTATAAACGTAATGGAAATGGGCCAATCTAGGACATACCGAGCGAGAATCCGCATAATGAGGTAATACCAGAAGAGGTTGAGGAGCTGTAGGAGTAGTAAGGGAATAAAAACTTGGTATTTCATCCACCACACGAGGTACGTGCCCTCTTCCCACATCCAGCGTTTGGAAGTTTCACTACAAGGACGCGTGAGAACTGGATTGAAGGCCCGAGCAGAAACGGACTCACGGGATCAAGTCGTATTCGTACCACACCGACCATAGGATGTAGAAGTTGAGGATATGTCGGAAGTACCTGTTAAGATGTTTTGTGTACGCTGGGGATTCTATTGTAGAAAGGAGACTTACGTCCATACGACGGTGAATATCGCAAAAGAGACAATCTTCATCTTCTCGCGGCGCATGTAATTGAGCAGTTTCGAGAACTGTGCGAAGTCTTCAGTCATCACTCACAGTCACAAACAGGGTACTCACAGCCAAAACTGTATCTGGAATGTCCATACTCATGTACACTGCATTGCCAATGACCGTAAGGTTGATCAAGTAACTCCAACTAAGGAGATGTAGGCGGTTAGCGCTGAAATGCTTGCATCAGGGAGATAGAACGAACCCGACAAGCCAAATGGTGACTAAGTGGTGAGCAACGAGCTCCGAGTAATCTTTGCGAGGTTTTTCGAGTCCCAGAACTAAGACAAGAAGCTGCTGAACCCAGTAAGACATTTGCATCAGGTAGTACCGTTTGAGTTCTGGTTTCATGTCCCAATGAGGATAATCTGTGAATGAGGTGGTACTTGTCAATATGTGGGAAGGGATATGAAGGGCTTGGACTCGCCAATCCAGAAGTATTCTGTTCGGTACCAAAACGTGGGCAGTTGCTTCATGATCCTCTGTTCCAAGTCAGTTGGAAGTGAGAAGAATGAAACAAGCTGAAACGCACATAACCCCAGGCACCCATAATCAAGAAATATACCACCGCATAACCCTGTTCTCCAAACCTGTCCAACTTGGTCTCCTTCCTTATTCCAAACCTTTTTGCGAGGGGTCGACATAAGCTGATAGTAATCACTTGTCGAACGAAGGAGAAGAAAACAATGTGATATGCGATGAATAATAGGTCAAAGTAACTTTTGGCGTAACGTAGATCTTCAGGTGGAGACGACTTGACTGGGTTGGAAAGAAGGAAAAAGGACGCGAATGGATTGGATATACGAGGGCTCTCTAGTCCAAATTGAGGAAATATATATTCTGTGAGCACAGGCGAGAGGAGCTCCCAGTTAATATAGAGGATGAGTGGGATGACGAGGACCTTCAGGGCCGATACTGTCCAACAATATAAGGTCAACACGAGGTGTTGGTGAGTGAATGATAAATAAATTTGAAAAAGAAACTACTCGGCTCTTACCAGGTTCAACGGCCCAGCTCAGCCATGGAGACACTGGTGGTCGAGGTGGTGTTTTGTTGACAGGCGAACGCGTTCGCAGCGGCGTCGAAGAACCAAGTGGTCTAAAAGGGTTTTTTTCCGGGTCAGAAAAGATAGTTTCGATAAAATCCAAGGTGGAGGCGTACGTCTGAGGGAGAAAGGGGCCTGTCAAGTGGTGTGCGGGATCGTGTCTGCCAGGAACAGAAGAAATTTGGTCAACAAATGGCTCAGAGGACCCCAGGAAAGCTCCTGTCGTTTTCGGGACGTACTCGATTTTATTTGTGAGCACTGTCATAGAAGGAGCTCGCCGCCGGGAGGGTTTACTCGCCATCGTTCCCGTTCGTGTTGGCAATTCGAGGACACGAAATTCAACCAACAAACTTGGATTTTTGACATGACACCTGCATGACACCGGGACAGTGGACCGGAGGCAAAGTCCGGTTAGACGGCTTTTTCAGCGCTCGAAACCTTTAGTTACTCCCAGGTCATTCTCAGATTACTCTTCTACAAACGAGTAATCAATAAACGAAAGAAGTAATCCAATGAAAATATCGCAGCTCGTGATTTATCAACGCCGGGGAAATCCCACTGTTCCGAGGCAAATTTCGGTTAGACGGCTTTTTCAGCGCTCGAAGTTTTGTGATTACTCTCAGATTACTGTGATTAATGAACGAAAGAAAAATCCAGTGAAAATAGTAAAGTTCATGATTCCTCGACACCGGGGGGATCCTTATAGTCTACAGAAGGTATCCATGAATGACCGGTAGGTGCATGCCCATCACTCGGCGGAGGCTCAAAAACAGAAGAGCCCCGTTCCTCGTTATCCATTTCTGCATCTCCAGTCTCGGAATTATACCCGCTCTGCATGCCCTGCACATCGCTATAGTGAGTATGTGACAGTGCAGGTGACGCTGGCCGGGATTCTGGCGGGTACGAGGTTCCGTGTTTCAACGGACTGTTGACCAATGACTCGGAAGGTTCCTTGGACCCAGCGGCCTGCAATTTGGCACGCTTCCGAGCTTCAGCCTGTTGCTTCTTCTTTTCCTTCTGTTTTCTCTTCTCTGCCTCGATCTTTTCTTGCTCAGCAATACGAGTAGCCTCCACCTTGGCTTCCTCCTCATCAACTACATCCAACTCCCACTGCTCCTTCATAAACTCTTCGTACCTTTCACACGTCGGCCGCCATGTCCGTTCAGCACCTTCAACCTTGGCTACATTAGGCGATGATGGATCATTCAAAAAGGCGTCAATGTCTGGTGGTGGTGGGAATGCAAAGTCGGGGCCTGGATTAAGCT
Organism: Moniliophthora roreri; assembly: GCA_001466705.2. NCBI lineage: Eukaryota > Fungi > Basidiomycota > Agaricomycetes > Agaricales > Marasmiaceae > Moniliophthora > Moniliophthora roreri. Next base: position 340,164 of record LATX02000184.1, read on the forward strand.
CGACCGACGCGTTGTTGAATAGGGATATGAACGGGTAATAACCGAGTGTGCCGTCGTCAAACGGGTTTTCTCTGTGTTCCTTGACACCCTCGCGCGCTCGCTTGCCCTTGGCTCTACGGGAGCTGGCGGTGGCGCGAAGCTGTAGATAGTCGTAAAGGTCCTGAAATGCAATACCCTGGCACTCGCCATTGACGAAGAAGGCGATGCGTGATTCTGGCAGAGTAGGAAGAGGTCTGAGGGTAGGCCCTGTGTCTTTGACTTTTTTGGCATTGGCTGGGGTACGCTCGGGTAGTTTACCAGTGACGGTTTTGTTCGAGGAAGAAGGTAATGAGGTAGTTTCGGTCGGTTTGCCCGAGTAATCCATGAGCGCGATCATCTCTTTTGACTGAGGATATTCGAGACTCTCGAACATTTCCTGGCCCTTGAGATCAATGGCGATGCGTTCACGTTTTAAACGTGCAGGGTCGTTTGGGTCTTTGGGGTCGGGTTGTCTCTTCGGCGGTAGGGAAATGTACATGCCGATCACGTCGCCCGAATGATATTCTCGTCCGTATGGTCGAGGACGAGACAGAGTAACCTTTTCGCCAGTTTTGTCACGGTATCCGTAGCTGTACCCGTCCAGACCCACTGGACCATTCAAAGGGGCTTCACGTCTCCCAAATCCAAGCCTGACATGACTACCGTCGCGTCTCGAGTCCTCTGAGGAATGCTCTCCACCTCCACGCAGAATCTTCACTTCCATATACCATTTCCCTTCACGTATAGGCGCGTTACCACGCGCACTACGAAACCCCTTGGAGCCCAACAACTTTAAGCCATCTTTGGAGACATAAATGTACGAACTCCGGTCTTCCCAGCTGATCCTGTATGAGCAAGGATTGCTCTCAATGGTGCGACAAGGAAGATAACAGTTTTTAGGGTTGATACCTGCTGGTGAATATCGGAATCCATGACGATTTATGCCGACATTGTCTGTTTTGAAGAACGTTTCGGATTCAGCAATCGGGATGAAACTTGGTCCTCGAGAGATATTAAGAACAGGTCGAGTCGACAAATCGCCACGAGAGGTAAGAAGGACTTCTGGTGGCTCGGATGGAGCTGGAGATCCAGTGCCCTCTGCGGTCTTTTCAGCTCTCTTCCGCTTCAGCATTGCAAGGGTCAAAGGATGGTATTCCCACGCAATGTTCTCGACGCTCGGACTCCTCCAGTCCGTTCGATGTCCAGACCAAAATCAGTGCACGAGACGGCCATTTTGCATCTTTTCTCATTCCAATAATGTTCAACCAATCGTAGACCTCAAGATTCCAGTCGCGTCGTCCTCATCGCCCTCCGCGTCGAGCTCAACGTCAAGCCCAATACCAAACACGTCGACAATCGTGCCCGCGAAACGTCCAGTATCGGCTACACCTGTCCTTCAACCACCTTTAGAACCCCCGCGAAAGTTACAAAGAGTTGCACCATCCAGGCCTGTTCCCCAGCACCAGCAGTCATCGTCAAACAATGGTCCCCCAATACTCAAAGCGAAACCTGCTCTTTCACAAGTCGCCATACCAGTGCGACAGGTCCGTACCAGAACCGCGCGAATTGCCCGTCTATACCTATTGTTGACCATACACAGGCCATGCTAAAGACCCTCTACGATCACTTTGTCACTCTGTACGAACGCATTCTACCGAATAACCCCTCTTTAGCGTCCGAACATGCATTGAAGCAGGAGGAGGAGATATATTCAAAGTCGAACAAGTTTACATATCGAAATGTGCGTATTATTTTTTCCTACTGAGTTGCTTGAAATGAACTAACATGCTATTGCAGGCCGTCATTCAAGGTGTGGCAGCTTTGAAGCGACGTCCGCTACCAGACTCTCCCTCGCATCCTTCTGTTGGAACCGAAGCTGAGATTACTGCTCGTGCAGAGGCACAAAAGTCGCTTAAAGCACTTCGCCTTACTCACGAGAATCTTGAGCCGTACCTCATTTCTCTACCAGACCTCGAAAAGTGGGGATATATAGTCAAAATACCTGATGGTCCGGGAGGTGAAGAGCCAAGTAAGGAAGGTCAGATGGCCAAGTGCGAACGATGCGGGGAACCATTTATGGTCAAACGGGATCCAAAATCGGATGAGTGCTTGCATCATTGGGGGCGATTGTATACTAGGACAATTAATGGTACGTATTCTGTGCAAGGCTATGTTTGAATAAATTACTGATGCATCTCACTAGGTGAACGAACTAGAATATACAGTTGTTGTTCAAAAACCCAGTCTGATGAGGGTTGCGTCCATGGTCCGCATGTTTTCTACGAATCAGATCCACAAGTATTACACGCACGGCATGCTTTTTCTAAGCTCGCTTCCTCGTCGTCTTCATCGAGTCGAACGACGTTGGATGTTGCTGCACTTGATTGCGAAATGATTTATACGACTGGTGGTCTACGTATTGCTCGCGTCTCCATCGTAGACGGCGAAGGTGCCGAAGTTTTCGACGAACTCGTTCGCATGGATGACGGTGTTGAGATTCTGTAAGTCTTAGTTTTCGTACGCCGGCACTTCCATTACTAATTATATTTAGCGACTACAACACACGATTTTCCGGCATCACCGCGGAAGAATATAACGCCAAGGCTCTATTACCGCTATCCTCTATTCGTCGTTCACTCGACGCCTTACTCGATGCCGACACCGTCCTCATCGGTCACGCACTCGAAAATGACCTTCGGACACTGCGGATCGTTCACCAACAATGCGTCGACACTGCCATCATGTTTCCTCATCTTGCCGGTGCTCCTTACAGACGCGCTCTCCGAGATCTGTGAGTCCTTGTTCCGTGTTTTCCGCTTCTTGGGGCATCGAGTAATCCTTGATCGGTTCTAGAGCACGAGAACATTTGGGTACAAAAATTCAAGCAGGTGGAGGTACAGTGGGGCACTCCTCGTTGGAGGACGCAGTAGCTACCCTTAATCTTGTTCGTTGGCATATTCTGAATCATCCAAAAGCGAAGTCGAAGCCTCCCTCGTCGGGTGCCCAATCGACTGCCTTGTAATTCTTTATGGACACATTGCTGTCGTTGTTTTCTTAATTGCTATGGAATGTTCATCTCATCTTCTGAAATGCACTTGAGCCCCGTGAAAAAGTACTGAAGTTGCTCGGAGGTTCAGAATCCAGCCTGGACGTTTTACAGACAAAGCTGTGATCGTACAAAGGTCACGACTGCATTTTATCCCTAAATACCCGCAATACCCAATACAATGTAGATGATGCCGTGGATGCATGTCAGGCATGTAAGTAATTCTTATCCTCCTTACGGAATCCAATTCGGCGACCTTGCGAGCCAAATCCTGCGCAAAGCCGCACATAGTTAACGTGGGGTTCCAACTGCCAGCAGAAGGGAAGAGACCTGCCTCAGTAACATAGATGTTCTGGCAGCCATAAGGTCTATAGTTTTCGTCCACTGCGGCATGAGGTTCGCTTCCTGGACCCATGTAGAGTGTGGAGCTTTCGTGAATGACACCGGGCACCCGGATCTCCTTCCGACTTGGGCAGTCGGGACGCCATCCAAAGTTGCCATTCCCACCGTCGTGCCAATACTGGGGATTGCCTGCTTCGACATCTGCCATCGCGGCGACAGTGTCATAACTGAGATGATAATTGAGTCCGAATGCGCAGGCTTCGTGGGGAGAAACTCTACGCTACTTGGTCCATGAGATGTGTCCTTTTTTGTTAGGGTGACTTGTAGCTTCACATTGGTTGCAATGACCGGATCTTGTGGATTTGGTCTAACCCAGGGGTCATCGTTATGCTCGTCAGGTTCTCCCAAAGTAGCACAAACTATACAAAGATGGGTAATGTTAGTTAGTTCTCGAAAGCGTTGATTGACAAGGCTGCGTACTAAGGATGATATAATCTTCTTCTTAGTCCTTGAGCTGCTCTGCCGTGGCCACTGCGGCGTAATCAGGACATTCCCGTCCGGCGTCTACTGCATCGTATTCGGAATTAGAGGAGTGGATTGCTGTGATCTGAATGCGGTACTGCAGGTTGCTCCGCGGATCTTTGTCCGCAAGGTAGCTAGCAGCGGTCTCCAATCCGTCTTTGAGGTTGCAACGAGTGTCCCCTAAGAAGGAATACCGGAATTGATTGTTGGGGAAACGTGCCGCGATGTTGCGTGAGGAAATGACCCGTCAGTCTGTTCCCCGCCCGGGTCTGCATGGTGGGAAGCGAGTTGAATAAGATACTGGTCAATGAAATTGCGCCTGCAGCCAGGATGACATTTGTGCGACCGTCCGGGAAGCAAAGGGCGCCTCGCGAGGTTTCCAGGACTGTGACTACGTGTCCCCCATTTTCGTCGGTTTAGGAGCGCTGCACGACGCAGTCAGTTGCAATCATGAGCGGGCTACATTTTGGTGGATTCGCTCTTGCGAGCGTGCGTTGTCCTTTGTAAATTTCAAGGAGGAGGTCTGGAGTAGAGAACTTGTTGAAAGCTAATCTTGAGGTCGGAGTATTCCTTCCAACAGCCAGAGAGGCGGGTTCTGTACTATCTCTGTCTGCAATTGGAGAACAGCTTTCTGAAGCTTCTCATCAATGTCGTCCTGGAGCTCACCAAAGATTGCATCACTAATCTCATTGGCGGGAATGACATGAAGCAGCTCCTTACATGGCTTCCAAAAGCTCTCCGGTTTGGCGGTATCCATCATTGATTGAGAGGAACCACGCATGAGGACCAGTTTTGGAGAGGGACACCATGCGGACCAAAATGTGCTCTTTCCGCCAAAGAAAGGGCAGCTTGCGTGCATGAAGTCGAGCCCGGGAATGTTACCGGTTTTGGACGACCACGCACAGGGGAGAGTCTCAGATGAGCCCCCGGGCGTCCTGAACGGTAAAGAAAGGTTTTGGAAGTGAGTGGGAAGCCAGAAGCCTGTATCTAATGTAAGAAAGGTGTAGTTAGGGAGGTGAAACGCATACCTCTGCGCTCTCCGAGAATGAGGGTCTTCCGGTGAGAGTCGATCCTCAACGGTTCCTCGATGTAAGCAAGGGCACAAAAACCGCTGCCGACCACGACATCGTCGAAATCGTTATGGTCCAGAATAGCATCCCAGGTATTATCATCGATAAAGTAGTGTGCGCAGTGGCTAAAGCTGGTGTCGGGGACTGGACGTGGGTACCCAAACTGGTTGGCAGTCTTGTCTGGTCTGCTTGCTTTCAGGGAGACGGGGAACCTTACCCGTCCTGAAGTGGAACGAGGGTGTGAAGGTGTGTAGGACAATGAGGTAATCTGGCTGAGGAGCAAAAGACATTTCCTTTGACACTGACCGCTAACGAGCGGAGGGCCAAATTTTATAGCACGTCTTGCTGCGGCAGCATCAGGAACGGTGAGTAGTTGTCCATGTGCCGTAAACGCTTTATTCAAGAGACAGATGTTGCAGACGACTGAACGTGCTTTTCCATGCGCGCGGCGTTCGATCTGATTGGGAACACTTGTCTCTGGCAGAGATTCGAGGTTGACGGTATGTAAATGGCGAGGTAATCTGATTCGGAATGAAAACATCATTTTAGTGAACTAAACACTGATTGCCAGGAAGAACAAACCTCGTACCTTGTAGCTACATAAACAAGACAGACGTAGACGATTTTACGCACGGATCTTGTGCGTGCGAGCGCGGCATAGTCGGCGATAGCTGACAACGTAGATCGGGATCCTTACGCTAGGGAATCGTAAGAGTTTAGCATAAAGCAAGAAATAAGGGAGCATTCACGATTTCACCGACTCTTTTATTCTTACAGTAATCAATACGCAAAACGAGTCTTCCGGAAATGACCCATCCCTTCTCCAGAAATCTTCTAAGGCAGTATAAAATTGCCCAAACGTGCCTCCTCTCTACGCATCCCACAGCGGTCGCAAAGAAATGCTGAGAAAGAACTGAAAACATCGTGATTCTAGGCCATGTAAGGCACCTAGTCCAAACTATGATTGGTCGGCAGCCGACCAACAAGAGGGGAGATGTCAAGAGGATCCGGTTTCGCCTTCATGTGAATGATCACGCTTGAATACGACACATGCAGCTAAGCACACCCTGCTCTACAACAAGGGAATGCAGAGCTGCGGCACAAGGATACAAAATTGGACTAAGTTTGCATGGGACCAAGGCCTATCGTATTGTTAATCTGGAAGCTGAGTACTCAGTAGGCCAGTACGGAAATAAGTAATGGGATTCATGGGATTCATGGCTTGTGCCTGATATGCAATGAAGTTGGGCCGTATAAGGGGCGGGGCTGGGTGCAAAGGGAGCGACGATTTGTGGCATGTCACTCATGCACTTCAATCGGATTACACCAAACGCGCAAGCCCGCAGTAAATCCTAGTCCCATACATCGCCATTGGACTACCTCGGCAATCGAGGAACATACCGAGGCGTCAATCCAACGTGTTATTCGATGCCAAAACCACCTCTCAGTCGCTGTTCGCCACGTATCCGGAAACGACCCTGCACACCCCGAATCGGTCGATCCACGTCTTCTCATCCCCCGATACCCCTTTCAGCTTTCAGGCGCGCATTCTCGGAACCATTAGTTTCTCCAAGTCCTTTCCGTCATTCAGGCTTACGGACAGCCCGCCTGCGTTTGGGATTACAATAGCCAGTCCGATCTTGTTCAAATCGAAGACCGAAAGCCATCTTCATCATATGATTGCTGCTGCTCTACTCTGCTCATTGTCTGAAACGTATACGTATGATGTGGCGCAAACGTGCTCGCTCCACCTTTCAGGGAACGCTGGCCATGTGTGAACGCTCCGCCTGATTGTATTCTACGCATGTGAACCTGATTGGTTGGTGACAGCTAAAGGACATGGATGAGAAAATGTCCAGCGCGTGTTAGGGACCTAGAATGTATTCAAATGTGGTGAACTTTGCGTAATCTTCTTGTGCTTCGGAGGGGGTAAATAAGGAGGGAAAGGGGAGTAACGAGGTAAAGATTAAAAAAGCAGAGTTTACCAGTATTCCCGTATATTAAAAGAGTATCACGGATGTGAGGAAACTGGAACTAAAAAACCATTGGATTCATAAAGTAGATATTGTATTGATGTGTGAAAGAACGAGATTGTGAGTTGCAAGAGACTTCATTGACAAATAGCACATAGGGTAAGTAGGGTTCAAGTGGAGAGTAAAACGAAAAGCAATGACGACGATAAGTAATGCGCGATGCTGAACAAGAAAGAGATGATGCTATACATTTAAAACAGCGACGTAAGGACCGACTTGGGTAGGTAAAAACGAGTGGTTGAATCTGTGGGCGGAGGGATTGACAATTGTTCATGTGGTGATAGACACCAAGGTGTCAATGAGTCCATCGAAAAGTCCTATACACGGCCTATATTTTATAGGAAGAAAATAAAATAAAACTGAACAACAACGACGATTTATAGCCAAGAAAACAAACCACTGAAACGATAGCCAACAGACAGCTGCCCGATGATAAGAATCCACGAGATTAAAAAAAAATTCATGACAACGTTGTCTGCCGTCTCGAAGGTGTCATCTTGGGAGGATAGTAAGGCATTGCAGTCGGTATTACTCCCGTTTGCGTTGGCATGGCAGTCCAAGGGTCGGGAATGGGTGGTTCATTATATAACGACCTACCCCGAGGTAGTGAATGCTGGGAATAAGAAGACGGGATCTGGGTATGAGAAGACTGAGAACGTCTGGTGATACTGTCATCACTCGTGCGTCGGTGATGACCTTGTCGCTGAGGCAAAGATGAGGCAGATGACTGCGAAGCAAAATTGGGACGATGAGGTGAAGACCCTGACCGAGGGTGCTGCAACGGTATTTGGTTGACACGATCTGAACTGCTGTTACTCGTAGTCGAGAGGCGATTTCTTGAAGATGAGCGGGACGGAGATTGATTGGATCGGGGACGAGGGTACGAGTTCATCATGAAAGGAGCCGAAGGAGGTAACAAAGGCATGTCAGTAGGGAACATGACAGGTAGCGGAGGTACCGGCGGAATAAGGAGGCTAGAGTGACTCGCAGACCACGCAGGGTACGTGGGGCCACGCGCTCTATCTGATCCACTTGGCGCCGACGCTGTAGATCCAGGTCCAGACAGTCTGACGTCTTCAGACGATGCCGTGTGGGTTGAATGGAAAGAAGAAGGACGGGCATGCTGCACGGGATTACCAACGATACTAGGAGGTCGTGAGCTCCCCGGGGAAGGTGTATGGAGGGAAGAGGCGCTGTCAGACCCTTGATTTCGCGAGGTCTGAGGTGCAGAATCGAATGGCAACCGTGAATACCTCCTAGAGTCCTGGGCAGGACGCTCTGGTGCATCTCGTAGTGATGACGAAGACCCCGTAGATATTTTCATTCCGGTCCTGCTGCTTTCTGCTCGCTGCCTCGAAGCAATGACCTCTTCAGCGTACAGTCGACTCTTGCGTTCCTCTTCCATGGCTTTCTTTTCCCGCTCCCAGGCTTTCCTTTCCTTCTCCCATTCAATTCGTTCCTGGTCTCTACGTCGCCTTTCCTCTTCGACCCTTCGCCTTTCCTCTTCAAATTGTCGCCGCTCTTTCTCTTCGCGAAGGAAACGAGCCTTCTGCTCCTTTTGCTTTTTAATGCGCATCACATACCCAATTGGGATGTTGTCCTCCTTCTCGTCTTCAGCAAATCGTACACCCCGTTTGACAGTGCCCGCCGAGCCCATCGAACCCGTGGGATTCGTTGGTGAGGGGGATCGGGGAGAAGATGATGGTTTGGGTGGTTCTGCGGCTCTGGCAGCAGGAGAAGCTACAGGAACAGTCGCCGAGTTTGCTTCATTGCGCAACGGGGAGGGCGCTAGTAGATGCGGTGCTGATCGCGGATGGGAAACTGTTAATTGAGTGTTAGGGGGCACTTGAAAAGTTGACATAGGAATTACGTACTAGACTGGTGGCTAGAGCTGCTACTTGACGAAGAAGGTGGCTCCAGCGATGTCACAGATGCTTCTGGAGGTAACACTGATGACTCTCTCTGGAGTGGAGGTGACAGAGAATGCGACCTGGGTGAATAAGCCATTGCTTCTATAACCTCTGAATATTCCAGAGCAGCAACAGCCAAGGCAGAAGAGACTCGTTTACAAGTTAACGTCTCATCAATCGGAAGCCAAATACAAAGCCTGTCTTCGAACGGAGGGCGAGAGATCCATTTGCGCAGCCCTGGGCTGAAATGAAGGACCTTGTCTGATTTCGATGGGATGGTCTCGTTCACGGGGGGCTCCTCTGCGACAAATAATGTGGAAATGCGCTTAGTATGGAAAGGAAGTATGGACGCCTCTTCTTGGCGCGTCAGAGGGTCATCATCCCGAAAACGCCGTAGCAGTCGCCTCTTATGAATGGAAGCCTCGAGTGTTGTGCGCTTCTGAAGACCGCGAGAGGAGTTGCATGATCGTGGATACAATGGCAGACCAGGTCGCTCTACAAAGGGAGGTAGTGACGGTCGATGCTGCAAACTATTGAGCGTCATGGCTCGCAGTACCTCTCTGGACCTGAGGACGGGGTTTGCGGTGAGTGGGCCCAATGTGTGATCCTCTTCGTATTCCTCGTCATCATCTTCGATCTCATCCTCTAATTCTTCCGATTCCGATTCAAATGCTTCGCCTAATGGCGGTCTCTTCCCTGCGGGCGGCTGTCGAAGCTTCGGTAGAGCTGTCCGCGGCGTCCAGTCCTCTTCGAGAGGTGGTGTCTCGACTGGTTTAATACTGCTCGGCCTCTTTCCCAAGAACGGAACCCATAATTTTTCTCTCCCTTTTGCGTTCGATGTGATAGGGGCTGGGAGTTCCTCTGGCGTCTGTAAACTGGCGGAACCGGTGGACGATGCTGAAGATTGGCCACGGTCACTGCTCGTACTGAGCTGGGGTGTCGAAAGGGTAGAGTCGAAACTGGAAGGAAGATCTCTGGTATTGATAGAAGTCCTTATGTTCTTCTTCTTGGACAGGGAAAGATTTGTGCGGGGGCGACGGGCGGAATTAGGTGTTAAGGAGGACTGGGAATCCGACTTGTCCCGCTTGGAGGAGGAAGAGAAGATAGATGCAAGACGACGCATCGAGGTGAAGGTTAAGTTCAGAGATGCATTTAGAGGTGAACCCTCGAAAGGGGAAAGGAGGAATCAGAACCTGGTTGCCCAGACGTGCTAGGTCAAAATGAACCGTCGATGGGAAAAAACTATCAAATATTCCGTTACAGCCACCACCCAGCCACCGGTTACAATGGATTACTATATGTACTCTCGTCATGATCCATGCTTTCCATGCTTTCCTCGTTCTTTCCACCATCTTACCATTCGTCGCTCAAATTTTTCTATGACCCCACCTAAATAATCATCGCTTACTCCCGTCCAACTCGACCCTCGTTCTATAACAACCTCCATCTCCTCTGGAACACTACCGAATATATCCCTTGCATGGTAAATCACATATGACTCCGCGGGCCGTAATATCTTCTGTTTCTCGCTTCCCCCCGTAGAATAATTGAGTGGTGTCGCGTCAAACCGGGGTCTTTGTCGGCTTGTCAAGTGAGATTCGGTGATGCTCTTCCCATGCTCACTTGTCAGAGCAAAGTGATTGGTTAGAATTGTGTCTTCTGAAAATAGACGTCATTTGCCTGTTGGAAACGAAAAAAAAAGCCCTAGTTCCTACCCTGCCGATCGTTGCCGGACGGTTTCAACAGCGCTCGCTCACAAAACGAGAGATAATCATCAATCATTTCATCTCGCAGCTCACCCACTGATCTGCGAGTTCAATGAGTGGAGCAAATTCATTAACCTGAAGAGACTTACGTTGTAAGCACCGAGCTAAATATTGTAGCCTCATTACTCAAGCTCACTTCATTCAGTTGCCCCACAAATCTCAGGTACTCGTCTAGCTTCGGTAGAGCACAAGCAGGATCGGTAGATTCCTGTGGACGTCTGCAATCGAATTCAGTTATGCGGCTAACACTGATAAACTGCGAAACGTACCTGACACTTCCATCCAAGCCATACACCATTTTCAAAATGATGATGGTCGCCGCCATGAAACTCACTTCCACAGGCACATCGTCATACTTGTGGTTTTCGGGGTCGCTCGTCTTGACGATTCGTAGACTTGGGGCTAGAGTGTGGTGCAATGCTAGCGGGAGGGCGAGTATATGTGAGAGACGCTTTGTAAGGCAATATAGCGTTGCTAAGAAGGGATTAATGAGGACGATCGAAATGAACTTGGACTATGCTTACGGTTTCCGCCAATACTATCAATCACTCGCCACAGTATTGGAGCTGCGTTCGCCTCGGGAGTCAGGATACCGTAGTTGACGTACAGAAGCCTTGCAAGTCGGGAGGTGAGCCCGTGCAAAGCAACAGTACTCGGAACGTGCTGATAATATTGCTCAGATTAGAAGACATCGACACAGAACATCCAAAGCACTTGCAGCAGGTGAAAGAGCTTGAATATTGTGTTTCGTCAGGTGTGAAACAATTTCCTGGGGGAGATATCTTACAGGATCCAAGTATGGCAGTTCATAGAGCTCGGCGTAGCTATTAAACCATGTTATAATAACCAATATGAAGTAAGAAGTAGATACGTACCGCGCAAAATCGCGATACAGCATCGGAACTCTCATGGTCCAGCAAGCAATCATCAACACCGCGAGGTTGTTCGCCGGACCTTCATATGCTCGCCTTCTGGTTATTTTGGGAGCTTGTTTCAGGGTGCTACCATCATCTTCTTCTTCGTCGCCGTCGTCTTCGGATTCAGAGTTCTGCCGAAGTAACTCTGCCATTTCCGAATCCTCTTCTTCGCTATCGCTTTGGCCGGAGCCGATTCTTATTCTGTGTTTATTATCCTCGCCTTCTGATAGATACGAATCAGGAGATGGAACACGTTTGTCAGGTACGGGTGAAGAGTGGTGTTTAAGAGATGGATTTGGGTCTTCGGATTCAGCTCGCGCCTCTCTTTGAGCATGATAATATGGCTCGGCCGGTGGCGGATCTGGCAGTAAACTAAGATGCAGTGCCCATATCTCTCGGCAAATCATCTACCAAGCAGTCAGGCGTTGATAAGGCGAGATTTGAGCGGAGTCATACCTCGAATTCGGAGGGTAGATTGCAAAGTTTCGTAAGAGCGACAATCTGCTTTCTCAGGATGAGCTGTTGACATTGAAAGTAGAGGTAGCGAGCTCTGGCTCCGTGATACACTAGTGCCTCTCGCTGTTAATCATCTTCAACGACGGAGTAATTACATACGTTTCGGATTAGCATGACTAGCCCTTTCTTTCTTCTTTCTATCGGATTTTAAAGCACGTTTCTTCAACGAATGTTGACCCAAATCTTCAGCTTCAGTAGTTTCATTTCGATAATTCTGGAAGCTGGTGAATTGAGTGTGACACTATTTTCAGATACATACCTGGAGGATATGGCCTTCACTACAAGCAATTAAGCCACTTGAAGGCTCCTTATGCCATTGCTTTGATCTGCAGACTGGACATCGTCTTCGAGGTGCCATGGGTGAGTACCACTGAGCGCTCGGTGCTGAAAAGGCTTGACAGTCGACTTTTCCCACGCAAGTTCCAGATCATCTACGTCGAGGAGCGCTGGCGGTATTCGCCATGAAGCTCTTCCTTGTTTTCGGTCTTCTCGCCCTACTAGTGACCTTGGCCTCAGCGTAAACCACTTCAATGTGTCAATTCTGAAGTTTTTCTGACGATTTTTGTTCGGACACTGGATAGATGGGAAAAGGTGTGCGTTTTTTTACCGACATGGCTCCTCAGTTCTGACAAAGTGAGTTTGTAGGAAGACCACGAAATATTTGACTTGGTCAGCGCAGTTGAAGCGTCCGAAGGAAAAGGCACTACTTTCTATTCGTGGCTCGATGTACCTCCTACAGCATCTACTGCGGAAATCGCCAGAGCCTATCGGAAATTGAGTATGCAGCTGCAGTATGTGTTAATTGGCTATAACATCTAAACGAGACCCTAATATTGTCAGTCCGGACAAGAACCCAGGCAAGAAGAAGGTTCACGAACGATTTGCTCGCTTGGGTGTCATAGCCACTATTCTACGGAACCCGGAAAGCCGAAAACGGTGTGTGGTGAAGTGGAATGGTACTTGTGGTTTCTCAATATTTAAAATAGCTACGATTTCTTCTACAAGAATGGCGTACCAAAATGGAGAGGGACTGGTTACTATTATTCACGTTTCCGGCCTGGACTTGGGGTGGGTCGCTCTTTTTTCATGTGTGACACCTCGACTGACCGAAGTGGCTAGACAGTCATTCTGTTCCTGATTGTTTTGACGTCCGGACTGCAATATCTCGTACAACGCATGAATTACAAGCGTGATCTTGCTCGCATAGAAAGTGTTACAAGGGAGGCTAGGCTCGCTGCCTGGGGTGCAAAAATGGCGCCAATAGAAGGTCAAAGAAAGGTTAGTTCCTCGAGTTTTACTTTTATGATCTGCCCCAAGGACGTGTCATTACCCAGGTTAAAGTAAATCTCGGAGGACCACCTCGCATTGATGAAGATGGCAACTATGTCACTGGTCGGATGATTGACATGGTAGTGTCTGGAGACGCCGTATACATTGTGAGTGAGGTCCCCAGAATCTATGAACTATCAACTCTCTAAGCTCCTCTCCTTAGCTTGACCCCACTGGCGACATGCACCCAGTTGATGCTTCGACCGCCGTTCCCGCTGCAGTCTCGCGGACCTGGTTCATATCACTTCTTCGTTCCTTATACCGATCCATGATTCAACGGTCCAACTCCACTAACAAGGATGCTCTGGGTGTAGCCGTTGGCGCGTCTGAGTCTGAATTTGAAGAGGGCTACGATTCCTCTGCTACTTCAGATGGACCTGGTTCTGGTGCTGCCACTCTTCGGGAGGGGGTTAGGCAACCTGCTGCCAAGGCCGGAGGGAAAAGGCGCAAAGCCGTCAGGAAGCGGTGACAAATTGTTTACTTTTTCAGTTGGAACATATAGATGGTTTCGAATAGAGCTTCATTCTTGGTGGATATTTTAAAGAAACCCCAAGTTGTCGACATAGTGGTGTGAAAGTGGTGTTCCTCATAGGCCATCCGACGATGTTTGGGTTCCGCGCGCTGTGTGAATGCTCTCCAAGCTTCCAACGGATATTCGACACGAACCACGTGATGGATATAAACTTTGCCTTTCCGTTCAACGTTCACGACGACGCTTACGCCTGTTGGGGGATGTTCTTGGCGTTCCTCTCTCCGGTCTTGAGCTTCATATTGAATTTGGCGCGTATTTATACCTATAATGACCGAGGTTATTAGGAAAGGTTCCTCTCAGCTCCTATGGGATCAGCTTCCCGACCCCATCGACTGGAACGGCCCATTAGACGGCATAGACGACGAAAGCGGAAGTAAAGAAGATCTAGCGAGAGGAGCTGAAGCTCGAGGTGAGGAGGGAGAGGGGGCGGAAGAAGACATCGAAGAACAATATGACAGTTACATCGCAATGATGTCCCAGGCTAAAGTAAAGTTCTCCATGCCAAAATAAATGGATGCATATTGACGCCCATACCACTGCCAGCATCTGGGCATTCGGTCTTATTCACAGGAATATGATGACATAGACATCGATCCTGAGGACGATATTTCTGGCCTTATCGCGGCATATGACGAAGGTCCTGGCGGTGGGTTTTGCAACTCGCTTCGTACGAAAATTGATGAACCCACATATAGTGCCTACACAACCCATTCCACCTCTATCCACCAATGTAACACTCAATTCTGAGGACACGCTGGCCGTTCCCACAAATTCTGAGTGTGGTGGTTTGGGAAAGAGGGACTCCTCAACTTCTACATGCATTGACCCGCGTCCTCTCAAAAACGCAAGGTTCGACTCGCCGGATGATCAATCTAAACCAAGTGTTTCCTCTATTGACACGCCTTATTACATTGTTCGTGTTACCTTCAAGCACGTTACGCGCCATACTGATACAGTTGTACCATAGACTCGGCGTCCGCTTAACAAGTGGAAACTGCCTATCGGCGTTCTTTGGGAGATAGATCGACTAATGGCTTCTGGGAAGATAACCGAGGACAGCCTCAAGTCGGAGTGTTTAAGCAAGCTTCAGTGTTTAGGAAACAACGTCAGAGCAGCGCCTATGGTGGAGAAGATGCTCACCGGCAAGGACGCTGGAGGGGAGCTTGGTTTGTACCTTCTTTCACCGGGATACGCTAACACCAGGTCTGATTCCACTGTTCCAGTAAAGGTTAGCAACCGCCCAGATCCTTTTGCAAAAGAACGTTCAACAAAGGTAGGAGCTTTATAGTATTCTACCAAGGTCAATCTACATAATATGCTTAAACAGTTTCCGTATGATGAGCTTGATAAGGAAGAGGAACAGTTCCGGGAAGGACAGGAATTCGGTTGTCTTGGCTTTAACAAAAATAGCGATTGGTATGGTGGCAAGGTACACCTACGTGCCAAGGTCAAGAACGTCGCCAACAAGTATAGCAAGGATCCCGACTTCCGAGTACTTCTCGACCGCGCGGAGCTTGGACCCAGCTTTCGCTTCTCTCGTAGGCAGGGCGTATATCTTGAAATCGTTCCTGACTGATAAGAATTCTTGCAGGTCGTTTTGGCTCGGCTTCATTCGTTCGCATGAAAATTCCAAAGGCTCTTTGGGGTTCTGCTTTCATCGAACCATTAATGAGTTTCCTGCTTCGGCCCTTCGTCTTCTGCGGAAGTGTCTACAGGGCCTTCTACGAGAAGGACAAGACTGTCTTTCTCTTTCGGACGAATGAAATGTCCGTCGGCAACTCAATTTCCAGCACGCGGGTCGTTCCTGGGAGACTAAGTCTGACAGATTTCTTGGAGTTCCACAATCCGCTAGAACCCAATTCAAAACAGGTTCGAACTACCCCCAATCACTATCGATCCTTTTATTGTGGGTCTCATGATGTATACAGACTGTTGCAAAATGGGCTTCACGTTTCGCTTTGGGACTTTCCACTTCAGCACCCGGCCTGAAACTCAAAGCAGAGAATATCCATGAGATTGAAGACATCAGTGAGTCTAGCCCATTCCCTGCAAGCCAATTTTAATCTCAACTGTTGATCGCCATTAGTGTCTGTTGAGGGCGAGGATATGACGGATGGTTCAGGATTCATCAATCAGGCTGCACTTCGTCTGCTTCAAAGCAAATTCAGTGGGTCCCAGGTATCATTGGACGACTTCCTTCTCTGACTTGACTACAGAGTGGGATGAGTGGCCAACGGCCATACAGTGTCGAGTTGCTGGTGCGAAAGTAAGGTACCCTAAATTGAAAACTTACTGTAAGCTAACATACATACTATAGGGAATGTTGCTTCAGCATCCTAACAACGAAAATCATGAGCCGGAAGTTTGGATCCGACCTTCGCAGACGAAGATTCGGTATTCGAATAATGATGAGGACGAGTGCCGCCTCATTATTGATGTCCTTCGCTCTTGCCACTCCAGAAGTAGCTGTGTACTTGGCACGGAGACCATCATCAATATGGCAGAAAATGGTGTTCCTGCGAAGCGATTCTTCAAACTATTGGATGAAGGTTTTAACCGCTTGATTACTTCTCTCACCACTTGGGAAGGCGAAGATGCCATGTACAATCTTTGGGCTACTGTGGCGCGCCTGGGAGGTGTAAGGGCGGCTCGTGCTGCGCGGGTACAAGCAGGTCTAGCACGAGTCCTAGGGTACTCAGAAGGCGATGCTCAAGACGACGAGGATGAAGACGGATTGGACGAACAGGAGAGCGAAGATAGCTCAGTTGCGTGGTGGGGTGATGAAATTTCTGGGCAGCCTTCTTCGCTCGAGGAGACGGTCATGCGCCTTCTAGACGCCGGTTTCAATCCATACATCTGTTCTGTCTTGCGAGAAAAGCTGTCGGCGATCGTCACCACGCATATCCAAAATTATGGAGCCAAGTATAGGGTTGAGGTCCCAATGTCTTGCATGACTTTCATACAGCCTGGTGAATTCTTCTTGACTAGACATCTGCCCAGTGTTGACAACCTTTCCGGATTCACAGATCCGTTGGGTGTACTTGAAGAGGGACAAATCTTCTACAAAAGTGCCCGTCGTGACTTACCGACCTTAGATGGACATTTGACCGACACCATAATTGGCCCTGTACTGGTTACAAGGCATCCCTGCAAACTGCCAACTGACGTTCAAAAGGTAAGTATATATACTATTGCAATAAAGATCGTCATTTGATTGGCATGCTAGTGGGATGCCGTTGATTGCCCTCAGCTTCGGGATCAAACAGGGATTATCTTTTTTTCTATTAAAGGTCGTCGTCGTGCGGCAGACTACCTAGGAGGAGGTAATTGTTCCAGACATCGTCTTTATACTCTGAGGTGCTCAGGCGTTTTTCCTTGAGGCGATTACGACGGAGATAAATCCCTGTTGATCTACGATCCCTCTATCGTGGACCCATTCGTGAATGCAGATATTCGCTTCGCAGATCCCAGGAACGATATCGAAGAGAAGTGTTTTGTTAAGGGAACGAAGAAACTCCCGGAACTCGTAGCAGAGCACATTCCTACCAAGGAGAACCCTCTTGCTCGCGTTCGTGCCCTGCAAGATTTTCTTCTGGGAGGCCTTCGAAATATATCTCGAGTCGGGCAATACTCTAACATGCATGACTATTGCACAGTCACCAAGGGCTATACGCATGAAGACACCATTAGGATGGCTCATATGTTCGTACTCGGTCTCATTTGTACCTTATCTGAAGTTGACCTGCCTTCACTAGGTTCTGTCGGACACTTGACGGAGCAAAGACTGGACTCACAGTGAGAGAGGACGTGTTCACCGCCGACAGGAAGAGTTATAACCGTGGCGTCATGAAATGGAAGAAGCCTGCCGTCAAGTCGAGCATGAAATCACAATATGTTTCGGATGACGGGGGTATGAAAGTTGAGCGTCCCAAGCATCTCGGTCCTTTCATTATGGATTCCTTGGTGAAGTACTCCCTCCATCGTGCTGCAACCTTCGAGCGCCAGTTTAAGGAGAGAATGCTGAAGCACAAGAAGCATATAATTGACGAGCATTTGGTGGAGCCGTGGAGGAAGGCAGAAAAGTATGCACAACAAAAAAAGGAGAAGGGGTGCCCTCTTGATATGCAGGCGCTTGACGAGATTCGAAGTCATGTCAAAAAGGTGTACGAGAAACATCGTGAGCAGGTGAAGAAGATGAGACCGAAAAGGAACGGCGGACATTTCACAGATCTCCCTATAGAAATTCGACAGAATCAACTCCGTGATTTGTCAAAGGAGTTCGCTTCTTACCCTAATCCCGACGACTTGATGTTGGATGAAGGCATCGTTAGCCGCCTACGAGCTTCATACGCATATCTTCACGATTGCGAAGCAAACAAGTACACCGATAAAGGGTGGACAAGGTTTCCTTGGGATGGTAAACTCTAAAAACTGATATTTAAAGGAGGTTGCTAACTATTTCTCATATTCAGTTGCCATGAGTGAGCTCTGTCTTATCAAGGGAAAGGCCATCGGGGGATCGAAGACTGTAGTCGCCGGGTTCTATGATAGGTTCTTCCTTACAAAAACTCGGCAGTAATCTATTCTGGGGTATCTGGCTGCTGGGATACCTTCATTTGGAGGTTTTGTTTTATACTCAAAAGCGTCGAGTTGGTCTGGGATGGGATGCACTTCTACTGTCCTTGTCTATCGTCAAATGTACAACCCACCTTGTTCTTGGCTACTATTGTAGATTCATTCACATTGTATCTATTAGAAGTTACATTGTATCAACTGACTTGGTTTCATTCAACATATGAGTTTTTTAAAGGTTTCTGGATATATTGGGGTGTTCATAGAGATTTCGGTTAATGGCAGTCACTACACACTTGGATCGGAGCAAATCTAGCCGTAGTACGCAGCTGATAACATGGGGAAATAAGGCTACCAACCATGATGATTGCCGTGCATGTTCCTTGCTTCAAGAAAGTTCATCCGGGCGACGGCATTTCCTATAAGCTTAACTCCGGACAGAAAATGCTCAAGCACATACTCATTTATGACGGAATTATTGACATCAACGAAAACGATTTCCGACAGCCGATAAAGTTTCGACATATGGCTCGAACATGACTGGAAGAGCGGGAGAAGGACTCCGAGTCTGGACGCTGTTGCTGGCGGCGAGGTTTGCCAAAGGTTTGCGTCATGTATTCATGTGCAGGCCAAAAAAGGTAAAGATTTCTCACACGGCAATCTTTGGTGGCCAACTTTCATCTTTTCCTTGCTCTGTCTGCTCGACCATCATGGCCCCAAGTCGTCAAATTACCCTTGCAAATGGGTATGGTGCCACCCCAGCCATCAGTCCCAAGGTTCCTATGTTTCTCCAGAAGTTATACAAGTATGTTTTTACCACCTTTAATAATGACTTTCCTTCCAACATAACATCCTCAGAATCGTGAGCGACTCTTCAACAAACGATGTAATCTGCTGGTCGGATACCGGAGATTCATTTTTTGGTGCGTGACGCTAAACTCCATCCTTCAACTCTACTAATATAATTCAAAGTTCATGATCACGAACGCCTCGCAAAGGAACATTTAGGAAACTGGTTCAAGCACAACAAATTCGCCTCTTTTGTGCGCCAGCTCAACATGTACGGTTTCCACAAAATACCGCATCTGCAACAAGGAGTATTGAGAAGCGATTCGGATGCAGAGCACTCGCAGTTTGCACACCCAGACTTCCACCGAGGGCAGGAGGACCGTCTAATCTTCATCGAAAGGAAGAAACAGCCTGGAGGGAATAAAGCAGATCAAGGAGCGGTTGATCTTCCTGTTAGTTCCGCTGCGAGTGGTACCGCACAGAACGCTGCCGGGCAGCAGCTTGACTGGCATTCTATCGTGAATGGTATCACAGCCATCCGCCGGCATCAGAGCAACATCTCCCAAGAACTGAACGAGTTAAAGCGTTCCAATCAGCTGCTATGGCAGGAGTCAATGGAAGCACGGCAACGGCACCAAAGGCAACAAGATACCATAAACCGCATCATCAAGTTTTTGGCAGGTGTTTTTGGCCAGCATGTCAACGCTTCTCCCAGAGAGAAAGACAACAGCTCTCCCTCGCATTCGGTTGTCCCTGGACCCCGTCTGATGATCGAAGACAGGAAGCGTGGCCCAGGTAGCGGGAAAGTAGAGATCACGGAGGTCCAAGATGAGGAAAACATGAGTCCGGTCGAGTCACGATCGAGAGATCCCTCGCCACGTATGTGTCTTTCTCATATATACTGTTGACTTTGACTCGAAACTTAACTGTCGGTCAGGATCCTTCACTGTCGAAACTCCTGCCACCGAGGTTTCTCGGCCACTTTCCCGTGGCGCTTCCGATGTCAGCACACCTGTCCTCCGAGACTTGTCGTCCTTCCCGTCTAGCAACCTTCTTGAGATTAACAGTCCGCGTATTGAGGCACCACCTTCACCTACGGGCTCTACATCGTCGAAAAAGTCATCTCGGGTCAACAACAACAATTCCATAATCTCAACACAACCGAGGTATCCAGCCACCGATATCACACGCGAAAGTGTTAATGGTACTTCCCACTCGCGTCCTCCGTCACACTCACCCTCCTTCGATGTGAAGTTCCAGAACGCGTTGGCCCAGCTTTCATCTTCGGAGCTGCAGCAGCTCTTCGCATCCCTAGCATCACAATCAGGCATACCCGAGACTGGGATTGACCCAAGCTCATTCCAGTCGGATCACTCACAATTGACTCCCACCCCCTCCATCTCCCAAATCACCCCGTACAACAAAGGCCTTGATTTTAGCGCGTTTGAGCCCAGCGTTCCGTCCAACAGCGTGAATCCACCGGAAGGTCTCATTCCGTTCGATCCTAGTCCGTATCACCTTGAACAGTCTTGGAAGGCTGCAGAAGACATCGAAAAGGATGTCAATTCTGTCAACTCGAACATTGACTCGTTGATGGAGACATTAGGGCTGGATCCGTCTCTGCTCACCAGTAACGGGAATGGCGGCAATGGTACTACGGGATTGGATCCGATGATACTCGATCCCAATGCCTTATCTACTGGAAGCGCTCCGACGCAACATGCGGGTTCAGACGACTTTTTTAACACGTACCTCTACAGCATGAATGACGGTCCCAATGACGAATCCTCATCAACCCTGGATTTCGGTGCACCTTCGATCATGGTCCCTCCATCGCCAGCCGATAGTACATCGAACACGGACTCACCCGACCTCACAGCGGCCAACCCAGCGGTACCGGCGACTGCTACAAAAGGACGGAAGCGCAAATCAGAAAGTGGAGGTACACCGACCGATGTGGCTATGAAGTCGTATCTGCCCCCGAACGCGAGGAACAAGAAACAGAAAAAGTAAAGTTAATGCCCGCATTTGTTATGTATTATGTTCTGCACTGTGTTGCTGCTGTTATTATTGCTCTACTCATTATATTATTGCGTACACGTATCTAGTTGCAACATACTTGTAATTACTACCAGTAAATTTCACTCGACGTGTATGATTAGATGCTACTTCTTTGGGTTTTGGTATTCATAATATTCAAGATAGGTTGACAAAGGAGCGTCTTGGGAGGGTACTACAACATATACAGCCGCGGTAAGTACGACCATCCGCAACAGAAGTACTTTAAAATAAAAACTAAATGAGTGTCGAGGATAAGGGTTGAATAAATAATAAATAACGGAGCGCATGCTATGATTATGATATGATGAGAGGAACAGATATCGACAACACGACTTCTAATGGTATCGACCAGCTGGTCTTAGAAGTTGCTATAAAACGTTTGCCTAGGGTCGTCCCGGAGACATTGGTTTCTGTATCATAAAATCAGTCGGTGAGCATCTCTACGGAGACGAAATACTTACGAGCGGCGGACTAGGCATTGCGGGTATACTGTCATGGTCATCAGGGAGGGTCCCATTCATTACATATCTCGAAACCCTGGCATCTTCCTCCTGGGTTTCCTTGATATATTCGGCCGGTGGTCGGGGCATCAGTGGTGGAGGTGCTGCTGGAGATGATGTCGGTGGGGTGAACGGAGGTGAAGGGGTAGGTGAAGTATGGATACCATTGGTACCGTTAGTGTATCCATGTAGTTTAGGCGGTGGCGTAGACCGGGAGTTTTCTGATTCGTATTTAGCTCGCAACATGGCTTTCTCTTCTGCGGCTGTGAGAGGCCGAGATCCGCCCGCGGTGGGAGGAGCAGGAGTTGGTCTGGAGGAAGAATGAGGTGGGGACGCTGCACGAGGCGGAGTTTTAGGTTGAGCCTGGGTCGCCGCTGCATCCTGCATTGCAAATTTCCTTCGCAACATTTCCTTCTCCTGGATTGCAGTCTGGATGATAGCACTGCCTCCGGGGAAACCAGGTGAAGAATACGCTGGAGCATCATTTTGAGGCGGAGGTGTATTCGCAGCAGCATCCTGTGCTTCGAAGTGTCGTCGCAAACGTTCTTTCTCCGCGAGTTGAGTTCGAGCATCAACTGGCCCCGCAGACGCTTCAAACGGCGGCGGGAGATCGTTGGCAGGTGGGGGGCTAAATGAAGGTGCAGGTGTAGAGGACGAGCCTTCACCCCCATAAAGATTCGCGTTTTGGGTGCGGTCGACGGCTTGTTTAGCCTCGTGATAACGCCGCAAGGCTTCCTTCTCTTGATCAGCAGAAGGATAGGAACGTTTAGTCGAAGATTGAGCTGGAGACCCGGTAGGTTTGCTGGATTGAGGAGCGGATCTGTCCGGTTGGGCCGCGGGAACTGCAAATGCCTCTCCTTGAGTTCGGTTGACTGCCTCCTGAGCTTGATTCCACAATCTTAGCTTCTCCTCTTCAGCTGTAGGCCAAGGACCGCTTCGACCACGAGAGTTGGGAGAAGTAGATGAATCTGTTGTCTGAGCATTGCTTTCTGGAGGCTACGAGGAAACAGGCGTCTTGGTGAAATGCAAAAAGTAGCGGAGTGGAACTGTCTACGTACTGGGCTCCCACGTGTCAAGCCTTGCACCTTCTCAACTCTTGCTACAGCACGTTCGTAAAGCCTCGATTTCTCCTCTTCAGCAGTGGGCCACTTGGAAGTGGAGGATGTGCCCGAAGAAGGCGCCGCCGTACGCCGTGAGTCTTGATCTGGTGATATCTCGGCGTTAGTGACAGTGAACCGGTTGTTGGTACTCGTTACAGTCGCAGACGCACTCGGTGTACGTCCCGTTGTGAACGATGGGTTCCTGCCATTGGTTGACGGTTCTGGTTTCGGTGGAGTAGACTTGTTGTATGAGTAGCCAAACTCATCGGGTCTGTTACTATTATCGCCGGCACCAGAATATGTATTCGCGGTACTCGGGCGGTTAAATTCTGATGCCGCACCCACCCCATTGTGAGTCTGAGCCTCGGATGGACGGACAGGCTCGATGCGAGAGGTAACAGATTGACCGGAGCCTGGAGGCACAAGTGAAAGGCTCGGAACTGGTCCAATCCGCCTGAAAAGAAAGTTAGCACCTAATCAAGTTTTCCGACGGATTTCATCACCTGACGGCTTCATGAGAAACGTTCCTATCCGCTTCATCAGTCAAACTGAATCAGGAAAAAAGCTATCGGTTGCCGTACCTTTGCCAGTTTGAAAGAACGACGGGAAGGTCCATGACGAGAGGCCCGGTAGCCAATAAGGCTTTGACACTGAGCACGTATGTGATATCGATGTGCCGTGCAGTATTGAGAGTCGTAGTAGTGTGATTTGGTGTCACAGAACAGGTGAGTTCGGCCTTTTGTACCATCCCACCGTACAAGTTGAAGTTGACGGGTACCTTGTTCTCGTCGATGGTTGCGACCCTTACTTGAGGCTGAGTTTTCTTCCCGGAAGTGAACGGTCCTGCCCGGAAGATAGTAGACTCTTTGAGTGTGAGTTCAAAGCCACGAAGAAGGATGGTATGCGTGCTTTCGGATTTCAAGGTAGCCATGACGGATATTCGGTCGCCTGGTCCATAACACGTATGATTGCGCTCAACAGTCAAGGTGACACCTTCATGAGAGATTTGTCGAGTCTCGGGCTGACAATAGACCGGCCACGTAGAATGGAGTTCATGTTTGTCAATGATGATCTGTGCTAGTGTGGATACCACACTGGATTTCCTTCGACGTAAAAACCCTCTGATGGAGATGAGCATGGATAAGCCTTCTTTGAACTCTATAATTAATACATCCACACACCTCTTTCCCTTTGTGCATACACTTGCCAACAGTTCGTATTTGATACCAGCTGATGCATCGCGTTAGCCTCCATGGATCAACGTGTACACTGATCATCATGTGTAATTCACCAACCTTTGCCCTCCAATGCTATACTGGGTGGAACTGACTCTGGGATACGGATTTGGAATGGAACGTCTTGCTGTTTGTTCATATGCGTGTCATCGGTCAGCGCCCAAGAATCCAGGAAAGGCGCAACGCACCGAACGTAGTAACCCATACTCATCACTCGCTGTCCATAAGGTTACTGGGCTAGGGCCCACAAAGTCGTAAAAGGTGTTGGCTAGACCACCTCCAGGCAACGTTTCGACTTTACGCAGCTCCACACGCACCCACTTGGCCTTGACGCCTTGCGGTCCTGTTCTGATTTCAATAGCCTTGCTTCCCTGTAAGTAACGGAATTGGATCCTGTGAATCGAACACGTACACCTTTCACTGAGGCCTGAGGTCTGTCATGGCCAGGAGGTACACCAGGATAGCCTAGAATTTAATGTCAGAATGCGAACCTGGAAAAAACGCCTGAAAGGAGCTCACCAAGGACGAAGTCAACATTTGGAGGGGGCCGAAGGGTGCTGCGGTAGGCGAATTAGCTGTGGCTGGTGGGAACAAGGACAGGTTTAAGGCGTACAGCTTGACTTGGGACATGGTCCCGTACTGATACAAGGAAAGAAAGAAGACCTCAGTGCAGTGCCTGCGCCAGGCGCAACTTTGTTCGCATCACTCGTCTTGTGACACCCGTAGCGCCCGACAAATAAATCGCCTCAAAACATTGCCAACGTGCCCAAAAGGATGCATAAACTATGTTGGACAGTATACTATGTTACAGAACACAATGATAACCGGACAAAGAGGAATCGTTAGAATTTGAACTCCTTCTCCTTGTTCTTGCCTCTCTCCTTGTCTCTTTCCATCTTCTGTTTCTTCTTTGCCATCTCTTTGGCAACCATATCAGAAAAGTCTTCCTTGCCGCCGGGGACTCCAGCCGAACTTCGTGAATGGGCGTCATATTTGCGCCGCAGTTCCTCTTCAGACATGCCTTCGAGCTGCTCAGCATCAATAGAAACCTCGACACCGTTCTTACGCTGCAGCAGGGGTGAGCAATGAATGTAATAGTTAAAGACAAACCGAAGAACGCTCACCTTGATTCCTCGTTCATCACCAAGCACCGGTATAGGTGCACCAGCGACGCCGCTAACATCGTAACCGCGTTCGCTTCCCATGAGCCCACGAACCGATGTTTGTTTCTCTGGTACGACCTGGTACAAAGACCGAGGGCCAGAACTCTCGACTACCTCGGACGGTGCGCGTGCCGAGTTCTTTCTCAACTCCAAGAAGTCCGGAGTCTCCAGACCGCCTGCAATTGTTGACACGACACTGGCCATTCCGGATGGGGTCTCCAACCCTGACGGGGTCTGAGTTCCGTCGGCAGGGGCGGGCTCGACCTCTTCCTCCTCGGATTCCTCTTCGCTTTCGGACTCCTCTTCCTCTGTTGATAGAAGCATTAAAATATAGTCAGATTGGAATGTAACGCAATTCTCGCCTTCCTCGGGCTCGAGTTCGCCCCATAATTCTTTGTTAATAGGCTCGCCCATCTAAAATAACGGCATCAGGGTCGACATGGTTAATTATGAATGAAACAGCCGTACGTCCGAATCTCCCGCCTTGGGTAGGACCCCAAACACATCTCCATACAGTGGCCGGTTGTACTCATCCAGTGGCGGCTTACCCCAACCTCCAGGATGAAAACCCCACTGCGCACTATCGGAAGATGGTTGTCAGTCAATATTAAGGTCCGACAGTGATTATTTAAACATACCCTTCAGGGATTGGCGCATTAAGCCCAGGTATCCGTAATGTAGGGTAACTAGGTGGTGGTCCGAATCGTTGCATGCTGATGAGCCATGGTGGAGGTGCGAGGGGTGGTATCGACAAAGCTTCGACGAGTTCCGGTGAAAGATCACCGGGACGCTTCTCTTTTAATGACGTTTCGAACTCCTTCCCCTCGTAATACCTATTCATCTCAGTCAATTATGTTAGCGTGTCTTATGAAAAAGTACTCACATTTCTCCAAACCCTGTCACAGGTGGCTTGGTCTGGAACTTGAAGAACGCGTCGTGGAGTTTCTGATAGTCAATGTCAATTTTGCCCATCTTAGGCTGCACACGTTCCCTCGTCTTTGCTTTGAGCGACATGTTGGCTTCCTTTTCCTTGACTGCATCCCGCATGGTGGCGATCCCTGTGTCGGCAATGTAGGCGGGTAGTTGGAATGGCGGCTTTTCAATTCCACGTTTCCCTTGCAGGTAATCTCGTTTTGCGCTCCAGTGTATGGGTATCGGGACCGTGTTCCGGTAACTCTTCAGGTGGAGAAGGAGACGGGGATCGGCGGCGGTAACATCAGTCCATTCGACAACTTCGGGCTTTTTGACGAGTTGTTTAAGCTCTGCGACGGTAAGACGGTTCATTTTTCGTTGCTTCTTCTTGGAGATGGGTTTCTGTTCTGTCTCTGAGTCGGCCTCTGAAGCCATATCATCGTCAGAATAGATAATCTCGCCCTTTGAAGGGTCCTGCTTGATTGCCTACTCGAGTAGGTTATTTTTATTCAAGAAAACGATGATATGGCACGCACTGAAGACTCTTCAGGGGGTAACTGGAAGCGGGCAAACACGTCGGAAAATGCTTCGAGGCCAGGACCTTTGACGTCCAACTGCTCAAACACGTATTCTACATTACTTGGAGGTTCTGTAGAACCATTTTGTTCTATCTTCACGTTCTCGTGGGCATTGTTTTTAGGAGGAGTTTCCTGTGATTTACGTCAAAGATTGCACAACTTGAGTGTGTAAATACGACGTACTTGAGTCTGCTGGGCCGCTTTTTTCTGCTTGGTTTTGAGTCTTCGGAGCTGGTTTTTCGATTTTATTGGTTTTGTATGGCCATTGACCTGTGTCGTAGTTTCTTCTGTTGCAGCGACCATAGAGCCAGTGGAAGGAAGAGCAGAACCGTGCACTAACCCTAACCCTAGTGTGACTTAGGACGGTGCTGTTACTGTCACAGAGCGGCGATACCACTCGGATGTTGCAGTGCATATTGCAGTGCATGTTGCAGTGCATATTGCAGTGCATGTTCGCATCGAGAGGACTCGGGCATCCAATGAAATTTCTCGTAAAATAAATGACGGCGAGAAAATTCCGCTCGGACGAGTACAGGAGATCAAGGCGAGAGTTTAAGGATATCGATGGATCTTCTCTTCCACTCAACACGGACTTGCACTGCTCGCAGAGGTTACCTAGACCCGCTAGTACAATACCCCTCCTAGTACAGCTCAGAGCTTGTGGCGCTATCCCCCTGATCCTACCCAAACCAAAGTACGTATATACAGGACCCCTACCCTACTCTGTAAGCTTGTCGTGAAACATTGGATCTTGTCCAGACAAAAGCTGTATATACGCGATTAAATACACTCCATTCGGCTGAATTGCTTGTGACCCTCTGGCATTTCGACCTCCTTAAATTTGGCATTGACATCGCCTATAATCATGCTTCTTCGTGAAACACGCGCAAGGAGCCAGCGGACCGGAGAGCGTTTGATATAAACCATTTCGGCCGGGCTCCTCCGGTTTGCAATAAATAGTACCTGAAGTCAAACCCTACAACATATCCAAACCTTTCCTTCATACCCCCACCTCCATATTTCGGTTCTATATACCAATGGCCACCTACAGAAATGATGTATGTTTTTTTTTTTTATCGCCTTCATCTCGCCCATCCGATTTATTCATCTCGCTCTATAGCTGCTTGAGCCTTTCCTTCGCCTTCCTCAGGTGACTCACATCTCATATTGCGCAATTACCTGGATCTAAAGAGTACATTTTTGCTCCTGAAAATCAGGGCGACAAGATTCAAGCTGAATGTGAGTTTTTCATGCACTGGTACTTCGACGGTCTTCTTGACGGATACCGCAGACGTCTGGATCGACGGTGACGGTGGTCTTCGTTCCAAGACGACGGTTGGTAAAGCTTCTATCACCGATCCGCATCATGCCCTCAACTTCCATGGCTTTTAGACTGTAAGCAAGAAGGTTACCGACATCGGTCAGCTTCGTATTTGGGATTTCGATGGTTCTTCTACCAACCAAGCACCCGGTAACGACTCCGACGTCTACCTTCGTCCAGCCGCCATCTTCAAAGATCCTTTCCGTGGTGGTGATAACATCCTTGTCCTCGCCGAAACCTACAACAACGATGGTACCCCAAACAGGACCAACTACCGTCATCACGCCAAGAAGGTCATGGATCAGGCTGTTGATGATGCACCTTGGTTTGGTCTTGAGCAAGAATACACCCTCTTCGATGCCGACGGCACTCCCCTTGGCTGGCCGAAGGGTGGATTCCCTGGACCTCAAGGACCATACTATTGTGGGGCTGGTATGTCACATCTCCACACTAATCCCATTTGCAGCCCGAATCTCACGGCTTGCTCTCAGGAACTGGCAAAGTCTTTGCCCGTGACCTGATCGAGGCCCACTACCGTGCTTGCCTCTACGCCGGTGTCAACATCAGTGGTATCAACGCCGAGGTCATGCCTTCTCAATGGGAGTTCCAGGTCGGTCCTTGCGAGGGCATTTCCATGGGTGACCACCTGTGGATGGCACGATACCTCTTGATTCGTATTGCCGAGCAGTGGGGCGCCAAGGTTTCCTTCCATCCCAAGCCCCTACAGGGTGACTGGAACGGTGCTGGTTGCCATACTAACTACAGCACCAAGGCGATGCGTGAGCCTGGAGGCATGAAACATATCGAGGCTGCTATTGAGAAGTTGGCAAAGAGGCACACTGAGCACATTGCTGTCTACGGAGAGGATAACGACTTGCGTCTCACTGGACGACACGAAACTGGACACATTGGTTCTTTCAGCTCTGGTGTTGCCAACCGTGGTGCTTCCATCCGTGTTCCACGGCATGTCGCTGCCCAGGGTTATGGATACCTGGAAGACCGTCGCCCCGCATCCAACATTGGTATGTGCGGCAAGTCCAATATATTGTTCTTGACTAACCAATCACATTGCAGACCCTTATCGTGTTACCTCAATCATTGTGGAGACCACCTGTCTTACCAAGTAAAGGTTGTGGCTGAGGAAGCACTTTGTATTCTGTATGTTTGAAGAGCTTGGCTTTCATTGTACATCGGACAGTTGGACTATGGTCTAATAACATAGATTTAGAAGCCTTTCGTGCAGCTGTGTTTGTAGGGAGGTTTGTACATTCGGCCGAAATTTGAGTTATTGGTGCCACTATCGCAGTGGCAGTCACTTGATCCGCCTCTTATCTTCCTCTTCATTGCCATCATGTTTGAAAGTCAGCTCTGCTTTTCCGCCTCGTCTTCAGCTGACGAAGGGTCTTTCAAATTGCTTGAACTTCCGGCCGAGCTGTGCAAGATATTTGAAAGCTCATTGGAGGCTCCGGAGCCTGTCAGGCAGGTTTGCGCTGCGCGTTTTTCCGTTCAATCTCCTGACTGTCAAGAGCACGCGTTTTTTAGTTTTACAGTCAAAGGACAATCGGGGGACGATGCTGTTTTGTGCACAAGGGATCGGACATACGCGTTGCGTTCCGTGGCTCTATCCAACACGCTCCTGGTTGTAACGCCCGCCCCTTATGGCGAGGTACCAGACGTCGATAACGCTTTGGTCATCCACGATCAGATTAACGAGATCTTGGAACTGACCCCTATCGTTCCTAAATTACACAAGTTGTCGACGCTTTTGAAGGGGAAGGAGTATGGTCAAGATCACGAGGACGAGGATATGGAGGCTGATGATGGGACAAAGGTGTGCCCACTTTCCGAATCCTCAGCTGAACTCGTCGCTGATTCTGGCCCCGCGGGAAGAGGGTGAGCTATGCCCAATTGAGAGAGGCTATCCAAGCAAGTGATGCAGAGCTAGACTCTGGGCTAAAGGGAAAGCGTATACTTGATATCAATGGTGCGAATGGGCACGCAACTCTTATGAATTGTCTCCACCCAATACTGAACCTGAATCCAGGTGACCTCCGTCCCATAGCTCCTTCCTATCTGAGCCATATTATCGAGCTCATTCTGAACACCCTTGTCTCGCATTCCATCGATTCCGCGGCCGCATCCGTCGAAAAACTATCTAGTGCTCTCGCGGACAATCATGAAATCCCTAGAACGGTCTCGACTCAAATTATGTCTTGGTTCGGAGAAATTGAAGACGGAAGGTGGAAGATGGATGCCGAAAGTATTGTAAAAGAGGCTGGGCTAAGCGTTCTGAGGCCCCATCAGGTCATATATCAATCTCTTCCTTTTCCTCTTTCAATTACGAAGCTCACTCTAAACTTTGTTTCTACGTCTTCCAGACCAATCCCATTACGGTACGGGACCTAACAGAAGCATGGAAAGAAATGGTCGGCGATACATTCGCATCAATCGTCTCCTTGGATCTACTTTCGGTGGGTCCTTTGTTTTTCTCTTGATATAAACCTAGGGAGTTTTTCCGGATGTGGCTGAATTGATATATTGGTTTTTTTCTCAGGGAAACTATTTGATGAATGGCGACTTGGATACCCTAACGTACTTTCCAGCAGCTTCACTGCCTGTTGATCCTGCACCCCGCTTTGCGGACCTCTTCCTCGTTCGTAGTCGATGGAAGAGCGAAGATATCGCACCTTTCCTTTCGGATATTGCTGTAAACTCCAAGGAACGGGACAAGTTGCTCCTGAAATATGCCAGAGCTACGACGGATTCCACTGGCATATGGTACACATCGAGAACTCAGTACGGTGGCTGATGGAATACATAGCAGAAGCAGAATCCATATGCTGTACGGTAGGTATGAACTGAAATGTAACGGATGTCCTTACTGTATTCAGGCTGACCAGGCACGTTGAATGCTTAATCGGAGTTAATCCATCGATCCCAAGTTTGTACCATCATTCTTCTATGTCGGCCACTTTATGATAGCCATAGCACTGTCTAGCAAATTGTTTCTTCATCTGATACCTTGGTGAACTAGGTGGCAAATCCACGACCATAAGAGCGCGTCCGGTAGAATTTGGAGCTAATGTCGAGGTCAGGAAAGGGTTTCGCTGGCAGGATTGTGAACTTCAAAATAAGATCATCGATGCATCCCTCAAGTGTAGAAGTGGTACCGTCTTCATTGACCTCTCCGCGGCCGAAGGAGGGAGTAAAGTCCTCGGATTAGGCGACACTGAGAATCTGTACCAACATGCCATTCCAAGGCGGAGATCCAACGTCAGCCCGTCCAAAATGTCGCGTAACGCCATCCGAGTATTGGTAAAGAAACAGGAAGGCGTAGTGTAATGTACTAGAATGTTGTGCAAGCTTGTCAAGAGAGGGCGCTGCGCCGACTGTGACATGTATTTAAAGTTAGGGCAGGAAATGGAGAACAGACTTCCGACGCTAGCATACATAAGATTTGTGCCGCATGGACCGCCCTCCAGAGTGCGCTATGAGGCGAAGAATCGAGATGCAGTGTAAGCAAGCCTTGCTCTATAATTCGAGGCGAGAACATCGTGCGTCGATTCGGCCAAGAGGGCTCAGATGATCTTCCAACTACTCTTCTCTCCGAATGCTAGATCATGAATCGCAGATGTTAGCTTATAGAGTTATCCAGGAAGAGCCCGAGGAAGACTGTAGTCGACCAGTACTTCGATCGGCGGTATCTGGCGCAATTTATGTGGTTCGACTGCCTGCCTTTTCCCTATGTTGCGAGGAAATGAATTGGAGTGAATGGTAGCTAAAGGCGGGCTGCGTCGTTTGGTGAGTCTTGATACAAGACTTTGTTATCGACGTTCCAGGGTGACAAATACAACTTGACTCGTACTGCGAACCATCATCATGACGGACAAGATACCTCTCCCAAATTTTCTGAAAATATTGACCTCCGGAAATGTACCCGTGTCAAAAGCAATGGCTGCCTCGATGAAAATGTGTGTCAGGGGTTTCCTGTGTCAACTCTTTGTTACTAAAACTTCATGTAGATATAAGCAATACAACACCCCAGCGCAGCTCTCACAACTCGATGATCTCAAGCTAATATCTCTCGGACTGGATGATAAAGAATTTCGAAAGCTCGTCATGAGTGCTTTACGGAAGGCCGGATATGTGGGCAGACCAATACCGCAGAATACAAATTCTTCTATCGTTGGACCGTCTCAGCCAATGACCGCCGTAGAGACAGTCGTGAGTAGGCTGCACTCCATGTATTGTGTCTTATTTTGACCTTACTTAGACTACACCCACGAACCGGAAACGGAAAAGAAACGAAGATGAGAATGAGTTTCTTCCCAAAGGACCTGTTGACGAAGCTTCGCAGTATGGAAGTTTGGACTTCAATGAGACTGTGGATGAAGAAGTAAGGACTATGTCGAGACCATGGAATATCTTATCGAAAGAGCTGTAGGTGCTTCAAACGAAATCGACAGTTGTGAATCGGGCACCTCTGATGACAGCTTGGGCAACGGTCGTTGCAGAGCGCATGGGCTTCCAGCGTGAAGAGGCATTGAGCATAGGTAAGTCCTGCCTACTCCGTAGACGCTAATTGTAGTCTCAATGAGATCTTCGACAGCCTCTGTCTATACTGAAATGAACGCCTTATCGAAAGGAGTTTCTCTTGGGATATTTGAGAACGGAAAGGACAAAGGGCTAGATGCTATAAAGGGAGGTACGCAGCCGTACGTTGAGTTTATAGGCAGAAGGTCAGTCGAGGAATTTTTAGCCCCTTAAGTCCTATTCTGACTACAATCTCAGAGTGTACGTATCAAACATTAGTTGTGAACCGCTCCGTGACTGGAATCCACAGGCCTGTCTACCAAACCCAAACAAAGCAGTGGCGTGCTCTCTTGAACGGCGTGCCTGCCAAACCTAGCACTGCCTTCTCATACATCTCCCGTTCACTTCGACAGACAACACCACACATCATTGGGGCTTTACGTCTCCTCGCAAATAGCTTGACCACACAGGAAATCAACGGTAAAGCATGGCCCCTATACTGCGAGTTTCGCCCAGCAGTGAATGAGTGGGGCAAGCGTTCTGAAGTGAAATGTTCTACCATTCTTGGGCTCAGAAAGGCAACCCAGCAAGAGCCAGATCCCGCAAACGGAAACGAAGGAACTCGGGATGTGGCTACGAATATCAAGTACGAGGGAACGTGGGGCGGGCCTGAAGAGCCGGGTAATAAAAAGCCAAGGGTTGTGAAAACGTTAGAGGAATACGAGAAAGAATTGGACGAAGACAAAGTAATGACTGATGTGATTTTACAAGCAGAATTTTGATTAGGAACGGACTATTACAGCATTGCTACCTCTAGGGGCTCTATAGTCTATCGTACCGGTAGTAAGTATCCAAAAGATATGCAGGCTTCGATATGTTTAGAGTACAGTCCCGCTCGGCCTACATGACACCATGCCCGCTTTTCAGATGTTCTTAATGACAGCCGCAGTGAAGTCCGAAGTGGTTGCGGATCCTACGGAAAATACACTAAGAACAAGAAAATATTGAGAAGGGGTCATATCTTACCTCCCATATCGGCAGTGCGCACCTTGCCAGCGTTAATGACATCAAGTGTAGCGCTGGCAATGCTGTTGGCAATTGAATCAAGGCTAAAGATTTGGCCCATGGTTAATTTTGCCATGCGTCCCGAAGAAAAGGGGGCCTACCCAAGATGTCTCAACATCATGGTCGCGCTGAGGATCATGGCAGCAGGGTTGGCACGGTTGGTACCCATGATATCGCTGGCGACGTGTCGACAACCAGGTTCAAAGAGAGCATACTCCTGCGGGAGATGTGAGATAAAGACATAGGATCACAAAAGATACACACTCTACCAACGTTACAGCCAGGAACAATACCAGGTCCACCGACAAGAGCGGCACCTATGTTTGAGACGATGGCACCGTACAAGTTGGGCATGACCATGACGTCGAATTGGCCCGGTTTAGCGACGAGCTGCATGGAACTATGTGGGATTATGAGATGCGGCCGCCTGAACATACTGCGTTTCCTTACGTGTTGTCAACGATCATGTCGTTGAATTCGATGCCAGATGACCTATACTCCTCAGCAACACGACGGAAAGTGTTGAGGAACAGACCGTCACCAAGTTTCATGATGTTGGCTTTGTGAACACAGGTAACTTTCTAAAAGACGTATATGAGAGGTGATTGGTAACAGGTGGGTGGCCGCTCACCTTCCTGTTGTTCTTCAAAGCAAAATCGAAAGCAAACCGTGAAATACGTTCCGCCTTTGCACGAGTTGACACCTTCAAACTCTCAACGACACCAGGATAACTCTGGTGCTCGAGGCCAGAGTACTCTCCCTCAGTGTTTTCACGAATGATGGCGAAGTCAACATTGGAGTGACGAGTTGGGAAACCAGGCAAAGACTTGCAGAGGACGACGGAAGCATAGATATCGAGCTGCTGACGCATGGCCACGTTCCATGATATGTGACCAGATTGGGAGATAGGAGTGAACAAGATTCCTGGAATTTGGTCATTGAACACTGCGTTCAGAAAGCCAACATCATCGCGCACCCTTCAATCCGACTCGATTTCTTTTCAAACTCTCCATGGCCTGCTTGAAGAGAGCCTCACCGGACGACGACATGCCGGAAACATCATACTGTTCCCATTCAATGGGTGCGTTGACATGTTCGAATATCTCTTTAACTGAATCGGTAATTTCTTGACCAATACCATCTCCAGGTATTAAGGTGACGGTATAGACTCCGCCATACTTGGTACTGTGCTATTTCCAAAGAAATGATGAGAATCTTTCTGAATGAGTGTAGGGAATGAGAGAAAGAAAGACGTACTCTCTGTGTTAATCGCGGGAAACCGGCCGATAATGTAGTGGCTAGCCGCTGAATGATCGCGTAAATGTCATGAGCTAGTATAGAGAATGAACACGGAGAAACGCACAGCGTTCGACACAGCTGGCCGTACGGTAGCGGAGAGAGCGTTGCGGAGCATGATGAGGTGAGGAAAGGAAATCGCTAGCGGTCGTATCCGGAATTATTTTTGCTGATTGCGTCATGTGATCATGACAACTTACAGCTTACAGGGCCAACTCATTCGATTTTCAGGAGGTTCTTTTACCGTCTGCCCTCGCTACCCTGAGCGTTCTCCGCTCGTCCCTTCTTTTGCCAAATGACCGCTATAGATGAAAATCCAGATACTCCTCGGCGACGAACAATTTCTTACTATCTTGTTCTGTTAACGCTGGTTCTCCCAGTGTGGTGCTTGGTACCTGTCTCTTGGATATATGTCCTTTATACCCTTAGATATTCGACGTTCAGCCACCTATCGTCTGCAAAGCTAACGCTGTTTGCTGTGGCAGCCTGCGAGGTGCGTATGACTTTGTTGTTCGTTCGTCATTTCAAGATGATTGAACTCTTCCATAGGTTGCTTTTAGTGTCTACCACTATCATCTCGTGAAAAAGGTGTCTGGACCGTGTATTCACCCACCTGGTAAACTTCCAGACCTTCAAGTTGCTTTCACCCGCGTTCTGAAGGCGGGTCTCGCATCTCTCTCTCCGGATGAGTACGACGAGGAGTCGACCGATGCACCCCGTCCCGGCTCGCCGGAGGAAGAAATCGTGCAATTGGAACCAGATGATCCTCGCGCCGTTGACTTTCGGAACAGTCTGAGAACGTGAGTACTCCACGGACACTCAGAGAGCCTTGTTCTCACCTCCGGTGTATTATAGCTGGTTTGGAAGGGCTCCATGGTCGTCCATCACGCTTCATCCCATTCGTCAGTGGCTCTATTGGTCCATGTTCAATCAAGACTTGCCTCCTTATGAAACTTTATCGCATGCGCACCGTGCTGCCATGGAGGACGCGTTAGACCAGTTGCAAAAGCGGTTAGGAAAGCGGGTACCGGGAGCAAGCTCCAACGGAGATTCCAGTCACATTAAACCTCTACGACTCACCATAGACAAGGTCAATGTGATGTGGAGACCCTTCTTATTCTATTGCTTCGTTGCAGCAACGAATCTCTATCTGAAAACCAAGTATAGCGGTTGGGGCTTTCGCTATGGCAACTATGGCGGATTAGAGTAAGCATAATTTTCATAACTAACCCTCATCCGCCTGATAATATTTCCAGATATCTTATTCGTATCCCTGGTGATTGGAACTCCTCTCAAGATCCTCGCCCTATCCTATTTATCCACGGCTTAGGACTTGGACTTTTCCAGTACCACGTTCTTATTAGACACCTCCATCAAACTTTCCAAGACCGCCCCCTACTCATCATATTACAACCCTCCGTTAGCCAAGACGTTTTCCATCCCCGTTTCTTGATACCAATGCGACGACAGGAAACTGTTGAACACTTGGCCAAGTTGATGGCTGGACTCGGATGGGCTGACCTGGAGCAAGATAACGAGTATTCAGAAGAGGAAGCGGTAGAAAGCAATTCACTGGAGAAACGCAAACTCAGGAAAGGTGTAACATTGCTCAGTCACTCAAAGTGAGTGTGGATCTCTGGTTCCCGATTCCTCCTGAATTTCTTGTAGTGGCTCTTACGTACATGCTTGGATGCTCAAAGATTATCCTCACATGATCACACGTTCATGCTTTGTTGATCCCGTTACATTTTGTTCATGGGAAGGAGACGTCTGCTACAACTTCATCTACCGACCTTGTACGACAGTACGTGTTAATTTCTCTCATTTTTTGTCGTCTATTGCCTACTGATTCTATCCGTTATCAGGGAGCCGAGCTGATTGTCAAATATTTTGTAGGTACGGAGCTAGGCGTTGCGAACCTCCTGCAACGACACTTTGACTGGTCATCCAATTCCTTGTGGTTCGAGGAAATACCAAATGCTCGCAACCCTTCCAAAACCCTGTACCTCCTAGGGGGTAAAGACGGTATTCTTAATGCCGAGGCACGTCCGAATCATAACTTGTTCGAACACCCTTATGCTGACTTCATACTCAGCGAGTCAAGAAATACCTGATATCTCACGGTGTACGTAAGGGCCTGTGGTACGATCCCGATGGGATTCACGGGCAGGCATTGCTGATGGGTGGCGAAGGTCACAAACGCGTAATGGAATGGCTCAAGGAGCCGGAATTCTAATCCCGACCAAAGGCGCCACCCTGGCCGGTTAATAATAATGAATGTCGCCTCGCAAAATCACTTTGGTGGCCTAGATAGACTCTCGAAGCACGTATTATAGCTGTAGACTAACTGGTGTAGATATCTCTGCAAAGTAATGCTACTAATGCGAACGCTTCAGACAAGGTTCGCTAGATTTGGAAACAGGCGTTTGGCGTTTGTGTATGTGATGGCCTCCAGGATATCATCCTCCTCTGCATAGAATTTCTCCAGATTCTTGGTGTACCAGTTTGCCATTTCAATGCTCACAGCTATGAAGCGGTTCAATCCCCTATATCGGTATAGCGACCAGGGTATACTCACCAGGAAAATCTGTCCCAAACAGTAATCGGTCTGGACTTATAAACGACTTCATGGCCGTGAGCGTAGTTTCGTGGGCGCCGAGCGCTGTCTCGTAGTAAAAAGTCTTGAAGTCCTCAATGATGTCATCCGGTTCAAGAGGACACCCCATGTGCTTAGACAGTACAGCAATACGAGCACTAGGAGATTCTCAGACCCTGTTCGAAGTAAAGAAGGAGAAAGGTACCATAAGAAAGGTGTGCTCCCACCCAGGTGTGCAAGAATGATCTTTACATCGGGATATTTTCGTTTTCGACCTGTGACCACGAGATGCGAAGCAGCCTTGAAGGTCTCATTTGGCACCTTTGAAACAGTAATACACATTTATTTAGTGAACTGAGGACGCGACGTGGAGTATCTCGAACCTCAACTATAGGTATGCCCAGAAACGCGTGGGGATAAGGTGTAGATGATGGCGTTTGGGCGCCATGAAGGAACACTACAGCCTGTCGACGATTTAGTTCTGCCCAGACGGGATCATATGCGTCGTCCCCGATATACTCTGGAAGATTCAACTTTGGAGACAGCGTTTCACGGTAAATGAAAGCAGAAACGAACTAGCTTCGGGACCAGTACCGTAACTTGATGGCATACTGATACCATCGGCCTTGAGCTCATCAAGTGAGTATCTAATCTCCTCGAGGACACCTAGGTTCAACTGACATTAAAAAGGCGTGACAGGATAAAAACGGTTTTTGATACCTTCTGTGTCATCAAGAAACGGGAGCGTCGCGAAGAATCCGAACCTTCCGGGATAATCCTTACATATCTTGTATGCATAAAGGTTGAGATTTCTGGTTTTTTGTCGATTCTCGTCACTGACATAGCCAGCAGATATGGCGGGAAACGATAATATTGCCAAGTCCACCCGACTCGCATTCATGGATCGGATGCTGGTTTCTGGTGTCCAAGGCATATTTTCAGCGGGTGTTTGGTACCCTACATCCGCGTTCGACTTGGCTTTGTCGAGTGTTGGAGGAAAATAGTGATGATGGACATCAATTCGAGGCATATCGAGTGCGTGATGGTCAAGAGCAAATTAGATGACCAAAATGAAAGAAGCCCGTAGCACGATGCGCATCACATGTCCCCTGATACGCCTAGCAAAGTAGATATCATTTAGATTAGATGACAGATCTATTGAATTATCTTTTCTCTTGCCATTGAGGTTAATCACTCAGATGCTCTGTAGTTCGTACATTTCTCCTCGTCCCAGCTAATGAATTGACCAGATAAATCTGGCGATGCCTTCAAAGCTAGTGCAGCAATGACATGACCAGGCACCTCTGGCTTGAGAAGATTTCCATCAGCGTATAGGCGCAGGAACATCTGATGAGCGTCACTCGTCATATAGCTGCTACCTTGATCTCGTATTGCCTGTTGCATCTAATTCACGATGAGTTCAGTGTAATCTTCAGACGTGCGCCGTAACTACATACCGCTGTGTCAACCACGCCAGGTCGAACAGCAATGGAGGTTACGTTTGGTTCCTCTTCAGCTAATGTTCTGGTAACATTGATTAGGTGCTTGAATTGTTTTCGGTAGTCCAAAGGAAGGGTCTACCTGCAGAGACTGTTCATGGCAGCTTTAGAAGCGTTGTATGGACCCCAGCCAGCAGTGCCCTTGGTAGCAGCACCAGAGCTCACGAAGACAACACGCCCTCCTAATTCGCTCTTACGGAGAGCAGGAAGGGCGGCCCGTACAGCTGTGATCAGGGAGAAAAAATTAACCTCAAAATGGTTCCTCCATGCAGATAGAGGCGTGTTGTCTACGATTCTGCAGAGCGGGTCGAGAGCCGCAGCATTCAGCACCAGGCCATCGATGTGGTTGAAGGCTTCTTCGCCCTTGGTGATAGCATTAATCAAGGACGTTTCGTCGGCTCTACGCGAAGATTATCAATGTATAGCACAATGTGGGGCAACACGGACATCACTTACATGTCACATTCTATAGTCAAAAGATGCTCCGAAGCTAAATCCTTTAGCCCCTGGGATACAGTCCTCGAAAGCGCGACGACATTGGCCCCAAACTTATGCAATAAAATCGATGTAACAGCAAGGCCGATTCCCCTGGACACTAAAGGTCAAAATGCGGCTGTTCAGATACAAGGTGTTTGATTTCGCTTGCTTTGAGGCGCCTGCAACGATCACAACGGGTTTACGGGCCATAACTGGGGTATAGTACTTAGCGGAAGCGGCGGTGGGGGCACGGATTATTAGAAGGAAGGTCAATGATTGGTCAGCAGCCCCAGCGAAAAAGAAACGGAACGAGGTACTTTTGCACTTTCTGCCGTCGTCCACTTTCTTCTTCTTCCCTCTTCCCTCTTCCCTCTCCCCCACCACCTAGAAATGGCTTTTGCTCGTCTCGGTCGCTTCGCTGCTCTTCACAGGTCTCGCTCAACGTTCCCCTCAGCCGCTGCCAAGTCGCTGAGATTGGCACGAGCATACGCAACGGCAGACAATGGACACACTGTATGTATTCCGTTTCGCGACTTTTTTTTTTTATTTTGGCGCGTCTGAATGTCCTTCTAGATGACTGTTCGAGAGGCATTGAATGCAGCTATGGAAGAAGAGATGTTACGGGACGAGACCGTACTCATTATGGGTGAAGAGGTTGCACGCTACAACGGTGCCTATAAGGTAGGATACTTGTATTGGTTTCGAACGGGCATTCTTATCTTTATCTCCAAATTTTAGGTGACCAAGGGCCTCCTCGACAAGTTCGGTGAGAAGCGAGTGATTGATACTCCGATCACTGAGATGGGTTTCGCCGGTATTGCTGTTGGTGCTGCATTGCAAGGGTTGCGTCCCGTGTACGTCCTTCTGCTATGGTCAGATTACTCACATAATTTCATACTCACGTCGCTCAGTTGCGAGTTCATGACTTGGAACTTTGCAATGCAGGCCATTGATCAAATAGTGAA
Organism: Moniliophthora roreri; assembly: GCA_001466705.2. NCBI lineage: Eukaryota > Fungi > Basidiomycota > Agaricomycetes > Agaricales > Marasmiaceae > Moniliophthora > Moniliophthora roreri. Next base: position 380,827 of record LATX02000184.1, read on the forward strand.
CTCTGCTGGGAAGACATACTACATGTCTGGTGGAAACGTTCCTTGTCCCGTCGTCTTCCGTGGACCGAACGGTGCAGCTGCCGGTGTCGCCGCTCAACACTCACAAGATTACGCTGCATGGTACGGTCAAGTCCCTGGCCTTAAGGTTGTTAGCCCGTGGAACGCGGAAGACTGCAAAGGTCTTCTCAAGGTATGCGCTATTTTCAAACTACGCGCTCGAGTATACTCAACTTCTTCCAGTCTGCCATCCGCGATTCCAACCCAGTTGTTTTCCTCGAGAACGAAATGATGTATGGCGTCTCCTTCCCCATGTCCGCAGAAGCCATGTCGGACAACTTCCTTCTCCCCATTGGCAAAGCCAAAGTTGAGCGGGAAGGTTCCGACGTGACCATTGTTGCTCACAGCAAGATGGTTACCCACTCAATGGAGGCCGCTGATGCGTTAGCGAAGGAGGGAATCAAGGCCGAAGTCATCAACCTCCGAAGTATTCGACCTCTTGATATTGACACCATCAAAAAGTCGGTGAAGAAGACCAACCGGTAAGACGTTTCTTCTATTCCATGTAAATGTATGCTCAATGTGTCCCAGATTACTCATCGTGGAAGGTGGTTTCCCTGCATTCGGTGTTGGTAGTGAAATTTGCGCACAAATAGTCGAGAGCGAGGCCTTTGACTACCTCGATGCACCCGTTGAGCGTGTCACTGGTGCTGACGTCCCTACTCCTGTACGTGTCCCTCATTTCTACTTATTGACACAGCTCACCTTCCTTGTAGTATGCCACTAACCTCGAAGTATATGCCTTCCCCGACACACCACTGATCGTCAAGGTCGCAAAACGTGCTCTCTATAGGACGAACTAGGTTCATGTCCTGTCTGTCGTCGCGGTCTTTCGGTAAATTAGACTTATCCCACTGTGTAGAGCTTTCAGTTTTGGGTTATCTAATGCTATGTTTATATTGGATGTATTTCGTGCGCTGTGACATTTGCAACATATAACTATGACCTATTCTTTGAGAGGGTGTGTAAGGTTTACAATATTTACTGATACACATCTCTGGCCGCGTCTTCGAACTTCCTTCGTTTGACTACTGACTAGTGGCCTGTAACCTGATACGGACGGCGTTGGCGTGCGCCTGTAAGCCTTCGCAATCAGCGAGTGTTGCAACGATTGGACCTAGACCCTGTAATCCGGCGGCAGATATTTCCTGGGATGTAATATGCTTTTGGAATGACTGCGTGTTAACGCCACTGAACTGTCGAGCGTAACCGTTGGTAGGCAGGGTATGATTGGTCCCGGATGCGTAGTCACCGCAGCTGTGAACGGGCATCTATCAGTGAAATTCACATACAAACGACTAGATTAGAGCGTACCTCTCAGGCGTGTAGGGACCAACAAACACGCTTCCTGCGTTCTCGATCGATTTTACTTTATCCGCAGCACTCTCCAGGTGTAGGATCAGGTGTTCAGGAGCGTAATCGTTTGAGAAAGCGATCGCTTCTTCTGCGTTGACTGTCTTAACAATGATACTCTTTGGAATAGATTGCTTAACGATATCAATCCTGGATAATGCGCGTGCCTGCTTGTCAACCTCTGCTTCAATCTCAGCCAAGTGCTCCGGGGTAAGATTTACAGCGACTAGCACAACCTGCGAATCAATGCCATGTTCGGCCTGTGATAGCAGATCAGCGGCGACAAACGCGGGATCAGCAGTGTGGTCTGCGATGACCTATTAAACATAAGTTATTCAACAACACCGCAGCAGATCGATTGAGCTAACTTGCCAGCACTTCACTTGGACCCGCGGGCATATCAATGCTTACTAGCGCATCAGTGTCATTTTGCACGAGCATCTTCGCAGCCGTGACCCATTGGTTTCCAGGTCCAAAGATCTTGTCCACCTTGGGTACCGTCTGTGTACCGTATGCCATGGCAGTGATAGCCTGCGCTCCACCGGCCGTGAGAATAGCTGATGCACCGACTAAGTGTGCAACATACATGACCTCGGGAGAGATACTGCCATCTGGTCGTGGGGGTGTCGCGAAAACGATCTCCTTACAGCCGGCGACTTGCGCTGGGATTCCCAGCATTAGCGCCGTCGAAGGCAAGATGGCAGTTCCACCGGGTATATACAGCCCTACGCGCGCGATCGCCCGAGCAAACCGGGAACACACGACACCAGGCATGGTCTCCACTCGCAGAGAAGTTCCATCCGCCTGTGCTTCATGGAACTTTTTGATGTTTTGGTAGGCTCTGTCGATAGCCTGTCGAACGTCATCCGGGACTTGCATGCTTTCCTTCGAGTATGGAGGGAACATGCAAGTAGAGGACAACTTTACCTTATCAAACCTCGCCGTCAAGTCAAGAAGAGCGACATCACCACGAGTGCGAACATCAGAGACGATAGGTTTCACTTTCTCGATCATCTCGTCAGATTTTAGAACAGGTCTGCGCAGCAAAGCCGCTCTTTCCTCCGGTGTCACTTGTGATAGGTCAGAAGTGCGCATACGGATGGGATCATCGTCGGTAAGAGGCGCTGGAACCTGACTAGCAGGCGTTGAAGAGGTCTTCTGTGTCCACTGCGGTTTGGCATTGCCAGGCCGACGTGTGACTTTCTTTGCCTTCTTGTCGAGAGAACGCTCAATGTCAACGATCCCGACACCGAATGCGGTGCATTTTGTGAGAGCAAAGTAGAAGAGGTCAGCTGCTTCGAAAGCGACCTCCTCCTTTGTCTGAGCACGACAAAGTTCGTCTGCTTCTTCCATTATTTTGGACCGGAGCAGTTCTGGATCATCAAACAGTCGCTTGGTGTACGAGCCTGACGGAGCAGACTCGAATCGCGAAGCTAAGGTTTTCTCCAGTGCAGGTAGACCGCTGGCTTCTCCGAAACACGACTGCTGTTCGAGGTGACAGAAGCCAGAGCCGTGCTGAACTACTCTGAACTCTATAGCATCCGAATCGCAATCTACGCGAATTCCAACAACGTCCTGCGTTGCTCCCGAGGTTTCTCCTTTCCTCCATAAACCATGTTTTCGGGACTGATATACGCCTCTGCCCGTGGCTATGCTTTCTCGAATAGAATCTTTGGATGAATAAACGAGACCTAGTGAGTGGCCTGTTTGTGTCGATACGACGGTGGGGAAAAGACCATCAGATCTATCGGACGTAATGGGAGCAAGGAAAACATCTGCAACGTTCAGGCGAGTGGGGGAAGTTGCTAAAAGTGTGAGTTGGGACGTGGGAAGAACTAAATTTGCCTTGCTCGCAAATAATCCACGTATTGTCTGCATGGACGGAAGATTTGAACTGTTGGAGAAGACGTGGATGGTGGATCCGGAGAAGAATCTGGAGACAGATGCAATGAGATCCAGGTCGATTTCTGGGGTCTTGAGGAGGACACCAGAAACGCCATTGCGAAGCGTGTCAGATACAGCGCTGACGTTGGCGACATCGAGGAGAAGGATGAGCCTCTCCTTGGGAACCGCGTTGATTGCCTCCTTCGCTGAACCGAGGGATAAAATAACCTTCTCGACACCACTATCGAGTAACGAGATGATCTGATCCACAGACTGGGGGTTGCTCTTGTCCTCTAAGACGTACGAATGTTCAGGAAGAGGTGAATATGAAGGAGATACCACGAGAGGCCCCAACAAAGTGAGAGACTGGACGAGCTTATCGCCAGACTCGCTCGAGTCGATGAGAGGTAGAAACCGAGTCATTGATTTTGCAGAAAAAAATTAATTTGACAAGTAGCTCATCGTGCCGGACTTTTTGCCGGAAAACCGGCAATCAATTGCCGACGTCATATTGCGGAATTCGATCCAGGCTTACAACCCTACAGACCCTGCGATGCAAATCGAAAAGCGGCGGAACTTTCTTGCTTCCTACTCTCACCATGGCCTCCATTCACCTCCCCAATATCTTGATTTCGATACCCAGGAATCCAGGTTTGACTGATTTCTTCTTCTGAGCCATGAAAAACTTTACTAACGTGTTTTAATCCCAGTGTACGTAACTGACCTGCTTCATTTTGAGCCCTCACCAACTCCAAGCTGTAGAGTCGCTTTGGGCCTCCCACTGACGTTGGGCATTCTTAGCGGCTCCTCAACTGCATCAGTTGTGAGAGGTCAATGGTACAAAGTGCGTCGATTCTTCGCCTTTCGGGTTAGAGACACCATCCGATCACGTCTCAAAAGAATCTGTATGCTCCACCAGGCCGACCTCCTCGTCAAGTCTTCCCAATTGTCTGGCCCATTTTGTATCTATGTGCGAATAACGGAAATTTAGATGTGCAACAATGTATACTGACTGAACACTTGAAGCAATGGGATACGCATCTCACTTAACTGTCAAGGCGTTGGATGCGTCTGCCCCACCTAATACTAGGCGAGTGAACACTTCTAGATACCTGATTCATATATTGATTCCTACCAAACGCGCAGGGACTCGCTCACCTTGGGAATCGCCTTGTATTACGCGCAACTTTTCATGAACTTTGCCTGGAGCCCTCTCTTCTTCAACGCGAAACAGGTATGTTATGCAATTCCAGCCCGAAAGGACATATGAAAAAGAACTCAACGTATAGATCGGTCTGGCCTTGATTGATAGTGCACTTATGGCAGGAACAACGTATTACATGACCGTAAGCCATCTAGACCTTTGGAATTAGAATATCCCTTCTCATCTGGCTATATATCCAGAAATTGCTTGACGAACCCACACAATCGAAGACAACCTACTTTCTGCTGCCGTACTGTGCGTGGCTCACTTTCGCAACGTACTTGAATGGCGGAATCTGGTGGCTGAACCGGGGAAGGCGCGATTTATCTAAAGAAGATTAAACCATGCATGTTGCATACTGAGCAATTATACTTATAAACAAACGGTATAGAAGAACTTGACGACCATCAGCTTCTCGAGGGCCAACAGAAAACCGGCTAATTTCCAATTGCGAGCTCGATACGCCGGCGGGCCAATGTTGAACGTACGTCTCCCCGCGGGCAATTTACGTCACGGGTACTCGCTTTCCTTGATTCTTTACCTTTCCGTTAGCGGAGTTAACAGTGTTCCAGCTCCAAAGATTTCCTTGTACAAATTTGCAAGACAGCAAACGCAATCTAGTTCAATATTGCGTTGCGCAGCTACAAGGCTATCTTGTTCAATGTGGTATCCGCTCCGGTGCCCGTCCTCGATCGCTGCTGTGGCTTGGCTGTGGCTCAGATAGAATCTTGCTTGGAACGTGGGGACTGTCCGTTTGATTGAATGAGCGCCAATTTCATTTCAAGCGAGACCTTCCGATGTGCCGAATCGAAGTCGTTGCAGCCACATGTCTAGGATACCAAGGCCCCTTCATTGAAAATGAATATTGACGAACGGGAATAGAAATGTCCAAAAATGTGCAGGCCCTCGACTTGATAACCCTGCTCCTTACTCTTTGTCCCCTGCTTTGACCTCCCACCTCAGCGGTTTAAAGCGGCTTTCGTTAAGCTGTCCTCTCGTTTCTTTTCTTTTTCTCTTATTCTTTTTCTTATACTACCCACAGTCGCTCCTTTTTTCCCCATGAACTCGCCTCCTCGAGACAAGAGCTACCGGAAGCCAGTGCCAAAATACATCCCCTCTCCACCAGCCTCCCCGATGTATTCATCGACCTCTCCGCCACCACCTTCTCCCATTCTTTCGGCCATTTCCATCAGAGAGAGCACGCCACCGGTAAACTGCAGGCCACTAATAGTTTGTGTCGCATACTCACCCTTCATCATCCAGCTTCCCTCAGATTGGAAGGAGGTGCTTGAAAGAGCAAGATTGCCAGAAGTTTCGGTACCAACAAACTCTGAGGTTGTGAATACTGAAGAACCTTATGATCTCGACGAGTTCTTCACGGTAACAGATGTAATTTTGGTCTTCATGTCAGTCGACTCAATAACTTTTATCCAGCCGCCGCCGTCTGATGTTGAAGTGGCTACCATAGAGGAGCCGCGCAGTGTTCCTCAAAGCCCGAAGAGTCCAAAACGTGGGTTACCTCAGGTGCGTAGACCTTCCATACCTTGGCGTTCCCATTTTCCTTAGTAGACGTCGCAGACCTTTCGACCTCCTACACCACCCTTGCCCGCGCAAAATCGCAAGCGAAAGCTACGCGATACTGAATCTATTATGGATCACCTGGTTGCCACACGGTTCTTGGTCCAGGACTTTCCGGAACTGAAGGTTGTTGGAGATTCGACCAGTCCGCAGAGTCACACCCGCAGATTGGAACCTTCTCCAAAATATCGTTGCTCGATCGAGGAGGTTCACTCTCATGAGCTTTCTCTGCCACCCGCTGAGATCGGGATACACCCCGTCGTTTTGCAGAAGGACTCTATCCGGCTTTCTGTTCAGCCAAATTCGACCGTTGGGAAGGCGCTCGCAACTCCAGAGTCTTCAGCCTTCAACGAGAGCAGTATTCTAGAGTTGGCGGACCGTTCCAGGAGGTCTGACCGGCGCCCAACAGTTTCTGAGCGGTCTCATCGCCCTGCGATCCTAGAGCCATTGAACCCTTGCAAAGGTAGCAATACCCTGGTTTTGGCTGATCACTCCAGGTTGGACCCGCGACCGAACCATCCATCAGTCTTTGAGCGGCCTCATCAACTTACAATTCCAGAGCCATTGAGCCCCCACAGAGACGGAAATACTCTGGTTTTGGCGGATCGCTACAGCAGGTTGGGCTCGCGATCGAGCCATCCGCCTGTAGTCGAGCGATCGTACCACCCTACTACCGTGTCCCCGCAAGCCTCCTTTAGGACAGAGAGATCCAAGATGTCATCTATAACGTTAGTTCCACCTTCCGAGGGTGCAGGCACCCATACTCCTCCTCGTGGCGATGACGGGAGCGACTCCTGGCACAGCGTTCCTGTTCTCCCAATGCACCGCGTCAATCTTCCAAGAGGCTGGGCTTCTAGGAAAGGCAGCGAAACTTCCGATAAATCGAGTTGGCGTGGAAGGCTGGGCTGCATGAATGTTTTCCGCACCCTGAAAGGCATGTTGAGTCGTGTCTTTAGCTGTTTCTCTGCACGGCCAGAGTGAAACGTGTTGCATTACATTGAGTATTCCAATTCGTCTATTTCGAGATATTTAATTTTTTCAGAGGCCTCGTGTGGACTTATTTCGAGGGTTTGTAGCATTAGAGTATGTAAAATCTGTATTTGGTATGGGTTGGCCAGCCAATCGTATTGCGGGATACGTGAAGAGCGATGAACAATGACATAACGGCTATGAAAGTTGTCCACCGCATCATTCCTCTGTTGAAGGAAATCTCCACTGTACCATCACCTTAATCGCTGGCTCAGTCTGGCGCATTTCACAAGCTCAGCTTGAGACTTTCCACCACTATACTCATCAGCATAACTCGTCTCGCCGTAGATGGTGGCTTCGGAGAGTTCTAAGCACTCTCCGAGCAAACATGAAATATACGACGAATCGCTTTCAGGTGCAATAGACCCGCCTTTAGTACCTAAACTACGATCGGATCCACACGTCCAGACCCTGCTTCCGCAGAACTTGGATGAATTTCGCGAGCAAGAAGGAAAAGAATATAGAAAACGGAGGCTACACGCTGTCTGGGACCATATATGCGAGTCGGGATACCTATCTGGATCATATCATGGTGTGGCAAAGAGTGCGGACCTGGAAAGGGCAGAGAAGTTGCGAGCCGAGTACGAAAACGAGCTAATAGGTAGATGTACAAAACGCGGCTCAACGTCGATGGGGCCGTCCATGCGCAAACCTCTAGATTGGAATGAGTTCAAGGCTTATGCCGAGGCAAAGGAAGCAGGTGCGCACCTACATTCCATTTCCTTTGTCAAACTCTAACCTGTGAACAGAGCTCTGGACAATATTTCACAATGAACTCGATCTTGACGGAAATGGTCATTTGGATGCAAGAGAGCTGGACATGGCCTTGAGGAGATCTGGTGAAGTTCCTTCTTTGTCCTTTCTCGCCATGATATCTCACTCTCCTCAATTACAACTTATCAATTTTTCAGGAATCCATCTAAACCAAGCGACCCTCTACGAGTTCATGACATTTCTCACATCTTCTCCCCATTCAAGACCGATAAACTTTGCCGAATTCCGCGACTTTCTCCTCCTTCTACCTCGCAAGATATCACCAGCTGAGATATACAAATACTATCAAATGACAAAGTTCTTGGGTGACGATGGACGAGGTGCTGCTCGTGTCACCATGGAAGGCGAGAAATCTCTCGGCTTACATCGGCGTTGTACTGATGAACTTCCTCGTGCGTTGAATACAGGTGATGTCAGCCTTAGTGCAGAAGACAGGCCGCCACCCCCCAGCCTACCGTCACTGCAAGCTGCTAGGTCTCTAGATCCATCTGGGTCGACGCCTCGTGCTGCACCTACACTCGTGGAAGCATACGACATCGAGGAGGATGACGAAGACGAGGACGTGCATTCTTTCTTGGAACACCACACTGCGCTAAAATTTCTGTTGGCTGGTGGTATAGCGGGTGCAGGTGCGTTTTCAACATTGCATGACAAAGTGATGCACCGTTCTCATATAGATACGTAGTCTCAAGGACATGTACAGCACCTTTCGACCGTTTGAAAATCTTCCTTATAACGAGACCTCCAGACTTGGGTGGAACACCTATGTCCTCTCAGTCAGGAATGGGTGGCGTAAAAGCGATTGGCAATGCTATTGCTCGAATATATGCTGAAGGTGGTGCATTGGCGTTCTGGACGGGAAACGGTCTCTCCGTCGCCAAGATCTTTCCAGAGTCAGCAATAAAGTTTTTTGCGTATGAATCTTCGGTGGGTTCATTGTGAAATTCTCGCTCGCTACTTTCTCATCTGCGGATAGAAACGCGCATTTGCCAAGTACTGGGACAACGTTGACGATCCACGAAATATATCTGGCGTCAGCCGCTTCCTTTCAGGGGGTATCGGTGGGATAAGCAGTCAACTTAGTACGTATATTGCTCGGCGTTTTAATTTGCGAGTGCCTCATGAAGCACAGGTATATACCCGATAGAAACGCTGAAGGTGCGAATGGGATGACTCATCATTGCCGTGCCTTTCCTTACTGACGATTCCTGCTATGAAGACTCAAATGATGAGCTCTACTGGCGAACAAAAACGTACATTAATAGGCGCAGCGAAGCGTGTGTGGGCACTAGGAGGCTTCAGAGCTTACTATCGCGGGCTGACTGTAAGTTCTGATTTTCTTACCTCGCACATCTGCTGAGAACACTGAGACTCATAGATCGGCCTGCTCGGGGTGTTCCCCTACTCGGCCATTGATATGTCCACTTTTGAGGCCCTTAAGCTCGCTTACTGCCGGTCAATAGGGCAAGATGAACCCGGTGTTCTTGCACTACTCGCCTTTGGTAGCGTATCCGGCAGCGTGGGCGCCACGTCTGTGTATCCTATGAATCTGGTGAGAACAAGATTGCAGGCGTCTGGCAGCTCGGGTCATCCTCAGACTTACACTGGTCCCTGGGATGTGGCCACCAAGACTTGGGAAAGGGAGGGCTGGAGGGGTTTCTATAGAGGTTTGTTACCCACCCTGGCAAAGGTGAGGAGGGGCCTTTTCATGTCCGTATGCTTTAGTTGATCCACGGTACTTGAACAGGTGGTACCATCAGTGTCTATATCTTATGTTGTGTATGAACACAGTAAAAGAAGGTACGTTTTCTTGCTCTTCCTTTTCCGCCGTTACATTAAATTTGCTGTAGGCTCGGAGTAGCAGCATGAGCCATAACGTTCGCTGATATACACAGTCTTTATCTACTTATCATTGGCCTTAATGTCTCGATCTAGAGGTTCTTGGTGTTACTTTGTGGACTAGCTTTCGCGTCTTAGTTATCACTCATGTATTTCCGTTTGCCACTGTGCCTCCCTTTGCTATCGCTACCCGCATCCATACCTCCGCAGAATGAATACTGATACCAGATATTATTTCCTCGAGAAAGCCCCGCAGAAGTGCGACTGAGCTATCCGTTCTTGGTCGAGAGTCGCACGTTGCACCGAATCTATCTATCTATTTATTTTAGGCGCGCATCGCTCGGAGTTTGAAACCAAACCTGTAACAACGTCGACATATGCAGTGAAACGCTGAACACCTTCACTCCGATTTGCTTGCGCTTGATTGTCGCTGGCAAAAACCACAGTACATGGACCCTTCGCAGGCCGAATTTGAGGAAGAAGAAGTCATCAGCGGAACCGGAGAAGGTGAAGGTGATGAGATTATGGAGGAGGTCGAAGAGGGATACAGTGCGCTGCATCTTTTTGTTACCGTCAACCCTCAAGTCTAACGCGTTGATTGAAACACCTAGCTTCTTCGACACCTACTTCAACACTTACTTGGATCAGTTGGTTCTGTTCCTTGCCTGGGCACGAATACTTTTGCGAAGTCACCGAAGATTTTATCGAAGATGATTTTAATCTAACGGGGTTGAATACGATGGTTCCGTTCTGGAAAGAAGCCATGGAGATGGTGTTGGATGTCGAACCTGGTGCGTTGGGATCCTGGTACAAGTTTATCTGGTCTAAAGACTTATCACCACGAAACAGATGAGGAAGCATCGAAAATCCCTGATGTATCCATCGTCGAGTCATCCGCTGAGATGTTGTATGGTCTTGTACATCAGCGATATATACTTACACGCGTTGGTCTTCAGGCTATGGTAGGATTTATCCAATACCGCTCTCCAGATCTGATTGTTGCTTACTGACGCGAGTTAGGTGGACAAGTATGAAGCGGGTATTTTCGGGTCATGTCCAAGAGTCTACTGTGTAGGATGTAACGTTGTACCTTGTGGGAGGTCGGATACACCTGGACTTGACACTGTCAAGCTGTTCTGCCCAAACTGCAACGATATCTACACTCCTCCGAGTAGTCGTTTCCAAGGGGTAGACGGTGCGTGTTTTTTTTCTTTTTTCAACAAAAAAATACAGGATACTCATTATATGATATTGTACAGGGGCATTTTTCGGGACGACTTTTGCACATTTATTCTTTCAAACATATCGAGAGCTTGCACCTGCCCCGTTCTGGAAAGCTCCTTCGTCCTCATCAATATCAGGCGGATCACCCCGAAGCAGTGCTTCATCGGCCGCCGGAGCTTCAGCCTTCGAGAACCCGAACCCACATGGGGGACAGAAGAAGGCCGCAGGATACGTCTACGTTCCTAGGATATATGGATTTAAAGTGAGCGAGAGGGCAAAGAGCGGACCGAGGATGCAATGGTTAAGACTGAGACCTGAGAGTCCGGAAGAGCTAGAAATGGTAGACTGGAGAGGAAGATGGATCGACGAGGATGATGAATACGATGACGAAGAAGAGGAGGAAGAGGAAGATAGGAGAATGGAGGATTTCGATCCAGTAGGCAGATTCCAATGATTTCGTCATCGCAGACATTAACCGCATGTTTAGGATGCTGTAGATGATGAGGAAGATGAGGAAGAGGAGGAGGAAGAGGAAGACGGTGGTAAACCTATCGGACATGCCCCTAGCCGCAAGTATGCAGCAGAACCTGAGCCAACTCAATCTGCGAGAACGGCACCGACTGCCGCCGCCGGTAACCTTCTTCGTGTTATTCGCACTCCTTTTCTTCCACGCGACACTTCCGACGGCAAGGTGCGAGTAATTAGAGTGCAAGGATAACATTGGGATATTTGAGGTTCATATATGTTTTTCTGCGTTTCAACATATGTTTTCGTTTTCCATACACGCGCACCCATGCCTTATGCCTTGCGATATACCTAACTAGTTGTGCACTGTGTACATGCGTATTTTTTACAGTAGATGTACAAAGCACTAGATAAGCGCCCAAGGGCAGTGCCAGTGCCTAGATAGGAATTCATTCCCACATGTCACGTGCCATTAGGTGGCTTGCAACTGTACAGTTGGTTTCTCACGGCGATACTGAGCAGAGAAGTTGTTGTACTAGTCGCGACGCCGCCAGATACGATATCGACAACCTCAAGACCTCGGCAAAAATGGCACGAAGCAGTGAGTTTTCTGTGTTGGCTCTGAATGTGCCGGGTTAATATTTGTGCTTGATAGACCTCCGCGTCGGCTTGAACAAGGGCCATCCCATTACTCCCATTGCAAAAGTCCAACGCCCAAGCCAACGCAAGGGTATTCAGTCGACCAAGACCAAGTTTGTAAGGTCTGTTGTTCGGGAAGTTGCTGGATTCTCAGCGTACGAGAGACGGGTGATGGAGTTGTTGAGGAACTCCAAGGTACCATAATGATCTTTGATTATTTTTTTAAGAGTTGTGTTATGCTAACCTACCTTTTTTACTTGTAGGATAAGAAGGCCAGAAAACTCACCAAGAAGAGGGTGTGTGGCTGTTTTGAAGAATTAATGCTACGAAACTAGATTGATTGATATTATTTTTTACAGCTCGGCACTCTTCTCAGGTCAAAACGCAAGATTGAGGAATTGTCGAGTATCATCCAGGAGAGCAGGAGAGCTGGACACTAGACGAGTATGGAAGGATTTGGGAGGTAGTACTCGTAAAACATGTTATTGCCGACGCAGAATATGGTGTCCCCCTATGCACACACATATGCAGACTGTATAATTGATCCTCCATGCCTGCCGAATTCGCACTATGCATCCGGAACTTGGATGTTTGACTCGACTCGGAGATGTCAGCGGCGCCGTTCCCTTCCCCCTTGGGCCTTGTGAGCTGGCCGAGGAAGAACGAGGGGTGATCGTAATCTGGTTGATGGTAGGGTCATTCTTGATGAGTCAATCATCGCTTAAAATACGAGTCGTACGAGGAGGGGTAATGCTGCGGTTGGCTTTGCTGTATTCCCAGGTCCAATTTGACTTGCTGCTTGCTATGCTTGAAGATGTAGTGTACTGCATGGTACAAGGATATTCGTGCAGTGTATATGAGCGCTTGTGCCGGAAGGAGAAACGAAAGCCGGATAACTAAGGAGTGATGCCTTGTGATGCCCTGTGATGCCGATTTGTAATTACTGTGTGGTTTACTCTCCCTCAACCATATAAAACTTTTTCACATCCCGTCTTGTCAATGTCTTCCCTCTCACCGCCCTCAGAGTGCTGTTCAACTCTTCGTTCCCCCTTGTCCATCCCAACCCGCACTCTGGGGCGTCGGCGTTCCACTTCTCATCTCTCTCTGGCAACTGTCTCCCGCCCTTCTCCCGAGGTCTCTTCCGTTGACCCACCGGACAGCCTGCACGATATTTCAGAGTCAGAGTCTGTTCATTCAGAATCGGAGTCGCCTTCTTCCCCTAATTATCCCTCTTATATCCCTCAATTCATGCACCGAGTACTCCACTGGTCAGGTCTCTCCCCAAAGCACCCGCTTATCATGCACTGGTTCATCTCGCAGTCAACCCCAGATACCCAACACGACCATGAGGATCCAGACCTGGCATTGCCACTACCTGCGTCGGCTACTAAATCAACATTTGGCAACGTCCTTGATCAAAGGCCGCCCACTTCTTCAATCCAGTCGCGCTCGGTTTCGCATTCGTATTGGGTTCCATCAGTGCGTAGTCCCTGTTTTACTTATAAACCCTTACGAACAAGTTTCTCATGTAACTTTTTTTTTCTCCCATGTACACTCATTCACTACTTCAGGTCCATTTCCCGTTATTCCTCGTCATCACACTATTTCCAATATCCACCTTCCTCGTATTTATTTCCCTGCGAACACTTCCCATCTCGGTCTCATGGCCGAGAACTCTTACCGACCTCGCTCAACTTGGACGAGAACTTCACGGCTACTCACAGAGCGGATCATGGCCACTAGCTCATGTTATTGGAGTAATGGCAGTCACCGCCATTTGGAAACACGCGTGGTCAATTCCAGGTAGCGTCGTTTGGAACGTTTTAGCTGGCGCCCTATTCTCTCCAGCATTCGCCACAATTCTCCTCACTCTTCTCACCACCATTGGTTCCCTATGCGCTACCCTTCTTGCCGCCCCTCTCACCCCTTTCATAACCCACTTTTTCCCAAAAGCGCTGGACATGACGCGTTCTGCTCTCGAGGGTGACGTTGTAACTGTCCCAGTGTCAGAGTCCGATCTCAAACCCTCTGAATCGCCACAATCATCATCTCATACATCAGGTGCATGGGTGAGACTATCGATTCTCCGCCTTATTGGAGTCGTTCCCTGGTCCGGTATCAACATCGCTTGTGGTGTTTGCCGAGTACCCCTTCTCGATTGCCTGCTTGGCTCCTTCATCGGTACACTGCCCTGGACGGCTGTCACTTGCCAGGTAAGCTGCGGTTGTGTTGTTGGCATGTTCTTGGACGTCATTAACTGAACCCCCGTTCTTGCCCCTGATTTAGATTGGTGATATTCTGCAAACAGTCGCAAGCCAGCCTTCACCAACGCCACAGACCGTATCATCTCTGCTAGTTTCTCCAGAGATCATCACCAAGTTGGTGGTTCTGTCGTTCCTGTCCCTTGCGCCAATTTTGGCCAAAGATCATCTCAAAGCGCTTATTGCGTCAGCACCCGAGCCGATTCAAGAGGAGAGGAAGCAAAGATGGTCATGGAAGGGTGTCAAGGAATGGAAGGCGCGTTTACCTTCGCGTTCACGCACTCGTTCACGAGCAAGCATGCAGCTGCAGCTAGACCTTTTGGTCGATGAGAAGAGACAAATCCAGATCATGCAGGACGAGGCCGCTGTTTTGCCTTCATAGCGTCGTTTGGCTTTGCTGTTTTGTCTTGTCCTTTTTTTTTTTTTTTTTTTGCATGCTTGTGTTATTCACTTTGTGCTTGCTCCCTCACCACTCTTGCGCATGCCCACTCATTTGTTGCTAGACACCCACCACTTGCGATACTAGCTTATGTCTCACGCTGTCATAATGATTCTTAACGTCCCCGTAATGCTTCGTAGAATCCTGAAGGATGGAATGGTGTGCTTTGTTCGCATCTTTTTTAATTCTTTGTTTTCGAGCTTCGAATTCTACCCGCATTTTTTTTTCACATCATCATTACAGTTAGTTCCCAGCATCATCCATCTCCCGTTGTCTAATGTTTGATACATCCACCATCTCTGTAGCTACATGCGTACATACGTTGACCGTTGATTGATTGAAGAATAAAGATACAAGGTGTATCGATTGCAAAAGAATTCAAAGAAGTTTTTTTTTTTAAAAAAAAAACACGTCGTACGATTCATGGCATCAAGAATGTTGGGCTAGCCGTCCGTTCAAGCTATACGGGAATCAAAATTCGAGATGCTGCCCACACGCTGAACATTCTACGGCTGGTTTTCTTGTCCCGACCTGAGCGGCGCATCGTTCTCGAAACTCGAAGTAGTTTCAAGGTGACGTTCGATCGGCGAAGTAGACAGGTTTGATCCACCTGACATCCGGCCGAGCATGGGAAACTGAAAGGAAGCCGACGTCCGACCACGAGTATGAAGTCTAAAGTATGAAGTTTGTCTCGTAGGTCCAGGCTTGAATGAGAACGACTGCACAGGGCGGTATTAAATATTGAAACCGTATAGCCAAGCAATGTGGTTTGCGCATGAGGCACCGTGGTGTTCGACGTCACACGAACGCGTGCGCGCAAAGTTCCCACAGTAACACGAGCTGCCTTGTAACCTCTACCATATGTGACACTGGAATACCTCAACATTCTCTGCATTCCTCAAATTTCCTACCCTAAAAACAGGCATCGCAGAGGCACTGCTTATCTAGTTCACTTGCGCCGAACTCGTTAGAACGAGCCACGTTTCGCCCTCGTAGTATCCCGGAATTCCCAGTCACTGTACATCTCATACCATAATTTAAGCAGTAAGTAATGAGCATTTTTCAATGACAACCCAGTCTGACTGGCAGAAGATTATGTTATTGCAGGTCGCTCGTTTCCTTGTTTCCGTCATTATCGCAATCCTGTTCAAAAGTCCCGGAAAGTCGTGGTGGATCGCCTCCTTATTGTTCATTCTAAGGATCGTCCTCATCTCCTACTCTCTTCGAAATCACTTTGCACCATGGGTTATCGAACGGGTGTCCCAGCACCTCCGAGTCAAAAGTGTCAGCTTACGCTCCATCCGCGGACTATACATTTGTAAATCAGGCAGAAAGAGTTGTCAGAGTTGTAGTGTGGAACGAATTAGCTGGTCATGGTCCTACCACGGTTCGAGACATCTGGTGATTAAAGTTGAAGGAGTCACAATGGAGGTCGAGCCTATACCCGTACCTCCACCCTCCAACATCAAACACCGAAGGTCAATGACTGCCGCAGCTTACAACTACACGCGTCAACAATTTTGGCATGTCATATCTGGGCTTATCATCTTCTTTGATCCATACGTTCGGCCATTTGTGCGAGCTACGGTCATTGAATTCCTACGATGGTTCCTTTCGAGGATACCACTCATTATATCGGCCGTGGTTTTCGACATTCATAATCTGAATGTACGGTATAATGGAGAACCCAATATCGAGCTGTCTGTGGACAAGATTCAGCTTCTTACCTCTTTGCAATTTGTGCCAGTCAAGAAGCCCATAGTACCCGATACGAGAAGTCGTGGGCCACGGGCCGCAAGGCGATCGTATAGTATGGCAGCGTGGAAATCGCGTCTTTCAGGTAGTATTCGAAGGTCATGGAGTAGAGTGGTGGCTGAGCAAGAGGCAAAGGCGAAGATATCGCTGAAGCTTGATGATATAGTGGGTTCGTTGCCTTCTGCGGCATCACCAGGTGAGTTGTCGTCTTATTCATTGGGTAGAGTCAGAAATTTACACAAACGTATCGTTAGGGCGCTGCAAATTCCTCCGCCTACCAGGATCCATATCCGTCGATACCTCATTGGCATTCGACTTTAGACGCCGAGCCTTGAAGAGTCACAGTATGAACACCAATGTGTCAGTGGGTGCATGTTATGTGGAGTTGGGACCCATTCTGGCTGCTACAGAATCTATGGAAGATGCTCGTACCCATGAAAGTCCAGAGTCTGACATTGTTGATGGTGTGCCGGCCCCGTCTAGCAGGCCTTCTTTCTTGTATATACCTTCACCAACACCCTCCAACTTCTCGGTACAAAGTCCGAGAAGCCCGCGATCCATGCCGACCCTCTCTCCTTCATCTCCAAGATCGCCCCGATCGCCATTCCTTGAATCAATTTCTGTGCGTAAGATGCGGGTGCTGCGCAAACGTGTTTTTCTGACCAAGTGACGCCAGGCTAGCATCTTACCCCGGCGCCATCGTTACAGCCCGTGTATGAAGTTGAAAGATACTCAGAGCAAGGCAAGCCTTGAGTAGCACATACCGATTTTATTTGATGCTGACAAGTGTTCAGGCTGCTATAGCTTTCCTCAACTCGATTCAAATAAAGCTATCGTCGATATCGTTCACAAGTCAGCTCCAAAGTGAAGACCAGATTGACCAGACGTTCACTACTTCGGTCGATAATGTTGTTGTCAAGGCCGGACTAAGCGATCCTCAAAAGAGCCATCTGCACAGCAAGTGGCTTGGACGCAATGTCCACAACGAAGCTTTTGACTCCGATGTCTATTCAGTGTCTCTATCTATTGACAGACTACGAGTGAATCGACATTCGCACGAGGGTCGTCTGCGCCTGCTTGCTCTGAATAGCATCAACTGGCAGATCCTGACAACGCAATGGCCTTCACCATTGCTTGTCACTTCCCCTTTCATGGGCGGTGATCCAAACGCACCTACTCTCATTGTAAGTTTGGCTGTCAGGGTTGTACACATAACAGAAAACGCCAGTACACTCTTATCGTACGCTCGCCGTTTTGAACCTAAGCGTCCAATGGAGCCATCTACACCTACACCTACACCGTCTCCTCCTTCACCAATGGCCCCCCTTCCCATCCCTCGCATCGTTTTGGAGCTAGAATGCGGCCCAGTATCCGCTATCCTTCTCATCCCGCAGGATTCGGGGAGATCGTTTCGAGCCTTGGAAATGAAGCTAGATGGGGTTGTGGCGACCTCGTATGCACAATTCATGAACAGACACGACCGTTCCGGTCCCGCCACCGACCAATTCGACGACCTCCCTCTTATCATGGCCAACACTGCTTCATTGTCATTGAAGTCGATGTTTCTACGTATACGCTCCAACGTGGCGGGATATGTTTCATCAGACTATGCCACCAACCTTTCCAGTTCTTCACCTGCAGAAGAACAGTCGCTAGTGTCTCTAGAGACTATCGAGATAGCATGTCGCAACACGATGCTTGCGATGATCAAGGATGATACCCAGAATACTGCATGTGTGGATGTTTCTACCATGGAGTCGAAAGCTTCTTGCTTCACGGACACCGTATGTATCGAAATATGGCATCCTCTCGTGAGGGATGTTCTTGAGCAGTTGGTCTCCCTTATACCGGTTCGACCCCGGTCCCAACCGCCTCGAGCTCCCGGTGCCAGCAGACTACTTATTGGATCATTCGACCTCTCATTCCAGAAGATTGTTTTGTTTGTTACCGCTCCGGACATAAATCCTAACGACGAACTAGGATTGTCGCGAGGTTTCTCGGCTTGTGCCACTGGGCTTTCAGCTCAGTGGGATGCGCTAGGGCCACGCGATTTATGCCTAAGCAGGAAAGCGAACGAATATTGGGAGAACAGGAACAAACTTTCCCTTCCGGAAGACCTGAAAGCGCGTTCTGTAGTGGCTGCTGCAGCGAACATATCCGGCATGGCTCGCATCACGCTGCCCCGCATTGCGGTTCGCAGCGCCATCGCCACCCAGTACGCTCCTGATGATCCAGATATGACTGACAAGGAGGATCCCATACTGGAAAAACAGAAATTCCTACAAATGGAAGGCCTCAGAGTTGACTATTCCCAGCGAAATTTCGTCGAAGATATTCATCTACACGTCTCGTACATCCGTGGCTCGTTTTCTCTCTCGCACGTTTACAGCGTCATGCTTGCCTCGCAGACTTTTAAGAAACTAGGTGGTGCAAGAGCCAAGTCACCCGAGTCGTTGGCTGTCAAGGAAATGCAGTCATTCAGCGTAAAAGCGCATATTGATACTATTCAGATACAATGCGCACTTCGAACACAACAAGTGGTGTGTCGCTTTGACCAAATTCGTGTATTTGCCGGGTTGAAAAAACCCGTGGAGTTATATTGGGAAAGGGCCCTTGCCTGGGTGCGTCTTCCTGCAGCCGTAAACCGCTGGGAAGATGAAAAGGGCTTCAAATGGGAGGAAATTATAGCTATGCAGAAATGGAATGTATCGGCGCCGTTACCTCTCGCTGGCCGGCCAATTTCCATTGAGGGAGGCAGTGCTCGTATTCACATTCCATCCGGTTTCATTCTGGCCGACCTCATCCTTGATCTCTCGGTAATAGTCAAGGCTTGCAAGCACCTCCATCATATCACCAAAAGTGGACAATACTTTCCTGTCCCGGAACCTGAAGCGGAAGGCCCTAAATCAGTTCCGAAGTTGTCCATCCAGATCGGGTTCTTATGTTTCCAAGCGGCAGACGATGCTCTGGAGAGCAAGCTGTGCCTGATCTTTCGCTCGGGTCCAAAAGCTGCGCAGTCTCGAGCAGAGAGGGAAAAAGCATTCACAGCGAAGGTCGATAGCATCCTAGCTTCCGAAGAATTTGTTGCCCCTCCGGATCACGATGCCCCATGGCAGTTCTCGTCCAGGCACTCCGTTTCGATACAAGAAGCAAGGTCCAGGCTTGATAGAGTTCACGTCCTCGATTGGATCATGAGGTTGGAGCAGGTGAAGGGTGAGCGGTGCCATGCTGAAGAAGATGTAACGAAACGGTTCCGAGGTCTTTACACAGTGGCACACCGGATACCAAACCTCGTTGAGGTACTGCCAATCAGTGATGCTAGCCCGCTGTTCTGCGCTTCACTTTCGAACCTATGCTTGTCGATCAATAAACCCTCGTTTTCTTTGGATTCTCTTCCTGATTTCTTGCATCAGCAAGGCGGATTACCCAAGGAAATGACCTATTCTCTCCTAGTACCTCTGCACATCAACTTTACCGTGTCATCTCTAAAGGTGACCCTCAGAGACTATCCATTGGCACTCGCACATATCTCCTCCCCGTCCGAAGCGCCCGTTTCTGCTCTTGAATTTGGTACTGATCTGGTCATCGCTGAAGAGATGGGCCTAACTTCTTCAGTGGAGTGGATAGATTGTTCCATCGCAAATTGGGATGGTGCAGATGGCGGAAGCTCATTGCAGATCATGATTCCAAAGACTGTTATGCCCGTCAAGTCCTATGCGAACCCCGAAGTACGGATCGTTACACCCGAAACATCGAGCTTCTCCTGGGGTATCAGTTATGCTGCTGCCACTCACGATCTTATGAGAGTAATAGAATCTTTGACGAGTGCACCGAGAGATCCATCTCCTCCAGTAGGGTTTTGGGATAAGGTACGGTGTTTAACAAAGATCTGACTGCACGCTAATTCACGCCTGAAGATGCGACTTGTATTTCACTGGAGTCTGAGGGCTTCGTTCAGGGGCGACGTACGTTACCATATGAAAGGTGTGTATAAGCAAATTTCTACATACCAAACTTGACCCATTATTGCATCTGTAGGCTTGCGAGATCCGTACGATATCGTCGACATGGGGGCAGGATTTGTTCTTTCATGGCGTGGTAACACGAAACTTCTGGTCGGCCGCAAAAACGAAGCGCGCGAACTAATACAGGTGATCAGCGATTCGATGTTCATTGCCATTCCCAAGTGTGTTGTACCTATTCCTTTCTTGCTCCTAATGCTAAACACCATCACCACGATAATGTTAGCCTCCGACAATATCCATCCCCGCAGTCAGCACCGTTCAAGAAAATATGCGCTAAATTTCTTTCTGGGGTCCGCTTTGGGATAGGTTTCGTCTTTGAGCGGGCTTGTGGACCGTCGTGTACTAGGTGTACCGGAGATGCCTTCCATCGCACGTGTAGATTCTTTGACTTCAAGCCCCATTACGAGGTGACACTCGGAAAGAAGTCTGAGACGCCAGTCATGAACGTGGGTCTCCTATTCTACTTGCATCTTATGAAAAGTTCTGATTGAAATGATTACAGGGGCCTAACGACTCTTTCGCTGGCTTCCGCTCTGACTTCATTCATCTCTCCCTTTCACTGACGTCTTCAATCCGGAACCTGAAGCCCAATAAACCACTCGCCAGTAGTCTTCATCTCACTCCCAAAGCATTCACCTACTTCTACTCTTGGTGGTCGCTGTTCGACAGCACTATGTCTCTACCCATCCGACTCGGATCTTATTATTCTTCACGTACGATGTCACCAAAGTTTGGTCGACATTTAGCAACATTGAAGTATCACATATTCGTTCCGCACTTGTATGTCATGCATGGATATATGGACGACTCCAAAGAAAGTCAGTGTAATCAAGAGTTTGTCTTTTTGGAAGCGACTAACACACTGACTTCCAGCGTGGGTTGACGGAGTAACTCCCTGGCTGGGGGTGAAAGCAATGGTGGACGAATTCCAGGTTGACATGCATCAACGAGATCAGGAGACCATTGTTCCAGGTATAGCGCCTTCGTCCGTTAAAGTAACTCGGCGAAAACCATTCTACGCGGCGGAGCTAGTCATGAAAGGACTTGATTTACGCGCTCTTCTGGCCACATTTCCGGAACCAGAAAAGCAGGACATCGACGTCGTCACTCCTCCGCACAAGAGTAATTATAGAACTCTTGCCGACATCCCTACTACGGACCCAGAATCGCCATGGCATGATATGGATGACTTCATCGAGACAGACTGGGTCCCAACGTCAGATGCAAACAATGCATCCTTTCATCTTTTACCCATTGCCTCGTGTCCTCGATTCGCGTATTTCAAGAAGAACTCAGCGCTACTGGATGACACCATGCAAAGCAGCAAGTTCGGAAATGAAGACACTCATCAATGTTCGCTAGGAAAAGAGCCTTGTCAGTATCAGAATCCAACGTGACACTGTTATCCTTCAAACTCAACGTTTGTATAGCTGTCCCTCAGGTTCAAACATCCCTTGCGAAACGCCGAATTGAACAACTGGGCAGGACCCCCGAGAGGAATGCAGGCGACACGCAGGTCTGTTCTAATCCACTTATCGGTAGTATCTAGAGAGGCTCATACTTAGCAGTCAAGGCAGCGAAAGATAGGCTTGCTTGAGCAGTACATTGATGTTTTACAGAAGGCCGAAACTCGCCCCTCTTCTATGGAGGCCTACGACTATCAAATGCCTGCCGATTCAGTTTCACCAGACGAATGGGCTGAATTCGACAATGTATATCAAATACATTGTCCCAAGCTTTTCCTGGATAGCGCCGTCAGAGATGTAAGCTTGATTTTTGAGCTAAGACCATTGGTTACTCACTTTGCACTAGATTATGATGCAGTACTATTATTGCTCACGCGCACGCAGGGGATTCGAATACCACATGGCCACACGGTGTGTCGAAGTCTAACTAAAGAAGAAAAACGTGAACTAACTCATCCTTAGTGCTATCAAATTCATCCGTGACCAGGCAAAAGTTACCCATTCTGCAGATAGTGACCATCAACCTAAAGATCATCACCATCATCATCATACTGCACAAGCAGCTGCATCCGCTATCCGGAAAATCTTCGCAGGTGACAGCGGAAAAACGCAAGGAAAGAAAAGTTTCGACGTCAAAAAGTCTTCAGAATCCAGTGCACTGAATCCTATGGGAGGCTGGTCGGAGGGCGTCTCCCTTCGTAAAAGCCACTGCTGTCTTCTCTTAAAGCCACAAGTCGTTTTACGCGACAGAGATGCAGCGGAGGACACATGTGTGGTCACTGCTGTTCAAGTCAAACTGCAGTCCTTCGTGATCATGGATGACTTGAATGTCGAAGACCCTATAAGCGGGAAAGTTATGTCACGGTGGGTGCCGCTTGGACTCTGTTTTTGACACGTCCTGATTCGTTCTGATTGTCTAGGACATATGCAGTTCTTTCAGGCATGCAGACGTTTGCACCTACGTCCGCATCTAGCTTTGAAGATAGCTGTGTACCGCTCGAAGTTTTGATCGACCTTCGTTGCGAAAGTGAAGAGTTCGAGCGATTGGTACCGCAAACCGATGCCACCTTTCATTATGACAAATTCAACAGACTAAGGTTGCGTAATAATGTCACTTCAGTGGCCCGAAAATCAACAGATTCCACTGGGGTTGTCGGCCCAAATCATCTTCAAGATCAAACAGTGAATTCGTTCTCATATATTGAAAAAAGTGCTCTTTACTGATCAATCTTCTTAGGACCTTATCCAAGTGCACATTCCCAACTTCACAGTGACCGCAAATGATCAACACTTCCAGATCATCTCCAATATTATCACGAAACTTTTACTATTCTCCGACGCAGCCCATAAGACTCGGATCGATAAACTGAGCACTATGATGTTTACCTACGACTTCACGGACTTGACATCCGCGGCGGAAGTAGTATCTGGTGTTCAGCGTCAGATACGGAACGCGTTGGATGTTGAGTATAATGCTCACAAGAGTGGTAGGTTGGACGACGAGGAGTTAGCTTTTGAACTGCTCAAATTAAGAGCGCACATCGTTTCTCTTACCGAGGAACTCAATCTCCTCTTCGAGGCCATCAAATTCGCCCAGGATCGCTACGATGACCAGAATGATCGGAAATCGGCGCTATTATTGAATGCATCTTCGTCGGAGATTTCATGGAGAATGCTAGACGATCAGAGGAACATGTTGGCCAAACTTGCAGTCCAGAACATTGACTACTACTGGCTGAGCCGTCAGGACAGCTCCACAGTGAATAATCTGAGTGTAGGTAATCTGCAGGCATTTGACGGGTCAAAAGACGCCAAATGGGCCGAAATCGTCTCGAAATATGATGATCCTCCTAATCATCCCCTTCTCAAGGTATGTTTGTACTATATCCCAAGTGTCTCTCTCTGAACTTTAATTGCAGCGTGGTCTGTTTTTGACGTCAACATGGATTGTGTTGCCACCAGTGGGAGGTATCACGATCTACGAGACCTTTGAAATGAATCTCCACCCGCTTAGACTACAGGTGGATGCTCGCGTTGGAAAGCGTATCATGGAGTATCTCTGGCCCGCGCGAAAAGATAGACCAGAAGCCATAGAAGAAGGATCGCTCGAAATCATTGGTGATCCGCAAACTACTGTCCAAGTGTCTGGTCGGTCATCATTGGACTCTCCGCGGTCGATCATGAGTCGCCAAGCATCAAACTCCGGTACACCCTCCTCTGGTTTGGCGCCGCCGCTTCGCCGACTAGGAGCCTCTCGTTCCTTCACCGACCTACGAATGTCAGCTTCCGAATCTTCCGAGTTATCACGACCTCTCCTTCAAAGGACAAGGTCTTCGGAGGCACTGCGTCTGCGTGGGAATGTCAAAACACCTGAGTCGCTTGATCACACCAGGACCATGAAAAAACCTGACGCCAATGGTGGCCGCAACTCGAGTGCTGGCGACGCTGCAGAAATGAGAACACGATCTTCACAAAAGACCTTTGTTCTTGTGCGAATATCAAGGTAAGAATTTACAGAGTATTTTGTCACGCTGTATCATTTACTTTTTTTCGGCTTCAAGTCTTCATCTTCTACTGAGTGTCATGAAGGAAGAGTCATTCGTTTGCCAAGACGCTCGCATCAGAACAAGAGACCTGGAGTTCAGAAACCAAACATGGAGTGTGAGTCTCACCATAAGTAGGATAATTATCGGAAGCTAATGGGTCTTTCAGTTTGAAGAGTTGGTGAACCAATTTATACCCTCTGACATGAGCTGGAAAGGCTGGGTTAAGATGGCTTTACATCAGCCTCTTGTCCCTGTTCTTCCTGTCGCTCGTGAACTAATCTCCAAAACTAAATGGATTGCGTCGAAGGGTGGCCATTCCCTCGCCGAGCACTCTACTCCAAAACCTTCTCGACTCAAGCCAATTGCTGGTCCACAGCAAGAGTCTGCACGTTCAAGTGAGGAAGCCATGGACGAACATCTATCACATAATACACAAGATCCACCACATTCACGCACCCGTTGGAAAAAGGCTTCGCGTCGGGTACCCGAACCTGTTCTCTTCGCGGAGAAGCTAACCGCAGAGCCGGACCTGTTCCATTCCAGCGATCATATAGAGACGATACAATCTTCCGGCAGGCAAAGAGTGTTGAGCTTATTCAGTCGTTCATCATCTCGTTCTGGTCATAGCAATACTCCAGTCCCGGTTAGTGCATCCATCCTCACCGTATATGTATGCTCAGCATCCGCTCCACAGCATTTTGGTCGCAAATCCGCAGAAGCTTCGAGGAGATAACGTACTTGCTCGCAGTATCTCTTTTCATTAATTTAGCGTACTTAGCATGCCTTTAGTGTTATCTTACTGCGCAGTGTAGTCATAAAGGTCCATTATATTTTACGGACAACGGAGGATACTACAACCACTTCCCATGTGTATTAGCAATGTACAATAAACTAAATCAGCCATAGATCTTCCTAAGAGCTACCTTTTGCTACTACTGGCGCAGACGGGATCACCATTTGTTCGTCCACTAGGATATCCAAGTCTGGTGGTGAGTCTTCAAGCTTCTCCACCTCACTCGAGGCCTTTTCCTTGATGGGTGGGGTTTTACCATTGCCGTTCGCAGCTTCAGGTCCAGGCAAAAATGTTAAACCTCCTGAACCATTGGCTTGAATCTCTGGTTGCTCCATTGCCAAGGCTGCCTGTAGCTTCTCCTTGACTTCCGCAGTACGCTTTGTGATGGCGGTGCCTCTTGCAATGAACACTGCAGAGAAGATACCACACAGGAAGCTGGCAGGTATGAGCGTGCCGGTCGTCCACGGTGGGCGCTGAAATCTTAATAACTAGTATTCAGTAGATGGGCGCACGAATGAATCAGGAACTTGACCTGTTCTATGAAGATGTCAGTACGGCTTTCGAGTACTCGGAACAAGGATTCCCTTACCATACTCCACATGCAAGCACAAAGTATCGCCTGGAATACAGAGTTCCCATCATTCAAGCAGCAAATGAGAAGTGCATAGCTTGAACAAGCGTCAGCTGCGGCTGCGGCATACAGTGTATTCCCATACCTGATCGGAAATGCCTAGAAGGAAACGTGCGTTAGCAAGTGGTTATTACTCCGATAGGAAGAAATGGACCCTGTGAGTTTCTGTCCCATGGGCCCGATACCACGTTTGAGAGTGCTGGAACTTGACTTGCTCTGGCTGCAGTCAGCGACGTGTAAAAGGGAAGGAAGAGGGCTGGACATACGACGGTGAAGATCCTTCTGTTGCTCGTTTGTAAGTACGTGAACATAATTTGGGTCATAAGCCGGATCCGGCAGGTCGTCAACGTCAAAGAGCTGTGGAAGGCCCGCTTTCGCACGAAGCTTTTTCGTGAGACGTTTGTAATGATATATTTTGCCGATTCCTGTTGATACAGTCAGTACAATTTCATGAGAGCACGTACGAAGGCACGCACGATATGTATCAAGAACACGAGAAGGCATAAAGCCAATGCCCGTAGCTGTAAACAGACCTGGATGGCACTAAGATTCCAAAGGCTCTTGCAACTCGAATTTCCAACTCACCATTGACAACTTGGGAGCTAACTTCCACCCAGAACCCTTGTAGATCGTCATTGTGAAGGTTAATGATCTTGGCTAGAAACAAGACAATGGCGGCACCCCAAAACACTGCAAAAAATGCTTCAGTATTCAACGAGCTTGAGAAATGGAAAAGTACGCTCACCTACGAGAAAACCATAAATCCCAGTAATAATCTGTCCTGTAACAATCAGCGTCTTATGCGCCGAAACCTTTGAATTTTTGACTCACCCCCATTGCTTTAGCCAGAATCAGCAATGGAAGAAGGGACATAGAAACAGGGACATACGTGTTTTCAAAAAAGACCAAACTCCCATTAATACCCTCTTTAATCTAGCACGGCGCCTCATAACATCTTCTACATGTCTGTCCAAGGAATCTTCCAGCATCGAGCCTGTCTCGTCTCCGGCTGCGGATTGCGGGGGAGCAGAGAGCATAACAACAGGTTTTCGCGAATAGAAAGCGAGCGGAGGGCTGTATGGAGATCTTTGTTAGCGACGGTTTCGCTTTCGGTTAAGGAAAAGGACGTGTCTTCACAATAGAATGGAATTGGCAGCATTGGTGAGATGTGATACAGTGGCAACTTGTGGGTCTAGGAATGACACGAGTGTTCAACTCCTGTTGTGTGTATGACGATGTAGGAGACGCACCAATGACCTCCAGATGTTCAACAATATCATCATGATGATGGCCGTCTTGGCCTTGGGTAGCACCTTCAGGCAGACTTAGTGCACTGTCAATGAGACCTGGACGCCCGTCATTTGGAACCTGTATATCGGCTGTTGGACCTGGAAGCGTGACTAGTCTTCCTTCAGCAGAATGAGGCCGAGGTGAACTCCCTTGTGAAGCCGGGCGTGCGCCAAGAAGAGGTTCCTGCAGCCGCAATGATCCAT
Organism: Moniliophthora roreri; assembly: GCA_001466705.2. NCBI lineage: Eukaryota > Fungi > Basidiomycota > Agaricomycetes > Agaricales > Marasmiaceae > Moniliophthora > Moniliophthora roreri. The sequence goes on from LATX02000184.1 coordinate 408,282, forward strand.
ACACCCTGCTTCCAGCACGAACCCGCGTTTTGAAAGGGTTGTGGGTAGCTTGTGGAGGTTGTGGTAGTGAATCTCTACTTTCGATTTGTCCATGAGCTGACAATGGTCTAAAAATGTTCGCCAATGACCGAGGGGGCTCTCCAGAACCCGCAGTATGAGGACGGTCAGTGAGGGAAGCATAATCGCGACGTTTTACTCGCACAGACGGCATCCTGTCGAAGACGTCGACAAGTCAACCTAGAGGTCGGGGATAGAGTTGTGGAGCAGTGGAGGGAAAAGGAGAACACTGATCAGGAACATGGTCATATATTAGCCGTCATTTCAATTACTGATCATCATGTCATTTACACAGTCCAAAGCGTCCAGACGCCAATCATCTAATAATACAGATGTAAACTACAATCACCTTGTAAAGGTCCGCCAGAAGGATAGAAATGGGGAAGGAATAGTAAGACGTCCGCTACTAGCTAGACACTTTCGGAAAGCTCCTTCAGTCGTTTTACCGCTCTTTTGAACAGCTGGTTGCCAACACGCCTGGGCGGTGGCTTGGAAGCAGTAGCAGAGGGCGCACGATGGTGGGAAGAGTGCTCGACCGCGACTTTGGCGGGAGCAACATCTTGGAAAGTGATGACAGCTTGACCGACAGTCTCCCCCTCGGGAAGGTCTGGTACTTCGACCCCCAGATCGACTGGTCGAGAAGCAGGAGTAATGGGACCATTACTCTCCGATTCGATGGAGCTGGAAGATACGCTGCTCTTCGTAGACCGTGAGTGAGAGCCGATTGTGAAAGGATTGAGCAATGTGCTGCGGGGACCCTCGTGCAACGATTGTAGACCTTCAGCAGGACTGGCATACAAGTACTTCTCCTCGGAGTCTACCGGTAGACGCGATGAGGTAGCCTCGCGGACGACGTTGTTAGGAGACATAACGGCGGCTGGATCGGCTGCCAGCGTAGCATAGTTCTTCGCAACTCCTCGCACGGTATCGGAGGAAACAGCAAGGTCCTCTTCTGACATAAAGAAAGTGTCCAATCGCGTGATCTCTTCTCGAAGTTCAGGTATAGAGATTCGGCAGAGAGGGTTCAGGTGAAACATTCGCTTGAGAATACGGTTAACACTCTCGGAAAGTGGCAGGACCTTTCGCAGAAAGTCGCGGTCGTAAAGGTAGGAAGCGAAACAGTCGTCCGATGTCATGGCATATCTCCAAGGATTCCGGCCGGAAATCATGTTGATGAGGATAACACCCAAGGACCAGATATCACTGTGCTTCGTGGAGTACCTCCCATGTCTGAACTCTTTACCGATACACTCTGACGAGGGACATGTCAATGCACTGATATCCAGAAAGTGATGAAGTGCGAACCTGGACTCATGTAATAGGAGCTCCCACAACCAAAATCCTGCGATATCCTACTCTGAGTCGAGAGTCCGAAGTCAGCAAGCTTAATTGTCGTTCCGTCTTTCGAGCACAAAATGTTTTCGGGTTTGAGATCGCGATGGAATACACCCCTTTCGTGGCAGTAATGGACGGCGTCGAGAATTTGAACGTAGATGCTCTTGATTAACTTGTCATTCCCATGGAAGATTTTTCGTTCGGTAATAGCGCCGAATAGATCACCTCCAAAGGATAAATCCAGGCGAACATAGAGGTAATTGTGGTCTTCGAATACTTCGTGGAAGGTGACGATGTGGGGATGACCAGACACTAGCTTATGGAGTGCAAACTCACGTGTCTGGAAAGCTTCTTGCCGAGAACCAGCCTCAGGCTTTAGAAGGCATTTCACTGCGAAGTAGGAAGGTTCTTCTGGAGAGGAGCAAACGTCCAGCGCACGATACACTTTGCCATAGGCACCTGATCCTAGATGTTCAAGAAGCTTGAGACGGCCATCGTTGAGGAGGTGACCAGTGAAGTCGGGGAAGGATCCTGTAACTGAGACGTGAGGCATGGCGAGGGAGGGTAGTAGAAAATGTGGGAATGCAGGAAGTGGCAGTAACGATGATGAGAATAAAGTAGAGAAACTAAAACCCGACTATCAAAGTGGGCGTGGTGGTAGAAGATGAGAAAGTGCTAGAAAAAGGCTGGACTCACGAGCTTTTATATTTGTGCTCGTTGACGCGTCGTTCCATGTGAATTACTGTACACAACCATCGGCAATTTTCATTTTCCATTTATGCATACATCGATAAAACTAATAGTACAGGTCAACAAGAATACAAGTAATATTACAGCTAGCCAGCGCGCCAGCTGAGCAGCCTTTGCCCGGCAGCCTCCTTTGCGGCCGCGTCAGCCCGACCCAGTTGCATTGACTGCAGCCGTCGTTCCCAGTGTACTGTCCACCTCGTTCACCCAGGCTTCCCTTGTCTGCATGCTCATCAATCCGCCGGACGGACGGGGCTCAGGCACGTCCTCCCCGTTGAGGTTTTCGGTATCAACATAGAGATAGCTTGGAAGCGTCAAGGTACCACTGGTGATCGCCTTGCCCTGGAGGGTGTCCAGGTCGATGGGTTTGTCGCCGTCGTTGGCGAAGACGTCCTCGTATACGGTGACCCTAAAATCTTTTCCAGGCTGGAAGAAGAAGTTGGGTCCTAGGTCCGCCTGTGCAGGGAAAGGCTGCATAGTTGCCTCGCGTACGTCATCAAAGAAAAGGATTACACCCGAATTATACTTGGCCCCGTCAAGAGGTGGGTTTAGGTTCAACTGAACTCCGGACGCGGCGAGCTGGGCATTTGGATGAACCACCAACATGTGGTCGATGTTCGGCTCGTTCGACGACCCGAAAAGATAGAATGGAGAATAAGTAGAGGGGTAGGCAGAATTCTGGGCACTGTTATTGAGAGAACGTTGCTTCACTCGCTCGATGTTGCTGACAGCGAAAGTCTTATACGTGAAGGTTTTACTGCAATAGAATTGAGTAAGAGTTTAGCAGATCTGTTAAACACGTACCCGCCATCGAAGGACATGGTGGCGTCAAACTGTCCCTGATCAATCATGTCCATAAGAACACCCGACTGAACGTTTCGCAATAAAATTGGAACGTTGGGGTTGTTTTGTCGAGCATTCTTGTAATCTGCCATCACATCAGAAGGTAGATTTGCAGAGGCGAGGAGCTGGAATCGTCTTGACGCTCTGTGGAAATTAGGAAGGTAGTCGAGGTAGATCTTGTCGTTGCCCATAACGAAGAATGTATGGGTAGCCTGCATTTCCTCATTGCGCTTTCGAACGTTCTAGGCGGATTATCAGCCGACGCCTCAAGATACCAAACCTCCAAAAAGCTTACCTCAACCTCTTCTTCCAAGACTTTGGTGAAGATATCGACCAGATTCTGTATGAATTGGCCGTCCGTCGAGAATGGAGACATGACTACATTCCTCAGGACAAGCACATCCTGATCTCCCTTCAAGCCAAGCCGCTCCTTGAGAATTGTTGCACACTTTCCGTACTCTGCTTGCTTGAAGGTGGTGGATGTGATGTAGAAAGGTGTCTCTTTTGGGTCCTCGTTGGGTTCGGTGACACTAAGACGCTCGAAAATGCGACGGTTGAGATAATTTGCTTCTTCGACGTCCTCGTTAACTCGTCCATCGCTATAACGGAAATTGCACGCAAAAGCATTGATGTTTAAATCGGATCCCAACTGATTGAGCAAAAGCATAGCCTGATCATTGGCAGCGATGTCTGCATTATCCTTGCCAATGATGTTATCCCGGATGAACTGCTTCTCCGCCTCGATTTTCGCAGGGTCCGGGTTGGGCTCCTTTTCAGAAGGTAGCAAATTCATGCTTCTGACGATGTAACTGGTCTCATTTGTGGACATTGCTACCCAGTGACTGGCAAACTGATAACCATTGGCTTTAGTGGGGAGTACAATTTGAACAAGCTCCGAAACACTTACGCGACGGCAAGTGAAAGAAACCTCTCCTAAGAGGGTTCCGAGGCCGTTTTGATGTAGACCAACGACCTGATAGATACGTTAAAACCGGAATGCACGACCGACTCGCAATAAACCAAATACCTCATGATTCATCCAGACGGCGGAAGCTGGCGCTCCTGGTTTGCTAGTATGTGCACGAGAAACTGAGAAGGTAACTCGGGTATTACAAATCGAAGGCCTACCTGCCCTCAACGCCGTAGATTCCAATGCTGTCTGTACTGCCTTGATTAAGGTATGGCGCAGTATATGTCAAGAGATATCGCATTCTGCCATCGCGATAGCACAATCCCCCTGCTGGATAGGGAACATATCCTGCCTACAAACGCCGACACTCAGTCTGAGACTTGCATTTGAAGGAAGAATTATTACCTTATGGGGATCGATGGTAATGGAATCAGTTTTGGCAAGGTTCCGCAACTCTTCTGCAGTATCCTCACGCAAAGCTACGTGAGGCACATAGCCAGTGGGCTTTCCTCGGGGAACAGGTGCTCCTGCGGGCGGCGCACGAATCATTGACGCGAAGTAACCGCCCCAAGCTGCATCGGCATGAATATGGAAGGTCATCCCTCTTTTTTCAAATTCGGACCGAATATTCACAATCTCTCCGAGTGGATCGACGGCCCCCTCCCTTCAGAAACGTTAGTAGTTCTTCTGCGAGCGAATGCAAAGTCTGACGTACTCAGTAGTGCCCATAACGGCAATAACACAATAGACCGGTCTCTTCTTCTGGAAATTGTCTTCGAGTGCGGCCCTCAATGCGTCTGGATCTAGCCTAGCTTCTGCATCCACCGCGATGTTCACGTTATTCAGAGAGCCAATCCCAGAAACAGCTATATTTGATAACATGAGCGCCACGAAATAATGACAAGAGGTCATCAGACTCACCAGCTGCCTTCGGCCATGAATAATGTTTCGTGGCGGCGACGAGTATCTGAGGAGGGTTATCAATTTTCCAGGCTGCATCGACTGGTCCCCTCGAGACCGTCTGGACAATATAATTTTCCATGACCTTGTCCAACCACGCTGAGGACATTCCGTATTGCCTAATCAGCCTGTCCGGAATGTCGAGGATCGTCGAAGATTTTAGGTTGAAGAGATCCCATAATTCAAGCGCGGACAGTAACTTGCTTTCGCCTTGACAGGTGGTCACCTCGAAGCTATCGGCAATGAATTCCATGGGAGCACCTGGAGCCATCGCATCACGAAGTGAAAGCGGATAGTACTTTAGATTGCGAGCTAAAAAGAGGGATTCAGTCACATCTCAGACCGAAGGGACATCCAAACTGACTAGCCCTGGATAAGGACGTCTCAGTACTTCTCCGGAGCGGTGAGAAATCTTACAAACCAGACAGCCTCCAGGTTCGCGACACTTCCATCGCATGCAATATGGCCCCATGCAACGGGTTCCCCTTCCACGTCGGTTTTGATGTTGTACCCTAACATTTCGGACATTTGCTTTCCGACCTCTATCTCGAGAATAGTTGTGAAAGGAGAAGCCTACACGACGATAAACACACTAAATAAGTCAAGTCGGAATAAGAAAGGCACCTCGAAGGCAACCTAACGAACGATGTCAGATGAGGGATACTCGCAAGTAAGATGAGCTCACGTTGTTCGGATTGTAAAGAATTGTAGCCATCCATCTGAATCAAGTTCAGTCAGACATAATGCAAAGCTAAGAGTAACATACCCCAAGATAGCGGGCATCGAATTCTCCATACACATATGTGCGCTGTATCGAGGTGAGAAAAAGGGAATCGAATGGTCTGTGAGCAGTTTAGTGAGGTTGGAAAGTGAAGATTCCAGGAGTGCTTGAGCATTCTGGAAAGCTTCAGATCCTCTGATATCCTCGGTTATGAAAATCTAGGAAGAGGCTCAGCGAATTGGAGAACCGCAAGAGAGTGCACACTCACAGGGTCCTCTTCATAGTAGGCTTGACGATGGTTCTTATGCATGTCAAGGATGTATTGCACGGCTTTCGCCATGATATCCATGTTCTCGGCCTTAGGGCCAATGAAGTGTGAGGCAACGATTTGGTGCTCTTCGTTGGAAGGCACATAAAGGGGAGGATTCTGAGTCGCCGACATCTTGTAAAAATCAAGAACAATTTTTCTGTAGATTTAGGTTTCTGTGGTGCATCTTATATACCTGAGGAAGAAAAGGTGGAGTGAGGCAGTTTTTGGACAGTGGCTCAAGGAACATTGTAACACTGATTCAATGCTGTAGTTTCAGTGAGAACCAGAGACTGCGATCCAGCATCTCGCTTCCGTACTCCAGATGGAAGGTGCGTAAATCCTCCGATAGTTCCAGAGCTAAATGCGAACAGAAGCCGATTTGGAGGCCCATAAGACCTCATGACCGACGAAATTCAATACTCAAGTATAGGGCTTACCTACTTAGACATTCAAAGCAAGCTTAGCATTGAACACTGAAGAGCATTGACGCATGGTGGCGCTGGTGGTGGTGAAGGCCAAACGACCGCCAAAGTACAAACACGTTCGCGTGCGCCAATTCTCGGCTCGGCGGCCCGGAACTGATGCGCAAATTACTCCGTCGTTGCTCCGCCGTCTTTTGCCGCCGTCTTTTGCTGGTCATGTCGTTAGCCAGGAACCTCCAAGGAAGTTCTTGACCTCTACTTTCATCCTGCTCACCTCCCAGATAGTTCCACTAGTACACCATCTGACCACCTTCAACATGACCGACAACCCGTCCTTCGTGTTACAAGCGATAAACAATGTCTCCTACGAAGATCGTCCAATTCCTGATTGTGAGTGATAACAAGTTTCTAAATCGATTGAACACGTCTAATTTGTTCTCAGTATCTAACGATTACGATGTGATCGTTGAGGTGAAGAAAACAGGTGATTCTTCAGTGCGGCAGTTGAGTTCCCTTTCTTGCTGACAGCTTCCAAATTGTCAGGTATCTGTGGATCTGACGTGAGTTTGCTAGGGTTTCACACCAAGTATTCTGACTTCACCACGTACGTACTAGGTTCACTACTATGCTCATGGAAGAATAGGAGATTTCGTGTTGGAGAAGCCCATGGTAAATATTATCCCACATCATAAGCTCGAACCCTTCATACTTACATTGAACGCGCAGGTCCTGGGTAGTTCCTCCGACTTCTCTGCCTGCTCACATTCTAACGAGAAACTCTTGGATAGGCCATGAATCATCTGGGGTCGTTTCTAAAGGTACTCCTTTACACATAGGTCACACGCCCACGACATGGCTAAGTTTTATTCAGTTGGCACAAAGGTTAAGCATGTGAAGCCAGGCGACAGAGTGGCTATTGAACCGGGTACATCCTACGGACATCTAATTCGCAAATTTTGCTGACTATACATTGCGTCAGGCGCTTCTTGTGGATCTTGCAACGACTGCAAAGCAGGTCGATATAACGTGTGTAATTGGCAAATCTGAGCTCACCTTTCCACCTGACCACGCAATAGCTTTGCCCCGACATGGTATTTGCCGCCACTCCCCCTTACGATGGAACTCTCGCGCGTTATTACCGTGTTCCTGGGAGCCTGGTATACCCACTTCCTGATCATGTCACCCTCGAAGATGGGGCAATGGTATATTTCCACCGTTTCTGTCAAGAATACGTTCAAAGTTTTCTCCATAGATGGAACCCCTTTCAGTTGGCGTTCATTCAGTGTCCAATCTTGGTTCCTTCCGCCCTAATCAATCCATTGTTGTCTTCGGCTGCGGTCCCGTTGGATTACTTTGCATGGCCGTAGCTAAGGCTATTGGAGCATCCCGCATCATCGCCGTTGATATTGTCCCTTCTCGTCTGGACTTCGCGAAGGAATACGCTGGAGCAGACACCTACCAGCCGCCTCCACTAGCCGAGAATGAGGCTCGCATGGAGTACAGCCGAAGGAATGCAGACAATATGAAGAAGACCCTTGGAATTGAAGACCGTGGTCCTAAAGCCATTGACCTTGTTATTGACGCTAGTGGTGCCGAGGTCTCCATTCAGACGGCCTTGTACGTTGTGAAGATTGGGGGTGCCATGGTTCAAGTTGGAATGGGCAATCCCAACGTCACCATTGACCTCGGAATGTTGATGGTCAAGGAGCTGGTGTTCAAAGGCTCGTTCCGATACGGTGTTGGTACTTTACCTTCCTGAATCATTCCGTAGACCTGACGGATCTTGACGTCTACAGCCTGGTGATTATGCTCTTGCCATTGCTCTGGTATCCCAACGCAAGATAGACCTCAAGCCACTCGTGACGCATAGGTATTTTCATTTTTTACACAACTTCGAGTCATGACCTATCTTAATTCTTAAGGTACACGTTCAAGGAAGCTATCGAGGCGTTCCAGGCGACCCGCGCTGGTAAAAGTGGGGATGGTAAAGGCGTTATCAAAGCCATTATTTCTGGACCGGACGTCTCTGTCGATGACAATTGAAGACCTATCATGTCACGCATTAGCTATGTATGTATTAGTAGTCGTCGCGCGTGTCTATGCCGTTTTTCACGAACAGTATGACCGTGTTGTTGACGCATGAGCATTTTTCTCCCCAAGTAAATGTAACTCAAGGTACTATGTTATCCTGCCCCCAACTTATTGTAGAGGACTAACCCGTGTTAAGGTGAAATTCTGGATGTGTCGACTTTTGTTTAGTCCACGAAAGCTTGCATGAATCATCAATCCTTGAGAGAGGTGTTGAAGTTCAACGACTTTTGTTGCGTAGGTGCTGTGCATGGGTATGGTTTTCGTCTGATAGCATTGTGTAGAGTCAGAGAATCTAATGTAATATTCTTCAACCTTTGTATTCATATACACTAAGAACCTGCATGAAATAAGATCCTACTAATGAATCAAATGAGGTACTAAATATGCTGCGTAGAACGTCAGACAAGCAGCTGAAGAAACACACCATAGTTTTCCTACTGATCACGATCTCTATCCTTTCGCAAACAAGAAATATGCGGTTTGTGTGACAATTTATATCGTGTTGATCTGGACTTGCGAAGATGAGTTACTGAGTACGCCACAGGTTATCATTCTCAAAAAACCTAGCGTTGCTGATTTAGCGCTTATTGACTCGATCTCTTCACCATCTACGAATGCCGTTCCGCTCCAGGAATCCATATTACCTTCGCATCTCAGAGAAATGTGTCCTTCCTGTTTTTGTGAGCATTCAACTATGAACTGGAAGCTGATATTCACTCCTTCACAAGCTCTACCTTGACGAGCGACATGTCGACTGGATGTCGGACAGAGTGCTACAACACGTTCTCGAAGATCTCAGGCCAAAGTCAGCACCTATTCAATCTTCATGCGATGGAGAACGAGCTCTCATCCAGTTTCAATACATGTAGCGTTTTGTCTAAATTACAAGCGGAGACTGACATGGGTTCTGGATATGCAAAGAGAGCAACGGTTGAGACTCATAGAGGAGGTGCGTAGCGAGTCTTCTCGATTTGCAAAAGGTGCTGATTATACTCAGAAACATATCAGTTTTGTTATTTTCTTAGGAAGACACAGCCGCATTCTATCGTCATGAAGGCAGGAATACAGCGAGCTGCAACGCGAAACCTTCCCGCTAACACTGAACATAGACGCGCTCATTCGCAACGGCACCACCACGCAACCAGACGGTTATGCCACCGCCGCCTGTACCTCCCAAGCGAAAACCGAAAGTACCCATACAACCCTCTGAGTCGCGAAAGAGAAGGAGAAGAATCCAGGATAATAGCTCAGACGAATCTGGCGGCGAAGCTGAGCTAGGTTCATCATCCTACCGATCTACTCGAACTCGCAAGATCGCAAGAGCGAACGCCGAGGTAGATGATAATGTGGAAGACGATGGCGACGTTGAGATGGGAGATGACTTCAACTGTGAAGAAGAGGTTGATGCCCCTCGTGAAAGCCGAATCAAGACCGTGCAATTTACACTGATCCCAGATGACGAAGAGGAAAAGCCGAAGCCGATCCTTAAACTCAAATACCGGGGCTTCAACATTTTTGGCCATTGTCTTTGTATCGTTGTCGAGCCATGGCCACTGATACGAGCACCTAGTCGCGCACCGTCGATCTTCCGAAGCACACCTGTTCCTCCTAAAGAAAGAGGATCAAGTATCGCACCTCCAGACTTCGTAGCATCTGTGGAGGCCCGCCAGCGTGCAAGATCGAAGACACCGCTTTTCCTTCCTGATTTTGATGAAGAGAGGGAAAGAGAGGAAACGCCGTTCCCTGGGCAGACTCAAGAAATGTTCGTCATGGATGATGATGACGAATACGGAGGCATGATGCAGTTCAGTCAGGTTCTTCACAGTGCGGGTGATAATCGTGCTGGTGCAGCAGACGACGATGAAGATATGGAAGGAGCAGTACTCTTTGGAGACGCCGACGAGAATAGAGAGCTGTAGTACTGGATCTGATGGTGTATAATACAAATGCTCTACCAGTTAGAAAACAGATGGACGATTAATTCCTGAAATCAAAAGGGTGACATATAACTTGAAGTTACGGAACGAATGGGATCCAAGTTCCGACACGTCGCCGATACTCAGGATATTCGTTGGGAAAGAATTGCGTCAAGTACTTCTCCTCTCCTGTAAGGAGAGAGGTTAGTAGCTACGTTGGGAGAAAGAGAAGTGGAACGTACCCCTAGTTCTTTGGTAGAAGAACTTCCATAAGAGATAGAAGAATAAGATGAAGCAGATAGGATTCTGAAGCACCATCTGCGTGCCTAATGCCCAGTAAAAGAATCCAGCGTACGATGGGTGTCGAAATACACTGTCAGAAAGGATTATATGGACGTGACGAACGAAGAAAGATGCCGACTAACGAATAAACTCCGGAGGTAACGAGTTCATGGCTCTCCCTTTTTCGATAAGCAACAGAATGTGAAAAGTTGGTTGAAGCATAGATCATCGCAGATGAACGCAATGCCTGTCCAATCATGACCAGAAGAATACCTATTTTCTCTTTCAGTTCACGTAAAAATAGTACACAATGGAGACTGACCGATAGACGAGAAATACGAATGTGTCTTCCACTCTGGCTTGAAATACGAAGTGATGATGTACTCAAATACCGCAGTGCCGTTTGCTATGTGATACATCGCTCCATTATCGAGAAGAAATGCTAAAAAGAACCCTCAGTACGAGATTGAAGTAGAATAAGAACGACTCACAGTCAACACTACATTTCTCCAAATTCCACCCTGCAGTAACCGCGTATTCGCCCCAGTGAAACGCAGCCCATGCTGCTAAAAAGAAGCCCAGTTGATACGTTGCCCACCAAGAAAATCCTCCAGAAAAAAATGTGAAGAGCCCCAAAGAGAGTGTTGAGCCGAGCAGGAACGAGATGATCGATGCCATTAAGGGTGTATTTGGCAAATTTCCGTGGATTACAACGTCCTTGATGGGCTCTGTATGCAGGGCATGATGTTTCTGGTGTTGACGTGCCTCAATACGAGCCTCAAAGCCGTCTGACATGGTGGAAATGAATAAAGTTTGAACAATAAGGTACGTCACGTACGCGCTCTTTTGTCCCACAACGCCCATGCAACGGGCATGTCTTTGCCTCCCAAAGCATATTCTGTTCAAGAGAGGCCTTGCAACTTTGGCAGCTGCCAGCCATGATTCAAGTAAAATCAGGAATATGGCGCTGGTCGCTCATATCGACTCTGGAAAAACTACCCTGACGGAATCCATCCTACTCACTTCTCATTACCTCTCTCATCCCGGTTCGGTAGACACCGGTAGCACTACCACCGATTTTCTACCTGCAGAACGTGAACGTGGCATCACTATACAGTCTGCAAGTATTCCAGTAAAATGGAAGGACTGGACTTTCAACCTCATAGACACTCCTGGCCATGCAGACTTCGGTATGGAAGTGGAAAGCGCCAGTAGAATTGTAGACGGTGCTGTGGTATTGATTGATTCAGTGGAGGGAGTGGAAGCGCAGACAAAAGGTGTCTGGAAGCAACTTGACAGGTGAATGCACTTTCGGACAGTCAATATTATTCACTAATGATTTGTTTCACAGGTATGGAGTCGCGACACGCCTAGTGTTCCTCAATAAACTCGACCGTACGGGTGCTTCGTTCAAATCCTCTCTTGCTTCCTTACTAGCTCACCGCATGCACCCGAATCCTCTCCCACTGACGATCCCAATCGCGTCGTTTGATCCAAAAGACTATACTCACGCGGAACCCGGCATCCAAGGGCTCGTAGACCTGGTGAAATGGGAGCTGTGGCATTGGGACGGCCAGGATAACGCGAAACGAGAGCTTCTTCCTCGAGATGTCACTGCTGTAAAGGAAATCCTACCGCCGAATCACCCGATAGCCTCCCACCTTCCCGTTGCGCGTACGCAACTACTTGAGAATCTCTCAATGTTCTCCGAGGATCTTATGGAGATTCTTCTCTCGTCACCTTCAGATTCTGCATATCTCAATGTCGAAGCTGGGCAAGTTTTGCCACACCTTCGTAAAGCCACATTAGAGAACACTGTCCTGCCTGTCGTATGCGGTTCTGCTATCCGGCACGTAGGTACGGATATCCTCATGAATTACGTTGGCGAGCTATTTGCAAGTCCTCTTGATGTTTCTCATGAGGAGACGAAGAATGCCCCCCTTCGACTATTGGCCTGGAAAGTGGGTTGGGACAAGAAAAAGGGTTGGATGACGTTTGTTCGTGTTTATTCAGGTGCGTCCTGTTCTTTTTGGATCTTCTCGTACTAATGTGTGAACAGGTACGCTCAAACGCCAAAGCGCACTGCTTAATGTGAGCCGCGGTCAGAAAGAGAAAGTGAACAAACTTCTCCTTCTTTACGCTTCCGAGGCACAAGAGGTAGACGAGCTTCCTTTTGGCTCGGTCGGTGTTATTCTCGGTCTCAAGTACACTAGAACGGGCGACACTCTTGTCGCACCTGGTACTCCCGCGTCGATCCGTTCAACCATGACTGACATAGTTCCGCCACCTGCCGTCATCTCCGCGTCGGTCGTACCAAACTCGCATGCAGATCACCTCCCTGTTCAAGAGGCGCTCGAGTCTCTTAGTCGAACCGATCCCTCGGTCCGTGTGGATACACAGGAAGGACAGCTCTTGATCCATGGCCTTGGTGCACTTCACCTTGAAATCGTCGAAGGCCGCCTCCGAGACGAGTTTGCTGCTCGTTTTGAATTTGGTAAACGCCGGGTCAACTATCGAGAAAGTCTTTCACCTTCCGTCACTATCAGGTCCAGCAACCAATTCTCTGACACTGTTGATATAGCTGGCGTTTCTGCTTTTGTTGAATTGGACATCCGCGCCTTGCGAGAAGATGAGGAAGGACATCCTCTTTGGGACGGAAACGTTGTTGTTGACAAGAGAGGGAATGCCATACCACCACCTGAAAGACCTACAGGAAATCCAGAGTCTTTCATCGCTTCCGGAATCGCAAGCACATTATCGAGTTCACCCAATACTTCGTTACCGATGTCAGGCATGCACATTACCATAGGTCGCTACACATCCCTTGATTCCAGCCAATGGACCATCCTTACAGGAGCCGCGGCCAAGATTCTCAGGAATCACCTAAGAGAAACGGGCTTAGGTCCCGTTATGGAGCCCTACTTCTTGTTCAGGGTGTCAGTAACAGAAGAGTATCTAGGAAAGGTCGTGAAGGATTTGACAGAACATGGCGCCGAGTTGCAGGACCTTGGTGACAGCTCAGCAGGTGTAGAAGACCTTGGCGGGTATCCTGACGATGGGTTGTACGTTCCTCCTGGATGGCTTTCACCTTCTGGTGAGGGTACGCACACGCTCAAGGGTTCTTCGGCGTCGCCAAAAATGAAGAGGTCTATTCATGCAATTGCTCCTTTGAGCAGAATGCTGGATTACAATACGAGATTGAGGGCTGTCTCGGGCGGACACGGACAGTTTGAGATGTCGAACGCAGGGTTCCGTGTGGTATCACAGGCAAGGAAGATGGAGATTTTACGAGAGATTGGGAGAGCTTGAAGAGAACCTGTGAATAGGTGGTCAGAATACTTATTTGCTTTTGCCCAATACTCCTTATCCCCACTCTCGTCTTCGTAGACCCCAGTTTTGACCTTGGCAAACCAGGATTACCCTGCTATCTATCCTCGCAGTGACGTTGCAAGTGGTTTGATGGGTAATTATTACTCTGAGATAGCTGTCATCCTCGGATCCGCTGTGTACGTTTCGAGCTTATAGTACTGTAAGCAGATCTTCAAGTGTTCAACTTGGTGTCACGCGAAGACTCCATCAGTAGTGATTTGGAGGAAGGGAATTCCTACCATAGAATGCTTGTGGAAGCTTCGAGATGCACTGACCGGCCCTGACGTAGGGATTTCACCGTGGTTGGAAGGTAACGACTCGTACGGAAAACCGTCGCGTCGTTACTGCTCCTCCGACAAGAATTTCCGCGACGAGATCTCGCCCTAGAAGACACCTCTAGGAGAAGTGCACTTTCTTTCCAATAGCTATGCTCAAAACAGAACACTGTCTAACCCTACCATGAATAAATACATGACATCACAACTCTCTGTGGCGGTGGGTAGGCGTGGCCTCAAACTGGCAAGATAGAGAGCACACGTGTGTCGGGGACTGCTTTCTCCGATAATCCTAGGCTTATGCGTAAGATGATCATTGCTGGAGTAATGCCCTACGCAGTGTGAGGATTTAAATAAAGGCTGCTTTGAACACGTACAGCTATCGGCACGATCAGCAGGAAAAGATCAAGCGGGTACCCGATATTGCTGATATTCTCTGACGGAAACGTATGCAATTGAGGAGCTAGAACATAGAAGTCTAAGAGCGGACTTGTCCTACAATGAATATTGTTAATAACACAGTGACCAACAAAACTGAAGAATCGCGCACAACGGCAATAACTTTCTGGTACATACTGTTGCGCTATGGAGTGTCCTGGATATTTAGAAATTACAACTGTTACGACTTGACCACTGGCACCAGATGTCTCTCACTACACAAATCATTTTCAGCATGAGGGCCCAAAAGGGAGTCAGCTGGATGAAAGTGTGCGCTGCATTAGTCGCATAATATCCGGTGCGCAACTGAGAAGCTTTGAGTAGAAGAGATCTGGTCGATTTCCCTTCCGTCCGTGTCTGAAAAGAGCCCACAGCAGTCATAATTGAAGTACCGAGGCCAAGAGCTGGCAGGGTGTTAACGTTTCAAAGATGTCGATCGAGGAGCGCGTACCGTTTGTTACTGTAGACTCTAGTGAAGAGCATTCCCGACTTCATGCGAAGACTAGCATTGCTGTAGAGGAAAATTGCGTTCTTCACTAGTAGTAGTTTATTTCTCTTCACAACCGCTGACTTGTCGGCACATAAGGCGTTGGCGTTTAGTAAGTGACAGTCTAAGCGAGCGCTTGTTACTGTTTTCGACTGCCACATTGAGGTTTACCTGCTTGTCTCCCACTATGAGCTACCACTACTCAGGGTCCTTTCGGGACTGTTCGTATGGCCCAAATCGCGTCGAAAGCACGCAAATTTTCTCATTGTTTTCCAACAGATCCAAATACAGTGGCACCTGTTTATCCCCACTCACCACGTACGCAATGAACTATTTTATACAACATCTTCCATCAGAATAATCCTGTTTCTTCGCGGACAGAATCTCTCGAGCACCATCATGCAGACCTTAAACGTTTCGCCGAAATCGCCAATGAGGATGTCGAGATGGAGGCACGCTATCTCGCGTTCATTTTAGGTGGAATGATTGACGCGACTACGTTCCCCAGGCTCCTCCAACAGAAGAGACCAAGTTCCTCGTGATCGATACCAACGTTGTTCTCCACTCCCTTGATGTTCTCATTCAATTTGTCGACGATATCGAAAGGCTGGGGCTTCCTGTCATTGTGATCATTCCAATCGTGGTTATTCATGAATTAGATGCGTGCGTAGCTCACTTTCGCGTCGTAACCTGATATGCTCAATGCCCGCTTTTGAAACAGACAGAAGAAAGGCGATGATAAGATCAATTGGTTTGCGAGAAAGGCCTCCGCTTGGTTGTTGAAGAAGGTTCAGGAAAGAAAAGCCTTGAAAGGCCAAGCTATGAAGGAAACGGATACAGCTTTCTCTACCGGTGTGAGTCATCATCACTGTTGTTATTCTTGAGAATCTTGACAAACCAGGTACTAGCTTATAACGAATGACGAAAAGATATTACGATGTGCTATCTATTTCAACCGCCTCTCCCCGACCTTTCTTTGTAGTGGCGACCGGAACCTGTGCATTATGTGCGAGGTAGAGTGTAAGCTCTTAAAACCCTAGGTAGGTCACCCGACTAATGGAAAAAGCTTTTCCACAGATGTCACCACGATCAATCCGCTCACTCGAGACTGGTGCAGTCGAAGCATAGCTGAGCGAATATTCGCTGATGGCACTGTCGACCTCAGTAGTTTTGCAGGTTTCAAGCCAACCTACAAAGATAAATCCATCGTCGTTGTTCAAGAGCAAACTCGCAGCGACGATAGCATGGATGTAGACGATGAATGTTCCAATGATAATTATGCGGAAGTTATTTCTCGGGGCGATGCACGCAATTCACTCCATCTTCAAATTGTGCAGCATTTCACTGCCTTGCTGGCCGAGCTTGTAACTCGTGTTAGTCGCGATGGTAGTTCGGTTACGGGTTCGGGTTCGGGTGAAGCTGGATTATCTATCCATGCACCCAAGGCCATTAGATCCGCCACTGCCAAGCAGCTAATCAACGAGCCGAAGGACCAGAACTTTTCAAACTGGACTGCCACTCAGTTGCTTGATCACCTGGAAAGAAGAAAGAGAGTTCTTCCGGCAACAAATCCTTATCTTGGCATCTTCTTGACTGAGCCCTACCAAGCCTGGACAGGAGGCCGAAGAGGAGAGGAATGGTCGGCAGCTGCGTGGGAGACGTCACTTAAATCGCTGAGGAAGATTGGAGAGGGATGGGGCGAAAGTTCATTCAAAGAGTCGCTAAACACTGTAGCACCACACATCGTAAGAGTATTCGGGGAAGGAGTAATTAACGTGTAGTAAGGAAGGAGAAATTGCGAACCGCGGAGGCGATGGAGGGGTGAGGCAGAGCTGTAGAGGGTGGGAAAACGGAATGGATTTGGAAATTCGCTGAGAGGCAGAATTTGGGTAAAAAAGCACTTTACAGCCCACTCTTTATAGCCCAGGAGGCGCCTTCAACACCTCGCAACCGTCCCTCCATCCCCCTTTATACACTTAGCCTCATGCCTCGTCGTCGTCCATTTTTTTTGTTTCTCTCAATTCTCGGTCTTTTCCTCTTTGGAACAGTCGTCGTCCTCAGCTCCATAACATACTATCTCGCTATTGACCCCAGCGCATATCTCTCAGAACTTGAAGTCCCAATATTGGAAAATCACCTTCGCTGGAACGCCTCTGAACATGGCCAAATAGAACGCATACCGCGCATTCTTCATCAGACGTGGCGCTCAGAAAAGCTGCCTCAGCGGTGGAGGAGTATCTCTCAGGAATGTCGAAACATGATGCCAGACTAGTACGTGCTCCACTTACTGCGCTTCATGCCGTGATTTTGACGGTGCCCTTCCAGTGAATACATGCTTTGGACAGATGAATCTTCACGCAAATTCATCGCTGAAGAATATCCATGGTTCTTAGACACTTATGACGACTACGAATACAATATCCAGCGGGCTGACGCCATTCGGTATTTCGTCCTTCACCACTATGGTGGTATTTATCTCGACCTTGACATTGGATGTATACGTCCTTTGGACCCCCTCCTCGTTTACCCTGTCATCCTCCCAAAAACCATTCCAGTCGGTGTCTCCAACGACCTGATGTTCGCACAAAAGGGCCATCCTTTCCTCGCGCAAACTATCCACAACCTCGTGACGTTCGACCATTCATGGATTCTCAACTATCCTACCGTCATGTTCTCTACCGGCCCCATGTTCCTCTCAGCGCAATACGGTATTTTCACCTCTGCACATGCCAGCACACCCGATGACTTCATTCGCATTTTACCCAAGTCTCTGTATGGGAAGAATGCCAAAGATGGCGAAGCTCCCAACGCGTTCTTCTCACATTTTTATGGGAGCAGCTGGCATGCAGACGATGCTGCGTTCATTGGTTTCCTGGGTCACTGGGGCAAGGGTCTCTTGTGGATTGGGTTGATCATTTTGATGGCAGGGTTGGTCATGATCGCTCTCCCAGGAAGGCAACGCCGATATACATTAAGAAGAATCGGAGGTTACGATGTTTTATTTCCTCGTTGGTCACAACGTACAGGTCACTGGCATCTTCACCTTCCACGCTCGGCTATGGCATCGAGTTCATCAACTTCATCCTCGGCGCCTGATGACAGTATACCTGGCTCTCCCATCGATTCAGACGTCCCTGTTCTTCATCTTCCTTTCGACATGGAGCCCTCGTCCCCAGAACCGTCGGAAATGTCATTTTCCACTGATTCCTCAATGCCCTCACGTTCACCAATCCTCGACACCGTGCGCCGCGTCCGGAACAAGGTCGCAGCCTTGGCAGGTATCGCCTCTGAATCCAGTGATTATCGTCGGTCACATACACACAGCCGGTCACGTCGACAGTCACACCGCCGCAGTCGAAGTGGAGTGTTATTCTTCATGCCCGCGATATTCGCTCAGCCACAGGACCTGGAGTTGGGAGGACAGTCTGACGTACCCATGCTTTCACGGCCTATCGTGCGTCGTCCTTCGCGTCATCGACTGGATCGACAGCGGTATACAGACCGTGGTGGAGATTTGATGGACCCATCACAACAAGGCCAACAACCTCCACGCAGCGAGCGATTAATTGACCTTGGCGAAGATGATGTCAATTCAACACCATTAACAAGATCCGACGGAAAACCCCAATCGTAGCTCTGCGCCCTAAAGCCTGTTTACGCACCCACATAGACGACGACTGCTTCATATACGACTGACGAGATATAATTCCCTTTATACCCTACCATTATTGACTCTGCAGCCGCAACACAGGACACTTGATTAAAATTATCTTTACCTATCCTTATCCTAAATTTGTTTGGAGGCGAGGACAGATCCGCTATCATAGGACTGTGTTACCAGAGAGCAGTAATATTATTCGAATAAAGAAAGACTTCCTTCCTGATCATTTTACATCTATTTACAGTCATTGTATACCACACTCACTTCGTCCCCACTGTCCTTTTCATATACATTGATAACAAAAACATGGCCCCGGCAGCGACAGAGTATGTGTATGCTGGTCCGACTGTCCAATATGAGGCACAAGCGAGAAGAGGGCCTATCGCACGTCCTAGCTGCCCTGACGACCGGAATTCACCCAGGGCTTTACCCTTTGCCAGGTCAGGGTGTTCTGCATTTGATTTGCCGGTGTCTGGATTAATTACGGCGTCGTCACATTGTAAGGATGCCGCTGCTGTGAGAGAGTTGACGACAGTCGCAGATGTGAAAGCCATGCAGAATGCTGCGAGCTGAAGAAGGCGAAGGGCGAGTGTGACATTTGTTGATACGTAGATTGGTACGAGGGCTAGGAAAACAAGGCCCGAGAAACAACTCAGGACACCTCGCCGGGCCATGACGCCTTCCCCGATTTTCGAGGTTGCACGACGAACGTAGCCTCCTTGAAGGAGGGCACTAATGATTCCAATGGAACCAATCAAAGCACCATTTTGCTTATTACTCCAATCGAACACTGATAGCTAGTTAGAATGATATGAACCAAATGGCGAGATACAAGCTTACAGTCGAAAGTCAAGAACGTCAAGGTGAACTCGACACCGGAAAATAGACCCAGAAACAGGAAGTGAATGTATCGAAGTGTCTTGAGAAGTCCAAGACGTTGTTCGACACTTCGTTTTTGAATGGGTTTAGACGTTCCGTTTCCGTTAGCGACCTTTGTGCCGTTGGCATGAACAGACTTTCCTTTGCCCCTGGTTTCAGGCAGCGCAAGAATGAGGAAAAGTGTCTCCACCGTTAGCAGTACCAGAGTTATTAGCGCTGGAACAGCGTAGATATTAACTTCCATTTGTAGGGGGTTCGCGGACGGGGGTAATGGACGAGTAGAAAAGTAGGCGCCTATGGGAGGACCGATGCAAAAGCAGATGGCAAAGGCAATGCCAACGTGCGCCAGTGCTTTTGACCGGTTCTCAGCTGTTGTCACATCGGAAAGAATAGCGCTATGGACAGAGAGATGAATACCGAAACCACATTCATTCGGGCAGAGTACTCACATTGCAAGTTGTACATTTCCTTCACTGAGACCACCAATCACTCGAGATAGCATGTACGACGCAAATGTTGTGGATTGTATCCATCTGTGAAAAGCATGAACGGGGAGCCACTTGCAATGAATGGAATGCAACATACACAACAGCAGATAGAATGTTTCCAATCATAGTAAGGAGTAGAATGCGTTTGCGACCATATTTATCAGACAGGGAGCCGATTCTGGGTGACACGATGAACTGCAGCATTCTGGTGCATAGCAGATGAGCTCAAGCTTCACAGCAGACGAAAAGATAACACACGAGAATACCGAGCCCATCATTCCACCAAGCAAAACAACGTCCCATTTCTTCGAGTGCAACGACGGTCGGTAGAACAAGCCTCGTACGCTTGACACGAATCCAAGTGTCCGGGAAAGGAAGCCATTGGGGTCAGAGATTTCTCGCTGTGGGATTCTCGCTATCAGGGCAAGGGAAGAAAAGAGACAAGTTCAACTCCATACCTCTGTATACCATTCTATTAGACGAGGAAATAGTGGTAGAGGGATTGTGAACGCGAAGAGATCTAGTATCAGAGACAGGAAGACGATGGTCTCGATTCTAGCCATGGTAGTTAAATAAGGAAAGGCAAAAGTTGAAATTTGCTGGAAGACCGGATGAGTTGTAAAGGACACGTAGGCCTGCTGCGTATTTATATCGACACCCGACGGGGATGAGAGTGAGAGAGGCCACCAGTCGCCGTGGAAGTTTCTATAACCGGTATGTGAAGCGAAATGCTGATTGATGGAAACGCATTTCCGAGAGCGTCCCTCGAATTCATTCCCAAGGCTGTACATTATGAGTACTACATATTGATACAGGATCTACGACTCCTCCATAGCCTCTGCTCCCTCTGTCACCGGTTCATCTATTTCCCGCTCCTCGTTTTCTTCATCTACACCCGCGGTTGCAACACCCCGGTACTTTTGGTCTTCAGCGGCAGCTGTAAGATTGGTCTGGTAATGCGAACTAGTCTCGGCCTTGGTAATTTCCCGCAATGCCATCGTGGCGTATGAAGCTGTGCCTAACTGCAGATTGATCTGGAGCGCCATGAATTTCCCATTTTCAACGACAGCGGGCGGGTCAAATCCCAATAGCTTGTCTTCATCTGCCTGTGCCAGAGGGACGTCAGGGTCAGTGTAACGTAACACCGACCAGCTCATCTCTTTGGGTTGGTGAAGAATTTTGCGGTAGGACCCACCGAGCGTGTAATCCCTGGGAGAGTACACTGTCAGTCGTGAGGTCTCCTTGAACAGAGCATTCAATGCATACTTTTGCTTTCTCACAAAGTTGTTGGGGTCTAAACCATCCATCTCGAGGAACTCTTTGTATCTTTCACCAAGCTCTCCACCGGGATACGCAACATCGGTTCCGGGGAGAGGCATGATAACGTCAAAGATGCTATAGTTCCCAAGGTCCTCATCCGTGAGAGTCTTGACGCGTGGAGGCGACCAAGGTTTCCTACTCTGTTTCTTGCGTTGACGGTTGGATATTTGCTCATCTAAAAATCAATGAGTATTTATATAACTCGAGAGGAAAAGAAGCATAGCTTACTTGGCTCGTTAGTTTCCTCGTCCTCGTTTTGATTTTGATAACCGGTTTCCACGCTTGTCTCCGGCTCAGCCTCGAAAACCAAGTCGCCTGCTACCGGTTTTTCTGCACCATACATACGGATACGTTCCGAGACGATAGCATTCCACACGTATGACTGGTAGGCATGGACATACATCAGTCGAAGGTTACGAGGGATCTAAAGCGGATACAGTCAATAACTGGAGTGCAAGGAAAGACATCGAGTTCATTACCGTAGATAATGCACCCATAGCATTCCGTGTATCGCCTTTCTGTTTCCTGTAACTCTCTAAAATACACCTTTCGGCGACAACACGTCGAGGCATAAGCCGGAGGGCTTTATCCAGATCTTTCTCTTTCAGCCAGGCATTTCTTGCAGCCTCTACTTCGGGGTGCTCTCCATAGCGCGTTTGGAGAATGAGTGAGACGGCCTTATGCCATTCAGACTTGAGCAAAGCAAGACCAATTGCGTGTGTAGGGACAGAAGCTGTACCAAATCTTTGCATACCTGTCCAACAGTATTAACCACATTTCTAGACGTCCAGTGAGGTGCATACCGTAATAGTTGATGAAACCATTATTCTTTACGATAGTCAAGGCCTTCTCTAGTGTCTCCATGGAGTCTACTTGAACATTACTAGTATCTTATCAGTATTGGAAATAGATACTGTTGTGATGAGCTGATATTCACCGAAGAGTAATCACAAATGCGTTCCCTTTGAGCATACCCAGCTCAAGACTAGCTTTGCGATAGACGAGATCCGCAATCCTGACACCTCGTTCACCCCGTTGGATAAGAGCATCCTTTTCCGATTTCTGCCTTGAAATGCTATTGCCTAACCTCCAGATGTCTTCCACGATTTTGTTTCCTCTTTTCAGAGAAACGCGTTGCACCGTTACTCCACGTTTGTCTTTTGTCCCAGCGACTGATAGGTCTTTGACATTGACATGAAGAATACGTGATAGATGCGATAAGGCGTCTTGGGTGTCACGGTTCGTCTTTTGTAGAGTGAAGTGGATGTATGGAGGGTAAGTCCCACGATCTGGGCGATCACCCTGGGCACCATTTCCGTCTGTTGCCGAAACGTCAGCCACAACACTGTTAATTCAGTGATTCAGATACCTTTTCTCTCACGTCCTCCGCGTCCGACACCACGTCTCGACCACTTGATCACGATTCGTGAACCTTCATCAGTATTACTGCTCGATGTATCGGTTTCTGTTTCAAGCTTTCCTTTAAACAAATCACGGATGACTTTGTGGAATGCAGTTCTGGTTTCCTTGGACTCGATTGGCTGCACGCAAGGGATTGAAGCTGAATAAGTATAGAGTGTAGAGATACAGGGATGCATGATGATACAGACTTCTGATAATACCTTCCGATGGTCTTCTCTGCCTGAACCACCGCGTCCTCCACCACGTCCACCTCTGCCTCCACGACCCCGTCCCCCCCGTCCACCCTTGCCTTTATCGATGGGTTCCTCGGGTGGCGGGGGCGAGACAGGTTCGTCTGTCGTCGAAGATTTGCCGGCGCGACTTCCCCAGCCGCTATCACTGATCCTTGGAGGCTCTGGACCCTGAAGAAACATCTCTTTAAGCTGCGCTATCGCAGACTCGGAGAGGAATGGTATGAGTTTTATTGTGAAGGATTCCGGCCAGGGTTCCTTTGAGTCTATTGGAGGGGCCGTTGATTGTTGAGTCTCTTCAGAGGTACCGGCAGTGGGTGTAGCTTCCGTCGTTGGGTTCTCTGCACTTTGAGCCTCCTCTTTTGGTTTCTCCTCACTCTGTACGTCTTGCATAGACTCGTCCTGATCTTGTTGAGCAGCTGGTGTGTTTGCTTCAACATCGGCTTCGGTAATATTTTTCTTGGAAGAATCTGGTTTTGCCAGGGATTTCAAGTGTATAACATTGCTGTCGAGGTCAACCTCGTAGACCAAAAAATCCGTGAATCTTGTGCAAGGATATGAACATCGAGCCAGTAAACGCTAAAAAAAACAGACGTACCTCTGTTTGATGATTCCATCGATTCTAGACACCCCTCGTCCAACGTACTCTGAAATCCCAACGTCGCTTTCTAAGAAGTTGAGAGGACGGCCTTGTTCGGCGACAGGTAAGGGAATGCCCAAGAGTGCATGGCTCGGCGGTAAGACGTGCTCATGAGCAAGTGACTCCTCGTCCAAAAGGCTTTCTTCAGTTATCGTCACGGTCTCGGTTGCTTGTTCATTGACTTTTTGACGTTTCGAGTCTCGTTGAAGGCCTTCATCGTCGTGCTCGCGTTCGCGGACCGACGAAGACATGGACGTGATGATCAAGATGCTTACTGCTCAGTGGCAAGACGTTTTTTCAAATCGATTGCAAATTTGAACACAGATTCCAACGGTCACCACCATGCCTTCACCTCATCTACAGAGCTACGGCCAACGAGCTGATAAACATCCCAATCCAGCTGCAAAACTACTCCTGCAGACTATGGAACGGAAAAAGTCTAATTTGGCTGTCAGCGTTGATGTCACAAAATCCAAAGATTTTTTGGACATTATCGATGCAGTCGGCCCCTTCGTGTGTCTGGTCAAGGCAAATGGCTTTCCTTCACTTAGGGTTTGATACCAAGCTAATTGAACTTTCAAGACTCATATCGATGTTATTGATGATTTCGAGCCTTCATTGATTCAGAAACTTCAAGAACTCAGCAAGAAACATGACTTTGTGATCTTTGAGGATAGGAAGTTTGCTGATATCGGTGAGTGATGGAATGCTTCGAAATCATTGGAGTGTGTGCTCAAAAACACATAGGGAACACTGTTGCCCTGCAATACTCGAGTGGGGTATACCGCATTGCGAGCTGGTCCCATATCACCAACGCGCATCCAGTTCCTGGCCCTTCAATCATAGCTGGGCTGTCTTCCGTTGGTCTGCCATTGGGACGTGGTCTTCTTCTCCTTGCAGAAATGAGCACAAAGGGTGCACTTGCTGTGGGGTCTTATACGGAATCGACCGTGCGCATGGCGAGAGAACACCGCGATTTTGTGATTGGATTTATCGCACAACGACGTATGGAAGAAGTCGCTGTCGACCAGGGAGCCACGAATGACGACGATTTCCTGATTTTAACCCCTGGAGTGGGCTTGGATACGAGAGGCGACGGTATGGGTCAGCAGTACCGAACTCCTCACGAGGCTGTATTGGAGTCGGGTTGCGATGTTATAATCGTTGGGAGAGGAATATATGGGAAGGACCCGACTGCCACAGATGCTATTCGTGCTCAAGCGGTCAGATACAAGGATGCTGGATGGCAGGCTTATGAGGAGAGAATTTCGCCGCAAAAGTAGAGTGGTATGGTTGAAATGAGTGTTTGTACGAGTACAAGGAGTGTGGTATATCTATGCTTCGAGTCCGTTGTAGTCTATGGTATAAATGGGTATATTGAATCCCTTTCCTTCCATCTCCCTTCAATTCAACTACTGCATCCGGTCCCGACCTTTTTTTTTTTTTTTTTTTTTGCTTTTGGCCAGCTCCTGGCGACCGGCGTATTATTTGGCATACGTCTGCGCGTCTTTTTGCCATTGACCGATGCCCTAAAATGGGCGGTATGTGTTTGTGCCCAACTGGGCGAGCGCGTTCTGCGCTATGGGATGTCGCTGAGTTGATAAATGATTGCGCATGGTGCATATGTGATGACAGCCGATACGGCCTGGATGCCCGGTAAAAGAATTAGAAGCCCTTCCAGAACTTCTTCAAAGAGGACTTGGATAGTGACGAGTCCCGCTTCTGCTGCTGATTTGCGGCATTGGAAGGACGGAGCGCCATGAAGGCTTGCTCATACGTCTCGTGAGTTTCGCGAGGATTTTGGAAGCGCTGAGTTGGGATGAAGAGGCTGAAAGCGCTATACGATTCAGGAGTGGAAGAGGCGGAGAAGAATGCGCTGCTGGCAGAGTAGGACATCCTTGCTTTGAGAGTATGGGAATTGAGAGTGAGTATTGAGAGTGAGTTGTGAGGAGTAGAGCTAGTTCTCAATGACTGGAGGCGACTGCTTTGATGATGATTACAGCCAGCAAAGCGTCCTGGGTTATATAGACATTCGAAAAATGGGCGATTGGTAGAGCCCAAAATTGAATTCCCTTGAGGAATTACCCAAAATAGAAGGCACGTGCAAGACTAAATTACCAAAAGTGGAAATTTCTCTGTCCGAATAAATAATTGTCCACAACTTTTCCTAACAACCAAAGTCGCAAAGGATGCTATGGAGACGCCTGACAACGTCCAATTCGCTTAACCCTCGTTTCAGCTACACAAATTTTCCTATTGCAGCTATTCCGGTCACCTTTTCCGCCCACGAGGCATGTAGAACTGACGAACAGAGATAATCACACTACTTGTGGTAATTTTCAGTCCATAGATTCCATCCGACATGCTTCAATAGTAGGACACGCGGTATACAGCAATTTATTCGAGATCAAAGACGTCGTCGTCATCATCCTTGCCAGTCGAAGCGACTTTGTATGGCAAGTCTTTTGCTTCATTCGACTTTTGTATGACGCCTTTTGACAACGTCGGTAATTGATCCTCAGTCAAGAGAGATAGAGGAACGGACCTGTCTGCGCCAGACGGAGCTCAAGAGTTGCGGTTGAGAAAGCATCATTGTTGCCAAGTTCTTCAAATCCTATCAGTCTACAGGGAAGGAGACATTAGGAGGTGCAGGTTGATGCAAATTTCAGTCATTACCTGTCCTTGGTAATGCCCTTCACAAAGCAAACGACACAAGGAAGAATTTTAATTTGGAGCTTCTCGACCAACCACGGGATGTTTTCGACAAAAACACGACTAAACCGCGTGTTAAAGTACTTGGGTGCCAATTTCTACGTGAAACATTAGCACGACAGATCATTGAGAGAGCATCTCAGGCCCACAGCAAGATGCTTATCCATAATCTCACACCGCTTGAAATTTGTGTGGTAGAAATGGACCACGCATCTCGGCTCATTGCTGAAGTAGATCGTCAGCGTTGGACTTATGCAACAAAAGCTCGACACTCACGCAGTCACCCTTACTACCTCCCTCTCCTCCGTAATTTCTGTATATCTTCCATGATGATTATCCTTCATCCGCTGCATCCGATCCATTCTGAAAGACTTTGTCGTAATCCGGACTGATCTAAATAACGACCATGCTTACTCTTGTTTTAGCGCAGCAAGCCCTTGTTCACGTATGGCGGAGTCGTCATCGTTCTCGATTTCAGCTTCCAATTCCGCAAAGATAGCATCCTCATCGCCCGATTCGTCTTCCTCATCACGTCTCTTTCGATGAGGTTGATTAGGCTCTACAAGTCGAGAAGCAAGGGAAGCGATTTTAGGATTGCTACATCAGAGACTTCAACGTCAAAGACCCCGTAGTGATAGTCGGAGTACCTGTCCATAGCTTGTAATCGTGGTAGTGTGAGTACCGATTTAAAGAGCAAAGGAGTTGCACTTTTCCACGCTCGCGCTTCACCAAGACCCCACTTTCTCGCGGCGACATCGACAGCCATGAAGAGGCATGTCTCGTCGCCTGCCGCAGCCGAAATGCCCACGAAAAAGGCCAAAGTAGTTGAAACGGTTACGGAAGAGCAATCTCGGCTCGAGTCTTCCGTTGGAAACGAAGGAGAATGGACCAAAGTTGAGAAAAGGAAGCAAAAGAAGATGAAGAAGGCAGAGGTCAAGATGGATACAGCTCAGCCCCGATTTATGTACTCCAACTCAGAGATCACAAAGAGGACGTACGCTGTAGGGATCGAGGTGTGTCGAGTCCGAAAAATTCTCGAGGAAATAGACTGAATTTTTTCCCACAGGAAGTACGCGATTTGGCTCTTCATATAATCGCAGATGCACCTCCTCCGAACTGGTTAAAGGTCGAGGTGCGTGCTCTATTGATCTTGTACGAGAAAGGTCTCTTATGTTCCTTCCAGAATGCAGACAAGATTCCAAAGGTCGTTGCTATACTCATTCCTGGGCTAACACCGGAAATACTGTCATTACCACCCCTTCCTACATCATCAATGTCCAACCCAAATGTTCCTATTTCAATACCTCTACCACCAAGAACCGAGCCAAATAAAACGCAACCTGGAGTTCCGTTCATAAACAGCACATTCAGCCATGCGTGTCCTACAAGAGCACCGGGTGACCACATGCGAATGCACAGTGTGCTCTCTACCTTTTTCAATGGTCCAATCAGCAGCACGGAGAAGAAGCGACGGGCTGCGGAAAGGGAAATGTGTAGGTGTTGACGATTTTCCGAGGTTGATGACTTACGTACTGACCTCCACCCCTGAAGCAGAAATTTTTATGAACAAGGATCCTTCGCAGTATCTGCTCACCCTAGACCAGATGATAGAAAATGACTACCCCGTTCCTTCTTATATGGCCGACGTCTTTCAAAAGTCACTTGGGTGGGTAGAGACGCCTGAACAACCAAAGGTGTCTTTATTGACTCCCAACGAAGGAAAACCTAAACGGAAGATATACAGTATAGATTGTGAAATGGTGAGGTCGTCCTGCACTTACTCGTGTATTTTCCCGCTAACAAGAAGCAGTGCCTGACGGAGGACGGCAAGGAACTGGCACGAGTGTGCATGATTGACTTTGACACGGGTATCGTGGTGTACGATCGACTGGTGAAGCCTGCGAAGCCGGTCATTGACTATCTCACTCGGTATGTAGGTATCCCATTCACGCTGTAGTCGAAACTAACGTTTCACAGGTGGTCAGGCATCACAAAAGAAGCCCTCGCAACGGCTACCACCACCTTCTCCGAAGCACAAGCTCACGTACTCCGCATTTTGAGCCCACCGGCTCCAAACCCATTTGCCACTGGCAAATCCTCACCGCCGCCGCCGACTCCCATTTTGCTCGGTCATTCTTTGGAATCTGATCTGAAAGCACTCAAAATTTGTCATCCCTTCTGTATCGACACTGCTCTCATTTACCATCACCCTCGGGGCCGTCCACTCAAACCTGGCCTCGCCTGGCTCACTAAGAAGTGGTGCAGCCGTGAAATACAGACTCGCGGTGAAGGCGGCCATGACCCCGAGGAAGATGCTCGAGCATGTTTGGAGCTTCTACAAAAGAAGATCACAGAAGGACCTGCTTTTGGGGAGTTCAAGACAGATTACGAGAGCATATTTGAGAGGATGAGTAGGTCGACACGGAGAGCAGGGGGGGGTATTGGGTCTATTAAAAGTGCTGTCGTTGATCATGGCAATCCGAATATGATGCATGGTAGCAAGGCTACGACCAGTATTGGGTGTAGTAGTGATGAAGAGGTATTAAAAAATGTCTTGGATGTGCTACCCTCGCATCATTTTGCGTTTGGTAGATTCATGGCCTTGGCGCAACTGCAAGGATGTAAGTCGATTACTCAATTACTATTCTATAGCACTAACTATTATCTGCAGGGATAACACCTAAAGCAAACCAGGATGCACCACCGCCTGAACCTGTGTCACCGCCCACCCCGGAAGATATTGCTGCGGCTGCTGCTACACTTAACATGCAACTCAAAACGCTGCACGCGGCGCTCCCTCCACGGACTGCTCTGATCATATTCACTGGCCACTCAGATCCGCGTCGAATGTCTACGTTAAACCAACGGAAAAATGCATTCGAGACTGCTATCCGGAACGGCACCGCTACGCAGTCTTTACAGCCTGGGGAACAATGGTCAACGAGTGATTCTAGAGCATTAGAAGAGGCAGTCGAGCTGGCAAAGAGAGGCTTGTTGTTCCTAGGCGTCAAGTCATGACCTCATTGCTGTCGTTCTTTCTGTGACTGATTGCACATTTATACAATGATTGCATTCAATATACAGTCCCAACCATCTTCGTCCGCAGTTGCTAGGTACCTGCATGGAATAGATGATACCGGGGATACAACCACATACAACTTGTTAAGAAGAGTGATCACTGTTAGCAAAAGGGAATTCAGTACACCCACCTTGTTGAATCTGTAACCACAGTTTACCTTGATCAAGCTTCTGAGAACTGGTGTTCATAGAATAGAAGCAGCGCAGTGAAAGAGTTGACGACCAACATTTCTGAAGATCCTCGGTCGCTTTGAGGACCTCAGCCACCTCGCTTAATGACTCTGGCATCATGAAATCAGTTTCAGACAGATTATGAAGCTGAATCTCACTGACCTCCGAACTTGAAGCAGATGATGGCACAGGCATTTGCATCGTCTTCCAGGCTACTTACTTCGTAGCGAATTTCAGTGTCGCCAACTGAAATCGTTTCTTGGGTCCAAGGTCAGCACTGAAATCAAAGAAACGTCTCTCGATCATACTTTGTTTTAGGTTCGCTTTTGTCCGTTTTTGTACTAGATTCCCTTCAGAGGGTCCATCATCGCCTTCATCCACATCCGATATCCAGACCCTGCCCGTATGATATAAAACCTGCTTCTCGATCATAGCGCCCTTTGGCAACGCCTTCACGGCTGCGAACATTTTAACCGCAGACTGTGGACATTGTCAGAAGAATAGACAAGCGAATCACGTCTACTTGCCTTATCCCCACTGTAGGCCTGAGCTGCCCTTCGGACTGCATTTAGATTCGCAACATCGTCCAACCAATATATCGATGACTGATTATATCCGTCCCAAGAGTTTTTGAGCACCTCAACGACCCTGTCCACATGTTGAAATGCCAGCGCCGTTTCCGTTGCTAACGAAGGAGGATTTGGGAGTGTGATACTACTGGGTATCAGGCCGATTTGTCCTGATATAAATATCCTCTCCCCGACCTGATGAGACGATTAAACAACTTGGAAAGGTGGAGGAGAGAAAGACGTACAATGATTGCCTGCGAGTAAGGACCGATATTGGCGGGTGCCCAATAACTTTGACTCTGAACATGTAATGCTTGTCGGACATCCTTGTTTGCAGAACTTTCTGTGTCTTGCGAGAACGCAATGCAATCTAAACGGATGCGAATGTCTTCGGGTAAATCCACGGCGACACAAGCGCGAGCCGGTGGGCTGGTTCCGAAGAAAGAAGAATATACGGCGTTCACCTGAGGAAAGAAATCCATCGATGAAAGGAAGAGATTAATGTTTACGATATGTGAAAATCCATATCCAAATGACGAAAGTCGTTCTTGCAAGCTTGAATTAAGAGTCCATTGTTAGGACTAATGGACTCACCTTTTAAGAGTTTGAAACACCCGCGCACTTCTTCTTCAAGGGAGAGGTTATCGGTACAACCAAGTTGTACATATGTCACAGAAAACCAGCCATTATATTTATGGGCTAAACAGGAATCAGTTGGGTCTTTCTTGGCTTGCAGTTTTCTCGATTCGGCGATGGCATCGGTACCCTCGTTGTGAGACCGGACGACAGCAACCTTGACCTCCTCGTGGTCTTCATCTATCAAAGGAGGAATGTGCAAGTCGAAAAGTAGCGACTCTTGTTTAGGGTACAGAGCGGCATCCTTTATTCGTAAAAAAGCAACTGTTGCAAAGTCGTTATCAGAGTGAATGACAGTTTCGACGTCCTCCCTGGATTAAGAGGAATAAGCAGATTTGCAGACGGATGAAGCGAGAAATACTGAACAGTATTATTCGAGATCTGAACAAAGGGCAATCTAGAGTCAAGCTTTCGTATTCGCCACCCTCTCCACAGATATGAGATCCGTAAAGCTGGTTCTGAAGATAATATGAGGTAAGGCAATTAATGAAGCAGACAGGACCAACCAACTTCAATAGAGTGGGACGCATTTCCTCCAGCGTTTTTCCTAAGTGCTTAGTGGTCAAGCCAATGCCGGCGACTTTGATGAGAATTGCTTCAAGTCCGGCTTCGATCATCTCCGAGAGCAGTTCCTCCTGATTTCTTTGCCAAAGGTAGCACAGACACGTTAAACCGAGTCGACGACAACTGTATCCTGACTCAGATGACTGGTAGGGAGATCTGTGAGGAGACGCACACATGCTCAACTCGGACCCTTTGGTAATTGGACAATATTGCACCAACGGAGACTCCTTGGACTTCCGGATGATGTGACTAGCTCAAGTTTGATTCAATTCAAACCTTGGGCGAAACGAATACACACTTTGACTGTGGACAGCAGATCGTACAGATCCTCTGTCTCGTCACCATGAACACCATCCAACGACGTTCGCGCCCCGTACTCCGATCCTTGTTCAACAGCACTCCCAGCTATTACTCTTCTATACAAAGGAACATCCAGTGCGCGTGCCACAAATTCTATCGCGTCTTGACCGACCGTTTGGTACAGATAAGAGTCGAGTTCCTCTAGGAAGAGCGTCAGGAGCAATCAGATCGCGACATGCCCATTCTTCGGACCTTTCCCTTGTTCCGGACGTAGAGATGCAGCAGCTATGAGCTCGTGGCCGTTCTTGTGACAATGAAGAAGGTTGAAGCAGCTGTCTTTACCGCCGCTGAGCAGCGCGACGTACTTCATCAGTAGAGGAAAATCAAGGGAGGCACGTGGAAAATATTTTGACTTGATCAGATTTAGATTGTCAAGTTGGTTCTGACTCGACGATTTCTTCGTTCCTCTTTTCTACAATGCCCACCATTGCAGTCGATAAGGCAGAACTTTGGGAACGACTTGGACAGGAATACTGTGAGATTTTCACGTTCTACATGTCAGAGCAGGTTTACTGAACTGTTGACTAGCAACAGAAGACTTTGATGCCCTTTGCTTTGAATATGGCTTGGAATTAGACGAAGATGTGCGTCCGATCTCCTCCAAAAGTCTAGGAAGTGTTGAAGGAAGTCGTACTTTAGACCACGGAGGAGGTCAACGAAGCAATCAAGAAGGGTTTACCTGCTGAACGACCAGTATGTATTCATTCTGGCTGCAATATTATCGTCACGCTCAAATCCCCCTTCAATAGCAATTAAAGATAGAGGTTCCAGCGAATAGGTACTTGGTCATTATGTCGAAAATTTTTTTTCTTGATCCACGTCCAGATACGACTTGCTATGTATTGAAGGAATTGCACGCGCACTCAAGGTCTTCTTGTTGAAAGGAGATGCTCCTCATTATAGATTGGTCCACCCCCCAGGCGGGGACTCCAACCTCTTCCAAATGACCGTTGATGCAGAGGTGTGCACTACATTTATCTCTCTCGAAATAGAAAGCACTCATACCCCTGATAGACCAAGAAAATCAGGCCTCTCGTTGCTTGCGCAATTCTTCGAAACGTCAAGTTCACCCCGCGATCCCATGCGTCTTTCATCGAACTTCAAGACAAACTCCACCAGAATATTTGCAGGCGAAGACAGCTGGTTGCCATCGGTACCCATGATCTAGACACTCTAAAAGGACCTTTCCGCTATGAAGCCCGTCCTCCCAAAGATATCAAGTTCAAGCCTCTCAATAAGGATAAAGAGTATACCGCCGAGGAGCTGATGACGGTCTACGAGGTACGCGTACTGTGTATCTTCGATCAGCATTTCGCTCACACTTTCGCAGTCGGACAAGCAGCTTTCGCGATACTTGCACATCATCCGTGACTCACCTGTATATCCGATCATTTATGACTCGGAGGATCACGTTCTGTCCATGCCACCAATCATCAATTCCGAGCATAGCAAGATCACTCTGAACACCCGAAACGTTTTCATTGAGTGCACGGCGACAGACCAGGTGAAGTTAGACATCGTCATCAATATGGTGGCTACGATGTTCTCTGAGTATTGTGAAGAACCCTTCATGTAAGTGCTACGCTGTTGTTGCTTATGCCTAATTATACTTTTGATGCACTAGAATCGAGCCCGTCAAAGTCACCTTCCCAGATCGCCAGACCCGAATTACACCAGATATCTCTGAGAGGAGCATGCTCGCTCACGCATCATACGTCAATTCTTGCACCGGCCTCTCTCTCAAGGCCGAAGACGTCGCGACGCTGCTCTCCAAGATGTCTTTGTTCCCAAAACTCTCCTCTACCAATGCCGATGAGATTCAGGTCGACATACCGGCCACCCGTCCTGATATTTTCCATGAATGTGATATAATGGAAGATGCTGCTATCGCCTACGGTTTCAACAACCTACCACATACCTTCCCTGCTACTACTACGGTTGGTCAACCTTCCGCAATTATGAAGTTGAGCGATGTAATAAGACTGGAGTGGGCGCTGGCCGGTTGGGTGGAAGTTTTGCCTTTAACTTTGGTATGCATCCTTCTAATCTCACAATTGTGTCGTCTCATAACTCTGGCCTAGTGCTCACACGAAGAGAACTTTGCCTGGCTGAATCACGAGGATGACGGAAACTCTGCCGTGAAGATTGCCAACCCGAAGACCCTCGAATTCCAGGTCGTACGCACCACGTTGATTCCTGGCTTATTGAAAACTGTACGCGAGAATCGCTCACATGCACTTCCCATCAAGATCTTCGAAACAGGAGACGTGGTCTTCAAAGACTTGAAGCGGGAACGACAGACCCGGAACGAAAGACACGCTGGTGCTGTCTGGTGCAACAAGACTGCCGGGTTCGAGATTGTGCACGGAGTGCTTGATAGGGCGATGAAGATGCTTGAAATTCCGAGAATCAGCAGCACCGACTTCAAAGTAGAAACTGGATACTATTTGAAGGAGACTTCAGGTGAGCTTCAATTTATACTTTGGTTTTACTCATTCGAGGCTTAACTATACTTTAGATCCCATGTACTTCCCTGGCCGAGCAGCAGCCATCTATTATCGCGCTCCTCCCAAGAAACGGGCTTCGACTCTTCACAAACTCAAACACAACGTCGAAGCCGCCATTCACATTAGCGACAATCATGACATTATCTTGGGAACACTGGGCATTTTACATCCATCAGTGGTGGAAAAGTTTGAGATTCAGTACCCCTGCTCTGCAGTGGAATTCAATCTCGAACCCTTCAAGAAGGAAGTGCAGAGAATCTGGACAAACGACGAGTGAAAAGCAAGTATGCATACCCCCGAATGTAAACTAGAAATGCGATATAAATGTTGTTTCCATTTAGAGCATGATGCCATTAGTATTACTTACAGACAAAAGATACAATACCTGCCTTCCATAGAGATCGAGTACATATGAAATGTTGCACGGTTCTAGCACAATGCACACCCGCTAATAAAGAAAATGTAAACCAAGAACGAATGTTAGATAAAAGCATTGTCCATCAAGGGTACTCTTCTTGCAACACCCGCATTTCGCCGAGTCTTCTCCGCATTGCCTTCTCTGTCGGTGTCGGCGGAACCATACGAGCTAGAACCGCTCTATAATTTAGGCTCTTATCAGCGGCGAGGGTATCATTGAACCCGTTTATATCTTACCCGACCAACGTGCAGAGCCCACCGAATCGTAGGACCCAGGCTACACCATTCTTACCGTAGTAAGTCGAATCGTCTGCTTCAGGATTAGCGCCAGCTGCCCCATCCACGATACGGAAAATGATGCTCGTTGCAATAGCCACCTGGACAGAAAGGATTCAAGAATGAACATCACTAAAATTAGCTTTCACACATACGACAAACTGCGGAACCACGATGGCCAAGTTATGAACGCCGAGAATAGTCCCTCCGGCAACGGGCTTCGCTGAAGGAAGCTCGTCTGCACCTGTCTCGTATTCATCGAACGATCGTCGCCGAGGTAGCAATGGACGGCGCTCATTGTTGGTCCACGCCTCTTCTGAGAAGTTGCGACGAATACCTGGTGAAGAGATTGCTCGACTATGCGAAGGACGTCTGGTCTGTGGTGGAGGTGGTTGTGATAGTTCTTTCAAGAGCTAAAAATGTCGTCGAATGAGACGGTGACACACCAGTAACGATTCCACTAACCTCCATAATGATGGCGAACGGTGCCCACATTGCGACCGCCCAACAGATACCGATTAGGCTGATAAAGACCGTGGCCTACAAACCATCAGCTTATCAGATGGTACATGAAAGTTGAAGACACCTTACACCTGCAACTGTCGTAATAAAGAAGGTCGCGAACGTCAAGAGCGAGAAGAGGAGTAGTGCGCCAGTCCAGATATTCCTCAAAAGGAAGGGCATCATGGGTAGGCGTAAAGGTTGACCCTTTCGAGCCGCCTCGGCTCTCCATTCTCGTACTGTGTTTCGGAGTCGGGTGATCTCTGCATCTTCGTCGATATCGCCCTTGTGTCCCATGAGACGACGATCGCGATTTGCCAAATGTGGAAGCACTGTGCCAGCAATGACAGCAACTGAAGAGCGGGTCAATTGAACTAAGACTACGAGGCTAGAGAGGCAGCAACTCACCAATGCTGTACAAAAGCATCGCAAACTCTCCTGTTCGAGTAGCGAGGTCCGCATCAGGCTCTTTATTCAGCTCGTGAGCCATCACTTGTCCCATGTAAGTAGTCCTAGGAAGGTTTAAGTCCACAGTACGTCATTTCGGAGAAACCTACTGACGAGTAGAACAGGAATGGAAACCTGGCATCCAGATGAGAAGCGAGATGAGTTACGAGTAACAAGAATATCGTACCATCCCATAAAAGCAAAGAACTGAACATAGCACACTCGACGAATTGGACGAGGAAGGTTGACAATGGCAGTATAGATATTGCCTAATACTTCGCGGAATTTGCTATAGATGTCGTTTAGTAATGGGTTTTCGGTACACTCTGTCTAGTTCACGAACCTTTGCCTTCCAACAGTTGTTCTCTCCTCTTCTTCATGTGAAATGCAGGTAATCCAGACTGTGATGACCAGAATGACGATACAAATGACACAAAACTTTCTGAATTGTGATCCTCCGAGTAAGCGTATTATGGGTAATTTGTCCAAGGGCAGGAAGCCTAGGAGAAAGTAAGGAACATATCTCCTTGACAGTAGAAATATACGTACCAAATCCAAAGCCGATAATATTTCCTGCGTGTGTCATCCGACCGTGCCACGCATTCCCGGAGTTCAGTTGAGTTGCTGGTGTTATATCCAAGAGTAGGTTCCGAAGTGACGCTTGGAGAGCATTGAGGGCAAAGTCAAGGATATAGAAGGATACGACGGCGAAACCAATAGCCGTATTGGCTGCCTGTTGTACTCTCAATTAGTTTGGCTCTTTCTTTCTTTCAAGTCCACGAGACGCACCCTTCTCGTCCTTTTCTCGTCCCAGTCGCCCGCACCAACTCGGAAGAGATCAACGAAGAACTCGGCAAGTTCCTTGCAATATGCCAATATAAATGTTGAAACGACGAGCGCGATGGTGGCCGTTATGATCCAATATCTTCTTCGATACTTTGATGTCGACGAGTCGGATATTGCACCTGGATGAGAAGAGTAATATCGGGGTTAATAGCATCGCAGGTAAACAAACGCTGGTACTAACCGATGACAGGTTGTGCAATGAGGCCACTAAGAGGTCCAGCTAGCCATACCAATGATGTCAACTGTTCACTGAGCCCGAGGGACAGAAGGAATGGTGTGCCGTATCTAAACCGCGGTGAGAAGAGATAGGATGACTCGTCAGCACGCCTGCTGCTACCCACGTTGCCTAGTCCACATACCCTAGCTCAACCGTCCACACTATTTGAGCACCCAGCATGGATATACTGAGCGTAATCAGGTTCCATGTTGTCAGCCTCTTCTTGCTCGACGTGCCCTTCGAACTGTCCTTCCCATTTCCCGGCGCGGTTTCCTGCTCCGGAACGACCGTGTTCGACTCAGCTCCATCACTATCAGTTCCTGTATTGCGTGGCCGCCTCGAAGGCCATGGTATCTGGCTTGTGGGGTCTTCAGAATTGGCATCTGCGGCCGGATGCAACATGTCGAAGGAAAGTTCAAGAAGAAAGCGAGCACAACATCCCAATTATATACTTTCCGGTTGATGCTGAGCCTGAAATGAGCAGTGACACCCTTGTTCGGGTCATCCCGAACTTGCAATACGCCGCTGGCACTGTGACTCCTTGGATCTGGCAATTTCCGAAATGTGAAGAACTGAAAACTCTTGATACCGGTAGTAAAGCGCTTGTACATCGGGTCGATTAGATATATAAATAATGATACAGGCTTGTAGACGGTAGCAGAGTCCAAAGACGCTATGCGAACTATAAGTATACAAGTGCGGGTGTTAGAACGAAGGGAGAAATAATACAGAGCAAACAACAACGATAACAGTGGGGTACAATAAACACAATTAAAAGTCAGCCACGAAACGAGGCCGCTGATAAACCCCTGCGATGACCATGGTTGGTTGCTAGAGAATCTAAAGGCTTCGTTATAGGATTATGGAACCCCATTCTCCGTCCAACAGTCGCAGTGGGTGTGCTATTATCCTCGGCTGGCAGTGGTGGTTCGGGAAATTGTGCATATTGACTTGGTGGTCCAGTGTAGCTTTCCGATATATCCTCTCCATGCCCATTACTATTGAGTATCCGTAGAGATTTTGTGCTCGATGGAGAACGTGGCAAGGTGGGTGTGTAATTAGACATTTGATATGCTGACACATTTGGTCGGGATGAAGTAGGGTTCGTCCCAGATCTAGTGCGGCTTTCCGGGAGTTCTACTTCTTGTGATCGTAATTGCGAAGCCGATATCGAGGGCCTCAACCGCCTTGGCGTCGTAGAACCACTTGTCGGAAAGACGCCTAACGATGAGATATTATCACCGTTGGCAGACGGCGCAGAGGTAAACGACCCATTCGCAGACCGATTGTCTGTCGAAGAACTCTCGCTCCGATTTCTTCTCATGTATTTCTCCATTGCATCCAAGTCTCTCTCCCGTACCCTCGATGCTAGTTGCGACAACGCACTCGAAGGGTTTGCCGGCGGATTTAAAGCACCAGGGAAGTTGGCAGCATACGATCCGTGGAAGTGGGAGTGATGTGACGGTGACGAAGAAGTCGATATCGAAGACTGTGAGTGTGGTGTTGGAGCTAAGCCTATACTTTCATCGCCACTATCCGAAGTCGTGGTCGTACGACTGGTACCTGAGCCGCTGCGTGTTCGGGGTATGGGTGAACGGATATCTCGAGCCCGTGATGGGCTTGAAGTCACTGCTGATGGAGCACCACCGTGACCCAACTCGCTACCTCGGCTTGCAGCTTGAGCATAAATAGCTCTTCGGGATTTTTTATTGTTTTCGAATTGTAATCGAGCTGCGTCCTGCAATGTATCTCGTGTGCTGATTCTGTTTTAATTATGTGTGAGAAACAAGCATGAGAGAAAAAAAATACAGGGGCTACGCACGAATATGCGTAGTCCGATGCAGTAAATCCTTCATCATTCCGAGCCGAATATTGACATCCTCTCTCGATAAGAAGTTGGACAACCTATATAGGGCATTGTTTCGTTAGGCAAAGGCGGTTTGAAAGACGGCGAATTAATTGTTTTGCGTACAGGTATATGTCCCCATGCACTGGCACTAGAAAGAATAATGAGCCACTTGAAAACCGCAGAGGGTGTGAGCATTTCGTACTAGTGGAGTGGTGTGTTCCCTTGATTGTCTGTTAAATTTAGGTCGGCTCCTAGATCGCACAACATCTGGATTTCAGGAGGTACAATCAGAGCTGAATATCAGAAAATGTTGTTCTCAACACGCACCCTAACAAGCTCTTCATTTCCCTTCAACGCAGCAACATGTAAGGCGGTCTTTCCGTGTATGTTTGCCCAATGTATCGTCTTGGGGTAGTGGTCGAAATATAGCCGCGCCATTCGTAATGCGGCACCGTTTGCCAGCGAAGATGTCTGCTCGGCTAATAACATGAGGATTGTGTTATTTTCCGAGTCCTGGGTAAGGAGTGTTGGTATTAGAACAATCTGGAAGAAACCGTGAAAATTAGGTTGCACGACGCACTCGACTGCACTCGTATTGATCATGCCCATTCTGCAGAAGAAATTCGAATGTCTCTTCGTGGCCCAAGACTGCTGCCCAGCACAGGGAAGTGTACCGACGATGTGTAGGATCCGGATTTCGTTGGTCAGTTCTTTGGACGAGTCGCTTGACAAGAAACAAGTTATTCTCTGCAAAGTCGAAAAGATCAATATGAATCATGAAGGAAATCAGCAGTAAGACCGACCTTTCACGGCTCTTCTCAGCCGTGCACCAGGATCTTTTTCAGCCATAGCAATATGGGAGAAGGAAGAAAGGAAGATGAAATCCGATTCCAATGGAGATATGTAGGTGCAAGGTACAGAATGCAGTGTAACGTGGAAATATAACTCCGAGTTTCGGTCCTTCGCCACTTAGCAGCGTGCCACTTAGCAGCGTACCACCACATGCCAAAAATAATCTCTCGCAGTAATATAAGCGCGTCGACTGACGGTATGGTTGCTCAATATTTCCTTGAATATTCTTGTTCAGTTTCTGCTTTACAGCTCAACCAACAGCTTCTTCGGCTGCTGCATTACGAGTTTATTGTGAGCCCATGTCCGGATCCAATTATCCGCCCGAGCATTTGATTGATTTATTCTTCATTCAGACTGTATATGCGGAGAGTTCATTGTGCGTTTCCCCGTTCTTCCCTGCTGAATGACTAACCCATTTCTCCCTGGAATTTCCAGCTAGTCATTGATAAATCTCTCTCCTCGCTTCCTCGTCGAAAAACAGACAATTCGACTGTTATCCGGTGTCAAAGTACAGACTCAGCGCCAGCAAGAGTGTTCAAGCTAAACGCAACGGCAGGTGATGCAGTTCTGATTGAACGGTACGCCCCAAAGGGTCCTCACCTTGGTCAGCTGTCACTCAAATTAAAACTTTGAATGCAGACAAGGTGGACACGAACGACAGTATCGCTTCTGCTGCCCCCGATGCACTCTGCCGGTTGGCTATCAATCAACACCCGCGCCGTTTGGCAAATCGGGCCCGTTCATGTACATCTTTCCGGGTGCATTAACCCAAATGCAAGGGCAAGTCCCGCCAAACGCTCTCGAACCATGGTCTATTTCAACGCGAACAGAAGCAAAAGCCTGAGGCTGTTCGAACGTTCTCAGACTATATACATTGTATCGTATATATTACGACCAATACTATACCATCTTTGGAGTATTAGTATCCTTCAACTATCCGCCGCATTTCGTACCAAGAACAGAAGGCTCTGATTTTGTTCAAGAGGCTATGTACAAAACATCCGAACTATTAAACCTAAAAACTAACACACTTGCCTTTACAGAGTTGTCTTGAACGCCCAATAAAAGTTGCCTGTCTCACAATTCATCCTGACATTGAGCGCTGGCGGCTACATCTGTGATACAACACACTTGTCAATCGTTGACAAGGACAAACCGAGAGAAGGGTAACGGAAGAAGGACGGCTCAGATACCGTTGTAAAAGGATAACACATGGAGCGCAAGGTTTTACAACGCGCATTCGTACAGTGTGAATAGAAGATTGCAATCACAGCCAAGGCGGGAAGGGGGCATTGATGAAAGGAACGGTGGTAGAAACTCACCGGACAAGGCATGTGCTAGGGTATCGGGGTCAGAGAGCTGCGCTGATAGAACAGATGTCAGTGAACGTATCAGATGGTAGCCAGAAAGAATGGGAAACGGAAAAGGCGCTCAGATACCGTTGTAAAAGAAATTAAACATGAGCATGGACATGCTGTTCATAGTGTGAATAAACTTGTAATCGTTGCAAAGAAGCATATGAACGATAAGAGTAATCACACACCCACCCACCTTTTTACTCGTTGAACAGGCCATTCTAGAGCATGAGCAGATGATAGTGCAGGCGAACGAGGTCAGAAGTCAAGTCAGAGTTGCGAAGAAAAAAAAAATTTAATGATGGGAGCTTGTTTGTTCGTGTTTTGACCGGAAATTGCCGCATTGGCTGCACTGCATCCAGAAACCTCGAACTGCAAGTTCGAATTCCAGTTTCTTCGAACATGAGGACAAGACCGTATTATCTGAGCGAGAAGACACGGGAACGAGTCTTTTGCGGTTCTGCTCTCACTGTTCCCGGAATTACCGGGGAACGCTGATAGGAGCACTGTACCTCATATAGACCCTCTGAAAAACTCTCGCAATAACTGAAATAGCCCGGAATCCCCAAAGTGGACGTCCAGAATGCCGGCTGATGTCGAGGACTCGAAAGACTTGAATTTCGGATTTCGGAAGCTGATTGGACTTACGTCACGGGACCCTCTCTGGCGCGGGCCACCACCAAATCTGCTGTGTGCTGCAGTGCGCTGAACCTGGCACAACCCACATACGCCAGTTTTTGAGCGCTTGAACGATATTTCCAACTCCCTTCATCTCTCGTTACGAACCTTTATTTATATTCAGACTTTTGGACTAATACGTGAGTCATGGATATTGAACTCGCTTCAACACGGGAACTTGAACTCGAGATACTTTTGCGGGAAAAGGATCAACAAATATCAGAGCTTGGTGTAAGTTTTGCTCATGCGTATCTTTCATAGCTTTCAAAGCATACTCATTCAACTTGCTCCGGATTGTAGGACCAGATAACTCGTTTACGACAATACTTGTCTTCCCCAGCACACGCTGGTCCGTCGACAGCGGATCCGCTGACCTTACCACCACCCCTCGTATCCTTACTTTTACCGCATCTCAATCGTGCACGAAACTTGGAGAATGAAGGGGGGAGTAGCTCAAACTCGACCATGACCGCGTTGACGCAGCGGGTACGACTTTTGCAGGAGGAGAATGAGGAGATGTATGGGATTCTCAAGGAAGGAGAGATTGGCACGCTCAAGGAAGAAGTGCAAAGCTTGAGGCGATTGGTCCAGAAATTAGAAGGAGCCCTGAAAGGTATGTTTTGCAACTCATCTTACCTACGGGTGCGGCCCATTGACTAGTGGCTCGGAACGGTAGAATCGCATCAAGTCATACAATCGCTATCGTATGTTTCGTAGTTCCCGCTCCCCCCCTTAACGTATTGATTGCTCACGTTTCAACCTAGAACGGAGCTCGAAAAATCATCCGACGCGTTTGCTGCTTACTCAAAACCCAACGCAAACAACCATTCGTCCTCGTATTCACCACGTAACTCATATCACCAACCACACCAACATAATGGCTCCACCTCATCACCTTCACACGCGCGTTTACCTCCCACTGGACCACGCGCTCACAATGCACACTCACACCAGCATCAACACAAGAAACCCCGTCTATCAGAAGCAAACTCTGCTTCGCCCACTCTGCGTCCACAACTCCTCGGGCATCGTAATCGCAGCCGTAGTCGATCACATTCGCCTCGAAATGTGAAAATGGAGCTGGACGATGACCACTCGAGTTCAAATTCCAACCCTAGGAGGGGTGGTGGCAGCAATAGTGGTGGTGGTGGCGGCGGCGGCGCAAAGAAGGAACGGAAAGATCGCGACAGAGAACGGGACCGTGATAGGGAAAGGGATAGAGATAGGGACAGGAACAGATCTAGACGAGACACTCATACTGGTAGTCGAGGCTACTCTTCCGCAGGCGGTGGTGGTGGACGTGGAGGAGGCGGATTGAAAAGACAGTCTGACCGCAGCTCTGGTGGTGGCAGTGGTAATGGTGGTGGCGCACCATCGTCAAATGCTGCCAATGCAGGTGTTGATCGGACGTTGGCTGAACGAATGGGTTTGGGAGGATCGTGATCGTGCAAAAACACCTCAATTTCATGTTTGTCTTTCATTCTTCGATTTCACATATTTCTTTTCCAGGGTGGACGTTGGACCATTGCTTGGTTTCCCCATGTACTGTTGCACGCATGCCCTTGTAGCCATAAGTGTCCTCTTTTCTGATTCATTCTTGGTTGGTTTCTCCGCTTTCGAGTGTATCAGTGTATATCTCAAGTAACATGCTGTTATTATTGTGCTGTCACTCTGCGCAGGAGTTCTCAATAGATCTATTTCGACAAATGGAAAGTACAAGAGTTGGTAATGACTACCCCTGCCAGTCTACCGCCACAAATGAATGGCCTCGGCGGTGCAATCAAGCGCCACACTGATATATTGCTGACCGAGATTCAGTTTGTCGTCTTCTGATGAAACCTAGGAGATTAACGTTCGTAAGTCGTACATGCGTTGCAAGTAAAAGTGCATGTTCACCAGTTTGCCAGCCGATTCGGCCGCTGGTCTAACGTTAAAAGGGGTCAGCCGCGTTAACTAGAGCTGTAAAATATGTGACATAACGATATACATCATGCATAGCGCTCAAAATTCAGTGCAAAATATTATTACAGAAAAGATCTGTAGAGACCGAGTCCTCCGTCTGACATTGTTCGGCCACTGTCCCATCGATATCACAATCGTCTATCACTAGTAGGGGATCGGATGTCGAGTGTCCAGTTATCGCGAAGTGGGATTCAGGAGGCATTCTTCTGCAGTCGGTCGCTCGTCGGGACTGCTGCATCCCCCGGACGAGTTGCTGCATTCCAAAGGATAATTTGTCCAGTTGCTGGTCAGCAGCTAGTAAGGAAGAAATGGAAAATGCCAAAGTCAATGCAGTGGTATCGATGGATGCAAGGTTCACAACCTTTAGGGCCTGAGACTTCCGGTGGACCTAGGCACTATCGTCACTGGTGAACGTTGAATATTGAATATTGAATGCTTGAATGCCGAATATCCACAAGGACCGATAGCCACAAATGGGCAGCATTAGAGTGCATAAATGCAAGACCCTGTTCGCAAGGAGGTACTTTGGTGAAACAAAGACAAAGCGTAGAATGACTGCAGTTTCCTCCACGCGTCGACAGTCTCTTCGAATGAGGCGAATGACCTATACCTCAACCCGTACAGGGGAAAAGGCTCCACTATGACTACCCAGTCGGCAGAAGGTTCTCCATTCAAATACGGAGGAATGGAATGGAAACCTATCATTGCATCAATGATTGGTACAGCATGGTTATGGGGTTCTTTGATACGGATGGATAGCGAGCTCTCGACTGGGGTCGGTCACCACAGGATTCGTTTGGCTCGAGATACATGAATAAATTCGCCTCACATCTGAATGAACGATTAGCGCTTAGCATTAGACGCTGGCCCGATGAACACACCGTAGAACCATACGTCACCATGGTTTTTCCAACCTT
The DNA here is from genome assembly GCA_001466705.2 of Moniliophthora roreri. Lineage (NCBI taxonomy): Eukaryota > Fungi > Basidiomycota > Agaricomycetes > Agaricales > Marasmiaceae > Moniliophthora > Moniliophthora roreri. The sequence goes on from LATX02000184.1 coordinate 452,999, forward strand.
CTGTCCAGCCTGGGTGAACTTGAAGATTCTCTGGCAAGAGGTAGCGTTTCCGCTCGAGATATGGTTGCATTTCTCGTCATGGAGTGATTATTCCATGCTCGTCGTCGCTTGGATCAACTGGAAGTGTGTGAGGGTACTCAAGGGGAGGGTCCGTGAGAAATCCATCTCTGCTTCGTTCATCGCGCCCCCAGAGAGTCGCGGAAAAGGCAATGGCCCCGTAACGTGGGTAATTGAGTAGGTACATCGTCTCAGGAATCGAACATTCTACTTGGTGCGTCTGACGGATATCGGTTTCTCAAATTCAAATATGCTGGACTCCGCAGCCGCGCAGGGCTGTGTAATAAATCATTTTAGTACTAGTGTGGTGTCTTAAATGTCATAAATTGTGGAAAAGCCATACAGCTGTGAAGGATGGCTGCAGCTATTAGGAAAGCATGTCGCTGAGAAGATTACTTTGAATACGTGGGAACCAACAGACTAAAATGGTCGAAGGATCACAAATCCTCAAGTCCAACGCAAATCTGCACCAATCTCTCGAATGTCGTCCACTGCGTCCACTCCTCACCAAGGTATGCCGAATTTATTAGGGGCCCTTGTTGCCAGAAATATCTCAACAAGACCATATCTTACACAGCCTTTCCATGGTCTGAGATGGCTTGCTCGACCGGCCATGATCGAACTCGGAAGAACCACTGCCGCCGCTGCCAGATTTATTTCAAAGAGAAAGAAACTAGGCACACAATTGTCCAATATTTGCATTATCCACCAAAATGTTCGCCTCTCTCTTTACTTTTCTATCGATTTTGCACATCACCAGTCGAGTGATTGCTGATTCTCCTGCAATCGCTAAAGGAGTGACATTCTGGAGTTCCCACCTTCGGAAGTGAGCTGGTCAAAGTACACTCAAGTGACGTGGGCTTTTGCGTATGTACTCTTCCCCGCGATATGTCAAATTGCATCTAACGAGTTACTACATATCAGAGTTACAACCCCCCCGATGTTGGCAATCTCAGTCTGCCAGATCCTGGACTCGAAGAATTCGTGAAAACCGCACACGCAAATGTGAGTTTTGAAATATTTCTTCCGAGAAACAGCTCTGAACTTGGCTGCTTGTAGAATGTGAAAGCATGCATTTCCATTGGTGGCTGGACAGGTTTTCTCTACTTTTCCACTGCCGTTGGCTCAGCCGAGAATCGCACGGCCTTCGTCAAGACTATGCTTGATTTTGCTCATACATATGAGATTGATTGCATCGACCTAGAGTAAGTGCACTGATCCTGATGCGATACGATATCTCTAACCTCAGTCTAGCTGGGAGTATCCAAATAGGTGATATGACTTTTGAGAAAAGCCGTATCGTTCACGCCATGGCTACCAACAGGATCGGTTGTAATACTATCAATGCAAACGACACGATAAACTTTATTTTGTTCCTCGAGGAACTTCGTGCCCATCCCACTTGTAACAACTACACCCTCAGTGCCGCGGTCAGCCTGGCACCATTCAACGATGCCGAAGGAAACCCGTCGACCGACTTGTCCAGGCTTGGAAATGCGCTCGATCATATAGTGATCATGAATTACGATGTCTGGGGTCCATGGAGCGACCGCGTTGGTCCAAATATGCCTCTGTTTGATTCCTGTGCTCCGCCTCCCTATCAACAAGGCTCCGGCGAATGGGCCGTTGAACAATGGACAAAGGCCGGCATACCACTTGAGAAAATCGTTTTGGGAGTTGGTGCTTACGGGCGTGGCTTTACTGTCGCAGAGCTTTTGTCAATGGATCTACAGTCGAACTGGCCGCATATCCTCCCTTCAACAAAACTGATCGTCCGAACGGTGACAAATGGGACGATCCCGCTGGAAACGACACTTGTGGTAATTTCAATCCGCCTGGAGGTAAACCCAGATCCACTTTCGTAACCCTCACCTGAGCTAATATCCGTTTCACCTGTAGGAACCTTTACATTTAGGGGTTTGATACTAGAAGGCTACCTCTACGAGGATGGCTTGCCCAAGATCCCCTATCGATTCGATGTGTGTAGCAAGACGGTGAGATTTCTCAGGAAAACTTGAGGGGATCTTCTCTAACAATGATTATTAAAAGGCTTACGTTTATAACAGCGAAAAGCATATCGAGATCTCATATGATGATGCCATGGGCTTCGGTCTCAAGGTAAGTTTCTAGCTACGATCATTTCGGTGCGCATTCTCATGGTGCGGATCAGGGCCACTACATTAGCGAAAAAGGACTAGCCGGATTCTCTGTGTGGCAGGCTCAGGGTGACTATAATGACATACTTTTGGACGCTATTCGTGAGGGAGCTGGTCTCAAGTAGCTTGCCAGTTCCTCCGCGCATGTTTGGACATTTTCGCCTCATGTACTTTCGAACTCGGATCGTGAATGAGATGTATCAAGGACTACCGATTGATCCAAATCGATTTCACTGCCAGTCGTATGATCTTTGCATCTTCCCGTGATCGCAGTTCCTCACAAAAACTGTTCGTCAATTAGTAACCCTTTATCGCTTTCCGACCCCTTCTTGTCCATGTCAATTGAAACAATAGAGGGCACGAATCCTGGAACTCAATACACGCGAAAGGATTCATGGAGCTTCGTATCTAACCCGAACGTTAACATCACCCACAACGCAAGCCGCATAGGTGCACAGGCTAACTATACTTTCGAGGCATCTAGCGGTGGAAGGGAGACAGTTAGGGAGACAGTTATGGGCCCTTCTTTGATTGCATTCTCGCGGAAAGTGGGAACCACACACTGACGGATCAATGTCACCAATTTCGCGCCAAAGTTTGGCAAGCCCTTCATCCTGGATACCATTGTACTTCGTGGGCCGATCAGTGACGCTGCCACCGAACCATCCTCGGCGACGCCCTCCAAGCGCCCTCCGTAGAGTATGGTCCTACTCACCGCCTAATACTTATTTCCAGTGCCCCTTCCAGGGTTAATGATGGTGGTATTGTCGGTGGAGTTATCGCAGTTCTAATGGTTCTTGCGTTGCTTGTCATCTTCATTCTATACCGAAAAGAAAGCTATGTCATAGACGAAAATTCGAGCGCTCACTGTATAAAGCGCGTTATGGTGGATTCACACCAGCCTCACGAAATCCAGACATGGCCAGTGCTGAAGCCACACTAGCCATGTATAGTACTCGCACGAAGATCGTCGAAACCATACAGTACTTGTTCACCAAGGCATAGTTATAGCAGCGACTACTCAAAAGCCCATTCCTGTGTTGTAGACCCAAGGATATCGTAGTGAGCGAGTAACGCCCTATGCTTCATTGAGTTCAAAGACATGATTATTAGAGTCATAGAATTCGTTGAGCAAATGCTAGACCTCGGTTCTACCTCTGTAGACAGCTTCAGTAAGACATTTCCTGACGGTTTTCCGTCCGATGACGTCCAATATATGGTTTTCTGATAGAAAGAGCACCTTCTGTGAGCATCACTTTGGTCAACAGACAACAGTACAGCGTGATAACTCAACCAGGGTCAGCTCATATTCGCCCTTCAGGTCTCCCCCCACGAGCTCAAAGGCCTATCATGGTCATATTTAGATTCAGACTCAGAGGCAGAGATTCGTAGACTTTCAATTTGTACCTGTTTATTTTCGTTCATGCCCCTTCTTGACACCATCGCCTCTGTTCTCTTTGGTGCACCGACTCGTTATTCATTTTCCTTGCTCTCACTCATCACTTTGACCCTCAATCTTCTATGCGAACTCGTGAGAAAGGCATACGAACTGGGACACTTTGCTTAATGAGTTTACTACTTTCGTCGTAATCGACATGGTACCTCGGCGGAAATTCGACCGTTATAGGCACCACTACGAGTTTCAAGGACAGTCTCGATTCACACAGAAACATATTCCACTCTAAATCCAAATTCGGGCAAGGTTCAAGTTTGTGACTACGAATCTTGGCGCGTATTTTACCCAGAACACTTCACGGTATGGAAGACATCCTTTGAACGGATAGGGCTCAGATGCGACGGGGAAGGACTTGGGAGCAACCACCGAGGGTGTCGGAACCTTGTTACATGTATACAGCTGTAGGTACCCACCAAGATACGTGTGATGGTATCCAATGAAAAACAGGTCTCGAACAAAGTAATCATCCCCTACCCTCGCAACACTTACCAGCTCTACTCGAACATGCGACGGTTGACTCACCAGGGATGACACAATGGACGTAACCAGTGATGCTGCGCTAAAGTAGCACAAGATTTAAGAATTATGCTGGCCTCGCGACCCCGAGGCCTTAACAATCTCTGCAACTACATCGATCTCTGCATAAGCAAAGAAATTCTAGTCTGTTTTGTTGGATTGTATACTTATAGGATCAAGATTCAAGGCATATCGTATCAAACGTTGATTCGATGAAACGAGTTGAGCTGCATACAGTCGTCATATATGGCTCCGTCGCTGATTGTTCTCTATATATTCCCACAAGAGGTAAAAACAGAACTGTCCTGTTCATCAAGCCCTCGCAAGCGGGAGCAGAACAGTGACTTGTACCTCAGGTTGCCCTTATCGGCTCCGCCCCTTGGTTCCTCGTCATTCTACCCTTGTTTATCGATGACATTGTTTGAAACCATAGACGACACCGATCCCCGAATCGTGTACTCAACGAATCCTCCATGGGTTCCTGGTGCTCAGCTATTGGGGTGACCCTCCACAGCCCCAAAACAGCAGGCGCGCAAATGATCCTTCCCATTCAAGGCATCTGAAGGTACATTATTTATCCACCTTCCTTTCTTCTTTGACTTGATGTCTTGAATTCAACTGCCTTGAATCCCGGGCCCTAGCCAGAGAGATACGTGTGATCGGGGCGCTCCAGAAAACGACTCTCGGTCCTACGGTCGCTTTCTCTGTAGACGACTGCGCCCCGTTTTCCCAAGAAACACAGCTCAACTCTCCGGATGGCGACACCGTTGGAAATATTCTCTTCAGTTGCATTCTCAACGACAGTGGGAACCACACATTAAGGATAATTATCATTCACAGTCCAGATCGGCCCTTCCTCCTAGACGCCATAGAACTCCACGGCCCAATCGACAGTCCTGATACCGTCGATCCTGTTACATTATCAATATCGTCAGCAGAATACACCCAAACAACTCCAACGCACGACACTAGCGCCACAGATATGCGTGCAAAAACCATTGACACAGGAGTTATTCTAGGAGGAATCAATTTAGTACTCGTCTTCCGCCTAGAGCGAAAAGTCGAGCAGCTGCACTCACGTAAAGCGGCAGGCCAAAACCCGACCCTACCTCGTACGTCGTCGTGACTCGTCACTCTAGTGTATTTCTCACTTTTTTTTTTTTTTTTTGACAATGATGCTTGAAACTGAAACAGAACAGAACCAGTCTCGTCAAACGTGGTAGCTGCGAGGCAGCGCATTGCACTTGCTGTCATTTTGGAAGACGACCAGGGTTCCAACTCTTCAGCACGTCTCGAAAGACTGTTACCAGGGCCACGGCGTTCGATCCGTTCGGACAACGTGGTAGAATTATCTAGTAACGCAGCGACACATGGCACTCGAGTAAGGATGGCCGCGACCCGATCACCTCGCTCAAACATGGGCAGTGACGCCGCTACGCTAGCAACGTATAGTACTCAATCCAAAGTAGACACCAAGCGCTGGGTAGCATGTTAAAAACCCAATACTCTTATTGTAAACCCCAGATAATCTAAAAAAAAAAAAAAAACTACGATAACAGTATATGTGGAGAATAAGGATACAGTGGTGAGCGAAGGAAACAGTAAGGAATGTGATTAAGGGAATGTTCTAGGGTAAATAAAACTCGTGGTGTAGTACGTCAATTCTTTGTGCGTCATATTACGTTCAATGTCCCACTAGCTCGCCTTGAAGGACTAGCGTCGTGACCGGAAAGGTACGGCAGATGCGAGGCCTCTCCTTAAGGACCCCATTGGGTCGACATGCTTTTCTTTCTATGCGTTGGCGACTTGAGTTCGCCAGGCAACGAACTTGCCCGCCGTGACGTGACCGAAACTGATAAGGTCTTCCTCGGTGTAGATGGTATAGACTGCGTTGTAGATCGTGGTGATGAGGGAAAAGTAGTAGCAAGTGGTGACGGTGACGGTGAAGGTGAATATGCCTTGTCAAATGCGAAAGCAGGAATAGGCGGTACCGGGGGAGGGGAGGTCACTGCTGGACTCGGTGGTGGTGACTTGTATGGGATGGCATTGGACAATGACGTCCTGGAACTTCTGTGAGTTAGAATAGGTGCCGGAAGTGAGTATGTCCTCAGGGTTGGCGGTGGACTTGGTTTTAATATCCCTTTAGACACCGACCTCCCCGCGGCAGGATCCCGAGCCATCTTTCCAACTTTCTCTTCTTCTAATATCCCAAGACCGCTATCCATCGATCGCGCGTGGTGTATTTTGAGATGCGGAAGTCTAGGTCGACGAGGAGGTGGGAGACTGGTTGGGTCGGGTATTGGTGAAGGTACCCGAGGAGGTGGAGAAGGAGGGCGAACGAATATAGACGCGGAAGGCATTATGACGACTTGAAGAGCGTGAACCAGGATGTGAAGAATGGGATGGAAGCGCGTTCTGACCCGACATGCCAACTTTTATATAGCTCGCGACCCAGTCGTGAATGACATGAAACACCACATTGCATCTCCGCTTCATGGAATCACAATGAGGGTATCATATCCGATCTTGATCTAAATCCTTGACCGTTCAAAAAGTGCTTCCGTTTCCGTTTCCATTCCCGTTAGAGTGGTTGACATGAAAAGAAGACACGAAAAGCGAGAGATTGATTGCTGGTGAAATTTGTCTCTTGCATTGAACATTGAACAATCGCAAACGTCACTCCGTGCGTGCGTCTAATTAAGCGGTCACTCAATCACAGTTAAAGTCACAACAGCTGTCGGTGACGGCAAGCGCAGCTGCCTTGGCTGCTGCATCCCTTACGACCAACGGGATCGACATCTGGGCAATGGCCCACGGCGTTCGGGAGCTCTGGTTAGACATTCGAGAGTCTAGGGGGGCTGTCTCGGAGAGTCCAAAGATTTAAGCAGGGAATGGTGTTGACAGAATAACCGTGACGTGAGATAATCCGCCGTTTCACTGTCTCTTTTAGACTTTTTAATTTTCCTGTCAGATGAGTGAATCAGCTTCGATACTCGCCAATAAGTCATGAATGTTCGGACCTCTCTATAGACAATCCTGGATTTCAAATCCATCTTTCATCCGCCTGCCTGGCGTTTTGAAAAAGAGAGAGAGAGGTAAGTGCGGATTGTGAGGTACAAGGACAAGGGCAAGAAAGCGTACAAGACCACGTGTTGTGTCGAGTAAGCGCCCGCATTCCGACGACTACGTGACTACGATACTACGATACACGACGCACTGACTCTTTGCAAGGAGCACCTGAGCAAAAGAGTTGACTGCCCTGCAGCTGTACACAACCATGAGACCCAAATTTTCAGTACTTTTATCGAGTTGCGGGACGATTGGATCAGACAGGGTTGCAGTTTGACTTGGTTTAACCTGCGGACACCGAGCAAAAAGACGACTCATAGTGCGATGACGCTGCGATGACGCCAGTGTTCTACAAAAGATTTAGATATCTTCTGAGGCTCAGTCATCACGGAGGCGCGTCAAGCGGTACCGGAACATCGATGGAACCGTAGATATACGTTTGCATTCGATGGCTTGGACGCATGGATGCGCGTCATGGCGCATAGCGTAACAATGGATCTTGAGATAAAAGATTTGCAAGTAGAACAATAAAAGACTGGGCGATCATACCTAGTCAATGCACCCCCGATGAGAGCTTTCGAGTCACCCCATTCAAGCGATATTAAAAATATCGGCGAGGGACAAAAGTTACTAGATTGAGAACAATAAGAGTCAGAGTGAACAGTATCTGTTGAAGAACGTAAAGCGATACGCGACGCGTTCTTCTAGTGAGACTGCTAGGGAATCCCCATAAGACGCCCTTGCGCCTTGAGGCCTGCCTCAAGTGGATCCATATGGGCAGCCGTGTCCTCTGACCGCTGGGTCCTTGTTTCAGGTTGGCAGCCGATAGAGGTAGAATAATAGGTAGATCGAGTATTCATTCTCGAAGAATGTGTCCTCATTGTCCGCTGAATCGGGCTTCTGTCTGCTTCTGTAGCTTGGAAAATCGACGCGAGAAGTCGAAGCGGTTCCTTTGCGGTTTCCACAAGTCAAGGGACGTCAATACACAGCGCCAAAGGCATTTTTGCTTGAGCGCTCGAGCTGGTATGTTGACTATGCTCCATGATGACAATTGTGGAATTGGAAAGCGATTGGACCGGCAAAAGGTGCACGTGAAAGTGCCTAATGGATGCAAGTATGACAGGTTGCAAGTCACGTCAACTTTGACATGAAATAAAGAAGGTCAGGATCTGCAACGACTTTAATTAAGACCCGGCAGAGTCGGGGTGACGGCCTACGCCTATGCCAGCACACTCCCCAAATGTTATAGCAGCAGATTGCACTCGACTCCGCGGTCATCAAAGAAAGGCGCATCAAACAGCAGCAGCAGCAGCACAGCAACCACAGCGCCTGTGGAGTCCGATTGACATCCGTTCTTTACGGTGCTGTTGGTCTTGGTCGGCACATCGGAAAGACGAAAGAGGAAAGTGTATTACAGTAATTTGTATATGAATTCTTTACATACCTCAAACCTACTCTAGTACCCATGGGTAGGAGAAATACAGGAAATGGATCCCTGGGAAATCGCTTCCCAGTGCCTAGGCCACCGATCTGTGGTTGACAACTAACATACCTTTTCATCATCCAACTTGTTCAAAACTTGCTCAGTCCATATAAAAGCCGACCCTTCCAAAAATGAGTCTCTCAATTATTTGTTCCCCAGTTATCTCCCCATGCCCTCGTCGCCCTCGATATTCGCCCGCCCAGCATCTCCTCCTCCTCGTATTCCATCTCCTACCCTACAATCAGCCAGTTTGCCTCTACCTCTTCCACATCGTAGACGGCCTCACCACCTCCAGCTCCATCACGCAAAGTCATTTGATACACTAGAGAGAACAAACTCGGACAATGTCAGGGCCAAAGTTGTTAGAAAGACTGCTTCCAAAGGCATCCTAAAACCTTCCCCACCGCCTACTCCACAAACCAACTCGACACATTCTCTTCCTACTCCATCATATCCAAGGTCGAGTCCACGGCTCACTTTGAGCAGTGCCGTTCCCTATCGTTCGCCTCCCGCGAGTCCCACATTGGCTTCGCCTCCACCTCCGGTACCACCAATCCCTGCATTCGTCCTCACTCAGCCTACCCTAAAGGCACAGGATGGTGTTTTACCCGTGTCGCCCATCTCTCCAACTATATCCCGACACTCAGAGTCGGCCCCATCATCCGATTCCTCTACTCAGCGCAGAAACAAGTCTTGCGTTTCATCAAACTCGGAGGGCATGACATGTTCGCGTTTCTTGTCAATACACAACTCGCATTCGAGGAGCGCTGCAGTTGTCGTATGAAACATCATCAATATCTAACCCACCATGTACCTGTTGCCACACTTTTTTTTTTTTTTTTTGTTGTGGCATCGTCCTCCGCTACCATCACCACCGCCAGCGTTGGCATCAGCGGGTATACACATCTTCTTGGAGACTCGAAACATTATCCTTTCCTTAATCCTTTACCATACCCCCATACATCACGCTCTCTTAATCCTCTTGCATCCACCACTCCCTTGAACCACTTGTTGTATATAGGCCTTTTGAGTCCTTTGTTGACACCACTATTGACAACGTAACGAATCTCACGAAAAAAAAAAAAAAAAAAAAAAAAGAAGAGTTCTTGAATGTATTGTTATCATTGTTTATCAGTACCTCGTACCTAGTGTGTACTTAGCCTTCGTTGTTTACCGTAAGCTACTCTTGCAAGTTGAGTTGTCTAATATCACGTTCGTTGAACATTATCCGATAAGCCCGACCCGACACGTTTCTGAATTACTTCTTCTCTAGATCCACTCTGCCTTATCAATCGGTTGCTAACGGTCCCGGCCTAGGAAGAAAACGTGTTCATTGTTTCTGCTTCACTATGGGATGGAGACACGAGTTTCAGGTGCTGCCACCGGTCTAGAACTCTTGTCTCCGATACGATCTTTTTCAGCAGGTTGAATAATTCCATTTCATCCTCTCCACCCCTAAATAGTTCGCGGAGAGCTCAGTTACCTGAATGCGACAGAACCGAGCCAAAGGTTCAGTCAGATTCGCAGTCGCACAGATCTTGTCACATGCGTGAAGAAGAGATCCAAAAGTGTGTTTACTCGAGATTCGCAAGTGGGCGTTCTCCGACCCGCGTGCCACAGGACGGGGTCTTGGAGGGCCCACGGACAGATAAACCAATGTCCAATGTCAAGACAGCAGCTATTGAACCTGAGTAACGCTTAAAGTACCGGTCAAGGGGCAACGCCGTATGTCGGGAATTTGTCTTTGCCGCTTTTTTTTTTTTTTTTTTTACAATCTAGGGTCGCAGAGATTTGTGTTCCAAGTTGCCACCATTCGCCACTGTAACACTTTGACTATTGATTGGGTAGACCGATGGATGGCATCATTGGTAGCCTGCGTACCTTACCAGGTCTCGACTGGACTTGGTTGTCGAATTGAAACAGTTGAAAACCTTGGGGGGGGGGGGGGGGGGGGGGGGGGGGGGGGACCTGGTCGTGTAGAGGATGACAGCGCCACGTACCTTTCCATGTTCAAAGTTGTAATGTACTGTTCAACTGACGAATCCCGCTTTCACGCCGGAGCTTGATTGATTCATACATGACGAACAGTAAACCGGCCGCTTTTTTCGTATTTCATGAGTATCTCCGATAGGTATTTAGGAGTGCTCCAGCAGCAGAAACGTTGAATGGGCGTTCTCCGAGCGGTTATCCGGGTCGTCCCGCCGTCACTTGGTATCCAGCCGCAGCAAAAGCATTCATATAAACAAATCATAGAGCAATTACTATTCGGTAGCTGTCCCGTTGAACATTGGTACATCATCACAGAACCAACTATTCGACGGAGAGTATGGTCAGTCACCCCCTGTCCCAGCTTAACAGCTGCACGACTTACCAAAGCAACTGTTTAAAGAAACCCCNAGCCCGCATACTCCTTAAAGTAGATAAGGATAGAGAGACACTCACGATGACCACCAACAACTGGTCTCGCCCTAAATCCTTGCGGCGCACCATTCGTCGTTTCATACCAATCCCCAAACGGCGCACTACTCGTTCCGCTCGAGGCCCATTTCCTCACAGCAGAAATGAATATGTCTCTCGTAGCGGTATCTGTAACGAGGCCCGCGGTCCAGATCTCCCAGTCGGATTTGGTATAGGTGTGGCTGCATCCAGGAAACAGTGTCAAAAGTTAAAAGTACAATGGATGGGCCAAGCAACGAACCGGGTATCGAGAGGCACCCCAAAAGGTTCTGAGGACCGAGGTCAATTCCACATATACGGTACAAAGTGTGGGACGAAAGACGTACGAGTGACGGTTTTGTACCAGGCAGTTTCTATTGAACTATGAGTAACAGGTAATCTATCAAGGAACGGGACATACGCATTTGATATACAGAAGCAGGGAATAGGTTTAGTTTCAGCAGTTTGTCGGCGAGAAGGTTGTACGAAAGTCCCCAGCTGACAGAGGGTAATTCAGTTCATGACCACCAGAATCAATGTCAGCTCCCTACCTGTTGTTATCGCCATACTTTTAAAATGTTAGTAATAAACACACAACGAAGTAGAAGCCGTACTCACCGATAATGTCAGATGATTCCCACTGGAACTCGTCGCCAGTCCTTGCCATCTTGTCACGTAGTTAGCCGCAATAGCGCTATAGTTACTAGCCTTATTAGTGTCTCCGAGTCTCCTCGCAATCTCTGACATGGCTTTGATACCGACGATGCCTTTGATGGCCAAGTTGGTCTGGTTGGCTAATGGACCAGCAAAGTCGTCAGTGGAAATCTGATTTGCTGGAATCAGGGAATCGGTGATGAGGAATTGGGTGAACTGATCGAAAAGAGTGTTCTGGGAGATCATGTTAACACCAAAGATTGAGAAGAACAGGAGAGCGGGAACACACATAAGTCGTCAAGTGGGAATTGTCTCCAGTCTTTTGTGCATAACTTAAAGCCATGATGAGCATGTTTCCACTTTCTGTTCATCGCACATTTCAGTCGCTGTCGAGCGAACAGACGTGGTTCTCTGTACCTTCAACAGGCATAGCTTCGTCCCTTCCGTCATTATGACCGATTGCTTGAGGGTAATGTGCACCTGTTCATGGAAAAGATTGGACGATACTCTTATCAAACGCACCAGGACGTCATACCAATATCATGGACACTCCATTTGTTGGGATATAAACCGCTTGCCTGGTATCTTAATATGCCTTCCAAAAGATATTTGCCTAGAGCGGGATTGGTATACAAGAAAATAGGCCATGCTGGGAATATGACGTCGACCGTGTTGGTATTCTAGGTGGCAACCGGTCAGACTCGCTGTAGAAGAGATACCTAAACGACATACACCATCACTAGAGATTTCCTTCATGAATACGATTACGTCGTTTGTATTCCAAGAACCATCGCTGTTCCTCGAAATCGTCACTTCAGTAGCGCCAAACGCTTGTCGGACTGAAAGTGCTGCGATTGATGCGTAATCTGCCGAAATTTTGTTCGCGTCTGTGTTGAGCTTGGCGTCAAAAGCGTTTGCACGAGTCAGGGCGTTAGCAAAGTCGCCCAAGAAAGAGGATATCAGAGCCGCGGGGCTGGAGAATTGACTCCAAAAGTAGAGGCTTCTGTTTTGCAAACTCCCGCCTCTGACGACGTATTGGATTGCTGGATCTCGAATGTGTCCGACGGAGAACACTACGGGAGCAGTGCTTCCGGAACCAACATTTCCAAGGTCATGCGCGAGTGCGAAGACGGGCCAGTTGTTGCTGATAGCACGGAAATTGGTGTCTTGAGTGTTGGGGAGACGTCCGTTGTTGATGAACTGCGCTCGAACGGTAACATCTGCTCCAGTTTGGAAAGTTGCGCCCACAGTCTGTACTTGGTAAATAAGTTGAAATGAAATGAGAGACAAGCCGGTAAACGAACATTAGGAGTGGAATAAAATGCAGATCCGTCTGAAAGAATCAGCATTAGCAAAAACAAAAGACATGAAGTTTATTACGAGGGGAACACACATTGTGTATGATCATTAGTCTCGGCAAACGCGCGGGGGCTCGTTAACTGAACCTGATGTGTTACGATGGAACCACTAGTCGTTGTGGACCAGTTGGCAGTCAGAGAGTTGTCTCCAGAAACCCATTCTGCGCTGATATCCGAGTATACTTGAACTGAATGACTAGCACCGTCTGTGGACGCCGCGGACACGGTCATGTAGGCAAATGGGGTAGATTGCTTAACAAGATCCGAGGGCTTAACGACGGATGAGCATGGCTTTCGACGAGTGAACTGAAACAGCTGTACCTCTACTGGACTCAGGAAATTGATAGTGAGATCGACGGGGCCCGCAGATAAAACAAATGTGCTTTGCGTTGCGGTGAACTAAAACCATGAAGCATTTAGCCGGTCGATCATGACATATGAAGTCAACCTGCCTTGAGGCTCTTCTGTGCAGCTTTGGTAAAAGTGGCACCTGGAACGTTTGGGTCGCCAAGGAAACTATATGCTCTTCCATCCACTTTGGCGAAACCTGCCCAACCGAGGATCTATGGAGTACGGTCTTGAGCACAGAATAGGTGCGATCAAAGTGACACGTACCGAACCCGTCCAAAACGTTGGCCAGACATCGTTAAGAGCTGCACCACTGCCTTGTGGAAGCCATGCAGAAAGGTATGGTGTTCGGACAGCGAGTGGAATGGACGGAGGATTGAACGGCGTTGTTGTCCAAGACAGAGCCTGGGAAACAGCGTAGAGGCAGTTGAGTAGCAGTAGTAGCTTGAAGAATGTTCCCATCTCTCGGATGAGATGAAGGAGAAGGATGGGCTTTTATATTTCAACCTTCCTACTATGAGATCATATAAACGCTAGGCACACCCAGCCATAAAACTAGTTTCAAGAATTTGTGAGCGTCCATGATTATCCGGATGTTTTGACTGCTTCTTTCAGCGAATGACCTCCAAAAAGCTTGAAATAACCGGTTAAATTCTGACGAGAAGAGCAAGTGCCATATGCTCACATCCGTGGCTTGTGTGAAGCGAACGTAGTGGAAGGAAGGCAAGGCATGCCGGGCTGTGCCGCTCAATGAGGTGCAGCACGGTCAAGTGACGCGGACCTATCTTCCCTCTTTCCTTCCTTTCAACCACCATCGTCATAACTCATAAGTCCACATTCTATTCGTTCCTTCGTTATGCATCCTCTGTCATTTTCCCTCTATCTCGCCAGCCTAACATTCGTCCATTGTGCTTTAGAGAATCTCAGTACTTCAACTTCTCTCAGGCCCGTCGTTACCGCCCAAAATCCGCCTTCTAGGAGCCCTTCCACACCGTTCCAAAATACCGCCATTACAGATTCTAACCAAACTTCGTCATCGGGCTCTTTGAATCATTCGCTTTCCTTTGTTTCCTCCAACGAGACACGATGGACGATTTTTGAGTCAGATCTGACCGAGAAGATTTTCATTGCTCCAGTTGCAGAGCCAGAAGATCCCGACTCGCCAGGTTCGGACGATCCAGGCTCTTCCAATGCGTCTGCTTCACGCGCTGGTCCTCTCGTCATGGCTTACTACTCCGACTGGCTTGCGCAAAGACTTCCTCCAGAAGAAATCAACTACCCCCTCTATGACTTGATCGACTTTGCTTTTGCCTTGCCAACCGCAAACTTTGAGTTGGAGTGGGATGATAACGATTCTTGTCCAGGGATTCTGAAGAGACTGGTTTACTGCGCTCATACACACGGAACGAAGGTGAAGCTGAGTATTGGAGGTTGGACAGGAAGTCGGTAAGAGTACTTCGCCTCTGAAATTGTTTCTGGTTTCAAGTAAACACGTCATTCATAGCTACTTTTCTTCTGCCGTTGAGAACGCGAACAATCGACAACGTTTCACAGATAGTATATTGGCATTCTACAAAGAGTTTGGGTTAGATGGCATCGATATAGACTGGGAATATCCTGGGACCAAAGGAAACGACGGGAACCAAGTGAGCCCCGACGATTCAGCTAACTTTCTCGCATTCTTAAGACTGCTGCGACGAGCGTTACCTCATGACGCAATTCTCACCGCCGCTGCCACGCCTTTGCCGTTTGCTGGTTCGAATGGTCGACCAATGGAAGACGTATCCTCTTTTGCGCGGGTGTTGGACTGGGTCCTAATAATGAATTATGACACTTGGGGCGGTATGTTTTAGTAATGCCTCAGGTGACCTTGATACTGACATTGGATTGCGCCAGTGTCGTCGCCTCCGGGGCCAAACGCACCCTTATTCAATGCATGTCGCAATTCAACTCAACCGCATTCCAGTGCCGCGGCTGCTTACGATACATGGACCAAAGCCGGTTTTCCTGCCAGTAAACTTGTCCTTGGTCTTCCCACTTATGGTTATGTGATGTCTTCCGACGAGCAGCAACTTCGAACCCGGGAGGAGGAACTAGATCAGGATCCTTCAATCGCAGGTCGTGTTATCAAGCTGAAAGCCGATGATGATAGCCAGGAGGGAACAGTGTCTGTCCGGAGAATAATTGAACAAGGTGCTCTAGTCGTTCGGGATTCACAACTTGTCCCTGCTGGGGGATTTACACGATATTGGGATCATTGCTCTTGTACACCTTTCCTTCGGTCAAGATCAGCAGGGCAGGTAGTTCCATACGACGATACGCAGTCGATTGCGATGAAGGCAGAGTTTACGAAGAAGACTGGGTGGAAAGGTGTCAACTTTTTTGACCTCGAGGGCGATACCATGAGTTACAGTCTCACGAGAGCAGCAAGGAAGAGTTTAGGGCGGTAACAGTTGCTAAGATGCTTGTCAACGGGATTCTTGAACTGGGATACACACTTTCGGGTTCAATGGATGTATTCAGAAGGCGTTTGTAGTACATAGCAGCATCGTAATTTTGAGCTGTGTTCATCGAGCTGTATAACTTTTTGGCCCTTCGTTGAGTTGAAATTTGACAAGCATCTAGGCTGCAAACGCGGCGCGTGAGAGACTTCATCGAAATGAAACACTTGATCAATCAAGGTGGTGAGCGCTTCTGGGCTTACAACTACGTAGTGTAACAACATATGTTGGTCATCAAAAAAGGTAAGGGTCATCCCCGTTTTCTCCTCATTTCCTCTTCTCATGCTCTCTTTCAGGATTTTATGTATTTTCTTGTCAGTCCTCTGGCAAATCCATATCGCTCGAGGCGCCGTTTCATGGGAAGCAACACCTTTTAACCCTCCATCCTTTCCCCTCGCGGTCCGGCACCCATACCTCTCTGCTTGGCTTCATCAAGGAAACGGTACGGCTTTGAACGGAGGATGGCCTATGTTTTGGAATACCAGGGTATGTCGCAAATGTCACGCGTCCTTTTAACCAGAGACGCTGAACACTTCGAATTTTAGATCGTCGGCTGGGCTGGATTCATCAAGGTTGACGGGAAGGCATACAGCTATCTGGGGGATCCGCGAGCGGATGCACCATTCGAGAAAGCAAAACAAAAGAGCTCACAGTTCACTTCAACTCAAAGCACATTTGTTTTGTCCGCGGGACCTGTCGATCTGACAGTGAACTTCTTGAGTCCAGTTGAGGTGAAAACCTTACTCTGCGTGCCATAACAACAAAGTTGTACTCATTCCTTGACAGCCCGAAGACCTCGTCAAACAATCCCTTCCTTTCTCTTACATGGCACTCTCCGTCACCTCCACAGACGGGAATTCTCACTCGGTCCAGATCTACAGTGATGTCAGCGCGGAGTGGTGTTCAGGCGACTCTGCTCTTGCCGTTAACTGGACTACTACCACCGGTAACACGTTAATCCACCAAGCTCAGCTACAGAACCAGACAGAGTTTGCGGAAATCGGTGACCAGATTCAACGTAACTCCTTTATCCTACGTTAAACGGACCCCATCGCTCACAATTTGCTAACCTCCAGACGGCACCTTCTATTATTCCACCTCAAGTGTATGTTGCATGTTCGATTCATTCCATCGTTTGATATCGATTTTCAAGTTTCAGGGTAATGGCGTAACCTACCAAACCGGAGCAGATGTCACCCTCAGAACAGGATTCATCCGGGACGGTCGCCTTAACGATACACAGGACACCAACTTCCGAGCTATTGGGGACCGCTTCCCTGTCTTTGCTTTTGCACACGATATCGGCTCTATCACGAGTAGTTCAAAGCCAGTGGTTATTGCTTTGGGACACGTCCGGGACCCTGTCATCCAGTACATCGTTGCCAATGGCCAACTACAGAACCGAAGTCCATATTTTCTGGCCCAGTTTAGTGATCCACGAGATGCTGTATGTCTGTCAGTTCTACACATACGGTCGTGGATTTGACCCACCCATCAGATTACGTCCTTCCTCGGAGACTATGACAGCGCACTGCCGCGAGCGAAAGCCTTGGACACCAAGGTAAACGATGATGCCTCCAAAATTTCGTCCGACTATGCAGGAGTTGTGGCATTATCTGTCAGGCAGTTTTTCGGAACGATGGAAATCACAATATCCAAGAAAGATGATGGCTCCTTGAATACAGACGACGTACTCGTATTCATGAAAGGTGAGCTATTTTCGCACCACCCGTTGAATTAGGCTGATTCCACACCCCAGAGATCTCCAGTAACGGCGTAGGTGATTAATGGATGAAGTTGGACACTGTCTCATTCGTTCGCTACAGAATATGAACACGGTCGACGTAATCTTCCCGGCCTGGCCTGCAATGCTTTACTTTAACCCTGCTATTGGCAAATACCTTTTGGACGCTCATTTCCAGTATCAATCTACGGGCCAATATCCTAACAAGTATGCACTGCACGATCTTGGTTAGTTTCTCTGTTTCTTCGTATCCATTTAATCTAGGTGCTCACACTTGAGTATAGGCGCTCATTATCCTCAAGCACTCGGACACAACGACGGAAAAGATGAAGCAATGCCCGTCGAAGGTAACGCGTTCGCCCCATCTAGGAAGCGAATCCCCTGAACTCGAAGCCCACAGAAAGCGGTAACATGGTTATCATGGCATTAAGCTATGCCGAGAAGACTGGCGATAACTCTCAGATCATCAAATATGTACGTGCTACCAATATCGTATGGAATCGAATTCTGATATTCACACTCTTCAGGCCAATCTCTTGGAACAGTGGACTCAGTTCCTTGTCGATGATGCACTGATACCCGCAAATCAGATTAGCACAGATGACTTTGCTGGACCCCTCGCCAACCAGACTAACTTGGCTATCAAGGGTATCATTGGCATACAGGCTATGTCTAAGATTGCTGCCATTTTGGGTGACTCTGCAAAGAGCTCCAACTACGATGTAAGCTTTGCCACATGTTGAGCTATTTATTGAGAGGTATCTGATCCTTAGGACGCAGTCTATTGCAAAGTTGTATGTCACTCAGTGGCAGTCCTTGGCCACAGCATCGGACGGCAAGCACCTCATGCTGGCGTACGGGAATGAATCGAGGTGTGTCGGCATCTCATTTGTATATTCACTGACGTAAACCCGGGGCTTCTCCATAGTTGGGGCCTCTCATACAACCTGTACGCTGATAAACTCTTGGGACTCAATCTATTCCCTCAATCGGTTTATGACATGCGTGAGTGATGATCCGTCGTTCAGCATGCAATCTCTTGACCTGATTGCATCCAGAGACCGCATGGTACAAGACTGTCGCAAGTATGCTGACCTTTCTGTTCCATTCAATGATCCTCTCACGATCCCTGAACAGAACCCTTTGGTGTTCCTCTTGATACGAGGTAAGCATACGCCTCCAATCGCATGTGCAGCACTCATTCTCGATCAACACAGACACACCTGGACAAAATCTGGTATGTTCCGGCTCCTGGGGCATGCTTACCGTACCTCCCTCATCAAACATTTTCAGACTGGGAAATATGGACCGCAGCTATAATGACTGATACCAATGTACGTGATATGCTTATCACCGCCGTGAAGGGTTTCGCTTCGGGGCAAGCGAGCTCGCAACCTTTCGGCGATTGGTATGAAACCCAAGACGGTAAACCACAAGGTTTTCGGGCACGTCCTGTGGTTGGAGGACATCGTGAGTTTTGATTCTACTCATTTTATACATGTACTCACATTACCTCTTTCGTAGTGGCACTGGTAATGTACTCTTCCTTATGCAATTAGATATACAGACTAACGTCCCTCGCATCCTGCACAGTTGGCTCTGTAAGTCATTCTGTTCCTGGGAGGAGCTAAACTTGATTCCATTTTCAGACAATCGTCACCAAACGGGTCCCCAACGTCGCCTCCTACTTCACAAGACCCTGCCTCCAGAACAAATAATAGCGCCGTCGCTAAGTGGACAAGAGCTTCGCATATCGTTATATTTCTTTCATCATTCGTTTGGTTATCAAACGCGTTCTAGGCTTAAGGAAACCATATATCCTAATGTGCCTATATATCCATCCTATTTATTGTACATCGATTGCTGGAGTCTCCACATGAAAATAAAAGCCAAGGCGGAATCCTGCTATTTCTCGCCAGGGTTTTTGAATCTACGAAGGGCCCGCTCTCTGGATTTATCGTGTTCCACAATTGCTCTTGGGTATCCCAACTTATCCGCAACTGCTGGAGGCGGCTTGTGCAGTTCTGTACCTCGAAGCTTTGAAAGCTCAGGTACGAAGTGGCGAATGAATTCTCCAGAGGGATCAGCCTAGTCAAATACCATTTGAATGATTGCGACATCACAACGTGAATCTGTTTTTCTCACCTTGGTACTTTGATTGTAAGGATTAAAGATTCGGAAATATGGACAAGGATCGACACCGGTACCTTTCATTCCGTCAGTACACTTTCTCATCAAGTCGAAGCGTGAATAAGGACTCACTAGCAGACCACTGCCAGCCACCATTGTTCGATGCCAAATCGCCATCAATGAGCTGTTGCATGAAGTACCTTTCGCCTACTCTCCAGTCAATCATCAAGTCCTTCGTGAGATACATAGCCACAATCATCCTGAGACGATTATGCACCCATCCCATCTGCTTGATACACCTCATCGCAGCATCCACGATTGGGACACCCGTCCTTCCTTCCTTCCATGCTTTCAACATTGCCCCATCATCTCCCTGACCAACCGGATCCGGATCATCGCCACTATACCCACCGCCGCCAGCCCCCCACTCTTGGTGATTCTCCCAGACCACCTTGGCGTACTTCTCGAGGTATGGACGACCCATGCTAACTCGCGGGAAGGAGGTGAGAATATTTGTGTAAAAGTCTCGCCATGCAAGTTCCTGTACCCAAACACCAATGCCAGAGCCTCTTGAGCCATCTACTTTGTCCGACTTTTGCATGGTCAGAGTGGCACGAACGCATGCCCGGACAGATATCACTCCTGCACTCAAGTAAGGACTGGACTCATGGTCATTAAGCATCCAAAGATAGGAGAGGATGATATACCTCAGTCGACTCGTCGTGTCACGAGTGGCATTATCCCTGTCCTTGTCATACTTCATGAGGCGACTGGACTTGTCTGACTCCTCAGCACCATCGGCAAGTGGGCTCGCGATTCCCATTTGACACGACCTTGACTTGGTATGCACGAACCTATCCAGGATCTGTTATGGGTGAGCCATGGCTCGTGGCTTTCGAGCAGTAAACAGTGTCCCACTTTTTCGGCATGCTCTTCGCCCGCAGGCCACACCTTGAGCATGGTCTTGCGATCTTCCTCTTCAAGTTCGAATCCGGGTACAGACTCTGGAACGGGAGTACTGAATAGGTTTGAGAATTTCTCTGACTTCTTGACTGAGGATGCGTTTGGCTCGGGTGAAGGGTATTCTTGCAGATAATAATCTTGGTCTTCATTCAATTTCGATATCCATGTTCGTTCAAATGGCGAATAAACCTACGACAGGTGAGAAAGGATCGGCAAGACGGCAAGGCAGCTCTCACAGCATACGCTCTATTCTCCTTGGTGGTGACCACCCCAGGCTCGATGATACATTTATTGTGTACGAAGATTGCCTTTATACCCTTGGACTTGGCTAAAGAGCATACTTTCAAGTCTCTTCTCAGCTCATCCACTTCGTACTCAATGTTAGCGTAAAGGCTGTTACATGAGTAGTCTGCAAGGAGTGAAATGACTGATTGCGGTAAATTCTTTCGGATTCGTTCGGTGAACGTGTGGAGTGGGATGTGTAGCTTTGCCAAAGAACCCTGTTCGATTTGGAGCGTGAATATCGTAGTACCGTGGAGCGTGTAAGACAAGTTGACACAAACTTTGACGCTAGAAAGATTTCGAAGGGTGAAATCAATTCGACGGGCACCACGGTCGTGCGCAGTATAGTCCTGAGGTGAAATGACAAAGATAACGATGAGTGGTATGTTTTCTTCTTTGGCCTGCGCAGATGCCAACGACAACGCCCTATTATCAGAAACTAACCGACGTGTTTCAGTGTCTAGCAATGAGCTGAAAGAGAATAAAATCCGCACTTCTAAGATCTGCCATCCTCATCCAATAAACCACGCATTCACCTTTATCTGGATTTTTCACGCCATCCTTCACCGCTTGCAATAACTTGGGTAGAGGGGGGTCTGAATCAACAGCAGCAGCTGCATTCGTCATTGCTACTTTTCTGTGAGGAAACGTGTTGTCAAGTCTGGGCTTTTTAGCACTAGAGGAGGACGCGGTTGAGGAGATCCTTGATCTTTTAGCCATGAGTGCAGAGAAGGGACGAGGGAAAGGTCTGAACATGGTTCTTGTATTGAGCCTATTTATGAGACGCATTGTGCGATCAACGACTGCGATCGCGTTCCAGCTTATGACGTCATCACCCCTCCTCGCCTTCAAGCTCCTTTCTTTTTCGTTCCTCCTCTTCTTCAGCTTCAACGACTTCAACGTCTAGAGGGAAAGTCAATATTGCAGCTATTCCACTCAGTTGGTTGAGCTCTACATCTTCATCAGTATTATTCAATCAGTGTAATCATGGAGACCCACGTTGCCCGGATTCGTGCATGCTCGAGAAAATTACGACCTCTCCACCTTTTTGCTGTACTGCCTCTGTTAAGGCGACATATTTCTTTCTCGTCTCCGGATTACTCGACCTATATGTAGACGTAAATGAGCGAGGTTCAACGAGGATGCCAAAGAAGCCATACCGGAAAAGTTCATCGGATATCAAAAGTGTGCCGATAGCACCTCTATCAGCAGCGAGCACGACATGGTCAGGTCCGTACCAGGCACGTAGCTCATCTGTTGCAAGCATCTTGTGAAACCTCGAGAAGAAAATGTCAGTATGAGTTGCTGACATGACAATGAGGCGTACTTGTCTAGTGCTATGCCTTCCCTGGCAAACTTGGTCTCTTTTAGTTGCGCTACAATCTGTTCTACATTAGTCTCATAACAGAAGGAAGTGATAAGTCCACGTACCTCGGGACTTCGTAAAACCTCAACTAGACTGTGGACGTGCGGGCTGCTCACATGTACCTTTACTCCCTTCTCCCTCAATGCCTTCTGCAGTATTTTGTCACCCCTCTTGGAAGCTTCCTGCATCATGTGGTCATAGACAGTATCCCTGACCCATCCAGGACTGGCAATCACTATAGCTTTCAAACCCACGTTCGAATAAGGTATGTGTCGAAGGAACGCATCGAAAAGCATTCCATAAAATCTCGAAAGCGCCTTCTCATGTTGAGATGTTCCGGATGCGGCCGCTTTGCGGGGTACTGGTACTGATATGCGGTGGGTGACAATCGTCATATGCTCCGAGAGCAGGCAGAACGCCGCAACACCCTCTCCACAGACCACTGCCCCAACCTCAGCACCTCGTCCAGGAACCACGGATTCTTCAACTCTTGAAAGCGCAATGCTATCCCACCCATCAGCCTTCTCTATCCGAATGTCACGATTGGTCTCGATATCCAGTGTGTGGAATGCGCCGAGTTTGACATGGGGGTTTTCCGATATGACCTTTCCAGCGATTTGTAAAGAAGCGGTCGATGAGCCGGTGGATCCCGAGTTGTCGCCTGAAGCTTGATTGGCATCTCCGGAAGCGTAGGATGAGAACTCGACCTTCTTTACTTCGATCGTTAGATTGAGCCGGACGCGTTGAGAGTCGATGGATCCGGTGTCGGTTGTCTTCTGCACTCGACTAGTCTTTTTGAGCTTTCTCGGATCAATAACAGAGAATTTTGATACTCACCGAATCGCAGGTGCACGAATAGCATCTCCCTCCTGTATAAGATTGTATAGATGCCATATATCCTCGTCATCTTCTGGTCTCAGAGTGACATAACCCTACTTGCACATAAATCAATTATGGTAACCATGAAACAAAATGAGCTACTCACTGCGCCATGTTTATCGACATGCTTGCCGACTAGTTTCATGATGGTGGTTATCAGCACCGGAGGCGCCCATATTTTGGGCGGAGACCTTCTGAGCGCCTACAATCAACACGGCGTCGACTAGAATGCCTACGCAAAATCGCAAAATGCGGTCCTCATAACTCACTGACAAAGATCAGAGCCGTATGCTGCGGTCCAGACCTCGTTGTCTCTCGTGAAGGTGACTACTTCTCGCTTCTCATTCCTGAAAGGTTGGTAAAAAATCCATTCACAACCCATACAAATGACCAAATCATTCAAGGATCCAGGTCTTCCTGTCCCTAATCCTTCCCTTTCATTCTGGCTGCAAGAAGCTCGTTCTTCATCCCTGCTGGGACACCGAAAAACGGAGGAGTTCCCACACACCACCGATGTTGTGATAATTGGAGCTGGGATATCTGGCGTTGCGACTGCCTATTTTCTGTTAGCGGGAACACCTCCTCCGCGTTCGATCGTTATTTTGGAGGCGAGAGAAGTATGTTATGGAGCAACTGGCCGCAACGCAGGATATTGTCGTCTCGACTGCTACGCAGGTGCGTACAAACCACACGTTCGGATGGAGGCACTTGCCGACGCTTGTACCTTGAAGGATACCCGGGCTACAAGGCGAAATTCGGACGAGAGCAAGCGTTCAAGATACTACAGAATGAGATGGTATGGTTTCTGGGTATCATGTGTGATGCAGTCATTGATTCTCGTTTTGAAGGATACGCTCAATCTCCTGACCGAGTTAGTAGAGAAGGAAAGCATCGAGTGTGACTTCTGGAAAGGTCATGCATTTGACATTGCGATTAGTGAGGAGGGAGCCGAACTCCTCAAGGCGGCATACCATGAGTGTAAGGCGGATGGCGGGAATATCGATGGCGTCGTTGAACTTATTTTAGACCCAGGTGAAGCAAAAATTGAGAGTACAATCGTTATTCTTATTCGGCTCATTAAACAAGCAACTGCTTCAGCGCACCCGCACCCCCTCTGCAGTTCTTGCGACATCCTTCCCGTCCTCAACCCTGTACCCGTATCAACTTGTCATTCATCTAGTTCAAAGATGCATCGATAACTATGGACTCAATCTTCAAACATCAACACCGGTAAACTCTGTCATCCGTGCCCAGACTGAAGATGGATGGATTGTTCGGACAGCGAGAGGAGAGATCTCGACGAAACAAGTCGTATATGCAACCAATGCGTGGACAGCTCATTTACTCCCGGAATATCTAGGTGCGATAATACCGACGCGAATTCAAATTGTACCGACTCGTAACTATTCGGGCTCTCAGATGCTCCTCAGCTCATCCGCTTGGGTCGACAGTAAGGTTCGTATCTCTTCTGGAAGTTCGTTGCATCGAGAAGTTGAGGCTGTTTTGTAAAGGAGAAGATTGACTACATTGCGCAACGACCAAAGGATGGTATCATTATTGTTGGTGGCAGGCGTTGGCTTATTCCCCGCGAGGATACGGTTGACCAAGCAGATGATGGCGTCAAGCTGGATGTGCATACGGGTTATCTCAAAGAGATACTGCCAGCTTATCTTGAGCATTGGGGTCCAGAGGCTCCCGGAGAAGGCATGCTGTGCGATTGGACTGGCATCGCTGGTCATACCACGGATAGTGTGTTCGATAAATAGTACAGCTCCTTCCACTACTGAGGCAATTTCCAGTGGTGCCATTCATTGGCGACCTTCCAGATCGTCCCGGCGCCTACATTTGCGCTGGTCATGTCGGACACGGTGTGTGACTTACTCATTACATGATACTCATTACATGATACTCATTACATGATACTGCGCGCTCAATACCATTCTATAGGTATGGCTCGTATCTTGAGCTGCGCTCAAGGCCTAGCAGAATTCATGGTAGGAGCGAGATGGGAAGAGTCCAAGATACCCGAATGTTTCCGGCCAACAAGGGACCGGTTATGAGCTAATGGTAGGGAGTAAAGTTGACGGTTGGGAGACCAGCCAATCGTATTATTACGCAAATGCTACCGTGAACTTCTATTTCTGTCCACCTGCTGCAGCTGCAGCTTCTTCAGGAGGGCCTCCAGACATCACTGAACAGAGAGAATGAGTATAATGAAGACGGTCCAATCAGTTGCAACTCACTTAAAGCAACTACAGCGGCAAGGATGTACATCCAATATCTGGGGCATATCAGTCAAAGAAATGCGTCCAACTCATGTCCACCAACTCACTTTTGCAGGAACGACTTTTCTGGCTCGGGCTTAACCGGTTCGCCCTTGGGTGTAAGAGGCGGCGGTGTCTTAAGCTCGGGTCTGAGAGATCTATGTTTAGCCACCAAATAGATGCGCATGAGGCAGATAGATACTCACAGAGGTGGTAGTCGTGGCGTGCGTAACGAAACGGTGATGTTCAAAATTGCCAGACTATTCAAATTTGTCATGCTCGAAGAACTTGGACATGCCCCATCGTGCGGTGTGGGCGAAATAAAGTAGTCGACTGCATAAGGCGAAGATGCGTGCGCAAGGTCGGTAATATGAAGAATGATAGACTCTGATGAGGCACTTGGGACATGGCACTAAGAGAACATGCTTATTAGCTGGTAATGCTGTGAAATGAAACTGTAAACGCACCCATTTCACCGATGATATATCCCAATTTATGCTATCCCGTTCTAATGCGACCTGGTATAGCACACGGTCACGATCCCCTTCTGGAATTTGTTGCAGGGTCTCAGCAAATTGGCCAAGATGTTCCTGAGAGGAAACCGAAGATTGGAAAGTGACTGGTAAGTTTGAGCGTGATTCATCGAAGTTTATGGTACCACGTTCGGTGAAAGCGCTTTGGGGACCATTTGGTAAATGAAGTCGATGATAAAGGTTGACTTCCCGGGACAATACGACTAGTGGGAGCAGCAGACAGCTGAGAAGGACGAACATGGTGGTCCAGATGATGGCAGCGGGACCGAGGACGCGGTCACTCGTGTTTTGGTTTTGAACCATCATCACGATCATTTCTTGTGCTCACCTCAATCTCTCCTTCTTTAACCCATTGTTCAGTAGGAATTCAGAAACCCACGCAGCTTGTAGCGGTGTTCTGGGATCTTCTACCTGGCCTGGTCAGTGCACTCATGTTATAGGGAAATAATATTTTGTTCATTATTTCGTATGGATTCAGCCATTCCCGACTTGTAGAAACGATCTCCTGCAAGCTGAGGTTTGTTGCAAGAGTTTTGGGCGTGCTTCTGTATTTCTTGATTGAGAAGCAAGTATTGAGACCTGGACGTCAAGATAGGTGATAATACTGGCACTCGCAAGTGTTCCTCAATGCCATAAGCTCTCACATCTGACTTTTTTAAATTTTATTTCGTATACAGCCTTCCAACGAGCTCAGGTTATTTTTTGCTGGCCTTGCGTTTGCCTCGAGGCAATCGAATCCTAATCAACTCCAGTCTCCATACCCATCGGATACCTACTTAACTATACCTTTTCATACTCTCCTCGTCACGAATCAAGATACTGTACGACGTATTACGGGAATAACGACCTTAGATGGGCCAGCATAACTCAAAATACAAAAATCGTCAACCCCAGCCCTACCCACTTGCCAATCCGGCTTTTTACCCACACAATGGTGCCATCTATCCAGCCGCTTATCCACATTTCGCGACGGGACCAGTAGTTCCTCAGCATCATCTCATAACACCATTTCCTTTCAACTATTATCCACAACAAACACGGAGGAAGAAAAAGCGAAGGAGACCGAGCGCAAGACTGAATACTTCAGTTGCAGGTGCGACAGATCGCTGTGGAGTAAAGTGAAGACAGCTGACTGATATTATAGGCCCATCTTCCCAACCTGAACCTCAGCCCCAGGCTCCTCAGGTAACGGCAGCTGCAGGTGTTCCTCCACCACCTGCAGTACAGCCCGTTCCGCCAGTCGCTAATTCAGTGCCCTTCACCCCACATATGGAGAGTCTTGCCAATTTCCCTCGATCACCACTGCAAAATCCAATGGCTGTCAATTCAAGGGGACCCACACCGTATCCTCGTAATCCCGAGGACGACGAGGAAGAGGACGAGGAGGACGAGGAAGAAATTGTTATACCTAGTCGTGTCAGGGGACTCCGTACACCTGCCCCGCATCGGCGTACACGCTCGCTTCCCCGTAGTGGCGGAGATGTTTCGCGCTCTCGAACACCACAAGTCGAAATCACCGCTCCTGTGAACCCCATCACGCCATGGCCAGTTTCTAACAATCCATTACCACAACCACCACGCGACGTGACACAGGATTCACCTTACAGGCAGTTGGCGAACTTGCCTGAGGTTCAGAGCATCCGTCGTTCAGCTAGCGCAGCAGGGGCCAGTGCTGAACGTGAACGCTTATTCAGAGAGCTTCTTGCGAACCAGAATCCCGGTCGTATCGCATCTTCGCAATCTGAAGCCTTGCACACTCAACCACAGCCACAGCCTAGTGCGCACCATCGATCCAGGACAGTGGCAAGTCTATTCGGGAGGAAGAACGGAGGCGGAATTCTCAGAACGTTAAATCCGAGAAGACGACATGCCCATAGTAATTCTATCAATTCAGACGGATATGTGAACGTCCAACCTGCAGAGATACCGCGATCTACAACTCCGGCCGAACCGCCACCGCCCGTTATGAACTACACAAGTAGCGTCACCTCAGCAGATGGAGGGCCGCCTCCTCCAGTTCTAAATGCTACCGCAACGCCTGTATTCGCTGGCACAAGATCTGTGACCCCTGGTGTCCCTGGTGTAGGCACAACAACGCCAGGCATTGCAACACCAGCTGTTGGCTTGACGCAACCACCTCAAACAACGGCTCCACCACCAGGTCAGCTCTTCGAGCCCGTGCAATCCCAGCAGTCCTTCACATACCCTAATACGCCCGCCACTCAGCATGTGTACACTCGACCTACAACTCCCGCTGCTCCCCCCAATCTATCCGCCCCACCACCCATCCATTTCTCCCAATTTTCTCCCGCGCCGTACAGTGGTTTCCTCAACCACTCGCCTCATCGTGTTATGTACCAGAATCGCACATATCCCACCGCTACCCATCTATTCGAAGCACTAAAATTCCTTCCCCGACATTCCGAATTCGCGACTAAGATTTCTGATACACCCAGTGTTCCCGAGGTCTATCGTCTCAGTTCGAGTTGGCAGAAGCACGTTCGGCCTGATTGGGGCCAGGTGTTTCTCAGCATGATGGAGGAAGTGCTGATGTGCAAGTTTCGGCAACACCCGGATTTGAGGAATGTCTTATTGGCGACAGGTGCTACGGACCCGACGAGGGAGATTATATATGAAGACGAACGAGATCGGTTCTGGGGCAGAGCGCAGGATGGCCAAGGGAGAAACGTATTGGGGAATGCGTTGAGGACGGTGAGAGAAAGGCTGAGGGTTGAGTTTGGTTAGAATGTGATGTGATGTATAGCTTCCTTTCTCTGCGCGTTTTTGATCTTCTTCCTCTCTTTCGGTTTCCAGTGTACTTGTAGTGGTTACTCTATATGCTGAGCTACTTACATTACTCTGCTTTGCGATACTTTACCCTGATTTCTGCACACCTACCCTACATGCGATGCCTACCTTCCACCGTCCTGCTTTGGTTTTTACCTTCATTTCCCTGAAAGTGTGGCTACAGACTGATGAATGTATATACTTTGCTCGTTCCAGTGCAGTGTCTGTTGTGCCACTCTTTTGGTAAATAGTGAGAATGTTCAAATTCCTCCATTCGAATTTCGGGAGGCCATCAAGGACAAGGAGTCTTAGACTTGTGGAGATGTTGATGAGTCTGCCTCTCGGGGCTGTAGCCGCTCGCTTGGCAGGTGAACTCTCAGCACCAAGCAGTCAGGTCTGCAGCCTCCGTCGCTGCTCTGGCAAACGGACGATTCGTGAGTAAATGGTTGCCAGAAA
The DNA here is from genome assembly GCA_001466705.2 of Moniliophthora roreri. Classification (NCBI taxonomy): domain Eukaryota; kingdom Fungi; phylum Basidiomycota; class Agaricomycetes; order Agaricales; family Marasmiaceae; genus Moniliophthora; species Moniliophthora roreri. Next base: position 482,437 of record LATX02000184.1, read on the forward strand.
GGCTGATCGCGGGACCTAGCTTTGACGCCACAGCGCAGGGACCATGATAGACACCGACTCATTGATAAACTGATTTTTACTCTTTGATGGCTCGTAATCCATATACAGCAATCTCGAGTGAGTTAGAGACTCATCATCATCAGCACAGTCTTCCATGCTCACCTCTCCGTGCAGAAATCGGTGATGAGAACGGAAAAGGTGAACGATGGACTGCAGGATGACTTGTTTGAAAATGGGTAAAGCACCAGCTGTTCTTCAGATGCGATGCTCCATAAAACCTCGCTAAACTCTACACTACAGTCAAGGAGCGATCTGCTCATGGTGATAGTCGGTATTCTAGTCGGGAATGAAGGCAGTTCACATCCTGACTTTACAAATGACTTCAAGATAACACGTGTAGGTCCATTGCTGGCTCACGTCAATTTCCGTAGCTTGTGTTTCAATTAGTCGTCGTTGAGGGACCTGGGTTGACCGTTATGATAGATAGTTTGGTAATATCATACCTCAGAAATGACATCGCTTGAAGGGACTTACCCTGAAAGTCCAAAATCCAGGAGCTCAAGTTGCAATGAATTACCTGCGGCGTTGACCATATGCAACAATTCTTGGAGGTTCTCAAAGCACGCGGAGCATTTAATTCATCGACGCACGCGACGGGCATTTCGCTGAGCGCTCGTTTCAGCTTCAGAAGCTTGCCTTTAGGGAAAAGGCCGGCGAGTAAATACTGTTGATACAAATCTATCGTACACTGTACACTTAGGGTTAAATCGCAAACGAAGGAATGTCGTGAGTATCAAGAAAATGATGCAACGGCAAAACAGAAAGGAGCACATCCTTCGATGAGTTCGACCCTACTGTCGGGATTAATGCCGGTTTTCAGAGGACCATTCTCTCAAGCCCCCGCCGTAACCATACTCAGTAGGTGGAAGGGAGTCTATACTCCTTCGGGGTTTGTACGTGCTGCCACGACGAGGTATGTCCCGTGAGTTACCAGCAACGAAAGGTGGCGGAAGCTCATCTTCCAGGATCGCAGGCGACCGGTCCTGCTCTATTCGAAGACTATGTGTAGGAGGTGGAGGAGGAACAGCTGCTGTAGGCAGCGGTGTGACGGGCATGCTTGTCAAAACTGGTGTGATATTGAAGGCTGTCCAATGTACATTCAATAACAGATGTCGATGAAATATGAAAACACGTACGAGTAATTTGCGGTGATCTTTGGCTGCGTTCAAGCTTTCTTTTTCGGTATAGAATGAAGACGACAAGCATGGCCAGAATCACTAGGGCTGCGATGACTCCACCAACGATGCCACCAACATTAACCTTGCGAGTTGAGCCACTAGAGGCATTGGAAGTATTGGACGTTTCAGTAGGACCATTCTCTGCGGAGGGCGCCGCTGAGAATGATTCGGTTGTGTCGTTGGTTGGCCCACGAAGTTCAATGGTGTCTAGCATGAAGGGATGCTTTGTGACCTTGAGGACATTTATCCTCAATGTGTGGTTCCCATCTGCAGTAGTGACGCAATTGAAAACAGTTCGGTAACTCGTTTCACCAGGGGAGTTTAGAGTTTGTTCATGAACGGAAGATTCACATCCATCTACAGTGAAATTGACTGTGGGACCGTTGGTTCGCGTTTTTTCGGCGACGCTCATAACTTTGACGCTATGGCCTTTGAACACATGAGGTCACATTACGAAGAATACGAAGGGGAAGGCTCACCTTTGGACGCCTCAAAAGTAAAATCTGCTTGTGCTGGCCGATTTGTTTTGTGAACTGTGATTCCGAATGGAGGAGGTGCCAGAGCGGGCTCCCATGAGTCTCCAAAATAAATAATTCGAAGGTCCCTATCATCTATAGTCTCGAATGTCGACATGGACGAGAAGGGGCCAAGAATGGAGAGCGATGAAGCACCGGGCGTCAGCGCGAAGAACAAGGAGGCGACTATATAGCATTGATTCTGGGACCAGTGTCACTACTTGGTCACTACTACTGGAAGGGATTGATGAACAAGTTTCTGATGATCATATGTTGGGATCACGGCAAAAGGCATGCTGTGAGAAAACAAGTGAGCTGACACAAAGGGGAGCCGACTGACCACCGCCATACTGATACAGTTACAAACAAATCCTTTCTCCACTCCATTTGCCCCAATCCCTTACCAAAGTCCATATTCTGCTTTCGTTCTGCCATTCATTGTATTTCTTCTGCTCTAATCTATGTCTAACCGTTATGCTCCTCTTCCTAATCCACGATCCGACCGAGATCCTGAACATGAAATGGAGGCCGCATTCGACAATTCCGACGACGAGGACGAAGATCTTCACAATACCTCGGAAACTCGGCCTTTAACTTGGTCGAACGCGCCCTCGGGACCAGCCCAGACACCTCAGACACCCAGCAGAGTCCCTGGGACGTATGACTTCGAGAATGTAGACTATGACTACCCACCACCAGGATCACCGCCTCCGCCTTCTTCGATCGCTCTGCCTAACAACCACGGCAATTCCAATGGTCTAGTTCCATCTTTTGATATAGACCCGTCTGTTTATGCACCTAGGAAGAATTGGTTCCAACGGACTCTCACGGCCGTTTTACCTTCTCGTTATGCTGAACGTTTGGGATACACACGTCAGCGCCCAGTCGGCGCTATCGGTGGCGGGGGCAGTAACGACGGTGTATTTTCCAATGTCACTGCAAAGCCATCTCGTCCCGTCACCGTACAAGAAGGTAATGTCGACAGATTTAGTTACTTTGTTATTTTTTTCACTTATCATCGTTGGTACCAGGCGATGAGACTTACATCGTTCCCGAAGATAGTCGCGCAGATGCACCTCCATCATACTCCTCGGCTCAAGCTGATGCTGTTCCACCGTATTGGGAAACAACGGTTCATGCACCGTTTTCACCGGACTCGCCAGGAGAAATGATTATCGATTCACTGCCCACCGGATCCCTGTTTTCATTCCTATGGAACATGCTCCTCTCTGTTTCATTCCAATTTGTTGGATTCCTTCTTGCACATCTTCTCCACACCACTCACGCCGCACGACTGGGCGCACGAGCTGGTCTTGGTATTACGCTCATTCAGTACGGCTTCGCTCTCCGAGAAAAGCTCGGAAGTAACGCTAACCTGGAAGGGGAAGCAAATTGGGAAGATTCTTGGAGGAATGGCAGACCTACTTGGCCGACAGCAGCCGAGGCCAGCGAATACTATAACAATGGTACAGCTGTCCCCGTCAACGGTACCGCGCCAACCCCCACCTTGACGGATGAACAGGCTAGTATCCTTGTTGCGGATGCAACAACGGAATGGCTGTCGTTCTTCCTCATGACTGTCGGTAAGTCAATTGTAAACTTAAGCTTTTGTGACGATCTTGACTCGTTCTTCTTTTTATAGGCTGGTTCATCTTGCTGACGTCGATTTTGGGCTTCTGGCGCGTGAAGCGATGGGAGCGTAATATTCTGGCGTCACAGAACAACAACTCGAACAATCAATCAAGTGGAACGGCATTCTCGCAGTTTGAGCGAACGTTCGGGCTTGGCGGTATCTCTCGAGGCGACTTCTTTAGACAAGGATTCGGATTCGGGACGAGTCGACGCAGCCTGGATTCGGATGATGTGGAGGCTCGGGCTGGGCAGAGGAACGGGGAGGTGGATCCCCGTGAGATTGAGCTGATGCTTAATATTAGTCCAGGCGATCCTAATCGTGAACGAATAATACAGGAAGCATTGGCGAACGAGCGGCGATTGCAGGAGGATCTTAGGGCAGCTGGTCTTCTATAATAGAAGTAACTTGCAGATTGGGCGACAGGTATACGGAACTTTCTATTATCACTATCCCTTATCCCTTCGGACTGCAGATAATGCGTTGTATTCTATTCTATATCCCTGTCAATTTAGTGGATATTGACCTGCATGATACGACGGGGACATCTAAAATTAGGCTCTCGCGGTCTGCTGCTAGGTATACCATGCAGATCCTCCACACCCACTTTTTCATGGATTACTGGCATGATGGGTAAAGATACCGTGCCTGAACTCCCTGGGGGGCCGATTGTGGTTCTTTGAGAGATTAACCAAGATTGGGACGTGAGCAGCGAGAACAGCAGGCTGGATAGAGAAGTAGACTATCACCATAAATGCGTCAGTCTATTGAGTTTACCCGCGATTTGTCCGAATACAAGACGCAAGCGTCTTAACCTTATCATCCACAATCATGTCTTTGACGATTCGCAAAGCCACAGAGGACGATATTCCTGCTCTTTCCCGCATATGTCTTCTCACTGCGGATGCTGGGCAGTCAGCAGAGTCACTACACGACTTCAAAGAACTGCCGGGGCTCATATTCGCAATTCCATATGTGAAATTGCCAACGACTTGGGCCTTTGTGTTGGTCGATGAGTCCAAGGAAGGAGAAGTGGTTGGATATGTTGTAGGCTCGAAAGATACGCGGGAATATGAGCGGTATGCGATGGGACATTGGTGGCCTCCGCTAGCAGCGAAATATCCTCCTTCGCTCGCGGTCAAAGAGGCGGACGCGAGGTACATGAAGATGCTGCAGAGCATGTTCACTGCGCCAGAACACAATATCGCTTTTGCTGCTGCACATTTACACATAAATATCCTGCCAGAACATCAGGGAAAGGGCTGGGGGCGGAAGATGATTAATGCGGCGATAGAATACTTGAAAGGCGAGAATATCGAGGGGAATGGTGTTTGGCTTGGAATGGATCCAAGGAATGAGAATGCCAGAAAATTTTACTACAAAATGGGCTTTAAACCGATTGAAGGAGTACCAGATACCAATGTAGGCCTTAAATTCGCGTAGATACGGTCACATGTTATATTTCTCTCTTTCCATGGAACGTCCATCTCCAAACACGCCAGACTATCCTCCTCCTCCTCCGCAGGCCCATCACTCATCCACCGAGTCAGTACCCCATTTCAGTAACCCATTTGCAGACTCGCACGAGCCTCCAGTCAGCAGAATACCATTGAATCCTCAAGATGGCTCCGAGGACTATTATAACAAGTTCAGCTTCTCTTCTTACCGACATCCCCATGATATACCCGCTCCGGACGATACCTACTCTCCCAGGCCGAATCAACAACCACCTCTTCGTTCAGCGATTCGGCGTAGCGTCAGTTTTGCCCAGGATCCCGGCGTGAAGGAGTATGATCCTGACGACTCCGCGGGTGAAGAGGTGAATCCACACGATGTCAGAGCTCAAAAGCGAAGAGGAATACCCTCTCAGATGATAGAGCTTCACGCCCTCAATCGTGAAATCGACCTCGAAGAACAACCTCGTTACATGACACGCAGACCTTCTATTGCAGAATACAGCTTTCAACGCCCAAATTACCGACGTCTTGATTCCACCGCCTCTAATGGATCCGATGTTCTCGATCCTGATGATCCTAGAGTGACTGGTGTGCGGGCGAAACACCTTGACGATCATGAAGACCTGGAAAAGAACACCCTTCGTCAGATGGACTACAGAACTCGCCGAAAGCATCTCATGCGTGTAAAGATTGAGTTCAACGTTGTTTGTGAGTACCAAACTCAACTCATGGTTTGTGACATATTGACATCAAGAACAAGCGATGGCGAACAGACAAGAATTCCTCCTTAAACTCGCAAAGTCGCTCATGGCGTTTGGTGCTCCGTCCCACAGAATCGAATCTCAGCTCATAGCCGCTGGTCGTATCCTCGAAGTTCAAGCCGAATTCATCCATTTGCCTAATGTCATCATTTGCTCATTTGGTGACCAAGAACTAGGATGCTCGGAAACTCATTTTGTCAAGTGCGGTGGTCGTCTCTCTCTGGGTGCTCTACACAAGGTACATCTGATATACCGTGCGGTGGTTCACGATGAGATCAGTGCGAAGAAAGCCACAGAGCAACTAAACGAGCTTCTTACAGCACCTCCCCTTTACCCTGCACCATTCCGCTGTTTACTCGCGTTCTGTCTATCCGCGCTCATCTGTCCTCTCGCTTTTGGGGGTTCTTTCTTGGATATGTGGATTGCTGGCGGAGGTGCATTGATCCTCTCCATCTTACAGCTTTGCGCCACCAAGAGTGCTCTGTACGCAAATGTATTTGAGTATGTGTTATAGTTTCTTTGGTGACTTGCTCGTTAATATTCCATCAGAATCACTGTGGCGATCTTCGTTTCTTTCGCTGCTAGAGGTCTCAGCAGTATTCGCAGCAAGATCTTCTGCTATACGGCCATCTCTTCCGCAGGAATCATCGGTATACTCCCAGGTTACCTGATCTGTATGTCCCCATTGTCATATCGTCGCAATGGCCTCCATCTAATCCGTAGCAGTAAGTAGCTCGTTAGAACTCGCTTCTAAGAATATCGTTTGTGGTAGCGTCAAAATGGTATATGCTCTCATATACACGCTCTTTTTGGTAGGATGACTTATCGTCTTCTAAAAAGTATCATTCTGTAATCGTCTTTCATTAGGGTTTCGGCTTGCAGATTGGTTCTGACTTCTACCTTCTCTTCGATCAACACGCTCGACGCAAACTAGATGCACTTGCGTCATCCTTACAGACAACGGTTGCCCTTACGGGAAGCTGGGTAGCAGATAACGGTACCATCGACAACAGCAGTGCCCCTTTGGTTGGCACTTGGACCTTCACTCGGGCCATGCCACAAAGCTCGCACGATATCATCGAAGGATGTTATCGACCACACACATTCCCGTGGTATCTACAACCATTCCCAACATGGACAGCATTTATCATTGTTCCTGTCTTCTCCCTTTTGTCCTCTTTGGCAAACCTGCAACCTTTCAAGAGCAAGCAGCTACCTGTGATGGTCATCATCTCGTGCTGTTCATATGCGTCTAACAAGGTAGCAAACCATTACATTTTCAATCGTTCTGATGTCGTTTCCGCGATTGGAGCTTTCACCGTCGGTGTCTTGGGAAATGTCTATTCGCGTAAGATGGGAGGAACTGCTTTCACATCGATGGTCACTGGTGTGTTATTCCTGGTTCCCGTAAGTCTTTATTCTCCTGTGCTTCGTCATTGAATATATGGATCACTTATGATTATCAGTCCGGCCTGTCGCAAGCTGGCGGTATCACTGCTAATGGCAATGGTATAGATATCGGAGGGGCAATGATAGCGGTGACCATCGGTATCACCGTCGGGCTATTCATGAGTCAGGCACTGGTGTATATGTTCGGAACGCGCAAGAACGCCGCAGTCTTTTCATTCTGAGGCCTCTCTGGTACCTATCCTTATTCATGTTCTTTCTCGCATTTGCATGATTATCGCCAATGTACATTTCTGATTTCTTATTTGAAGCAGTTCTCCCTCTCCACGTGTGCACATGTCTATCTGATCATCTAGAACATGACCGCTGGTGAATTCTCTACGCCTTCGATTGAGACCTTGTGGCCTAATAAAGTTCTGATATTGTTGATGCCATATCTATGATGTTCATTCAGCAAGGAAGCGAAGGCGCGTGAAAGAAAAGACGTACCTGATCATCGTTGGACGCTCCAAACCAATACCCCATCCGTGGACTCGGACATTTTTAGGGAATCCCATGGGCTCGAGCATCTCAGGTCGGAACATTCCACTGTTGCCGACTTCGACCCATTTATGCAGCATAGGATGGAAGGCGAAGATTTCCAATGAAGGCTGTGAGGAACAATAATCAGATGCTGGAGCTGGCTCCGCTTCTTAGGAACACGATGTACCTCCGTATATGGATTGTACGCTGGCTTGAACCTTACTTGCTCGATGCCCATCTTGCTGAAGAAGACGCGCATGAAACCTACTTCGCATCAGAGGACAGCGCACACAGCAAAAGTGCGAGAGCATTCACCGATCAAATCAGCCAAGGTAAGATCCCGATCAGCTACGACACCTTCAACTTGGTGGAACTCTGCCAAATGGGTAGCATCCATAGTCTCATTTCGGAATACTCGATCGATACTGAACAGTTTTGCGGGGCGGAAACCGTCGTCGGATTTAGCATCCCCGTGTGCGGTGGTAGGTTTAGCACCGTGAGTGAATTCCTTTTCGTCACCTTCAACTTCTTCGCCTCGGCAACGAGCGGCAAGTTTGTAGAGCATATGCGCCGATGAGGCCGTTGTGTGCGTTCGAAGGAGCAGCTTTTTGGATTCCTCATGTGACCAAGGTGCTCTGTAGCCGATGGATCCGTATCCGCCATGTTCATGGACTGTCGAGACGCGCTTGTAGTAAGAGGGTTCCGGGTCGAGTGATGCCGGAGGATCTGGAGTAGAAGGCACTTCTAGACTTCATCAAGGTCAACTGGCGGTAAAACAAACCAGATATATAGAAAGTGTCCTGAAGGTCTCTCGCAGGATGTTGTTGTGGAACGAATAACGCGTCGAAACACCAGAACGCCGACTCGACGAAAGTGCTTGTGGGCATTTCAGCAAAGCTAGAGCATACCGTGAGATTGCGGAAGTAAATTATGCGACGTATATAACCTACCCCATTTCCATGAAGATGCTGCGAATCTCTTCTCGAACTTTGAGCAATTGATGGAGCGCACCACCAGACGGTGGTATTCCTTCAGCTTCAAAGTTATACTTTTTGAACGTCGAAGTTTTCCATGCTCCTCTGCAACCCCATATGAGTCATTCGATGGTCAAATAGTTAATAGGAGCCCTACGAGGTAAGCATGTCTGCAGTCAGGTCAGTCTCCGGCTTCGCAGTTGACGTGCTGAAGTTGGGGCCCTTGTGTACGGTGAACCATTGTCCTTTCCTAAGCAAACATATGGATGAGCCTTCTCTTTGTAACAATAGTCGATAATGCTGACCTTTGGACAACGAGTTTACGCTTTCGTAGATCTGCCAGTATCTTCTCACCTGCCTTGAGATCGCCAGTCGTTTCTATTTCCTGAAGCTCTAATTTTGCAGTGTCTTTTATCGAGCCTACCTGCACGTATCATTAGATCGAAATTGAATCCATCGAAAAGTAGCCACGCACTAGTTTGACTAAACCATCACCGTCTTTGCCTATCCATCCATTCTTGAAGGCTCTTCCCTGTCCAACTTTTGCTGTCTCGTCTCCAACCTGTTTCTTGAGTTCCACAGGAGTAACAGGTTTGCCTTGTCCTTTTACAGGAAGGGCAGCCCAAACACGAGCTTCATGTGAACCTTCTTTTGCTATTTGCGAGCCTTCCGGTGTCAGAGCGTAAGAAAAAACTTCATGGCTGTCATAATTGATCATCTAGAGTAATATTCACATCATTGAAAGTGCGAAATAATGATGATGGAATATGTACTTCACGACTGAGAAGGGAGTTGAGAGCTCCCAGTATGGTAATTTGGGAATCATGGGATGCTGCGGGTTGGGATTCTCCTGGAATTGTGAGTGTTCTCGTGTCCTTGATGACCGATTGAGAGTCTAGGGTATCGAGGATAAGTTTCTGCAACGATTCAGACATCTTTGAAGACGAGAAGAAAGTTTGTGACTCGATTACCGTAATCTTTCGATCTAATCGTGTATATACTAAATCAAGAAGGTGGATCCCATGTGGAGGAAGTGTTCGCGTATATTACAGGATGGTATACGAAATTATACACTGTTCGTTCAGTAGATTCTACTTAATGCAAGTGAATGAGCCAGGAGGAGATGAGGAGTCCGAATTCTGAATCAGGATTTTCGTTTTATGACGCGGTCAGTTAATGCTTCAAGAGCACCCTTTGCATCGCTGTCAGGGAGAGGCTGTAGCACAGTTTTAGCTTGGTTGGCATATTCAATGGCTAACTGCCTTGTACGCTCAACCCCAGAGGATCTCCGGACGTAGTCTCGGGCCTAGAAAAGGATGTCAGTAACAACATCGAATTTACAGTACGATCATATAAAGCTCACCAATTCTACATCGCCTACGTTACTGAACTTTCTTTGAATCAGTGGTCCCATTGCTGCGTGCTCTTCCCATGCATAAAGAGCGGGCCCAGTGGCCAGACCAAGCTGAAGGTCAGCACCGCCCGGCTTTCCTAAAGTGCCTTCTACCGCTTCGTAATCAAGAATGTCATCTACGAGCTGAGATACGACTTCATCAGTTGGGTTATACAACTCGTTTCAGTGCGCTTACTTGGAAGGCAATACCCAAATTTCGGCCGTATGCATACGCAATTTCCCTGTATAGTTCACCCTCCGTACATCCGCTCAAGCAAGTAGCTGCGCGAGCGCCCTTGGCCATTAGACTCGCAGTCTTCATGTAAGTCTTTTGCAGGTATATGGTCCAGGCACTCTGAGCAACCCGAGGTGTCGGGGGCAAGTTGAGCTCTTCCCCTACTTCCTGCATTTGAAGAATCTCCCCTTCGACTAGGTTCGCCATGACGCTCGCAATAAGCTCAATTGACTCGGGGTCCCCAAGACGAGCTAGAGCAGCGCTAGCACGTCCTAGAATGAAATTTCCTCCGAGAACCGAAAGTTTGTTCCCGAATGCAGCCGGGGCAGACGCGCTGCCTCTCCGAAGCGGTGACTCGTCAATGACATCGTCATGAAGCAGAGATGCTGCGTGTATCATTTCGACGATCTGTGCTAGACGAATCTGGGTTGGTAGAATACGGACCGGAGAGGTAAGAGAGGGCTGGAAGTTGGATGACAGGGATTCCGGATATTGGGGAGGCTGGATATGAGGTTGTGGAGTATGAAAGTGAAACGCAGAACTGAATAAGGCCGTATGATTGGGTATATTGGGATTCCAGTCGTTCAACACGTCGGGTCTCGAGAGTGGTTTATCCAATTCGTCCATGCATCCTCCAGCGCCCTGGCATTCTGCTGCCCACAGCTTCACTGGCCAGTTCTTCCCCAGTCCATTCGTTGCCTGCGAAAAGAGCAGGACTATGAGCGGTCGCAGCTGCTTCGAGGGCCGAAGGAAGTAATATTTTGCAATTTCATCCAACGAAGGATGGGCTGATCCCAGTAAATGAACCAAACTTTCCCGGACACGCGCAAGTTCCGGAGCAACGAGCGAGAAGGGATCCGGCCGCTGATTATAAGTACTCAGACGACAAGAAAGTGGTGTAGAACGGGTTATGGACAGTGCAGAGGTCCATCTCCGCATTGCCTGTGTCGATGTAGTCCGAAAACTTTTTGACCGGGTATTGTCCCACGTGAAATACTCAACCGGCTTCCTCCCAACCTCCATGTCTCCGCCAGCATCCTGGGATCACGTTTGGAATACTGTTCAGCCTAGTCTTTTGACGATAAAAGATTACTTGCGAGGTCTATATGCACCGAACCCCCGCGTCATTCGTGTCGGACAACTGGATTCAGAACTATTAGACCAGGAGCTTGTACATCTACTCCAGGAGCCTCTGATTAAAACTTTTGCTCAAGTAAATGTACGTATTATACATTTGCTAATTCCCTACAGAGTACTAAGTCAGAGATAGGCCGTGTTTGCAAGACGGTTTGAGCCAGAATTGACCCTGCTCATTCAGCTCGCGCTGTACAAATTCTCAGTGTGGAATCTCGGCGCGAGCTATGGTGCAAAACTTCAAGGTCTACGATATATATCTCCTTCTAGACCGACTGAGAGGCTTGCTCGTATGTGGCGTGACGCGTTAAAGGTGTTTCTTGGATTTAACTTTACACGCAGCATCTGGGCTTCCACGACGGATATTGCTGGTTCACGGAACTCTCATTATCTTATTACCTTACCTCCACAACCGTATTCGAAGTCACGCGCTGTCTCGGGCATGGCCCGATGCCCCCTCTTCCGATCGACGACGGAAAGCTTGGGTTTTCCTGAGTTCCCTGGAATCTGTATATTCTGCCCTTGGCCTCGCGAGTTTCGTGGCATTTCTTTGGAACGGACAGTATGTCACACATTATTGCCGCACATGTAGTTCTCCAACCATTTCTAATTATATACAGCTACCGCACAATAGCAGACAGATTACTGAACATGCGTTTGATTCCTTCCCGGAGACTCATGCAACGCGATGTGAGCTATGAATTCATGAATCGTCAGATGGTGTGGCATGCATTCACCGTACGTATTCCATCGCAAGTACTTGGCAGCTGGCTCACAGGCGTCTACAGGAATTCCTGCTATTCCTCTTACCACTTATCAATTCCCGAAAAATGCAACGTCGGCTCAGTCGTATCACCTCATCCCTATCATCCTTAATCGGTTTTTCTCGGTCAACTCGCTCGTTAGAGAGGACAAAACGCGGGAAATACTGGTCATTACCAGATAACCAGTGTGCCATTTGTGCCGAAAACGCTTCATTTAACCTCGATCCAACCAACCCTTCGAATGCGTTTACAAGCTTCACTGAACACATGCTACAAAACTCTAACCAGAACCCTGATACAGAGGCGCCAGCCCATCCAATATATACCCCGTATATCACTTCGTGCGGTCATGTCTACTGCTATGCCTGCATAGCAGAACGAATGCTTCGCGTTGCCGACGAGGGCGAAACTCATGCTTGGGAATGCTTGCGCTGTGCTGAAACTGTCACTAGTGCCAATCGCTTTGCAGTAGAGACAGTGGGAAGCGAGCCGAGCGGGAGTGAATATGAATTCAGCAGCGACTTTGATCTTACGGATTTGTCTGGATCTGTAGGGAGCTATAGTTATAGTGAATCTGGGTTTTCGGATGAATAATTGTAGTAGAAGTAGGTGTATTGTATAGCTATGAGTATCTAGCAACAGATGTAATCGATAACAAGCAATGGTGGTCTGTACGTAGCATAAAGTGACTAGGAGGACAGGCAAAGTATTATGCATTTGCCCTGTATCAGGACAGAGAGATTGCTTAGATTTTGTTGGGTATCGTCATTTCGCATTGGTTATTTCACTCTGAATTTGTTTCAAGACCTCTGGATCCGTCTTTGCAAGGTATAGGTTGTGAAAGTTTTGCGAGCCAGTCGTGGATTCCGCTGCTCTTAATCCAGCTGCAACATAGGAGCTGAGCTGCGTCGTACGGACGGGATCCTCGTTCCAGATCTACAGAAGAAATCATCAGCGACGTTCAATGAGGTCAAGGGCGGAATGCATACTCTTTTCCGGCGGTCGTACTCCGGCGTATCTTGAGAACCTTGGTAGAACTCATCAGGCGCGTCATCCTGCTCCCAGTGACGCTGAAGGGTATTTGCAGGTGTCCTGTAAACACAATGAGGTGGTCTTCTCCCGCATTTAAGTGAAAACTCACTCGTCACCCTCAAATTCCGAGGGGTCACGGCGTGCTTCCCTGATCTCTCCAAATACATCAAGCCACAAATTGAATATTTCTGTCGGCAAACGTTGGAGGACATCAGGACGGCCAGTGGATACGAGTGCCGTCATTCCCATGGCCACAAGTTTGCGGTGTCGTGGTTCCGACATCGCGTCAAACTGAAATGAAATCCAAGTCAGTACGATGTCAATTTTCGGCAAAAGCTTCTTACCTGTGCCCACCATTGATCCATGAGTAATTCGTAAGCTTTCACCTCAGTAAGTTTGAGTTGAGGGGCAGCCGCTGTCATTAGTTGAGCAAATGCTTGTGGATGGCTCATTACGATACGTGAGAAGAAATAGATTTCATGCGACAGAATGATTGGATCCGTCTACGGAGTTCAGTAAAGATATCACGTTGAAGAAGTGCGGACTAACTTCGTTCTCAGTAAGATTGTTGAGAAAGTAGGGAAAGAGTCCAGAAATATGCAAAGGTTCCGCCCAAAGTAACGACGGAGTCGTCTGGATCAGTAGGTGCAACGCGACCAAGGCACCTTTTTGATTCTCCCGTAAGGCCTTGCGAGTGAAGATGGAAAGGAAACCTTTGAATAGGTCGACTGCGCAGAGCTGCGAACAGGATGAGCCGAGCTTACATGGAGTGGGAGGTATATTACCTGAAGGATCTGTTCTCCGTTCAATATGAAGTAAGACTCCATGATGTTCAACAAAGATCCAAGAAGATCCAAATTGGTTTCTAGTAATCGAATCGCGGTAGGTAGAAGATTAGAAAGGGAAGGGTTTCCGGTAGTGGCTGACGTTGTGCTGCGCATGGCTTCTTTCCACAGGAGAGCGCCATCAGTGTCCAAGTTCATCTGCATAGAACATGAATAGGAGTTCTAGGAGTAGAGCCTAAGGCCTACCCCTTCATTCATGGATTCCTCAATCAAAGGCACGACAGTTCCAGAGAGTGAGGTTGAGTGTGGGCCAATTGCCTGAATTGAGACTCAGAACCAGTGAACAAGAGAAAAGACTGAAGGCGAACTTTGACCAAATTCGTCATCGTAACCAAAAGAGAGTTTTTGAAGAGCCAATTGGTTCCCGCGTCGATCCCTATAACAAAAGACCGTTACCAATGAGCATTACACTCGTGCAAATGGATCAACCCACATAGTCCAGGCAACGGGCCAGTGATAGCCGGAACTATAGGAACCATCTTCACCACAAAGTCAGTTTCGGTAGGAAAGGAGAATAGGAATAGCACACTTCAGGTCCCGCACGTTCAATCACGACGTTAAGTGCGTCGTCGACGCGACGCTTGCTGTCAAAGCTATCAACCTCAGCTATCAAGTTCATTAACTCTGTTACTGCAGTGGGAAGGTAAGGCCTGAAAGAATCCATCTTGAACTCCAACGTCTGCTCAAAAAGATGTGTCACCTTGCTGTAGAGAAAAATGAGGAACCGACTGACATCTACGCCCTCTCTGATAGCAACACCGGCAGTCAGTCGCACAACTGCATCGGTACCTTCACCTTGGTCGCCCAGAAGATGGACTAAAATTTCCCATATCCTGGGGTTATTTGGGTCGATGCAGTCGTCTGACATTAACTTCCCCAACAACCATGCGATCCTTCTCTTGAGAATAGGCGCGCTGGGGTCCAAACTTAATGAACCATTGAAAACGACGAGCTTAAGAACACAGTACCTTCCTTTAGTATCTCGTGCTTCAATGGTAAGCGTGCCATTGACCCAAGGAAGGAATCGAATAATATCCTTTAGTCTTCGACAGCATCGCCCAAGCGCACAATACAATGCTTCTTTTTGTAAGGTACTATCGAGATCAGTCGCTGGTTGCTCTGATCACAGGGAAGTAGGTGAGATGGTCATGCACAGTATGTATCGGTGCTCACCGGCAACCTGAGCGAATGTAGCTTGCAAAAGGGGAGCAACATAATCCGGGTACTGGTTTGATACCTGTAACAAAACCCTCTCACTGCAAGCCTAATGAAGATTGTCAGTCCATGCGGACTGAATATCAATAAAACCCTTACGCGTAGCTCGTATTCCCAATGCTCATTCTCTGTTTCCTCCGTATTTACCCACTCCTCAGGATCTGCGAGCCAGCTTTCCAAGTCCTTGGCGTTTAAGGGCAGGAAGCGAGTGACGATGAGCCTTACGGCATCCTCAACGAAAGTCTGTGACAATGCTATTTCGCTCTAAGTAAAAGAATGATGAGACAGTCAGTAGGCTTACTGTTCCTGTTGGGAGTGCCATCTCTGCGGACGGCGGTATATTGCCCGAGTGTATCCTTGAATATGACCATACCTTGCACGAGAAACCGGACAGGGAACAGAACGTGGTTGTTATCTACAGTGCACGCTCAGTGAGGTTTTAGAACTCGATAAACCGGTACTCACCATCTATTGAACCAGGTGGAGCATCGGCAGCTTGCGTGATTTGATTCCAATAGAATAGAACAACGTCAGCAGAGCCGGGGATCTCGACGAATCGCTTGGGAGAAAGGGAGCAAAGACGACGGAAGAATTTGCCAAGGTGCCGAATGTGTTTTGTTAGACGGTCAGTAAAAGGTGACGCCTGTGGCCCATTTGAGCTTATGATCGAACTCCTCCACGCTACTAAAGATCTAAGCTGTTCCGCCGAACTATTGAAAACTTTATAAACCTTGAAATAAGTGAGCGACAGGTCAAGGGGGATATTGGTACGGCTTACCCATGCGCAAGCATTTTCAGATTCTGTGGGCGCCAGCTTTTCACTTCTCTGCCACAACCAACTTGCGACATTACTTAAAGATTTATAGACAAGATCCGTCAGGAGCAAGTCTATGAAGGCTCTTGGAGACTGTGTCGGAATTGGTGATTGCATAGGGAGAATGGAGGAAATGCGAGTGAAGTAATTGTAAAGTGTTTCGTGAAGCTGTGCGACTACCTACAGAGTGCGGTCAGTTTCTACTGGAGCGGTGTAATTCCACGTATACTCACTTTGGTCATCGATTTAACACCGCCTAGCATCTTCATCGCGGAGAGTTCTTTCAAGACTGCCCTCAGCATCTGAAAGGCTCTCTGTAGCTTTATTGCCACGTCGGGTGTATCATTATTCATAGTATAGCACTGCGCCAGGCCTTGGTCAAGGACACTCAAGAGGTCTGAAATTAGAGAAGGCCTTCCAATCATTTTCATGATGCAGTAGATTCCGAGGCACGAAGAGAGGGCATACCATTGATCTGGGTAGTCATATCTGGCTATCCGACCCACGGAAAGCTGCATGCACTTTGCAATCTATGCCCTTCGTTAATGCAATGCTGAAACGACGGTTCATGTTTACACACCGTTTCATCCTCCTCACCTAGGAACACTAACATTCGTGAGCGAATCGCTGCTCTATGAGCGTCGCTTTGTACTCTAAAACAGATCTCATACCGTCAATTACACATTCAAGTCCGGGTCAATCAGCTTACTTTCGCGATTTCCATGCTTTCAGAGCCTCGTTTTTGAACTGAATGCTAGCTTGCTGTCGCACAGGCAACGGTACTGATCTCTCCGCCGCAATCTGATGTAGAGCGTCAAATACGCCAGATTGTTGAAGGATCTCCTTGAATCGTTTCGCAGAGGCTTGAATCTGATTAGGATCTGAGGAGGTAGCTCCCGTCATTACTGAGTACAACTCCGCCGGGGAGACATCCTGAGTCACAACGCCTTGGGCAATAGATGGGTTGGCATTCATCATGAGGGTGCACTTGAGCAATAAGGCAAAGGTCCAAGCTCAATGCTAGAGATGGCAATTGAAAAAGAAGGGGTCGTCACGGCGTGTGACTAGTCGCGATAGGGTCGCGATGCTTCCTTGTTTATTACTCACACGGAGTGTATCGCTCAACTCAGTCTTCACGCGTCGATATACCCCAGAATCTCTCGGAATCTCTGAAATGGCTCGATCCAAGGCTCAGGAGGACGAAATTGTCGAAGACTCTGAGCCAGAGCGGGAAGCGTTGAGACAGGAGCTGAACAAATTGCGGGGTTCGACATTGTCTTCCAGCGACAAGGGCAAGCAGAGTCTCAAAGATGACAATGAAGATGTTGAGCAGGCAGATGTTATAAGTGTCATAGAGATTTCTGGTGCGTTCCCTTGAAAGGCGACTCTTTGTCTATCTAACCTTGGATTTAGACGACAGTGTAACAGTGCCACCCCCAGCTCAAAAGGCGCGTCAAAAAACTCCCGAAGAGATCAGTGTTCTCGATATTAGCTGTGCGTATTGCGAAATACTCGTACCCGATCATTTCTCACAACGCATGCAGCAAGCTCGTCCTCTGCATCACCAGCCTTACCTCCAAAACCCACGACATTTACAAGCGAACCAATAGTCCGTGTTACAAACGAGTCTGATGGTGCCATAGATGATCTTCCTTCAGACGACGACCTACCGTCACTTTTTTTGTCCAATTTTGCTTTTGCGACGTCGAACAAACCAGGAGGAGTCAAGTCAACCGCGACAGTCCGAAACTTTGCCACCCTTGCTGCTTCAAAGAACACTTCCAGTGGCATACCTGAAAAGAATGCTCCGAAGAAACCTCCCCGTTGCATCATTCACAAATTCGCCGAACAATTCACCGATGAACAGCTATCTCGTTTACTCAAGTGTGTCGCTTGTGATGTCCGCTGGACCGTACGAAAGAGTGCTTCTCAGAAAGTGACCCATATACGTTCCTGTGCGAAAAAGAACGGTTTTCAGGATGAGACTGTCTGTCGGCTCATTCGGAAGGAGCTAGAGAAGGTCCTGCCGGCGTCATCGGGTGACAAAGGAAAAGGCGAGGCTGAAGTCGAGCCTCTCGCAGAGACTATATTCAACGAGATGGTACATGATGCGGCCCCAAAGAAGAGAACAAAACGTCAGGAGGTCGTGACGACGTTGAAAGCTCTCAGCGAAACAAGGAGTGCCATTCTAGACAGAGCAAAGACTATCTTTGCGCAGAACAACCATGCTTATCATGCTCGCCAGCAAGAACAAGTCCTACCATCTCTCGGTGGCCTTCCGTCTACATCCGGTTTTGGTGTGAGCGGACTTGGTCGAACCAAAGGACGACAACAGTCGATATTTAGCTTTCCATCCTCACCTGGAAAAGAAAGTAATGATGGCGACCACATCTTCCCGATGCTCAGAGCCACCCGCCGCTCTCCCAGCTCTCCTGTTCTCCACACATCAGACGTTGCTAATGTGGAAACCATCACACCCAAGGAGTCCAATCCCGTAAGTTCATGTGCATCATTGAATGCAAATATGTCTGATAACTCACAGAAATCCTCTACTCCCCTTGTCTATATCTCCTCAAGCTCAAGCGACGACCCTCCAAAACGCTTGAAGACAGCGAAAAAGAATCAGGAGAAGTCGCCTTCCACGTCTCACGTTACACCATTGCTTGAGGAAGAGGAACGTCAAATTTACGATGAAGCGGAAGACCTGTTCCATAAACGTAATGCCTATCTCCACTACGAACCACACCAATCAGTTACTACCTCTTCCAACGTAGACCAACCGACAGACCCCTTCCCTACAAAGGATACCCTAATCACCTCTCGTGCTTGCACGACTACTTCTGCCACCGGACCTTTCATTATCCCTAAACCCGTCACACCGAAGAAACGTAGGCGACGTGACGATAAGGCGAAAGCGTCTGGTAACGTTCAATTTGATGAAGCCTGGGAACAGCGTCTTAAGAGAGATATTTTGGCGGACACGGAGCTTCACCTCCGGATCCTACGTTACGAGGTAATTTCAGTTCAGCCCTTTGAGTTGACTGTGATAAATCAACCTTCAATATAGCCTCTTCCCTTCAAACGCTTTTTGCGAATGGCTACCAATGAATCCGAGTCTACAGCAAACAGTAAATTGAAAGAGCGCCTAAAACATTTTCTTGACAAGCAGGTAAGATTTGCCTACTGCTTTCACAGACGTGATATCAACAAGTGAGCACAGGCAATCATTTTTTATGACGAGGAAACCACCGGTAGGAGAAGACGACAATGACTGTATACTACAAAGGGAGGATTGTATTTATTGGGTATCTCTACTGTAATATGCACCTGTTGAAGGCTCTATCGTTAAATACGTAAGTAAGCAAGTAAGAATTTGTCCACTACAAAGCGACATCCGACAAGCCAGCAACTTCTATGACCCCTCCAATGAGATGCAAACTACCCGTCACTAAGACGTCCACAGGCCCCTCCCCGTTCTTCTCTAGTCCTCGCACCACTTCAACAGCATGCTCGATTGAGGGCAATACATGCATGTTCTCCTTCGGGAACTCAGGGTGGATCGAAAACCAGGCTTCTGCTAGCTGATTCTGCATCTTTAGCTCTGCGAGATCAGCCTCTGGTATGGCTACCGCTGTCAGATCTGAACATCCTATCAGTAATCATTCAAATGAGGGGTGCCTTGGAACTGACCTCCTTTGAACTTTCCGCTGGCATAGGTAACGTTGGTGCAGAAGATGACATGACTGAAAAGGTCTTTTCCGGCGTCTCCTAATCCGTAAAGCTTTAGTTGGGCATTGGCCGTTGCATTCACGGAGGTCAAGAATGAGCCTCCTGAACGACCGCTTGTACAATTGAAAATCAATACTCGCTGCGCTGGTTTTCTAGGATGCATATCGTTAGGGGACATGAATTGAGAAGCCGGGAGGGCACGCACAAGGCAGCTGGTTCGGACAATAATGCTACGCCAGGACTGATAAACCATTGCATGCAACACTCCAGACTTTCTGTCGTGTGTGCGCCATCTAGATACCAGGAAGTCCGAGTGTGCAGCGGATCGACAACAGTCTGACAACGTCCGGGCCACTTGGCTTGTTCGAGGCCAACTTTGAATGATTCAGGAAGACCTTCCGTATCGTTGAAAGAAGCTTGATCTCGTAAGAAGGCCTTCGCCAGGTGGAAAGCGAGTGTTGCATTTTGTACCTGGTGGTTCCCTGCGAGGCCTAGTATTGAAATCAGCCTTTTACTTCCGGAAGGGAAAGACGAGAGAATGCTTACCCAGTTTGATGTTAGCGAGTTCAGGGACCAAAGGTGTAGCTATGAATTCAGATGCCTGGTAGACAATTCAATACGAAGCTAGTGAAAGAAGCATGTTCTTACTTTTAACTCTTCTGCCCGTTGCTTCAGAACGGTCATGCCTTCTTCAGGTTGATTGACTGTCAAAGCCGGAACTCCCTCCTGAGGTTCAATGAGAACATATTCCTTGAAATAGAGTGTAGGCCGACCTTGTATATACCTCCCTTCTGCCAGGCAATCTCTTTCAAGGTCCTCCCGAGGACGAAGACATGGTCAATCCCGAGGGCAGTGATTCCAGTAACAATAGGCTTTGGTACGATATTGGTACTATCATAAGTGCCGCCAACTCCGACTTCAAGGACGGTTGCGTCGACTTTCAAAGCGAGAAAAGTATGGAAGGCCATCAAGGTAAGAAAGCGGAAGTATCCTGGCATTAGTGACGTGCTTTCGCGCTCTCTCTACCGATACTTTTAGCATAATTACTTTTAAGCAATCTTAAGGGATGTACCACTGTGTTATCTTGAAGCCTATCCCACACTTCAAAAAAGAACCTTGTGAAATCCTCCTCTGGCAATGGACGACCGTTAATGCGTATTCTTTCCCGCACTGCAACAAGGTGTGGAGACGTGTACAAGCCTGCAGAACCAGGTAAGTCCAAGGGTAAGTGAGATGGAAAGAGAGTAACCCACCGACTTTCCATTCCGGTTTTGCACGACGCAAGATAGAGTCGGTGAAAGCGCTAGTTGAGCCCTTGCCTTTGGTCCCAGTAATATGTACGACATTGAGTGTATTAAGGTCCTCAGGCTGTCATCTACTCTCAACGTTGTGACCTAAAGAAGAGGCGATACCCGCACAGACGTACGCGATATCCTATCCGCCCAAGGTACTCCAACATTTCCGGTATGGCCAGAGCGCTCAGAGTCCCTCCTGAGGCTCGAACGGCATCCAGAGTTGCTGCGTTAGATTGAAGGGAGTTCAGGTGGTCGATGGCATCCTTGTATGATCTCGTAGACATGGCCGCTCGCTGAAGTCGATATGCAAGGTAAAATGGAGGAGAAGATAGATGGCGAAAAGTGGATACCCTGATAGCAATTTGCCGCATTGGAACGGCGGCATTGATTGTCCTTAAGCAAATTTTTATCTAAATCAAAACTCGGGAGCACGTGCAACTGCCACGGGTCCGAGCGCGTTGGTTTGTTTCTCTCATCGATTCTGATTCATTGTTCATCGTCCTTGCGTTGTGTATAACATTCATATCACTTGCTCATTTTATTTATTCCTTTGAATCTATCTTCCATCATCTTCATGGACCGTTATTTTCCGAGTACCAAGTCGCGATCTATCGACAAGACGAACTCGACACACTCAACAGACAAGACTTGCGATACAAGATATAAACCTTATACAACGGATAAGAATGGTCGGAAAACTCATAGGTATGTCAGGCTTAATGGTTTAAAGGACTGATAGTTGACGCATTTCTAAAGACTTTTATCAAAGCTTGATTCCGAAGCCGGAGATCCTCCTCCGTCGAATTCGACACTCACGAAACTTGTGTTGAAGACCTTGAAAGACGAGAGTAATCCAATCACTCATTCTGACATCGGTCTACGCTCAGGTACGCTCTTTCCAAAGTACTTTACATTGAAAGCTAAAACAAATGAATTCAGACCATGTTGTGTCAATGGTTGGCGGTCATCAACATTCCGAAGGAAAAGGTCGTTATCGCGAGTACTTTGAAGACAGAAACCGCAAGCTTTCCGTACAAAGTACAACGTCGTGCATTAACAAAGACTCTAAAGGAGTCCTACAAAACGTTCGAGCTTATATTGACGGTTTTTTGGATAACACGACCGATATCGAAATGAAGCGTATCGTTATAGAGGCAGGTGGTCAGATACTGTGCGTTTCGCCCTGCTCTTTTTCTTGCCTTCAATCTAATATTCGTTTCGACATCTAGAGCAACAGCATCTGGTGCTACCCACATTTTAACATCTCAGCCCCTGAGCGGATCGAAAACTCACAAGATACTCACCAAGAAAGCCCGGATACACGTTCACGTTGTGAGACCCCAGTGGGTTTTCGACAGCATTGAAGCGGGAAGGAGACGGCCTGAAAGAGATTATACCATCATCAACGACAACAGCATAAAGAGCCTACGAGATATGTGGCAGAAATGATTTGTTCACGAGACACATCGCGCCATGCTGGTCGCCGCGTCCCTTTGTTCAAATTGTTGTACCTAATATTGGAAAGACATATTTCACCGAGCTCGGTTCCGCTGTCGTTCGATGCCCTGCTTGGTCGGCCTTCCAGACATACCATTCTTCCCCCCACTGAAAGTCGATACAGAACCACAGAACATTGTTCTTCGTTTATTGCTCTAGCCCTCGAATTACTCCACCGGTTGCCCCTGCCCCACCATCATCAACTCGTGATGACGGACCGTGGAGGAACATGGTCACCTGGTGTCGCGTATGTATTGAGAACAGGCGCATTTGAATTTGAAAAATGGTGTTGCTTCCACTCATTTAAACCCTCCCAACCACTCTGTATCGCGAGGATCCGCTCACCCACCTTGTGCTCTATCCGCGATGGCTTTCGGCATATTGATTGCACTCCTTATTTCAGGTCTACTGTCGAGTTCGGTCGCCACCTGCGACGATACGAGGAAATCGACCACGGTGAGTTCTCCTACTGCGCTCCAGATTCCTGAAGTTGACGCGCTCATATTGCTGATGGGCCAGGCGGCCATCAAACTCACTGCGCCAGATGGTTCCGCGCGAGCAAACTTCATCACAGTAGGCGCGACGTTGACGCACTTCTGGGTCAAAGACAAAGTGAACAGCCTTTCTAAATGTGCATCTCCCGATAGCTGATAGTTCATCGTTGAACAGGAAGGAGAATTCCGCGATATTGCGATTGGCTTTGACAATTTGGTGAGACCGTCTCTTCAAGTTCCATATCGAAGCAACTGAATGCCCCATAGACCGAGTACGAGACCGCGGAAGCGGGGACACTGTACTTTGGGCCTGTAGTCGGGAGGTCTGTCACTGCTCTACATTTGCACCTATCTGAAAGCTCAATTGTTTCCTGTCAGGTATGCCAACCGCATCCGGAATGGAGCCTTCACTATCCCCATCTCCAAAGATGCGTCAGGTCCTGGGGAGTTCTTCAAAGTTCCCAAAAATGATAATAACGGTTAGTGCCGGCTTGGATGGCGAAAATGAAAGTTAGCCTGATATGCCCTTGGATTAGGGACCAACTCTTTACATGGAGGGTTCGACGGATACAATACCCGAAACTGGACCATCATCACTCAATCCGATAACTCCGTCACTTTCAGCTTAGTGGACGCTGATGGAAAGGAAGGATTCCCTGGTTTCGTCTTCAACACGGTAAGCGTCTGTTTCTTTGAAGCGGTTTGTCTGAGGCTATAACCACTGCAGGTGACCTACACTCTCGATGCCGATTCGAGTTTCAAGATCAGCATGCGTGCATTCGCAACCGAGGAAACGCCTATCCTACTCAGTGCTCACAACTTTTGGAACCTCGAAGCCTACAAAGAAAGCGAAGATCTGGTATCCCATTATGTTCAGTTCAACTCTTCGCGATTCGTGGCTACTGATGGCAAATTGATACCCAACGGGAACTTGACTGAAGTTGAAGGAACGCCAATGGACTTCAGAAAAGCGAAATCGTTGGGTGGAAGCATTCCTGATACTGCAGAGGCAGAATTTTGTGGTACAGGTAACAAAGATCTCCTTCTGAAGGGAGTGTGGTTGGTTGATCATCGGATATTCAGGTTGTGTTGGCTTCGACAATTGCTGGATTTATGACAACAACACCGAAATAGAACCAATCTTCTCTGTCTGGAGCACCAGCTCTGGCATCAGGTGCGTATCGTGTTTGTATCGGTAGTGCACAATCAACTGATTGCTGCTTCAAGGCTGGACATCACCACCAATCAACCTGCCCTTCAGATTTATACTTGCAACGGTTTCAACGGAACCATCCCTCGCAAACGGGAGCAAGGTGGTCCAAACTCGACATACGGCCAACACTCTTGCCTTGTCATCGAACAGGAATCGTATATCGATGCAATCAACAATCCCGAGTTTGGCATTGACCAGATTTATGGACCGAATCGCACGTATGAATGGGAAGCAGAGTATAAATTTTCAGTGGTGCAATAGTGGTAGTGTACAGAGATGTGTCCATGTCAAAAAGTAATTTGATATCTGGAAGTGATGGGTCAGTATAGGGTTTAGGATAAAATGGTAGCGAAAGAGTGGAGATCAGGACGCCCGAGCGTATAATAGGGCGCCAGGGAATTTTTCGTCAATGCGTGCCAATGGCACGCTTGGTCTGGTGCACAGCAAAAAAAAACTCATCACAGGACGAAGGAATGAAAACGGGACTCACTGAACAGTGCCATCCGTTTGTCTACAGAGCAAATCGTGGTTGGGACGAAGAGACGGAAACACTGAATAAAAATTTTCATATCCACTTAAATCCCACGAACGGCCTTCCTAATTAGGCGAAACATAGCACCCACACTGACCTGTCACCGATTCCTACATTAAAACCTGAATGACGATCCTTCCCTATCCTCATTTTTAACTCCCTGACGTCTCGGTTCTCAGCGAAATATCGACCAATACCTCTCGTTCACGAATTTCAAGCTCTATGAACTTCCTCTTTACCCCCAATCACGTGCAGCTCCTCAACTCATGTTATCCGCCCACCTCAGCTCTTCTCACCTCAGGACCTGACTATTCCCCGAATTCGCAGGAGCTCAGTCGTCTGACATACTACGCGTATGTGACCTTACTTATCTCGGAAGTTGTGGGTTGGAATCTCTTCTCCTGCAGGTCAAATCACCCGGACAAAATTGCCAAGCTAGGCAGCGAGCTGGAAAAACGTCTGCGCA
Source organism: Moniliophthora roreri (assembly GCA_001466705.2). Taxonomy (NCBI): domain Eukaryota; kingdom Fungi; phylum Basidiomycota; class Agaricomycetes; order Agaricales; family Marasmiaceae; genus Moniliophthora; species Moniliophthora roreri. The sequence goes on from LATX02000184.1 coordinate 507,599, forward strand.
ATGAATGTCGTAAAGCTCGGTCAGGAAACATGCGTATGCGCTCGTACGTCCAATTTTACTGATTTCTCGTTGTGGACTGACTGAATAAACCCTAGGAGTTTGCTCATTTCCTTAGCAATTCTTCGATCCCTTGTAACAGAGTGTCGACGCGACATACACCTCCTTTCACCCTCTCTCATTACCTCCGTGGAGGCGACACTCGATGCGTCGTCGAATGACCTCGAAATCAGTGCGAGAGCTGCCAGCGTCGTATGTTCCAATTTTGTCCATTATGGTTCGCGTGCTAAGAACCTAATTTTAGTTCACTGCTTGGACCACTTACACCGATGGTCATCTCATCGGAACAGATAGCAGTTTGACCAAAAACTACATCTCATGTCTTCGGCACTTTGCTGCACTGGCTAGTTCGCAGGAGCAGGACGTGGAAGTAAGAAATCGGTAGACGCAACATCTTCATACCCACTTGTCACGTTATTCTAACATTCCTTCCAGTACAAGACTCGTCGGCCTAGCCGCGCTTACAGGAGCGGTCAACTCAGAGGCATTGTACAATGATTCCGCCCAGTTCCGAACACAGGTATCAATTCTATTGCGCCCAGTTCTGGTGACGTTGTTCCAGAGCAATCTCAGCACATTAGAGGAAGAGTGAGTCACCTTGCAGGTGATCTCCACTATACTCACCAAACTTTGGTACAGAGTCAACGGAATCAAAGATGCCCCAATATCTCCCTATCTGGCAGAATTCAGGAATCGTCCAGTCCTGGAAAGACGTGCGGCTTCCATTCATCTTCACATCGACGGTGAGAATGGGCCATCGATGTCAGACGTCTGCAGTACTGCATTGAGAACACTCTACTCATTGCTCCAGCATATCAATGGGTCGCAATTAGGCCATATCATGCGTTCTTCCTTCGACAACATGGATGAGCTAAATGGATGGGCGCTTCAAGAACACTGCTGTTGGCTCTCCCGGAAAATGTCCGACTGGTCGCAGTATCAGTACCGTTATGCAGTGCCAACGTGGCTGGTCGAGCGCCTAACCGAAGTACAGGACGCTCCTCAAGTCGATGATATGCACAAAGTTTTGATTGCCATGATCACGACCGTCTTCAACTCACCTACGCCTCTTATCAACCTCTCCACTTCGGACGTCCTCACGAATTTGATGACTGTTCTCATCCGACGTGTTTCGGCTGATCCTCAAGACGCTCTCCCACCCGCGCTCGTTGAGTGTATATCTTCGTTGGGCCGTCATGTCTACTACTCGGACCAAATCCAAGATCTCGCGGTATGCCCCGTCCTTTTCTTCCGCGTATCGTATTTATAAAGTCTCACAGGGCGAATTAACAACGCGACTTTTGGTTGTCGAAATTCAAGGTGTTGTTTCTCGCAAGCACCCTGACTATGCGTCGAGTAGAGCTCAAGCTATCCGTTGCCTTCTGATGGGGCTCTTGGGTCTTATGTATTCAGCCGAGAGGAATGAGCCAGAAAAGGGTCCGGATCATAGCACCGACGCTCAGCATGACCGTTCATCCCGTCGGACAAGGGTTCCTCCAGACATTTGGCAGGACACGCTTAGTCTGATAAGTGATGAGAACTTGAGTGTACGGGCAGACTATGCAGAGGTCTTGGTGTATTATCTTGACAAGGAGATGCCCAAGCAAGGGGACTCAACAGAGCCCGAGTTCATAAAAGGAAACGGACTCTCAGAGAGCCCCATGCAACAAGCCGCCCTCGCCAGCGCATTGCTTCATACAGGCGACTCAACAATCAAGCTCTTACACGCTCTGCACTCGTATCTATACGTTCTGATGACTGCACCATCACTTGAAGCACAGGCAAGCCCTTCCGAGTCGTCAAGTTCATCCCCACATAACACACTACCTGCTCTCAACATCCAACCTGCAACTCCTCTTACCGAATCTCACAGTATCCCCTTACCTCCACAACGTGATCACACACCACGCTCTCGCAAACTGTCAATGGCATTTCGTCTCTTACAACATACACCACCGGGCTTGTCGGGCACCGTATCTGCATCTTTGACGGATTATGGTAATACACTCGAGGTTCTCACCACAATACACGAGCAGCTACCTATACGCGGATTAATCACGGGGGTTCCAATGTTGCTCGCGTTGGACGGTGCCTGCGATCCACGTATTAGTGAGGTGAAGAATAATACCCGATTACTCGTCATCAAAGCTGTGCTAGCCAAGGTCTGGCTCGTGATTGGGAAGACTTGGAACTTACCCGAGTTAAGAACCATGGCTGAGGAGGTGAGCACGAGATGTATCGTCAATGGTATGTCGCCCACGCTAAGATATCTTTCCAGGCTCTCTCTAGCTTGCCTCAGGAAGTCACATTGCCAAAACTCCCATCGTCTGAAATAGGGACATATCATTCACCCAGAGAACCTACTCTATTACCGTCAGAAAGTAAACCGGAGAACTGGACCGGTGTTGATGCGGAAAAAGCGCTGCTGGTTCTTGTATCCAGTACCTGTGTTCAAGAAGCCACTGGGCTGGATCATGAGAAGCTGTTATCCTGTTTTTCCAAGAAATGGACAGCAGAATCGGCCCTGAAAGAATGTGAGTATCTACTCTTCCTAGCAATATTAGTACACACCTGATATACCCGACTCCTTTTTCTTTCTGATAGCTGTCGAGAAACCTTCCACATTCGATGCGACATTGCGCGGTGATGGCGTTTCCCCTCTCATCAAACTCACTCCCGGCTTGATGCATATTGACAACTTTTCTTTGGCGAGCTTGGCCCGTTCGACCCGCGGTGTTGGTGTCACAGATCTCAGGGAAGCGCTGGAAGGAAGGAGTAGTATGTCAAATCCTGCTTTAGCCAGGCCCTCTTCCATATCTACACTCGATCATACGTCCTCGATCATGGCTGGTGATCATAAACTCGTCCAAACGCGTTCTAGGTCCAGGAACAAACAGCGGGTAATTCCCTCTGGCTCTGGGGAGGTCCGAGATGTGCTCAACAAGCTGGGACTGGGAAAACAGAATGGCAGCCTTCTCAAGGCCTCCTTTCCTTCTTTACAACAACAGTAGTACCATGCGCGAACCGGGTCCTGTCCTGAACAGCCCAAACATTCACGGACGTTCTTTTCATTCTATTCCATCCACGTATACCACATGGCTTTTGGGTTCTGCGGGTAACCCGGTTTATACGCATATTGTACTAGCATTCCATGGATCCGTTCTACCAGTATAGTTAGAGTAATTTGAGTACAATGCCCTAAATCTACAAGCCCAATTGAACACGACTACCGCCGTGATTGCCGCGTCGAAATAATCTTCCGTCTGGCCTCTTCCTCTAGTTTAGCCCAATACGCCAACTCTTGCTGTGACTTCGGATGTGCCGCAGGTTGCATTCCCCTCTAAAACACACGTCAATGGTCCGCTCAACATGTGGAATGTGGACATCCTTACGTTCAGCCCTTGCAGGAGAATTTCATATACATTGGATTGCATAGTAGCTTTCGATATCGGATCGCTAATTTGGCCGGTCTGTTTTTCTATCAGCTTCTGAAGTTCTTGTCTAAGTCGCAGTAGGCTGTGAGAGATGTTGAGATAATAACAGCAGTCGAGGAGAAACCCACGCACTTGGAAAAGATCATTGTTTCCTCTTCCTGTACCGTCAATGTCACGAATCCACTGAAGAGAAAGATATATCTTTGGCACATCTACCACACCAAGCAAGTGGGTAAAACGAAAAGTTTAGATTGAAGATCACTTACTGATTTAACTGTGGCTTCACTGATTATTGTTGCACGACTGAAATAACCGCCACCTGAGCCGTCAGCGAGTTTTTTCAGTGCTTCAATATTTTCGTTCATGAGTTTCTGGAATAACGGCCACAACTGCAACCTAAGGCCGAATACAAAGGTCACGGCTGGTGGACAGTCTCGATTCTCCATTTCAGTCACAACATTCTCCGTGAGACGTATCATGGTAAGAAGGGATACGACAGGAGGCGGCGGCTCTAATACGGAAAGAGTGAATGTCTGCAGAATCAAGTGAATCTCTGTCTGATGTGATGAACTTTCGGAGAAAAGTACCTGCACGTAAGTCATCACAGGGTCGAATACCTGCTTCCACAGAGCATCGATTTTCGCCTGTTCCTCTTTGGAGGGGTCTGCCAATGTCATCGAGCTTGGGAGAGTAGAGACACTCCCTGAACGGCTTCTACTTCCCAAGCCTTCAAACTCAGGTTGTCTGATGGGGCTCAGGACCGTGGGTGAGAACAATGCAGTTTCAGAAACAACTTGTGGAGCAGCAGCTTCGACGGAGAAGAAGCCCCTGAGGAATGCATACTCTGCTGTAACATTGTCCATGAACACGAGGAGTAGGGATCTCAGCAATGCTTCGGCTGGTTCTTTCTGCAAGGATCATCAGGAACCAGAGAAATGAAGTATCTCGGGCACTTACATGTGTTTTGTCATCAGCCATATAAGCCAGAGTAACATTAGGCCCGTCTAGACGGGCATTGGAAATGCGTTCAATGCCAGACGATGTATTTTCTAGCGTAGCTTTGTCACTGTTAACTATCGTCTCAAACTTATCAGTGTTGCGAGCCTGATTGTCATATAAGTTCTCGCAGTCTAGAGGCGCACAACAAGGCTTACTTTTATCCAGCCAAGGCTGCGAATGTATCTTCTGAACCCAGTTTCATAGTAAGTGCGAGCGGCACCAAGATATGCTCTTTGCACCTCATTGGCAACCGGTAGTGCCTGTCGTGACAAAAACGCAAATAGAGTCCGATATTTCAGGAAAATGGACGTCTGCAACACTTGCATATTTGTCGTAACGCTGTTTTTGATGGGCTGGAGTAGGGCGAGGAAGAATGCTCGAAGTTTGGTAGATGCCTGTAAGGGACAGTCACTAAGCATACTTTCTTAGGCGTTGAGATGCTCACCACTATTCTTAATCCTTCAGCCACCTCAGTTAGATCCCTTGCTGCTTTGACACGAGCCCTTCCTTTGATCATATCCAAATGTCTTTCGAATTCCTCTATCACCGTGACCCACTGTTCACTGACATCCGTATCGAGAATTGTCGTCGCGAGAGATGGGGGAATGGTTATATCGTTCAGCAAACTCGAAAGAGGCTTCTCGATTTTCTATAGGTGTGGAATGAATGAATTGAGCGAACACTCCGACGGAAACGCATACGAACCCGACGACTCTTCAGCCTGGCATCTATATCATTACTTCTATCCTGAAGCTCAGATATCTGACCGGATACAGCCGACAGGTCCTTCTGAAAGGTTGATAGAAATGATTCGAGGGAGTCGAGAAGATTGACACTGGTCTCCATCCTCGTGTTAGTTTTGGATGATTGGGAGGATCTAGGGAACGCACTTGGACTTGTTCGTGAAGCTCTACAAAGTCTTTACCCCGTGTGCTGTCTTACAGGAATAAAAACTGAGTATTGAATTAGACGAATGAGTTTCTGATACATACAAACAGGTGCATTTCCCGTGTCAAGTCGACGTGCTGGCCAAACACAATGTCATTTCAGGAAACTTACAACAATAAAGAAACATACCATAGTCATCCATTACAGCTTCTGGGGGCAAAGGAACTGGAAGGCGCGTAGATGGATACACTTTGAAGCAAGTGACGAAGTAACGGTGTACGTAATAACGGGGGAATGTGTTTGCTACATATTCAGATGGAGTTGAAGGGTATTCCAAATTGAAAGATTACAGGTAGATTACATGGGATGATTTACGTTACACATGACTTGGATATATACCTATGTGAGCGCGTACTGTAGGGACGAGCCCTCGTATTGTTGAGGAGGCATATGATGATTTGGCATCATATTCATCATAGGGGGATGCTGGTGCTGAGCCCGCTGCTCATCCTCGCTTTCCTCCCCGAGACTCTGAAGATGAACCCAGTCCAGCTCCTGTGGGTCTCGTATAAGTTTCTGCAAAGCTTCATTGAAATCTGGATGTTTCGTTTGCTCTTGCAGGATCCATCGGCGGCTGACCATCCAGGAAGCAACCCCCTTTGGTGGCAACTGAAAACCTGGCTTAAGGTCACCAGTAACACGATCCAATTTGCCCAAGCCCCTCTTCGGCTTCGTGGCGCCGACCTCTCTGTCGTCCTCATCTAGTTTTTCGTAAAACTTGACAAGGCGTTTACTACGCCAGCGACATCCGTGCGTTATGAGGTATCTCGATTGGGGAGCGTCCGGATCAGCGTCTGATTCCTCCGATGACATGCATTCCAGTTCGAAAGCACCGTCAAAAGTCGAGTGCTCGTAAGCCGTGAGTCGTAGCCGTGCACTGACGCGGCTGTCCAGTTTCTGTGCAATCGTTAGGAAACTAGTCGAGTATTTAATTGAAGACTTACAGCTTTCTTCCTTTGCAACCGTCTAGCCTTTATGATTTTATTCTTGTCCCGAGATCTATCGTGTTCAGCGATAGCTTTATCTCGCTGGCCTTTGAATTTCTGGCGCAATGTGGTGAAGCATTGGTCAAAAGCCGCGTCCAAAGTTTTCTTGTTAAACTCCCTTTCCGGAACATGCTTATACAGTCGTCGCCGGTTTTCCTTCAAGTCATCTAAAATACGCGTTTTCATACGCGCGTTATGGACTGACTGCTTGGAAGTCTTGTCCCAGACGAAGCGTACTGGTTGTGAAGAGTCAAGGGGTGTGCCCTCGGGATGACTGTCGGGTAACATCTTGTCATGCTCGAGGCCCATTAAACGGATTGTATGGAGGCGTATCGCGTGCTGTTAGGAATAATGAGCTAAAGGTTAGCACAATAGTGTTTTGAGACACTCGCATGAACAGTCAGACATCTCTTATCATGATGGTTCCGTCGTCTGGAAACGCGAGGTTGCGGAGAGCCAAGCGTGTCCGAGTCGCTGCCACCACTGAATTCGCTTGATGAGCTTGATTCGACCTTCCGTCTCTTCTTCGGCTTGACAGGAGGCGGAGATCGTGAGGCTTCGCTCCGTGAAGCAGGCGTTGGATCATGAGATTCGTATATCGGGACAGCAGAGGTTGGCATATTTACTGGTCGCTCAGAAATTGGAGGAGATTGATGATAGTGTTCCATAGAAGGGGGCTGAGTCTCTGAAGGGAATGAAGGATTGCTTTGGATCGGAAAAGATGATCCCTGAATGAAGGTGTGTTGTGAGGTACTCGCGTGCTGCATGACTGGAGAAACTGGTGTAGAAAGCTGGATTGAAGGTGAAGATGACATAGTCGAGGTCGAAACTTGGGCATTACCGCCACTGGTGGTGATGGACTGACGAAGGGTGTTGAGCTCCTCCCGCAACTCTTGTACCTGCTTCTCCAGAGCAGCTTCTCTCTCGCTATGCTTAAGTTCGTGCTCCCGTTCCCATGCAAGCCTTCGTTGACACTCAGCTTCCTGGGCCTCCTTGGTCGCCTGAACAATTCGGAGAAGCTCCTGAACGGCTGAGAGGCCTGTTGACGAAGGCCGCGACCTACTTCCCGACCTTAATATCTGATCAGATGGTAAATTGATGAAAAATTGACACACCTTACTGCAGGAGATTGCTGCTGAAACTCCGTCACTGCGACATGGAGCTGAGGGGAGTGTTCCACGAGTGCATGCGGTTGAAGTTGTAGTTGGGGTGTTGAATGGTGAGAAAGGTGTTGAGGATAAGAACTTTTATGCGAAGAGTGTGAAAACAATGGATTTAAGGCATCAGAGAGTTCGCTGGAGCCCATTGCAAGCCATGCAAGCGTAGAAGGAAACGCAGGCAAATGAGTCGAGAGTCGTTCATTAGCCGGTCCGACTGAGGCCCGATACTGAATTTGGCAAGAAAATTCCCAGGACGCGTAACGCGTAAGCTTTGTCGTCGACTCTCGCTTTCTATCTTTTTGCACAGAACCACGATGGACTCAGATTTCTCTATGATGATGCCTGGAGCAGGAGGAACTCCCCGCGCAGATGCTACAACTCCAGACAAGTGCGTTGTAAGACTTTTCTTCATATACCTTGGCTAACGACCTTTGATTCATGCAGCGGAGAAGTCATCCATATATCATCGCTAGCTCTTTTAAAGGTACGTTCCAACCTCTACTGCCAGGAGTTTACTGAAATGTGCTTCTAGATGCTTAAGCACGGGCGTGCAGGAGTGCCCATGGAAGTTATGGGTCTGATGTTGGGAGAGTTTGTTGATGAATACACCATCCAAGTAATTGATGTTTTCGCCATGCCACAGTCTGGAACGACTGTCAGTGTAGAGTCGGTGGACCACGTATTCCAAACGAAAATGTTGGATATGTTGAAGCAAACTGGTCGGTGAGTACAAAATGCAGCATTTACATCTCAGTCGCTAATGTCCATCTTGATAGACCGGAAATGGTTGTCGGCTGGTACCACTCTCATCCTGGATTTGGCTGCTGGCTTTCTAGTGTCGATATCAACACTCAACAGGTACGAGAATGCTCACCTGTCCCCCAAAATCACTCCTAATCAAGAATTTCCAGTCCTTCGAATCCCTAAACCCCCGCTCCGTCGCTGTCGTCGTAGACCCCATTCAATCCGTCAAGGGAAAAGTTGTCATCGACGCATTCCGACTCATTAATCCACAGACCGTGATTTCAGGTCGCGAACCGCGCCAAACTACATCCAACATTGGTCACATCAACAAGCCCTCAATACAAGCCCTCATCCATGGTCTTAACAGACATTATTACTCGATCGCCGTCAACTACCGGAAAACGCCACTTGAGGAGTCAATGCTGATGAACCTTCATAAGCGAAATTGGACAGAAGGTCTCAAGTTGCGTGATTTCAATCTGCACAAAGAAAGTAACGAAAAGTCCATCAATGTAATCTACTTATATATACCGGCTACAGCGTTTACGACGAGGGTTGACACGTTTCCGTATCTAGGCTATGCTTACGCTTTCTGAAGCGTACAACAAGTCCGTACAAGAAGAATCTACGCTGACACCCGAACAGCTCAAGACACGGCATGTTGGGAAGCAGGATCCGAAGCGACATCTAGAAGATGCAGTGGAGAAGGCCATGGGTGATCAGGTTGTTCAGAACCTCGGCACCATGCTATTAGCGGAGCTATAGAGGTCGTTTTCGTATTAGGCATTTACACCACTGTAGTATACTTTTGATGACACTGTCATACGTCAAGGAAAATAGCTCTGCTCTCCAGTCACCGGATGTGCCCCTGCTGCTTGTTAGGGTTCCGAGAAGACGCACTAGGACATCACAGGACAAGCTCGTGAGGGAGGTTATATTTCAACCGATCATTCAATACACTGAATACACTGGTTTTCCGTCATAAGATTTCCCTCAACAGATCTGATCCTTGGCGCAGCTCCTCGTCGACATTCTTTGGAGCTTTTCGCAGCCACGACTGCCTACCGACGCCATAAGAAGCCGAAACGAAGGCTCTGGGAACTGGTATCCATCGTGGCCTCGCAATAGCCACTAAGAAAGCGTGGCTGACGTGGGTCCTCCCGCACTTGAATCAAATCCTAATGCTAAGCAGGGACATTTGAATGCTATGGCGCATCGTGCTGGCGATAAGGTGAATGGAATGACTATTGCATTACCCCTCGGTATATGTGACCAGGGCACGATTAACACTCTCCTAAGAATAGAGTTCATATGATACTCTAGGTAATCCGATGATGCGGTGATGTATCCAACGGGGAAAACGGCCCCAATGGAAGCCACTCCATTACCGCACCTTGGCTAGGACGGAACGGGTCAAGACTACCAGGACCCTGGGTAGGTTTCAATACGGATGTTGTGTAGTCAAGTCGTCAAGGGAAAACGTACGAGGTGATTGACTGTCATACACGCCGAAGATATTTCTTCTGCTGAGGATAGGGATGATGCCCATCATTTTGGCCCGTCGAATCGCTTTACCCAGCCTCCTTTGACTCTTCCAAGTGAGCTTGGTGTATGCGCGAGGGTAAATTTTGCCCATATCAGACACGTAGTCGTTGAGGACAGCGGGGTTCATGGCCATGTCTAGAGGATCTATGTTGAGTTGGTAAAATGGATCTGTTTTGCGGGCTTCGCGTTTTGAAGGCCCAACTTTTGGGGGAGTAGGATTGACACGCTTCCCCTTCTTGACTGATTCGTAGGTAAGTCGTTGAGGCGTGATGAACTAGAGAGATCCGTCATGATTCATGGAACACTGGTAGTTGGAGGCGATGCAAAATACCGTGTTGGGAGTAAATGACCTGAATTCCGACTCTGGATTCCGCAGAAAACCTGGCGTACATGTCAACGACCAAAAAAATAAAAAAGTTGAATCACGCACTTGGGTTCACTGGAGTTTTCTTGAGCTGACTTTTGACATAAGCTCCAAGTTGGTGCATACCATCCGATGCGGCGGTCGAATTGCATCGAGCAGCAAAAGGTCGCAGACAGTTGAACGCTGCCTGGCGAACGGAGAACATGGTGGTGGTTACGGTGTAAGAGACGAAGCGCCGGACTTGGTCAACTACAGTACTACAGCAGCCTACAGCAGGCTTGAGCAGTTCTGGAGAGGAAATACGGAAATATATGGCAAACCAAGAAATATGTAAGAAAATGGGCCGGGAAGCCAGATATTATTGAATTGATGCTGGGCTGGAACTTGTCTCATTTCGCCTGGATTTGGCCCTTGCTCCCGACTCCCACCATACCTGACCTCGATGAATTCTTGATTCTTCTTCTGCCCTAATTCCCCGCCAATTTTCGCTATACTATCCTCACCTATTTTCCCTTTTTCCTCCGTCACACTGTCTCGACATTCCCCTCTCCCCTCACCCGCGAGGTCGCAGCTCGAAATTGCATCTTTTCGATGTCAGAGTCTGCTCTACAACGACGTCAACCGCCTAGCCCTCTCGTATTCTCCCCGGAAACAGTTCTCTTACCTTCAAACAGTCAGGGAAGTCAGCAGCATGGCTCAGGTTCAAATACCGTGTCCATGCCATTCGTCAGGCGTCATGTAACTCGTCGTCTCAAGGCTGCGAAAGCCGAGTGCGACAAGGAGTTGCAGCGGGTCACAAATAACATCACTACGTTCTTCGAGGAGCGTCTGAAGGATGGGGACTATGAGCCAGACCGGGAGTATCGAGACCGTGAACGTGATCGAGATAAAGACTCCCAGTACGGCTCTCACTATGGCTCTCACTATGGCTCTCAGTATGGAGACCCAGACCATTATCGGGATCCATACACTTTTCAACCCGGCGAGCTCAGGTCTGCTTTGCAGTCTGACGATGCCAGTTCAGATGGTGGATACGAAGCCGAGGTCGAATACAACAGTCAACACAGCCGACAACGTGCGTCTCCTGATGACGACCTCAGCCATTCACCAATATTGACTCATTCCCCTTCTTATCCTGTTTACTATTCAGCATCCGCGTCTTCCATGAGCCCTGGCGCACTTCGAAGACAGCAGGCTCTTCCGTGGGACAGACCTCTATCCACTTCCATGTCATCGAGCGTAGTTTCCTCATCTCCAGCAAGCTCGACCGTCATGCTACCCGATGTACCTCTTACGCGAAAACAGAGCAACTCCAATCAAAGCATGTCCTCACGTCGTCTCTCTCGGACCATACACATTCCTTCTCGGCCCCCCCGTTCTGGACACAGTTCTCGATCCACCTCTCGTTCTCGTTCTCCTCTCCCACCTCTATCTAGTCATGCTTCCTTTTCTGATTACCCTTCCAATCCTTCATCAAACCGGCGTGCCTCACGAATACTCATCGATGATCCCATAGACCCCATAATGTCTACTCTTTATGAGCTCATTGGGGTAGCCACCGAAATTATTGACATGTCCATTACACAACTCACTGCTCAACCCAAAGTCTGTGAATCTCTCGTTCAGAGAGTCCAAGACATTGGCAAAGCGTGGGAAACACATCCAGACTGGCACGGCCGGAACTGGTATGTGCAAGTACTACTTGCCGTTGCCAGTCTGAGTCGTGTTGTTGAATGGTGGGAGGCCGAAAAGCAGTTCTGGAACTTCAATGACAATGAGGACGAGTTGGATGAACCCTTGACTTTTGTCACCAAACCAGCCGAGGAACCAATTCTTGAATCATCTGCTAGGCGAGAAGGATCAGAACTCGATGGCTTCAGGCTTAATCCGGAGGATGACCATCGACTTCGATTACATCGGCCGGCAAGCCATGGTCGCCGCTCACGAGATGAGCACCCGAAAACTCTCACTTCCTCCGCAGAAACCCGACCAGAAAGCCATTCTCGTAATCATTCCAAAATTCACGACCATGTAGAATCAGCACGAGTCCTGGCAACCGAAAGGTTGAGACTCCAGGCTGAAACCGCCCAAAACCAGAATATTGTTCTAGAGCTTAGCTTGGACGGCGATCACTTGATTTGGATTAATTATGCTTGGAGAACAGTAGTCGGGTAAGTAACTTGTTCACCTTATTTCACTTGATTGACCGTCGCTCTAACCTTCATGATTTAGTACGGACCCAGATGAGCTATTCGGCACTCGGGTGTCCCAGCAGCTTCATCCCGCGGATGCTCACGTCTTTCAAACTGCGACGCAGCGTCTTCTAGAAGATGACTCGCATACAGTTGAAGCTCGCTTCAGGCTCAGAGTGGAGCCTGAGCATGATCGAGAGTATCCTCAAGGCCGGGCACTTTACCAACAGATGGAAGGTAAAGGCATGCTTATGATTGATCGTGAGGATGGCGAGCCTTCCCACACCATGTGGGTTGTCAAGCCCATCGCCCCCCCTCGCTACGAGCAAGAATCACCTGCCATTACGCTCATATCCGCCGGTGATATTGAAAGTGATTATACGCCCCCTCCGCCTATTTCTCGCAAGCTTTCGGAAACGGGTATCAGTCCAGAACCCGAGACGCCTCTTCCCTTCCCCCTCCCTATCAGTGCCGAACCCATCCTGTGTCGAATATGCGAGTGTCAAATACCGCAATGGTACTTTGAAAAGCACAGTGAAACATGTGCTGAGACGCATCGCTTGGAGGCGGAGATCGGCGAATGCAATGAGTCTATTGCAGAACTCAGGGTTACCATTCGGGATCTTTGTGCTAGTATGGAACATGCCTCACCAGTCACGGTGCCTGAATATAGAGGGATGCCGATATATACACCTTCTCCATCCACTTCCCCTGTGATTCCGTCACCTCTGCAACTCTTCAGAGTAAACAAGATGCAGAAATTCGGTGTCAAGAAAATGCAACGTCGACTTCTTGACCAACTGGAGGACATTCTTCAGGTGGCTGCCGAGGTAGCTATACCTTCTTTGAAGGAGGATGAAGCAAAAGAACCTATTGAGAGACAACGCTTATTGTCTCCTGGATCGGAGAGGAAGATGTCTCAAATAAGGAATTGGAGTAAACCCTCGATTGAAGACGCAGCCTTGAGCCAGTTAGTACAGGATGTTGAGCGTGTCATGCGGCAAAAGATTGACAATGTCGTACGGATGCAGAACACGATTCGATATGCAGAGAAGATTTGGTGTGAGTGGCAAGAGCGGGTTGGAATGTACTTCGCATCGATGGAAGATTCAGATGGGTCGAGCGAGTCTGGAAGTAGCGATTCAGAGGATGGTGAGGAAGAGCAGCCAGAACGCCCACCCCCTGGAGCATCCGAAGCTGATGATGACCATTCGAGTACAACTTCAGAGTATGCGTTTACGGGAGGTGATACGCACTCGTCGCCGGACCCTACACCCATGGCCTCGTCCTCTCCGATCCCATTGTCTACTCCTCCCGAATCGAGAGCAGGATACGCCGCTCCCGCACCTTCATTGCCACACAGTCACAGTGGTCGCACATTGCACACACGATCATCTACGCCGTCGTCGATATCGTCTCCTCTCGCTCTTGCTGCTCCTATCGTCGCTTCTCAGTATCCCGAGGAATCTGTACCCAGTATGAGCCTTGGCGAACCAAGGACCGCGACTATTCAACCTCGCAAGTCTTCATCGAGTTTGCTAGAACCCAAGCTAGTTGTCACTCCGCCTGCCTCACCTCAGGTTCATGCTCGCGATTCCACTTCGTCCTCAGGACTGACCAGAGAACCTTCAACAAAGCGCGGTCACCGTCGACATTCCACAATCAATCCAGTCGCAGCTAGTGGCTCTGGAGGTCCTCTTTCACCCCGACAACCTTCGGCTGCGCCTTTATCACGGACAACACCCACCTCCATTAAAGATTTCGACATCATCAAGCCCATCAGCAAAGGCGCATTTGGATCCGTCTTTTTGGCGAAGAAAAAGATCACCGGGGATTACTACGCGATTAAGGTGCTAAAGAAAGCTGACATGATTGCGAAGAATCAGATCACCAATGTCAAAGCAGAGAGGATGATTCTGATGAAGCAAGCTGAGTCCCCCTTTGTAGCCAAGCTGTACTTCACTTTTCAGAGCAAGGAAAACTTGTATCTAGTAATGGAGTACCTCAACGGCGGTGACTGCGCAGCACTCATCAAGTCCTTGGGGTCCTTGCCAGAGGAATGGACAAAGAATTACATTGCGGAGGTGGTCTTGGGGCTGGAGTACTTGCATCAACGAGGAGTTGTACATCGGTGAGGCATAGCGTCATAGTGATATTTAATGTGCTAACGTCGGTTCATCAGAGATCTAAAACCCGACAATCTACTCATCGATCAACATGGTCATCTGAAGCTCACCGACTTTGGTTTAAGCAGAATTGGTTTGCTCGGGCGACAGACTCGCGAGAGTCAACTAGGGCGTCCGTATGCCAGATACAACTCACGGTCTCGTCCGCCCTCTATTGATTCGGCGTATCTGTCGTCTCCGCTATTTACAAACGATGGAGGTTCGTACTTTACCCAGCGGACGCATTCGGTTCCCCGACAAGGAAACTCCCCTTATTTTCCCTCTACAGATGATGTCGGCGAATCCAGTGGTTCAGAATCTGTCGCTGTTCTTCAGAACCTGCGCTCAAGGAATGCAGACAGTCCTCTGCAGTCCTTCGCCACTGAACTCACGACTGATCTGAGATCTCATTCACACTCTAATTCCAACTCGAACTCAGCCAGTGGGACACCGCCCGGAGAGCAGAAGTTTGTGGGCACCCCCGATTACCTCGCACCGGAAACTATACTTGGTCTTCGAAAGGACGATGCTGCCGTGGACTGGGTAAGGAATTCTTCTGGTTTTTGATGCCGCCGTTCACTAATAGACTCTATCTTCACACAGTGGGCCCTCGGTGTTATCACTTACGAGTTCTTGTACGGGATTCCGCCGTTCCATGATGACACTCCGGAAAAGGTTTTCGAAAACATCCTTTCCGGACACGTGGAATGGCACGAGGAATGGGTCGACTTTTCAGACGAGGCCCGTGATTTCATGCAAAGGCTGCTGACTCTTGATCCTGAAGCTCGGCTTGGAGCCAACGGAGCGGACGAGGTCAAAGCGCACCCTTTCTTCCGCGGCATCGAATGGGACAAGGTGACAACGACAGAAGCAGCGTTCATACCGCAGGTCACCGATCCCGAGTCGACCGACTACTTTGACCCTCGTGGTGCTATTCCCATGCTCTTCCAAGATGACGATCAAGTGGCTGTCGCGGGAAAATCAGCGCTGAACAGTCCAGTTGTTGATACTTCCATGCCTCCTCCATCACTTCCTGTTCCTATTGCTGGTCGTGAGCCTGCTTCCACGCCAGGAGCCGATGACTTTGGGTCGTTCAGCTTTAAGAACCTTCCAGTTTTGAAGCAAGCCAATGACGATGTGATTCGGAAGCTCAAGACAGATCAAATGGTTCCATTGACGCATGCCATCTCAGAGACTTCAGGCTTGCATTCCCGAAGACGGAGCATTTCTCATCGTATGAAGAAGCCACCTAGTGTTGTCACAACTGTGGACCCAAAGAACATGTCAACGAATCCTCCTTCTCCTGCGACATCTACATCCTCAATAGCTTCGTCTCCTTCCCGTGCAAGTGTTACTCCTTCCACACCAGGAAGCAGTGGTGGCAGTCATGCCCGCAAATTTTCCGAGTACGGCGCAGTTGAGCGTTTCAAACTCAACCATATGGAAGGAGGCGACAGACGCAATTCTATGCCCAGTCGCTTACGAACTGCATCTGCTTCTAGTGCTGGGGACGGTTCAGGCTCCGAAACATGGACATCTTCCGTCGGACATGGATCCACGAACACTCCACCTTCATCTGTTCATTCTATTGATTTGAAAAAGGGTCCGGATCCAACTGATCGTGCGGTGACTTGCCTGCTCGCTGAAGATAATCCTATTACCGCGAAGATCATTGAGACATTACTTATCCGGATGGGTTGTCGCTGCGTGGTCGTATCAGATGGCTCTGAAGCGATTAGCGTTGCAATGGGAGACATCAGTCAGTATAATCGTTGGTTTTTGACGAAAATTCATTGAGGTCTGATGTTCTCCACAGAGTTTGACTGTATATTGATGGATCTTCACATGCCTGTCTGTGAGTAAATAACGTGTTTCTTTGGGCGCTTGTGCCTGACGTCCTTCTAGTGGATGGTGAGGGGGCCGCTCGGTATATTAAGAGTACAAATAGCAAGAATACGAACACTCCGATTATTGCGGTTAGTGCGTATAGCGGCGCTGATACAAGCGACTCGAATAGCGTTTTTGCTGCCTCGCTTTCCAAACCTTTACAAAAGGCTGATCTGTTAGGTGAGACGCTCACTGTTGTTCGTTGATGCGCTGGTAAGCGGTTGCTAACCTGTTTCCCCCAGCGGTATTGCGACAGCTCGGATTTAAAACCACGACGATGCAGGGTGCGGGACCCGGTTCTACAAAGGTCACCGCTTCTCACCAAGCAGTCCAACCCGTTTCATGACCCAACACGCTCTCATGCTTACATACATTGTATATGACGCTTCACGTTCGTTACGTTTGCATAGTTTTCGATCTTCTCATCCCGTCATCTCGTCGATCCAGTTTTGCACCACCCATGCACTCCTGTCATCTGTTTCAACGCTCTGGTACATTTTGCACGCAATTTTCTCGATTTCGTTTCAATCACTGGCATTTGTTTCCTTATCATATTCCTTCTTGTTTGCACATGTAGGTTAGATATTTCACGCTGTGCTAGGCGAGCACAGGTTGTACAGGATCAATCGATCTATGGTCAAGACATTGACGCTAGCGCCCGGGAGAGAGTTCACTCAGATCTTTTGAATTCCCTTTTTATATGACCTCAGAGTCGTGGAAACAACCAAGCTATGAGCGCTCTCCTTGCCCTTCTACTACTACTACTTCCATCATGCCCCCGCTCCCAAGGAGTATAACTCAAGTTCCCTCCACAGTCCACCGTTCAGACCTATTCTTCACCGAGACCGCATCACAATCAACTTCGCGTCCGTATCCCTATCCCCGCCATTCATTTTCTGCTCCTTCACACTCTGAATCTTCCAGTCAATCTTCATTACATCGCTCTAGAACTGCACCCCCTCCAATTCCCCCCAAACCGTCGTTATCGAGTCCCCCGCCGCTTCCAAGCGTGCCAGAACCATTGCGCAGTATAGTGCCTTTACCTCCACCGCCACCTCCACCTCCACCGCGGGCGGTGGTACCAGAAGAGCCAGAAGAGCAGTCAGACCTCGAAGCAGCACTGGAACTATCGAGATCAGAGTCTTCGAACAGAGCCGCTTTCTTAGAGAAGCTCGACAGCCAGGAAGAGGAAGAATTGGCTAGAGCGCTTCAGGAGTCGCTAAGAACATCACCAAACCCTGCGCCTCAGGCAGGGCTATCATTACCCTCATCGTCCCCGCCACACTCAACCCGGATATTACACGGTCTACCAGAACCACCTACCACACAATCTACGCCCTCAAGTAGTCCTCTTCAACTATCACGCGCCATCGGCGATGGAGACTCACTTGCGTCATTACCGAGTCGTTCTTCCAACACCGAACCGTCGGCAACTACAAGTCCGAGCTTACTCGATGACGAAGCATTCGCTCGTCAGCTAGCTGCTGAAGAAGAGGAAGAAGAAGCGCGTAGTAAAGGAGCAGTAAACGGTTCTGCAGACGTGAGTCTTCTGTCTCGATTGCTTTTGAGTCACTCATTAAGTTGACCTGATAGTCTATAGAAGATGATGAAGCATTCGCCAGACGACTTGCAGCCGAGGAAGATGAAGAGTTGAAGGAGGAAAGCAGAGTAGCAACCGTCACCCAAGTTCCTCCAAATCTTCCTCCTACCTATGACGAAGCCGTACCTAGGCCTCCAAGAACTTCTTCCCTTCCTGTTGAGCGAGTCATACCCCGGACAAACTCAGCGGGATCTTTCAGCCCGACTGGCACCCCTTCTGATTCTCCAACATTGATGCCTCTGAACCCGTTACGCTCGGCTGTATCCGAGTCTTCCATGTCCTTGAACCCAACACGGTCGCCAGAGTTAGACTCTCTAGCACCTCTCGTTCCGGTTCGCACATCCGGTTTTGAAAAGAGTTCATCTGAAAAGAGTCGTCTGAGTACAATATCTTCATCCTCGTCTTCGCTTTCCCTTCCGTCAAAACCCAATACACCGCCCGCCAGCGAGTCCACTCCCATTAATGCCAATCATTTCGTAGACGCTGAACTCCTGAGAGGCGTCTGTAAGTCAACAGCTTCTTTTTGTGAGGTTTCCGTATATCCTGACCATTTCCTCTTTCAGCCATGAGCTTTGCACAACCTGTCATTTCTTATCAAAATCACCCGATGCAAGGTCCGGCGCCGAATATTATATCGCTGTCCTACGGCCGGAGTCCACCATTGCATGTTCAAGGTCCCAGTTGGCGGCATCTGCTCAAGCTCATGGCCAGATTGTCGGGGACTCGGGTTGAGCCAACAGTTGAGTCAATGGCTCAGCATAAAATTGACATGCGATTAAGGACGGTGGTGCAATTCATCCGAGTAAGTAGTGATTGATTTCTTGCCGGAATCCGAACTCTAACAAACCATTCTGCATCAAGCCACATATTTCTCAGCCTGAATGGCGCACAATATTCTGGTTTACTATTGATCATCCAGTCCCCAATCAACCTCAATTCCGTCGGTATGCGAATAACGACGTTGAGGTCCTACCTTTTTCTTACTCGCTTGCTCCTGTTCCCACAATTTTGCGGGACGGTGCTGACACACCCCTATCCAAAACATATACCATTCCCTCGACGGAGTCGTTGCCATACCCAATTCTACCTATTACGTTCCCTAATCTCGCTCTTTACCTACAAGCTGCTCTTGACGAGTCACGGCGATACATGAGCGACAGCTCGAGCGGTTTCCGGAAACTCGCAAAGATGATCGATATGTGCTATGAAAACGACGGATATGTCGAAACTGAGAGTCGTGGGGTTGGAAAGATGTTTAAGAAGGTCATGGGAAGAGGGAACAAGAATAAGAAGAATGGAAGAGGAGGAAATGAAGATACCTATGAGCTGGTGACACCGTTTGTACCAGATGAGTGGGGTTGAAGACGGATGGACACTCTCTGTACTAATACTGACAAAAAGGGTTTTATTCTATCTTCTTTGTACAAGTAGACTTCCTCCCTCAGCTATTTGTAGTGTATATCTGGACTATTGAGAATCATATCGTTGAAACTCAATGTGTGAAAACTTGAGGCGCGCTTGTTCTGATCCAAAACGTCACATTGCTCTGTATACGCCCTTTCATTGACTGCAATGACAGTTTCCTCAGAAGCAAAAGCTAACATATCTACTCAACAACCAATAGTCATACCCCCGTTGACCACCGAGGAAGAGGGTACGTTGTTAATTCGCCTCTCAACATTCCAAAAAAAAAGTTGAATTTCAGCTAAAGCACGCCACTAACAGAGCATCTATTCCAGACCAGATCGTCCATGCAAGGATAACAAACGACGAAAGGCCCCTTCGGCGTGTCATCAAAAAGTTCCACCAATACACGTCCGTGGCGTATGAGCCCATCGTTCCGCAACTCGGAGCACCTCCTGAAGGATACGATAATCCGCAAATTGATAATGCAAGAGAGGCATTCTTATTGGAACTAGCATCCTTTCAGCTCTTGTTGAAGAAGAGTGCGATGATATGTGAGGCGGAGGCAAGACAAGTGGAGGAGTATCAACGGGAAAAGCAGAGAATTGGTGCGTAGCCCGTGATTCATTTTCGTCTCTATCTCACCTAAATAACGCCCCGTTTACAAAGATGATGAGCACGGAACCCTCCGAGGGCAGATAGAACAGCTCAAGACCTCACTCGAACATGCACAAATCCTGCGACGAAGAAAAATTGAATACGATGTTGTTGCTGAAAAGGTCAACTCTCTACCGAGTAGAGATGAATTGGAACAGTATGTTTCTCCTAGTAACACTGTGTTACTAGAACTCATGTTTTTGTAGGAGCATTTCAGCTCTAGAAAATGACATGGCAGCGATACGAGCGGAACACGATACCCAAAACCGAACCATACAGAGCCAGAAGGCCGCTTTGGACGGAATAATTGCGACCTTGAGTACCCTGCGATTCGCAGGTGGTGATAGGGATATGACAAGCTCTGCAAGAGAGACACCTGGTTTGGATGGTAGCTTAGAGAGCGAGGCGAATGGAAGCAGCGCGCCAACACCCGCCCCCGTCAAGTTAGAAGATGGGGAAGAAGGAGAAGATAAGCCGACTGACGGAGACAAAGCAACAGGGAATGATATCGAGATGGGTGAAGTAGAAGAGGACGATAGGAATGCTCGGGGCAAAAAGGCGCGAGAGGATTTAGAGGAGGGTGAGGCAACGGACACTAGTAGTGCATTATCAGATCCTCCGGACGACGATGATTAACGACTTGGATTGGATTTTTGGGCACTTTCTGCATCGTGTATTATTGGACTAACTCAAGCCTATATCGACAGACATCAAATCTCGCGCGCATACTACATTACCACCGTGTTCTTCTGCAGCCAGGCCTCGTATTGCCTCCATGATCCTTCTGGCATTCTCGTCCATATCGTCATTCCCAGCGTATCGAGCAGAGAAATGATTTAGTACCAAACGTTTCGCCCCAATCTTTTCTGCAAACTTTCCGGCCATCTGAGGTGTAGAGTGCCCCCTGGATATTGTTCTTTCTTGGACAATCTCGTATGTATCTGTCTCCTTGGTGGCCGAATCCATACCAGGTAAATGAGCATTCGTGGCCTCGTGTATCAAAAGATCCGCATTTTGAGCCATGGCAGCGATAGGTGATGGGTCGTAAGTATCCCCAAGGATTACCAGTTTGCGACCAGGCCTCTTAGGAGGACCATGCAGCACTGTGCCGTCAGAAAGCTCTACTACTTCGCCTGCCTGTAACCGCCGCATGACAGATATTGGCGTCTTGTTACGCTTAATGTCTGCCAGATACTTTTGAGGATCCATCTTGCCAGGAACTGGTTCTTCCGTAACCACATAGCCGACACAAGTTACCGAATGCATGATCGGGGCAGCGCCCACCGTCAACACATTGTCCTTAAAAATGTCTTTCCAGACGCCGTCATCGGACTGAGGTATATTACGTCCGTTTGGCGACTCTGATCGGTGTCGGGGAAGCTCTGTACAGTCGCCTGACTGAGGGTCGGAGAGTAGACGTAGTTCGTGTACGACATATGGGCGCCCGAGGAGAGTATGAGTAAAGGTGAGGCCGTTACGAATGTAAGCTCTTGTGCCGAGCGGTCCATAGATCTCTAGAGGCTGGGCGGGTATAGACGTGTCTTGAGGCTTGTTAACTGTATAGGGAACATATTGAAACGCACTGCTTCATTTAGATCGACCTGGGTTCTAGGGTCGTCCACTCCTACAGTTCCTCCTGCACCGTTCAAACAGGAAGCCATTAAGGGCAGCAAACCGAAAATGTGGTCTCCTGTGCTCGAGGCAATGAGGGGTTAGCACATACCACAGATGCAGTACCAGGTTACCCAAACTCACCATGCGTATGAGTTATGAAGATCTTCTCGATTTTCCCCATTTTTACGCCGCTCTTCTGTATCTGATGCTGGACGACCACAGAACATTTGACACTTGAAATCAGTCTGCTTTGAGCTAAATATGACAGAAATACCTGTGTGCCTTCCCCGCAATCGAAAAGCCATACATCGCTTCCGAGTCGGAGGGCCAGGGCTGAATGGTTCCTTGTGGATGATGGTTGAGCAGATGCAGTCCCTAGGAAAGTTACATTGATTGTACTTGAATGAATTGGTGTCCTTGTCGCCGCCATGGAATGGCTATTTAGGAGAATTCAATCGAAGGTGCTGACTCGAATTTTTCACACAATTTCCGCACAACATTGTCATACTTAGCTACTGCCTGTCGTGATGCTAGCTCTGCGAGGGGTGTAAGGCTCAAGCTCATATTGATATATATATATATATAATTTACGGATAAATCATTCTCAAATCCAAACCTGTTATCGCCGAGTTTTTAGTCGTTTGCTACTACGTGTGGATGCCTCGTCAAATTTCGTGCCGTGTCGTTTTCTGAGGAATTTTCGCTTTTGGTCCGGAGACATGGGACGATATTCTTGAGTGGTATCTTCAAGATCAGAAGGCCTGTATTCGGAACTTGAATGTTGGACGTTTGCCAAGGTGGTACTGCCAGAGATTGACCTTCCGTACCTTTCCCTAGTAGATGGCAACGCTCACCTCGCACTCTCTTCCTCCTCGTCATTGATGAAATTCTCGGACCTCTCTTCTTCAGTTGTATCTTGTTCATGTCGATGTCCAGAGTCCAAAGCCATGAACGCTGCCGCAACCGTTTGCAGTTCGTCCCAACGTTCAGCTTCGGTGAGATGAACCAGTCGAAGCTCATCTCTTGATGTAAGTTCGTCACAGGTAGAACAAATGATCGATTGGTCAGAGCCATTTGAGATTTGCGGAAGACATGTATCGCAAATGATGTGGAGGCAGTTCATACTGAAAAGAGACATTGGTCTTAGATCGCTCAGGAAAGTGATGTAGCGTACCTTGATATGTTTTCGGGCTCTGTGATTTTTGTTGTACAATGACAGCAGAAATCTCCCCGCTTCGCTGGAACCAATGCCCTTTCCTGCATGAGTGCAGAGAAGCGCCGCAGTAGCTGGGGTTTGGCAAGGTGTAAGAGGAGTATGCTTGGATGGTTGTGTACTGGAGCTACCTTTCTCATCTTATAGGCATCATCCTCTTCAGATAATGAAAAGGTGTCGTCGAGATTCGATAGAAGATCTTCGACCTCTCTCTTGAGTGAAGTATCGTCTTCTAACTTGATCGACTAGTTAGGACTGAGAAGTTGCATATACCGAAGAGCTGTGTGCACCGATTTGATTCGCTTTAGATCCTTTTCCCTGGCCTTTTGTCAAAAACAAGATCAAATTGATGTCCGCATCAACCAAAAGGGCAACTCACCGCTTCGAGCTCCTTAACTTTCTCTTTCAGCTCTGCAACTTCTATATTTGTTAACTGAGGGCTACTGCGTTTCCGTGGACTACCACTCTCTTCTTGAGCCCCTAGCTGCCGCCGTAATCGGGTGTTCTCTCTACATAAGATCTGCACCTCTTGCTTCACCAGCTTCCGAGTATTGTTGAAAAAACTGTCAATTCTCATCTGTTGGCCACCGTATAAGATACAGAAGTCATATCGAGTAAAGAGATTGCGCACATCGATATTTGCTCCGCCAGAAGTCTCTCCATGATCATCATCTGAGCTTGCCGCAAACCTTTCCTCGTCTACATCAGCATTCCTTCTGCTCATCTTCGAAGACAATCCTGCTTTATTCCCTTTGCCTCGGGTGACAGGCATTGTGAAATGGTGAAAGGAGAGTCTGGGAGATGTGACACACGTATCACAGCAAATCAATCTTGTGATCATCAGCCAATCATCGACGGGTTCTCTTGCTCCTCCGTTCCTCTGCAAGCTGTTTCATGCGACTTCGTTTTTGAGCTGAAGATATCTCTGTATATTTCCGAGGACTAGCTAGAGGCGGTGTTGATGGTCCCGCTTGTGCTTCGTTCTCTTCCGCATCACTATCTCCGCCTTCCGATTGCGGATTGTTTGCTGTCAAGCTGGACCTGGAAATATTGCGTTAATTAATAAAAGAAAGCCAGTCATGGATTTACTTGTTGTCTTCGTCCTCTTCTTCATCATCATTGATGAAATCTTCACTCCTCTCTTCTTCGCTTGTATCCTCAACACCGCGATGGCCTGAATCTATTGCGGCTGCGGCTTTTGCTGCCTCCAGAAGTTGATCCCATCTCTCCCTCTCCGTATATTGCACTTCCTCCACTTCGTCTCGCGGATGTACTGCCCGACATTCAGCACATTTTACAGTCTCATCTGCGCCAATCGAGATACCGGGCAGGCAATCATTACAGATGACATGTCCACAAGGAAGACTTGGTGATGGAAGGAATTGTTAGGATTGCCGCTCACTAGAGGAAAGTTTGGCATACCCCGAAGTTTTCTTGACCTGAAGCTTTTCCAAGCATATGACACAGTTCTCCCCATCGTCTGCCAATGTGTTAATATACACCAAATCAACAAAACGACGAAGAAGCTAATCAGCACAAGTCAGTGACCTGGTGAAGAACAACTCGAGGAATCTTACGCGAGTCCTGTTATGAGCTGTATCGTCCTCATCAAGCACGCTTTCATCGGGTCCAACAAGGTTTTCAACCTCCCTTTGCATCTCTTTTCTTTTGAGCTATGAGAGTGTGGGAGCCAGATCAACGACGACCGTAAAGTAGCTGCTTACCCATGCGATCTTCCTCTTGTCTTTCTCTCTTGCCTGATTAATATTCAGCGCCACCATATCGAACAAGATCAACCTTTCTGACCTCCTTTAGCTCCTTGATCTCTTTTTCAAGTCGCCCTATCTTTTTAATCGAAGACAAGCTAATGCCTCGCCCGTGATTTCCTCGATTTGTGGCTCGCGCCTCCCCACGATCGTCAAATTGTTTTTGTAGTCGTGAATTTTCCTCCTTCAGATATTTTAGTTTCTTCTTGAGATTCATTGCACTCTTCATTAATCCGCGAATCTGACCCTGTAGCAATTCATGAATAGAGCGCACTGATGTGACTTGTTTCTAGCAGACCTCGATATCCGATTCTTCATCACTTCTAGCGGCATGCGGTTCGACATCGGGGTCCGATTCTTTGTTTTCTTGAATTTTTCGTTTGCGTATCGCAGAACCTCGTGTTTCAGGCATCGAGAAAGCGGTGGTTTGAGACAGAAGCGCTCAGTCAGGAGCTCAACCGAATGGGGGGTGTGACATTCTTGACGCGCCTGTCACGTTTGTTGAACCTGAAAACCTGAGCCTCGAGTTCACTGTTGCCCACGACGTCGACTGCATGCTTGATTGATATTCACACTGATATTTCCTCAATCTCTTACTCCACTTTCTTTTATTCTTTGAACCATTTCGACAATCATGGCCCTCAGCACTTCACCTCGCAAAGCATTTCCTATAGCCACCGGCAGCGAAATCAGACCCAGGCCAGAGCATTCAGGTCTCAATACCACCAAGCGCGTCTTCTTTTGTGGAGTTGTTGTAGAAGGCTCTGAGAACCAAAAACCTCTTCCAGAAGGTTCGGAAAATGCCCGTGTAGCTTCAAGAGTTACTTGACGCAAATACTTCCACAGAAATTCAGGAGCTGGTCCTATCTCTTGGTGAAGTACTGGAAGGAGAAGAATCAGAAAATGGTATGCTTTCATCGAGATCTGACAATGGTGCATCACAGTCTGTGAGTATTATACAGTTTCTACGCTCTATCTGGACCCCCAATTTCGTTTGACGAAATCGCACCTCTCATTTGGTTAATCCTCGAAAATTTTGCAGGATCAACCAACAACCAGGAAAAGGGCACTTACGGACTCCTCGGCTCTCTCATCGGCGATAAACGAGCTGGTGGCCACTGAACGGTCCTACGTCAAACGATTACAGGTCCTCAAGAGGGATTACGCCGACCCTTTACGGAACTTTGCTCGTAGCAAGAGCACTGCTATTTTACCCAAATATGAGGCCAAAACGCTATTCGGTAACATCGACAATCTCCTCCCGGTTAACGAAGCATTCTTGACCGACCTGGAGAAGATGATTGCTCCCAACGGAAGCAAAACCGTTGGTGGTATAGGTGATGTTGCTTTACGACACTTCAAGGATTTGCGTGGTTTTGAGCAGTACAAGGGTTATTATGTGAAGAGAGAGGAGGCTCAGCTGATATTTGAGCGAGAGGTGTCAAAGAAATCTTCTTTTGCGGCTTACATCGATGTGCGTTCGTGTACTGTGGTTTGATTCCTTTTCTAACACCTTGCTCTACAGCGCATTAAATATCAATCCGCAGACATGAAAAATCGCATCGGGTTGCGCGAACTTCTAATGGACCCAGTTCAGCGTATACCGCGGTATACCCTACTCTTCCGTTTGATGATCAAGCACATGGCCCAGGAGGATCCCCAGCGCGCCAAACTGGTGGAAGCGGATGAAATCGCAAGCAAGATTGCTCTTGCGGAGGCAGATGAGCAGACACAACGCGCTGCTATTTTCTACTGTCTCAGTGCAACCATTGAAGGCTTTCCACCCGACCTCTTTTCTAACCAACGTCGATTCATTGATTGTATCGATGTTGAAGAACTTCCGGTGGATGCACCACTCTCTTCAGCGGCGTCCGCATCTAGCTCAAATCTGAGCCCTTTACACTGCAGCCTTTTCCTATTTGATGACAAGATGCTACTAGTCAAACGACCTGGGAACGGAGAGAAAGGCGGGCGTTCGCTTTCTGGCCTAGATGAACTTGACAAGTTCACAAAAGCTGGAATGCTCCCTAACGGAAAGAAAAAGAGCGGAATGGCCTGCAAGGGCGTATTTGACATCACGGATGTTGTCGCCACCGATGTTGGTTCTGGAGGTAATTCGATACTTCAACTTCCAACTATTTCCCAAAAAGGGCTAATAGCTTGTTCGTAGATTTCCATCTCTATCTCGAGAATCCGCCACAAGACGTTGGTGATAGATGGTCTGGGCGGCCCTTCCGAGCGCTGTCAGTAGTGCATCCTCCAGCACCTCCGAATTTGGACCCAACACAATCTGAGGTCGACAAACAACGTTTCCTGGAGAATCTGTGGAAAGTTCAGGCCAATTATAGAGCGAGAGCCGGCCAGTCCGTAGTCTTGCGTGCGCAAGATGTAGAGGTAGAATCTAAAGGAGGGAAGGTTACCATAGGGAGAACATACTACAACGTTTATCAACGGACTGCTTTCCTTCAGGAACTAAAAAAGGTTTTGTCCATGGTTACTTCAGACCCAAACAGAGCTGACTTTGAAAAATCACAGACCAAGATCGTCGTTCATGTTGATGCAGACGGGTTAGCAGACGATATTCCGTTCGGCATTGCCTCGGCACCCTTCGTGGTGATAAGACTGCAGCCCTTGGCGGGTGGCGTTTGTCGATACGAAGTCACCTCCAGTGACCCCTCGGATCCTGGGGAGAAGGACATAGTTCAGACAGCACGAGTCCCATCACGAGTTGTCCTCACAAGTTGGTATCTTTCTAGTTTGATATATCCGTAATAACTCATATCTTCTCCCCAGTCCACCAGTTTGGATTATTTCAGTTCCGGACAGGCAAAAACTCGAGGCCACCGACCCCGACTGCGAAGTCTAAAGCATCAATATTTGGATTGGATGCAATTTCACGGACACTATTTCCTTCAACCCGGAGTGGTACTTCAATGGGCGACTTCTTTACCGGATCAATCAACAGCCACCGGCGGACTAAGTCAACTACAAGTAGATCATCTACATACACTTCTACAGCAGACAGTAGCTTCAAATTCTCGCACAGGTCAAATTCCACGGCTGCGACGACTGTGTCTGGACACGATGATGAATCCTTCGGGTCATCGCCTTCACGTTCTTCTAAGAAGCGAAAACAGCGAGGCAGATCCCCAGAAGCATCTGACAAGGAAGGCACCTTCGTCAGCAGTCTCTCTAGGTCTTTCTCGAGGTCAAGATCGGCGTCGTGTGATAGAGCCTCCGACTGGACCGATACTGAGGGAGAGGACGAGTTCACCTTCGAGGAGAAGGAGCTGAATACCTCTGATCGTGATCTGGCTCTGCAGCTGGAACTTGCCCGGCGGAATAGCAAGAACCAGAACGATAGGCAGTATCCTACATATTCTCAACCACCGGAAGATGCGCCGATATATGAAGGCAGGTTCTTACACTACTTTGTTTGCCTTGTACTAACCAAGATCCCAGAGGAACCTCCGTTGCCAATGCGACCTGCTTCGAGAGCTTCGACATCGAGAGATTCCAACAGTCAATGTACGATAACCGGAGATACCTTACAATCGCCTGCGCCTCAACGAAGACGCTCCTTGTCACGCGGTTCTTCGTACGACCGACGACCATTAGGTCCCCGGGCGCCTTCTCCGATACCACCTTCTCCCAGCCCACGTCCACTGTCACCTGCAGAACTCCGTTCAATGGATGAAGATCTTGCATCCGTCCTCGAGTCAATGCCTCAAACCCCAGCATCGTCCTCACGTCCCACCAATATCCCCAGAAGTAAACGTCAGTCCTTCCATCCTCTAGCAAATGGCGACCACACTCCAAGAGGTCCAGGCGCCAGTACCTCCACCACGATTGAGCCCTTGTCTATTAAGAAGAAGACCTCAGTGCGTAGCGGAACGGATGCTGACTCACCTGCTCCACGTCGGAGCGGCCGTACCTCTTTGTCTAGGGCGCCTAGTAAAAGAAACTCGCCTAGACGTGTTTCTCCCCAGGTTAAGTTGGCCAAGATTGCGGGAACATCTGTCGCAACAGCACAGGTCCTTAGTGAAGTTGAGAACATACTTCATTTAGCTCAAGCCACGAAGGAAGACGTAGGCCTATCCCCTTTATTTCGACACTGTATATGCTCACCTTGATCAATAGGTTGAATCAGGACATCGTGCCATCAAGCGCCTTAAGGTGGAGATAGAGAAGCAGGGAAGTTCGGCTGCACACATGGACGATGAGCCGATTTCGAGACCTTCGTCTCCGATCAAGGGTTTGCGTACTCCTCAGAGAGTTCCCCCGCCGTTGGTTAGTTCTTTCTGTTGATAAATCGGGCAATGTTCTGACACTCCACATAGACCAAAGCCGCGCAAGAGCGCCTCGATGAGATGCAACGGATGATAGGTCAACGGCATGGTGAACTCACTCCTCGAAACCGTGCTCCCGGTCCCTTTGGAACCCCCTTGCGTACTCACAGTTCAATGGATTCCCCAACTTTGGCTTCTTCTGCACCTTTAAACGGCGCTGGACTGGGAAGCTTGGCCTCCGATGCTGATGCAAGCCTGGTGAAGGCTCTGACAACTCTTGAGTCTCTTCAGGCTTCCACAAGAGAGGTGTCGCAGCAGCTGAAGGAGGTATGTCGGAACCATCCAATGTACGGTAACACATTCTGACTTAAAGGAAGCGAACGAACGACCTGGAGCGTAAGAACATCGAGTTACAGAATGCCAAAAGACAGCTGGAGGTGATGAAGAGTCTTTTGGAGGAGACAACGAAGGAGAAAGAAATCATGTACGAGGTTTGTATGATGCCGGTTTTCCGTAAAGCCATCAACTCAGGGTATCTGTTTCAGGCTTTCAACGAGGAACTGGATGGCATGTACAACGATATTAATCTTCCTGATAACGAAGCATGGTCGGCACTGACGAACGATCTACGAGAAGCAAAGGCTGCTAGAAACGAATTATCGAAAGAGAATTCGTGCGTGCATATACTCATGTCAGAGGGACAGCCACTGATAAACATCGCAGAGAATTCAAAAGACGTTTAGCAGAGATAGAGCTGCAGCTTGAGGAATGTCAGCAGGAAAACTGTCGGACGGGTTAATACCAATCATAGACTTTTTCATAGGGCATTTATGATTTATGAAGGACTTGCTGCATATTGCATATGTATCGTGCCGATCTACTGACCTTTTTCGTTATTTTCATGCATCTGTACTTGAGTATTGTACTGTATCGACTCTGATCCATGGCCCATATTTGACCTGTTGTATCTGTGACCTTTGTGAAAAAGTGGATGTTGTCACAGGTCACTCCGTTACTCTTTCTCATGGAGGCGTTTCTGGCGCGACAGCAGAATGACCGCCCCTCAACACCCCCAAGTAGTCGTACCTCGACAGCACAAGGTAAGAAACGGGGCAGAAAGGATCACGGAGAGCCGGCAGATGTAGGCGTCGTAAAAAACCAGGAGAAGAAGAAGCGACGAGTAAACGATACGTCTGCGACGTCTGAGTCGAAGAAAAAGGGCAAGGCGAAGCAGCACCATACACAGATTCCTGATGCTCACGATCCGGAGGATAACGTGCATGCAGGAGGATCCCAGGAGGAGGAGTCCGCGCGATTCTTGCGAACCGTCGTCGAGGCGGCCTTTATTACCGCTGGAAATACTGTGACACCAGAGAATCAGCAATGGGCACCTTCCGAGCAAGCATGGTCTGGCACTCCCGGGCCTCCAATCCCAGTGACAGTGGGCTCTTCTACTGCTGGCCTTCCTCTCCTCACGAATGACATGTCGAACGAATCCGTCCTTCGTGCTATACAAGAACTCGACGTGAACAAGATCACCGAAGTACTTAAAGCTTTAAGCGATGCCCAAAATACTTCTTCAGAGTCCGATAATGCCTTTCCTTTCATGAACGCGCCACTGAATCCAGCAATCCTCGCATCACTTGTACCACCGCCCCTAGGTCAGCGGCCGGTCTCGGCTGGGAAAATTCTTGGAAAAAAGACGTCGAAGCAAACCCCCCAGGCTCCAGAACCAAATGCCACGCCGAACTTTCCTACTCCAAATGCAGAGGATGCATATATATTGGCTAATAAATGGTTGAGCGCGAAGAAATTGGATGATCTTGCTCTGACGAGAGGTATGCGGCCAATCTCAGCGCGAATATCTTCTTAATCTAACTTGGGATCTAGGGCTTGTGTACAAGAAGGGAAAATTCTCTAACATCGAGGATCAGCAATTGGATAGTGCCATTGAACATTATCGTATAGTACGTCTCCAGTTTTTCGTACCTTCAGTGTTTACATTCGAGGTGCAGGCGAAAGGGCTATCAAACGATCAGCTTCTAGACCTCATCTTTTCGAAGGAGGACAAATCGAGGGATAATGGTTTTTGGTCAGAAATTAGTACGTTACAGGCACCCCACCGCCGTGCATTCTTTGACTTGTCCTTCAGCCGCTGCTGTCCCTTTAAGGCCGATCATATCTGTTTATCACCATGTGCGTAGAAAGTGGAATCCAATGTCCACACAAGGAAAATGGACGCTGGAAGAGGACGATAGGCTACGCCAGTACGCAAAAAATCTTTCCCTTTACGCTCGTACTGACTTGGAAATGAAGAGCCGTTGCGACTGTGGGTCAGTCATGGGAGAAAGTCAGTTTGATTGTCGGCCGAAGGGCACCAGACTGTCGGGATCGCTGGCGCAACCATGTTCACGACCGGAACGACAATCGCGTTATAGGTAAGGCATCATACATCTGGTGTTTATTCGAATCGACCCATCACTTGCCTCCTTTAGGAAAATGGACAAAGGAGGAAGAGGATAAGCTGATTCAGATCGTCGAGGAAATGACCGTCAAGAAGGGAAGAACATTGGATGATGAGGTGTTTTGGGGTACAGTCAGTGATCTCATGGGAAATACACGCAACAGGCAGCAATGCCGAATCAAATGGTGTGTTGCCTCCCACTATCTATCATGCCCCTAACCTCCTCCTTCAGGACCGACTGTCTGAGCAAGATCGTTAAAAAAGAGGGTGCGAACCCCAGATGGAATAATCAAGATGCATATATTCTAGTTCACAAGTAGGTCGCCGCCATTCAAGCTTCCATAGTTTCGATTTCACATATGTACAGACTAGATTCGTTGAATGTCCGGGATGACAGCGAAATTGATTGGAAGACATTGGGTGATGAGGATTGGAACCATTGGTCCGCCCACGTATTGCAGAGGCGCTGGTTCACAATGAAGAAGAGCATCAAGGGACATGAGGACATGTCTTTCAGAGGTACGAATGAGACGCTATGCCCTTTGCAACCGCTGACATAGCTTCAGACATAATGGAAATATTGAAGGCAAAGAAGACAACCTTTGAGGTAATACCAAAGCGGAAGGCGAAGAAGGGGTCTACTGAGACGGCCGAAAACTGAAGTCGACGGATATTTTATGCTCTTTTGGGGCTATAATTGTGAGACCACTCATTATGTGGTTGCACGTATGTCTCATATGCACGTTGCACAGTTCATTATGTTATGGTAGCTTCTAAGTCGTGGTTAACATGAGGTCTTCGAAACGACCACTTATTACGCTGCTTACAGGGTGATCACCATCCTCTTTCTCCCCCTCTTCCTGTCTATATGTCTGGAAAAGGACTTTTGCGAAAGAACCTTCGCTCATCGGACACATCATTTCCAGGACTTATATCACTTCTGGTTTCTTCGCTCATCCTTTCAGCAGCTATTACATTCTATGGTTTCTCCAATCATTCCGCAGGAACGATCAGCATTCCAGTGAACGCTCAAGACATTCTTGAGAAATGCAAATCTATTCAAAGCCACGCAGGTCCCTCCCCAGACTTCTTCGCTCGCATTTCGTCGGAAAGATTTGACCATCACCACAAGAACGCAACCCTGATTTCCAATGCCACAATCTTCACAGGCGCGAAGAATGGGACTGAGGTGGTGAAGGGCAACATCTTGATCTTCAAGGGTATCGTACGAGCATTGGGAGAAGATATTCCTGTGGACGATTATGAGCACCTAAAAGTCGTGGATGCAAAGGGAGCCTGGGTGACGCCTGGATTAGGTGCGCACATTTAATGTGAGGTTTCCAGGGTTTGATCGTGTCTAACTGCGTCGCAGTCAATATTTATTCACACCAAGGTGTCTTGAGCAGCCCAGTCACCTATGGTATTACGTTTCCATGTCTTCCAAACGTGAACCAGCTATTCATCCCCGACAGGCGCAAACGAGCTGGATTCTTCAAATGGTCCAGTCACACCATGGCTTCGCAGCATTGACGGCTTTCATGCTTATGACGAGAGAACTCGACTGGCCGTCGCTCGCGGCATCACCTCTGTTCAAGCGTACGCTGGAAGAGCAAATAACATTGGTATGTCCGAGTCTGGCAGCAATCCTTGTCTGACGTATTGTAGGTGCTCAGGCGTTCGTGATGAAGCTGCGCAAAACTCCGGACGGGTCTCCTTCTTCAATGATTCTCGAACCTCCTACTGATATCACAGGAAACCGATCGGATTCCTCTCATTGGCGCCATTTGGCGTAAGTAGTTCCTTGGTTTCTTCAAAGTATGTTCACATCGACGGTCCTCGTCTAGACAATCATGTGGTGAGGCCACTCGCCGCCACGGTAACCGTATGGACGGTGTATGGGCTCTGCGCTCAGCCTACGCTGAAGCTAGGAATATCATGAACCTCCAAGACTCGTTCTGTGCAAAAGCAGAAGCAGGACTCTGGAACTCTTTGACATCCGATTTTCCGGAGAGTCTAAAGTGGGAAATGCTTGTCGACGTTCTTCGGGGTAAAGTTAAAGTTAGTATACTGTATACTCCTTGAAGAAAATGTTTGACGTGTATCCAGGTCTCAAGTATTTGCTCTGAAGTATAGGCTTGTTCTCGATCGAAGACCGTCGAAGCTGACAATGAAATAACTAGGCCGTGGACCTAGCCAACATGATACGAGTGAGTATAGGGTCTATGGGCCAGCTTTTCTGTGTCAATCATCATCTCTTCCAGGTTTCGAAGGAGTTCGGATTCCCGGTGACGTCTTTCCTGCTCGCGGCTGAGGCATGGATCGTCCCAGGGCTGATCAAGAACGGGTAAGAAATCCTTTTGAACTAGAGGCAAACGTCGCTCAAGAATAAGCAGGCTGGACCGTCCTACCGTTGGCTTGACAGCCACCAACTATGGGGAAGTACAATGCAGTTCTTAAGCGTAGAACGCCTCCTCATTCATCAAATAGCTTTAATCGGGAAAGTTATCAAGGTTCACCCTTTGCGCCTCGTGTGTTGCACGATCATAATGTTTCGGTGATCATGATGGTTTGCAGGGTTTAATTCATGAGGCAAATAACGACTAACCCAGACCCCCCTCCTACGCAGTCCGACGAGACATTCATGTCGTCCAATTACATCCTCGACGAAGCTCGCAAAGCATATCACTTCGGACTGCCAGAGAGCGCTGCGCTCGCCTCTGTAACCTCTGCACCTGCAATCGCACTTGGACTCTCCCATCGTATCGGGATACTGCGTAAAGGATCAGATGCTGACCTTGTGATCTGGGATTCACACCCGCTTCACATGGGTGCCACGCCATTGCAGGTTTGGATAGACGGTACACTTCAAAATCAGCAGCAGAAGAACTTCAACTCGACGATTCAGAGACTCAAGGAAGGGCATGCTTGGAGAAAGACACCCATCCAGCCAAACTATGACATGGAGCGCAAGTCGGCTATAAAGAACGAAGGAAGGCCATTTCCAAGCCACATAATCAAGGGCAAGGTCGTTTTCATGAACGTAAAGGAAGTATGGAATCGAAAAAGGGGAGGTTATATCGAGGAATTGTTCCCTGCGGGACAACGCGGACTTTGTGTCGTCGTGGTCGAGAAAGGGAAGATCACTTGCCTCGGTGAAGGCAAAGAATGCTCTTCAGCCGCCGAAGATGCCCAAACAACTATCGACCTTGATGGGGGGTCTATCTCTCCCGGATTGTTGACCTTTGGTTCGCGGCTTGGACTGGAAGAGATGGCGTCCGAACCATCGACTGGAGATGGAATGCCTTACAATGCATTTGCCGCGGATGTTCCTCGTATCCTCCAAGATGTAGGTGGTCTTGTAAAAGCGTCGGACGCTCTGATGTTTGGTACTCTTCATGCTAGGTGAGTAATAATCAAGCTGCGACTGCAACTATACTCATGAACTGGCCATTGACAGAAGGGCTTATATCTCGGGTGTGACATTCGCAGCTTCCTGTTTAATGTATCCGCTACACGCTCGTGAAGGGGATGATGCGATCATCTGGGGACTCTCAACGGCATTTAGAACCGGTGCAAACCATGCTTTCGACCGAGGTGCTATCGTGCAGGACGTGGTGGCTTTGAATATTCGGATCACCCGACCTTCACCATTTGGTCTGAATGCTGGTCGAGGAATCAGTGTCAGCGAGCAGATCGCGGGCATCAGGCGACTACTATACGGCTGGGAAGGTACCCAGTCTGATACTGGTAAATGGTTCCGCGCAGCAGCAGAGGTTGGTTTTCATGGAGATTTTCACGATTTTTGTTCGGCTGACAGGAAGGTCAGGGACGCATTCCTCTCGTTATTGAGGTGCACAATGTCGACATTATGGCCTCTCTGTTGATCATGAAAGCAGAAGTCGATGAAAGGATAGGCGGAGAGATGAGAATGGTGTTCGTCGGTGCTTCTGAAGCACATCTATTGGCGAAAGAAATCAGTGCGTATTCTGTGAACGGGATGTCTGACTTGACTCACAATCCATAGGCAACGCGAACGTTGGTGTAATCCTGACTAGCATTACCCCGGATTTCCTGCCTTGGGACGCAAGAAGGATGTGAGTGAAGCATCCGCTGCTCTCCTTCACAAACTGACGTGATGAAAGGATCCCCGGTCCACCATTGACCAATCATACCATCTTGGGCATTCTTCTAAAGCACGATGTAGCAGTGGGCATTGGAGTGGAACACCCTCAATTTGCCCAAGATACGAAATTCCATCTCTCCCAGGTAGATATGTTGCCCACTTGGGTATAATGCTCGATCTCATGGGTTTGATAGATTTCGGAGATAGAGGCACAGCTTGATAGAGAAACGACTTATGGGCTTGCATCAACAACGCTGGAGAAGCTGCTGGGAGTTAAAGGTTTGGATGAAGAGACGGGGGATCTAGTTGCCTTCCATCAGGGCAGCGTGTTTGATTCGGGAAGTAAACCTGTTGCAGTGATATCCCCTCTACGGGCCACCGTAGATGTATTTTGAGCTTCCTTATTACAACGCTAAATTATACAAAAATTATGTCCAAATTCCTGCTACATTTGTGATAGTGAGTCTTACCCCGTCCCAGCGTGTCGGGGCTAGAGAAGGGTAGCCAAACGAGGCTCGCTCTCGAGCTTCTTGTACTTCTCCTGCCATCAGCCTGACAGTGCGTCATAGCCCACCACTGCGCTCTTCGATAGTTTGGGGTGGGAGCTAGTCAACAGCTAGGCGGACGACGAACAGACGAAGATTTTCAATTCCTGGATACTAAATTCGGCATTCACAGGCGTCGCCTTTGTATAGTTTCTGAAAACTGAAGATTATAAATTCAGTGTCTCCGAAATGGGTAACGAGTCTTGGCCTTACCTCAAATTACACAACGTTCAGGAGAGCTGCACTACTTCTGATCCCTCTATTGCGAGTAGCAGCCAGACTGATTGCGAGACAGCTAAAAATGAACCCGGCAAATCTGTTAATGCAGTCAAATTTTGTATTTCTGGAGATAATAATGGACTACGACACCTGAAGAATGCTGCTCGGGATATCGAGCGTTCCTCCAGCGGTGTTCTTGATGAAGCGAATATCGACCGCAGCAAAGCGGGAGTCACTGGTATCCGACTCTTTTCTGGAGGAGCAACCTGTGGAGTGCTGGGTGCTGGTTTCGCGGTGGACGATGTGGATGCAGACGAAGACATGTGGAATGAAGTCCGCAGACAAGTTGCCGGTCCATGATTGGCCTTCGGCGCTTATCACACGTGGCACTGCCGTTTCTTCGTAACCTCGATGAAAATGCGGGCTTGAAAGCGAATTTTTGGAGACGCTGAGAAACGAAGACAAGGAAGACAAGGATATAGCGTTCAGCTGAGAGCAAGAATTATTTTTCTCTCTGATTTTGTCAGGAATTGCAGTGGTCACGATGGTGCCTACGGTGACCCTTGACCCTTTGCCGATGATTGGTCCTTAGCAGTCAGCATCAGCCCGAGAACCCAGAACGCGCCAATATATCAACCATTTTTGTCCCTTTTGTATCTCTCAGCTGTTCGCAGGTTTTTCCTATTGGTCCTAGTATAAGAGCGAGGAGGGCTATCGTTGTGAGTCTGTTTTGACCTTTCTCTTGTCCCAGGGCTTATTCATGTCAGGGCAGTCAGCGGAATATTAACACTTTCTATGACAAACAGCCTCAGGGAGGCTTCTTCTTTCTATGAAGACATGATCAGTATCTCCGACAGACTCCCCATAGAGGATGAGTTGCGTCGAGTACAGCATCTCTCAATTCACAGACCAGCTACACCTCCCATTTCCGACTCCGACCTCGCACGCGTTTTAGCCAATGCCCCGCATCTGGAGAGTGTAGTTTTGTCAGGCGTCCCAGACACTACCGACAGAACGGTCATTTTGCTCGCAGAAAACGCGCTCAATCTCCAGGAAATAGATCTGTCAGGATGCCAGATGGTTACGGACGTTGGTGTATTGGATCTGGTGGCAAAATCTCTCCCACTTCAATGTATACGTCTAAATGGCGTGGTACTCCTCACAGACCCATCCATATCCGCCATAGCCAAATCAACACCTCGACTCATTGAGCTTGAGCTCTCGGGCTTACCTCTACTCTCTCCGGTATCTGTTCGGGACATCTGGTCATTCTCCAGGTGACGAGTCTCTTCCTTTGAGTTGGAGATCTGCTCACTCATTTTCTAGATTGCAGGAAGCTTCGCACACTACGTCTAGCCAACTGTCCATTATTGTCTGACAAGGCATTTCCTTCCCCACTCGAGGAACCTGAGCCTATTCACGAAGAGGACGAAGGCGAGAAACCCCTCCCTCCACGACCTACAACATGGATGGAACGACTGCCTCCCCTCATTCTTCGGCACTCGGCCGAGAATCTTCGCGTACTTGATCTCGCAAACTGCAAAATCACCGATGATGCCATTGAAGGCATAGTCTCACATGCAACCAAGATACAAAACTTGAACCTTTCTGGGTGCTCTCAGCTCACGGATAGGTCACTATACAGCATGTGCAAGCTCGGCAGCCACCTCGACGTGCTGATCATGTCTCACGTATCAAACATTACGGATCGGGGCATTGTACAGTTCGCAAGAGCATGTACGAATCTGCGGTGTTTAGATGTAGCTTGTGAGTGCGCCTGGCCCATTATTCCCTCGTTTCTCCGCGAGTCTTATACTCATTGTCTCATTTTAGTTTGCCGCAACCTGACCGACATGTCGGTGTTTGAGCTTTCCGGCCTACCTAGTCTCCGGAGATTGAGCCTCATACGTGTACACAAGCTCACAGATGTGGCCATTTTCTCTCTAGCAGAACACGCAAAGGGGTTAGAACGTCTCTATGTGTCATATTGCGATCATATCTCGCTAGAGGCAATTCATCTTTTACTGAGAAATTTGAAACGCCTGCAACACCTCACAGCGACAGGCATCCCGGCATTGAGACGTAAAGGCGTGCATCGTTTTTCGGAGCCTGCCCCTGAGGTGCGTGCTTATCTGACGCTTCGATTAGATCCAGCGCCCGATATCATACTTACTCGCCTTGGTAGGAATGGGATCCAGACCAGAAGGCCGTGTTCCGTGTGTTCAGTGGTGATAATGTTGATGGTCTCCGACGGTTTCTGAATAAGGAAGAACAACGTCGGCAGGACGCAGAGGCCCGCAATATACCCTTCGTAGCTCGGTCGGATGACTCTTTGCAGTTGTTCTAAAAGGGGCCGACGGTTATGCGATACCCGTCGCATCCGACCGCGAAAAACAGGTTTTGAGGTGAGTCACCGGACGATTCGGTTAGGTGGAGCGCGTATTTTACTGTCTCGCGATAATCGTTTGTGAGTCGCTATGTATTCTTTCTGATATCTATATGGGCCTTACAGTAGTATATATGCTTACTTTTTGGGGCTTACTGTGTATAGACGATTAGAGGATAGATGCGGACGTTTACCTTAGCGCTGACATTGTGTCCTGTATATTGTCAAGAGCACGTTTGTGATTATACAAGATCGGATGCGAGTGACTGGTCTCATGGTGTAAGGTATCTCATAAGATAGTAAAGATACCGAGAAACTTTGCCTTGGATTTCGGAGCGATCATCAGAATCTTTTTTGATGCGAAGGCCGACGACGTCGATGACGTTCTTGCTTTCGCGTACTCCATTACAGTCATCGACAGCCTTGTTTACAGTTTTCCAGTTCTGAATTTGAGTCTCTAGATCGTTCTTGACTACGTTCCCCAACTTTTACTGGTGATTGTCTGCGGAAACTTCTCGTCTTCTCGGAAGTTGACGTGTTTTGATTGACAGGAACCAGACCTCCTATCAAGCTCAGGACGGTTTCATTTCATACAAGAACATTCATGGGCCATTGGGTTTTGGCTTTCGATTTCTTCTTCTCCTCAACGCTCTAGTTCTGAAGAAATCGAGATGGGAGTGCGGGAAGGACGCATGAACAGGTCAGGAACTGTGTCTGCTGCTAGTGTCGGTCCTACGGGGTCTCTAAGTTCCTTACAATTGGGTTCGATGGATACCACTGTTGTCAAAAAGCTGAGCGAGAATGGGTCGAGTCACACGAACCGTTCTCGCAGGCCAATTATCTCCGGCTTTCTACCTCTTCCTTCCATCAGCGCATCACCCGTTTGCACACCAACGACCAGCACTTCCTCCCGTGATTACAGTCTTTATTCCGATTCCTGCGGTTCTGGCGATGATAAAACTGGCTCAGACTCAGTTCCCAGCGAGATTTACCAAAGCACTCCGACTACCCCCTGCGACCAATCCTCTTTACGCGTATCCACTGCGCCCACACCCACGTGGATTTCAACACCACCCACTCCCCCTCCAAAGGTCGTTAAGCGCTCGGTAACTTGCATGCCACGCCGGATATCATCGCCCGTAACCCCATCTGCCTCATTCCCTGCCTCAATGTCCCCGCATGCAGATACCGAATTCGTCACACTTCCCCAACGATGTACTTCCACTCCGACTTTGTCGCGCTCACGTTCGGCGTCTGAATCTTCGGCGTTTCGCTCTCATCCTCCTATATCCATGAAAACTAGGCCCCAATTCGTTTCCGCCAGCCAACTCAGATCTGGTTTTATACCTCCGAGAGAGTCTATACCAATCCTCTTTGCTCGGTCGAAACCGCTATTCGAACTTATTCACCAATCCAGTATGGATCATCACGATGATGTCATCCTTACCAGCAGCAGAGAAAAGCGATCCGATTGTGGTCACAGTGTGGAAAGCGCTAGCTCGCTTGAATCTGGAGAAGAGTGTTCTGAGAAGCTGTCAAGAGAAAAGGAGCGGGACAGTGCGAGAAAGTACCATGCATTGGTGGAGCTGTTGTCGACCGAGGTCGCTTACCTGCAGGACTTACGAATCCTCATCTCGGCAAGTGTACTATCACTCTGAACGACAAATGACCTCCTTTGCTCAGACATTCCAACAGGTATATTTACGCAACATATCAACTCTCAGACGTAATCCGAGCTCCTCGACATTCGGCAGAAATTCGTCGTTTTCTGCTCTATCACGAAACAGCTCCTCCTCCCAGATGACAGGTAGTATGAGCAGTTCGACAGGTCATGGTCTTGATGTTCATGGATTGCAACCCTTGACATCAATAACCACATCGGCGAAGGAGAAGGAGAAATCGCCAGCCCGGTATCTGTTCACCGATACAGAAGTGGAAATGTTGACGCGGAACGCCGAGGACGTACTGCAGTTTCATGAACGCTTCGTGGAGGAATTGAAGCTATCGATGTCCGGTCTTGGTATACCCATGGAGCCTGTAGACGGGACGATGTCTTCCGATGAGTCTAGAGCGGAGAAAAGTAGACCTGGTATTGCAAATGTTGACGCTGGTATTGCTGTGGTGTC
Organism: Moniliophthora roreri; assembly: GCA_001466705.2. Lineage (NCBI taxonomy): Eukaryota > Fungi > Basidiomycota > Agaricomycetes > Agaricales > Marasmiaceae > Moniliophthora > Moniliophthora roreri. The sequence goes on from LATX02000184.1 coordinate 548,486, forward strand.
CACCAAGTTTGCAACAGAGGTCAGTTCCCTCACAGTGCATGGTATGCGAGCACTGAATGTCCCATAGTCGTCGCGCTTTAGCCTCTACCAAGTGTTCTGCGCCGGCCATCCAGAGGCCTTGGACGTCCTAAGGCGTGTTCAACAGCTCTATCCTTCGGAGTGGGATATGTTTGAGCAGCGGTGTAGTATGGCTCTCGACCCTCAGCTGGGCGCCGATCGCTCTGGTTCAACGACACCCGATAGCATCGGCTTTGATACGCCGGTGATGACCACTATTGGGAAGAAGCGCCGACGAGCATCCATATCCGCAGCTGATCAGACATCCCGTACTTTACGCTCCTGGCCGAGTTCGATGGGTAGCCAGCCTCCGAAAGAGCCGCATACAGATCCCACAAGGAACCGGTCTCGCCTTTTCTTCATGGACTACTTGATCAAGCCAGTACAGCGGATATGCAAGTATCCATTGCTGCTCGATCAATTAAAAACTGGCAAAACACTTCGAGCAATGGTTGGATCGTCACCCTTGGGACGAAGGGACGTCAATGTGGTGGTGGAGAGTGCAGCACTGGCTATGAGACACGTAGCTGGGCAGGTGGATGAAGCTCGAAGGCAACAAGATGTTGCAGCAAGGTCGTCATTGATCATTTCACGTACATCTGTCTCGCCGATATCCACTACCATGGCCTCTACACAACCTCTGCAAGTGCTCACTTCCAGTTTCCTGTCTTCCCTCGGGACGTGCCTATTCGCCGGCTCGTTGGATGTGATACATAATCGCTCAACGAAGCACTCAACAAACACGACGAGCATCAATGTCAAGTATCTTGGTGCCTTTCTGTATATGGGAGGTTACTTGATTCTGGTCAAGGTACTCAAAGGGAAGGTCTACGAGCCTAGGCATTGGTTCGGGTTGATCGATTTCCAGATATCAGATCCGGACGAAAGTGAAGGTATTTCGGTTCGTCATAGTGCATCTGAGTTTTCTCGCTGACTAGAGAATTTAAGCTTGGTTACCTTGTTCTTTTCGACTGGCATGTAGAGGCCACGAGTTTGAGCTAGCCGCCGCATGCAAGCCAGAGAAAGAAGCTTGGATAGCTGCTATACGGGAGTCCTTGGCTCACCCTAAGGCAGAGTGGGTAAACGAGCCAATATCAAGCCTCCATGTCGACGGCAAGGGTGAACTTGTATCCTCTATACTCGATGGTCCTTTCGAAATCATCAATCCTCTTCCGACCATCCAGTCTGTATCGGAACTAGTTCAAAACGACGACGACGAAACAGACGCATCTACAAAGCCCCTACCGCCGCTTCCGTCCCCTCCTTTCGACGCTTTACCTGACGATTATGAATCGCAACACAAATCAAAGCGATTTTCGAGAAACAGTACGCCGGATATTTCACACCCCAGCCGTCATTCGTCATCTGCTTCGATGAAGTCTATACTATCTCCCATGGCGATTGACTCGGACACAATCATTATTCGCCGTTCTCTACCCTCTACCCGTGCACAAATTGATTTAGGTCTTCAGGATGTCATCTCCGAGGCTTGCATGAACGCTCGATCTCAAGCGACTGTACGTGAAGAAGGCTTGTTCCAGGCACCCAACACCTCGCGCACGGGTATTGCCCGATCCACAGGTTCCGCCTTGAGTATGAAAAAGCTCAAGAAGCACGAGAGTGTCCGCATACCGAGGCGTAGAAGCCTCGCCGCCGATGCTCGAGATGATGTCAAATCACGGACCAAGTCACTCAGTCGAGGCAACACTCTCAGTATCACCTCAACTAGCTCGGACGGGCTCCCGCCTTTCCCTGATGCTCATCATTACGTTCATTACCCATCGTCACCGCCGTTTTCACAGTGTTCTTCTAACCTCACTACTTCGGCGCCGCCGTCGCACGAGAGTAGCCCGACACATGGCGGGCCGTTCATGTCGTCAAAACAGACACGTCCCGAGACGGTGAAGCATAAGCGAACGCAAAGGAACTCGATAGTTGGGAGTGTTCGAAGTTTATTCCTCTCACACCCAACATCACCTGGCTCACCCCGGCAAACGTATACTGAAGACACTTTTCCGAAACATATATCGCATGGCTTTTTGAGGCGTTGGGCAAAGAGCCAGTCGGCGAAATCTCATCGTCGCACTCACAGCGCTCCGGACAAGCCCAACGGCTCGTTCCAGGAGAAACACAACACAATTATAGCTGGACTTGCGCTTCACGATTCCTCAATGTTACCTCAATTAGGCAGCTTGGCTTCACCAACAAGATGGCCAGAGTCTCCCGACCGGGAATTGTTTCCTGACAATAAGTCTTAACATTCCTCTTTTTCAATCATCGCTAAATTATCGTTCCTTCCATGTTTTTCTGTTACTATTTATAATTCTAGTTGTCATCGTCATCATCAATCTACATATTACAGTATACCAGCATTTTTTTAAAACACGCTTATGAGCTCATGAATCATGTGGAAACGTCATTCATAGTCTTTGTTACGAATCTTTGTATTTTATCTTAACCATCGTTCATAAGACTAAAGAATCATTATATCGGTATCAGCAGAGTGCGGAATTGTCGGACGCAAATTCCACCATTCAGTCCTCTTCGTCGTCAAACCATTTCTCTTCCATGTCTCGATCAAGATCTCGGTCCAGGTTTTCATTCCAGTCTACTCGGTCGTAATCAACGTGCTTTCAAGTGTGATCAGTGACGATGAATGATCAATGAGATAGATACTGACATCTAGTAAACCGTAAATGAATCTTTCTTGTATTCGCCTCTCGAAAGCGGCCTTGAGCTCGGCTTCCGACTCCTCCACCTCCGGCTGTCCAGAAGCAGCTGGTTCGTCATCGCTCTCATCGCTATCTTCATCCTCCTCAGGAACAAACTCCTCTGCGACAGCTTGTTCGCGTCTTATTTCTCGTACACGCTGTCCTTCCCGCTCCTCCTCATACTGTCCTAGAAGAGACCCGAGCTTCTTGACATGCTTCTCAGTGCCTTGCAAAAAGTTGTTCTCTGCCCATTGTTTTTCTTCGTTTCCTTCTTCGACTCCGCGTCGTTCCCTGCCTGGCCATAATGTAGGCCAAAGTTGTCTTGCAGAAGAGAATGCTAATTCCTCCGGTTTTGACCTGACATACTCCAGACGACGGTTTCGGATCGCAGGGATCGTAGTACGTTCTTTTGGGCTTGTGATGGGGGAAAATGTTACCAGGAGATGCGGGGGTAGCTGTAGTAGATATTTGGAGAGGAAATTTATAGGTTCATTAGAAGGAGAAGATTCATCTGTGCCCTCGAGGCCTAGAAATGAAAGTATTGCTTGAGCGTTGAAGGTAGCCATTATTTCCCAAATCAGGCGCCGGTCATCATATAAGCGCCTGTTACCAGGACATTAGTCATACCGTCGCTCACCGCCAGCAGCGACAACGACGAGCAACTGCTGGCAACAAATATGTCCTTTTTCAACCCCATCATCTGCCGCTGGGGATACTGTCGTCAAATACTCTACTCGGACGATGAATACACTCGACACTTGATATGTGATCATGTTCGAAACTCCAAGAAAGAATGGGTAAAAAAAGGAGACTTGGGTTTGCTGAGGAGAGCTGAAGAGGGCACAGGGCACAGTTTCAGCACAGATGGGCTGATGTGTAGCTATCCAGAGCAAGAAATAGGCCGAAAGCCCGTTGGTAATAGTCAGGGTATGTCCCTCAGATTTGCGCATACACTGCTGCAAATCGCTGATCTTCTCTGCTTCAGAATCGTCGGGGGCTGCTTCACTACCCTCACCACCAGATACCGCACCCAAGGCATTCTCTCCCAGCCCATCACCATCACTGCCAGATGAGCTAGAGCGTTCTTACCGGTCACGATCTCCGAGCCTCGCAGTCAGTCCAGTATCTGAGAAAGCCAGTCCATTTCTCTTCGTTCAAGACGAAGATGACAGGGCATCTTCGCCAATTAGTCATTTTCTCCCACTAGATCATCGTCGCTGGCCAACAACAGGATATACCACTCCGACATTCGCTGCTCTTTCTTCGTCACCCGTCGGTTCTCCTCGGGTCTCCTTCGAGGACATACCATCGCCGAGCTTGAGCAATCTAATTGATATCGGCGGACGCGGGACGAAGCGGAAGCGCGGAGACGAAGCCGAGGAAGAATTCTCACAATACTCTTCTTCCACGGAATCCCAGCGGCAGGTCGAGGAAGAGCTTACCCAGAGTTTGGGACTGGAGGAAGACGACTACATACACCCATTCGACCAGCTAAACCCTGTGGAATCGCATGATCTCGTTTACCCTCCGGACGAGATTCAACCAGCCGAATTCCACTACACAAACGTTACTCAGCCATATAACGAATCGGACACCTTTGACTCAACCTTTTTGGTGAACACTAGGGACCAGAACCGGCGCGCTGATACACCGTTCTACCCTTCCCAATCCCATACTCTACCGCCATTGCCTATCCAGGTGCAAGAGGCCGCAGCGCCTGCTCTCGACGATTCGGACCATGTCGACCTTAACGCTGACCTTGCTACTCAAATACACTCTTTACCCTACGCTGGACCGTCCACTCCTCTTCCAAAACGAGTATCCATATACCAGGAGCCTTGTTATCCAGAGAACCACACCGTAACGACACAGACATGGTACATGCCTAAACGCAAAAAGTCGCGTAGCAGCCAGCCTAACTCTGCTGTGTCGTTGCAGCAGTCGCCCACTGCAGAATCCTTTTCGCCAGATGTTTTGTGTCACCATTCTCCGTCACTCTCGCAGTCCCAAGCCTATACAGGCGAGTTCCCTTTCCTTACTCAGGCGCCATACTCGAGCCAGAATTGCAGTCAGTGATAGTAACTTTCTTGTTAGATTTTTTGGGACTACATCATCCGTATTCACATGCAGCTGAATACATAACTTATTCCTCATTCATATTCTGTACAATAAAGGCGTACATATAACAATGCTGACTGTATATTAATAATACGAAGAAATAGTACTCAACACTACTCATTATACCTATCGAGTCAGCCGTCGTACCGAAAGAAATCCTGCACATAACATACACTCACTGAGTTCATCCGACGACACATAAGTGATGCATTGGACTCTATAGGTATGCGTTGGTACAGGTACATAGCAATGCAAAGACAATAATAGGATATAGGTATGTTGTGTGTTATGAACATGATGCGAATGCCTTGGAAATGCCCATGATAACAGAAACGAAACGAAGGCAAAAAAAAAAAAAAAAAGGAAGATTAAGGGTGAAAACGATAATGTTCAGGTCATGAGACCACTGCGAGAGCAAGTTTTTTCAGATGAGGTCTACCTTCAGGTTCACCTTTTATCGAAGAATTCTCGTCGTTGGCCTTACGCTTCATACCTGCAATTCTGGTTTCAGGCGATAACGACGAGCCTCTGGGAGGAGTTGACTGCTTGGTTATCTTCTCAGGTGTTCCCGAACGACTTCGACTCGATGGTACATCAGAACGCAAGCGTGCTGCTAATGTATTACTTGACGCCTCCGCATGACATGTTGCATGGTATATCTACAGGTAAAGAGATGGTATCTAGTTAACCAAATGCAAGAAATGGAATGAGGGAAAAGAGCACGTACCCGATCATCCTTCTTCACAGCATTCTTCCACACCCATTCTTCGTCATCCTCGACGAACTCGGGGTTCAAGATTTCCTTGCAGATGGGACAGGCAATAGTTTTGGCTTCGTCTCCAGGGGGTATGACAACGAACTGTGCACGAAGTTCAGCATCCTTCTTGATGGCTTCTGCCGCCGCCGCCGCTCTCGGGTTGAGTGGTCGATGGCCATCTGCCCGACCCTTGCCTTTGACATCAGATATATCATGCGTCCAATCCTGTTTGACACATTAATATGAACGTCAACAAGTATCAAAAATGATCAAACGTACCTCTGGATCAATAAACCAACTTCGGCTGTGACCTCGGCCGATGTTCTGGTTAGCTTTGAGATTCTGTCGGAAGTGCATGTCAAGGTGGTCTTGCAAATCTTTCTTGCCATTGGTTGTATCGGGAAAACGAATACCACATTGTTTACATTGAGCCGATAGTCTGCGATACAATAGGGTATGTATACTCGGCCGCGTTCTAAAGGCTTTGTCAGGAGGAGAGGCTGAAGATGGAGACGAGATTACTAACCTTGTAAGCCCTGTTGTGCTGAGTTGCGCAGATTGATTGAGTATGAGAGAGCGATACTCTTGTATGGCTTCACGCTCTGCGCTGGCTTCAGCAATGTTTGTATTTGATGCCTCTTCCTTTGCTGTTGCACCCGCTCCTGTTGGTGTTCCACCTGCGGATACGACACCCGATTTTACGAGAGTCGAAAGGAGAGCGGCAAAACTGGGACCAGCAGTTGGTAACGATGGTTGATCTGGAATTATGGACGATGACGCGACTGGAACTGTTTCTAATTGTACATTGGTGACGGGAGGAGTGAAGCTGGGCTGAGCCGACGGAGCAACACTTGATGGCGTAGACGGAAATGGGAGCCAAGCGGGTTGAGGGGGCGGTGCTGCATGTGCTGGCGGGGGAGGAGGCTGAGTGGCGCTGCGCATCAATGTTCGTAACTGTCCGAGAATCTGTTGTAGTTCTGCTTGAGAAACGCCAGCTTCGACAAGTTTGCGTAACTGAAGCGAATTATCAGTGAATTGCCCCAAAGCAAAGTCAAAAACGTACCTGTTGAAGCACATTGACGTGATTCTGTGCCGTTAGATCTGCTGGATTAGCTTGCAAAGCCCTTTCTTTCTGACCAAGGGTAAATTCGAGTTCACTGAGGACCTGGGCCTTTGTGATTTGACCCGAAGAGGAGTATGCTGACGAAGACGACTGTGGGTTGATGTCAAATGAATATGACGGAATGACATAAGAATGGTAAGGGCCACTCACGCTGCTAGAGCTGTCACCCCATATACTCCGCTCAATGGAAACCTGAGCAGGTACTCCAAAAAGTTCCTTTCCTGTTGGTGATCCAGTACGCCATGTGAGGACAAGCTCGACCATTTTGCTCCGGGTAGAATTATCAACTTGCTGATACGTCTCGATGAACAGAGGTATGACGAAGCCTGCGAATACACGAGCGTAGGGTTCGTAGATGTTCTTGGAAATCATGTCCAGGAGGTAGAAAGATGGTAACTTCATCCATGGTGGCACCTGACAATACGAAGTTGAGTCAACAAGAGTGTTCGACAAAAAAGGAAAAAAGGAGTCGGATCGCGAGCCGAAAATTTACCACCGCCATGCCATGCTGAGCAAGACCTTACTAAGGCCGACGCTGGCCACGTCGTTGGACTAGGGCGCTGGCTCACAGTGAAACTACTAATACTGACTATAGTACATGGAGGCACGGCGATATACATATTCAAAGGTAGTAACGAAATGGCTGAATGAAAAAAAAAATAGTGGACAAGACTCACCTTCCGAATGTGGGCCTCCAAGCACTGCGCTACAATCTCCGCAAACCGAACGTGGTCTTGAGCATACATGGAAAGGCTCTGAATAATTGGGCGAGAATTCATAGTCAGTTCTGCTAGCCTATTAGAGAAATCTCTTCGAAAAGTGGCAGGATCCACATGGTGAAAAACGGGAGCAGGTTGATGAGAATGAGGGGGATGATAGAACGGTGGGTATCCGCTGGGGGATTGAGCATAAGATTGGGGGCCACCGTAAGGTGGCTGGCTGTAGTACGCCGGAGAGGAATACATAGACATTCTTCAACTTGGAAACTCAAGAGTGCTGCTTGTTGGGTGTGATGAACAAGGATTCACTCCGATTTTCACTCTGGAGACTTTTGGCGGATCTGCGACTGAGGGACAGACGACACTCGCTGTGATGATGGGTGGTCGTGGTGGTTTGAGATCAAGAAAATTGTCACAACTAGTGTGACAAATCGGTGACTTGTTATCCCGCACGGTAACGGCCGCATCGCCCCACATGATGCCTAACCCTGACAATGGGCATCAGCCCGAAGAACACGCCCTGCAAGATCTTCTCCTTGTGGTCTTCATTCATGGATTCAAAGGCGACGATAATACCTTTGGTCAATTTCCGATCAGACTTCAGCATATTCTTCAAGAAACCGTTTCAGATTGCACAGTGGAAGCAGTAATTTTCCCTGCATACGAGGTACGCATCTTCATTACTCCTGCCTTTTCATTCCTGACCGTATGCAGTTCAGACTCGAGGCGAATTGGTAAATGATCCATTCATGGTTGCAGTGGCACTCATATTCAAGCTATCATGGCCAGAATGAAGCGGTCATTCGTTTCGCCGATTGGTTAACTACCATTACTGTGCAAAAGGAGGTCACCCACGGAGGTGCTGGCAAAGCAAACGTTGTGCTTTGCGGACACAGGTAACACTTAGCTGCTCTATTCAGTCCCCTCAAACTTACACTGTTACTACAGTATGGGCGGGCTCCTCGCTGCCGACACGATTCTAGAGTTCGTCAAATCCCGACCCGACCCACATGCCCCGTTATGGCCTAAAATTATAGCATGCATCGCCTTCGATACGCCAGTAAGTGCCATTCGACTTTACCTATTTCCTTGCATTGATCACGCCGTGTCATGCAGTATTTTGGCCTCCATCCCTACGTCTTCAAAAACAGCGCTACAAAAGCAGCCCAATACGCTGAAACGGCAAAAACGATTGGATCTGCAATGCTCGGCTCGTTTGCAGGCTTTGGTGCTGGCAAGGCCACTTCATCAGAGTCTAACAAAGCTCCTGCTGGTCTATTAACGGGTCCTGCTCAAACGCAGTCAGCCTGGAACAAATGGGCTCCAGCTGCATACGCCGTTGGAGGTGCCCTCTTCGCAGGTGCAGCAGCTGGCAGTGCCTATTACAAACGTGCAGAACTTGGTGTTGGTTACTCGTGGGCTACTGATCACCTAAAGTATGTCGGCAACCTTTGGAACGAAGACTCGTTAAAACGACGTGTCGAGTCCCTCATTGAGGTGGATGAGAAGGAAGGTGTCCTTTTCAGAACGTAAGTTCTAAATATCCCGAGCCTTGAAAGCCTCTCTGAATTCCATTCAGCTTCTACACCTTTTTACCGGCCGTGCCTTTGGTTCACAACCTCGATCGAACCTTCATCATCATACCCAAGGGTGACCCCAAGATTCGATTCCGTTTCTTACGAGCAGAGAACAACACTGCTCCAGACGAAGTACAAGCTCACACCGGAATGTTTGCAGCAAATAGCAATGACGGGTATTACAATCTTGGTTTAGAAACAGCACGTCTCATCCGAGATGCTCTCATTGCACGGCGCGGTACGACATCAATCCCGGACTCTCAGAAGTCGTTGCCTCCGGATCCTACAAGCCCGTTTGTGCAGGAAAATAAGGAGATGACAGAGGAGGTTGTTCACAATAAGCAGGAGAAAGAATCATCATCATAGCTATTGGTAAATGCAAGAATGTCTGTCATCTATATCACGTTGTAGACAATGGTATGTATATCATGAGTACATTCTTATCACAATACTATCACTTTAACGAAAGCTGCATTGCGTATGCGTCCTCTCCGTCGGCATCTAGAGGATCCCATTGAAGCCATCTTGTTAAAGTAGATACAAGTAGCACTCACAATATCCCTTCTCTATATCCTTCACTGTGAATCCCAGCGTATCCCTGTACAGGCCTAACGCAGCACGGTTGGATTTTCGGACATGTAACGAGACATATGCAGCGCGATATACTGTCGCCATGGATTCCTCTGAAAACGGCGTGAGCCCAAAAACACCCAATAAATGTTCCTGGATACGCATACGGGATTGGACCATGAGCTTTTTAGCCAACCCGAGCCTTCTATACGACCTTAGAACAGATATTGAAGTGACATGTCCGTGGATTTCCTCTCCTTCAGGTATATCTTCTTCCCTTTTGACAATGAAAGTGTCAGCAACAAATAAAAGAAGGGGAAAAAAAAAACAAGCAACGCACATTTTCGCCAAAATGTACCCAATAATTCTTCCCTCGTCTTCAGCAACATACGACAGCGTAGGCCATGTCAATAAATGGTATAAATCTGAGCAGTGAGCCAAAAGGTCTTCAATTAGATCGAGGAGAGGCACAGGTTGTGCATACAGTACTTCATGGTGTAATTTTCTGGTAGATTATGTAGATTGCAGGCTTGCATGCCCATGAGATCTTCTACCTGTAAAACATCTGAATAAACGTGTCATAAAATCTGTCGTTACTCACTCTAGCTTGTCGAATGTTCATGGTGGAAGGGAGAGAACACGAGGTCAGACTCAATGAACGTCATCTTTCCCGACTGTTTAGTACCGTTTAGTCCCCAGTCCAAGCTGACCAGGAATTGGATTACTCGTGTATCTATCTATACTGCGAATTATCGTAATGAATTACTCTAATGTACTACAATGTCGCCCAACTCTCCAACTATCCTACGCTTTGGACGTCCATCTTTGCGCCGACCCACGATCTCGACTTCCATCTTCCTCGTTTTCTCCAATTCCAACTTTTGATTTAGCTTATCGTTAAGAAAAGACAGAGAGAGCTGCTCTATGATCTCCATGATCTTCACGGGACCCTTCCTTTGGATTAGCGGTAACACAGGGAAGTCAGAAAAATCAGGATGTTTGGAGCGAACTGCAGAGTATCGTCAGATGAGAGTAACACAAAGCATTGATGGACACCCACCAAGTGTTAATAACTTGGACTCGGATCCCCATTTCTGCACGACTCCTTCCAACCGAGTAAAATGATCTTTCCATAGGGTAAAGCTCTCCGAGTTGATCACCAGCATCTTCGGGAGAGAAAATTCAGGTCCACTTGAAGACGACTTTGAAAACAGTGGAGCTGGATCGGCCTTAATGCCTGAAGAGGACAGAGGCACCGGCCCAGGTAAGGGTAAAGGCTCGAGCCATGGGTCGTAGATCAGAGCGTGGGTTATCGGGATGCGAAGGAAACCTTCAGGGGGATTTGAGGAGAGTATCGAGTACTGAAGTAGGTCAGTATAAGGAGCCTCAGAGATGAGTTCAGAACGTACCGTGGTGCAGCCTCCAAAAGAATGCCCTGCTAAACATACATCGTCGAGACGTACCGGGAGTTCAGCGTCTCCGTTGTCTGTCCAAGAATCAGCCTTGAAGCCGCTATCACCCTCTACCTTAAGCCTTGGGTCCGCTTGCTTCCGGACAAATCTTGAAAAGTAATCGAATGCAGTATAGATCTCGTAGTGACGGATGACCAGCTGATCTCGTCGTAGAGGCATCAGAGCATCCTTGTCATCTTCACCGTACCTGATAGTGACTTCCTGAGTAAACTGATACAAAGAGTATAAACATTCGAAACTCACGTTGCGTCGCTTTCACGGATATATAAGATAGGCCGCGTGCTGCATTTTCCTTCTGAATCCCATGAACGAGTTACACAAGATGTTGCTGTCCCATCTCGATGTTCAATGGCAAGGACGACTCTTCCTGATGATGCGAGACGGGTGCATATCTGACTATACATCCAGAAGAAACGTCAGTTACCCGTTAACCAATGAAATCATATTTACGTGCCTGTACGCAGTATGACTTCCCCCGAGTCCATGAGAAAAGATAACCAACGGCCATTGCTTCTGGGGAGTTGGGGCTTTATTAGGATTGAGAAGCGGTGCATTCAAATAGGCAGGAATCTTGGAGAAACTTCAGCGAAAGATCCGGCACACGACCGAAAGTGCATGCCTTGACGAAGCGGCCGTAGAGATAGACGATTGGTAGGAGGATGCTCCATGCTATCCATGTGCTGGCACCTATGATCGGGGTCAACAATTAAACAGTTGTGGCATGAAAGACTGCTCATCCGACCTGAAAACCGAACATATCCTTCTAGGGCTGTTCTCAAGGGCCTGGATGACGAAACATATCAGGATCGCGGCGAATAGAATGATAGCGATCCGACACACCTGGTCACCCAATGCAATCCTTTGACAAAGGATTTTGATTGTATATCAGCCTCGGCGGGGTAATAGGCCGTGAAAGCGACCTCCTCTAAAGAGAGTCCTCGTCTTTCATTATCTTGAAATTGGACAGATCCACTGGTAATGGGGGTTGGAATCCGGGCTGTAAAGGTCGTAGAACCGACGGGGAGACCTTTGGGCTCGTCGAGGAACATGGTAGAAAGATGTAAAAATGAAAAAATGAAAAAATAAAGAATTCAAGTAGGCAATCATGACATTCACGCAACGAGGTGCTGCAAGTGGCAGTACATGTGCTGGGCGACTCGGGCAGCTGATACTCCGAATATTCAACACAAGTAAATCATTCGCATTCATTCAATAGGTTATACAATCGCAGAAATATGTACATCCGAATCTAGGAGGCAAATGCTTTGAGAGTGAAACTACACAACGATTCAAATTCTTCTTCAGGTATGTTCCCGAGAGAAGGAATTACCATCCTGCAAGCTCATCTTGTCAAAGAGAGCCCGATAATCACTTTATGGATGAGCAGACGCATTCCGAAGTTCCATGTCCATCTGTTCGAACAACATACGATAGTCATCTTGTCGAGGGGTCCGAACACCTGAAGAAGACTGGAGGAATTGGCTTCCGGGACGGGCCATTGCATCGGTAGAGCGCGTAAAGAACCTTCCAGGTACTTGCAACGACTCTGAGTCGCTCATCGAATCTTCCATGGTTCTAACGTAGGTACTCATGGATTCGGAAGATACGGCGGATTGAGGAACGGAACTGGAGAACGCTAAAATTGCGCCCCCCCCTCCGGATCCTGTGGGGCCCACAAACCATCTTCCCGGTACCCTCGGAAGTTCTGGTCCGCTAGCTAAGCTTTCAAAGGCTTTACGAGGGTCCCGATCTGGAGGTGGACTCGGGTGAGAAATAGCCTGAGAGCTTGCGACAGGAAGGGGACGCCCGACGCCATGTCGCCTAATTGAGTTGGGTTTGTCAAGCTGCTTTCTCAGTTTAGTGATCTGGTCGAGGATTACACTCCTAAAAGTTGGCTTATCGTCTTCCTCAATGCCGGCAAGAATCACAAGAGCGGAAACGCTATCGAGGCGAAACCGTGAATGTCAGGAATGGAGTAACATACATATCAAAATGACGCACAAGGCCTCTTTCAGGTAAGCAAAGCTGAACTTCGAGGTGGCATCGGCTATTTCGCCCACTAATGGGTCAGGAAAATCCACGGTATTCTTGTTGCGGAGTTTGTTCTGCCAATACTGAGCATACAGGACTCGCTCATCTCGGTCTGGATCGTCAAAGAGGCTGACAAAGTCTCAACAAGGAATGTCAAGAAAGGTTAAGCTACTTACTATTTGCGGTCAAACCGGCTTGGGCGTGTGCTGATACCGGGATCGAGCCGCTCGAAGTGGTTAGTCGTACCGATAACGAGCAAACCGTCATTGCCCACCAGACCGTCAAGCTGGTTCAAGAAGAACGACCGATTCCGATCATTGATCAGACTGTCGAGGTCCTCCAGGATAATGACACAAGGTGAGAGTTGGCGAGCTTTATCGAAAACCAGTGTCATCGCGTATTCTTCCCCAGCGAAACCTGATCTTGTTATGACGGTATCCTCTGACTGAGAGTGATCTTACATACTTTGGAAGGACTTTACGTAGAGAGGGGCGTATCCTTTACTGTCACACCATTTCATGATGACTTTCAGGCTTATTGTCTTCCCATTACCTACCGAGACGATGATCAGCACAAATGTAACCCCTAATTTCCACTGGAAAGTATACCTGGTGGACCGTACATGATCAACCCACGCTACGCGAGTGACTGTCATTGAACGGAACAGGACAACGCTGGAGGAAAGGAACCCACCTTCCAAGGTATACCCAAGTCCTTGTAAAGTTCTTCGGAATTGTAGAAGCCGTAGACGTCCTTCTGTAGTGCTTTCTTGAACTCATCCTTGAGGATGACATCTTTCCAGTCCGCCTTCTGGACCTCATACCAGAGTCCCGCATCCTTCCGCCACCAGCCCTGGTCGAATACCCATATCTCGTTGTGTAATTTGTCAGCCCAGATACCAGCACTCAGAAGCATACTGCGGGTGTTCTCCTCCGGACCTGGAATATGCCTCAGTTGATGAAGTTAGGAAGAAATGACAGCTGGCTACCATCGTGTAGAACGTAGTTTTGTTGCACCGTTCCAAATCCTGCAGGGTACTGTGGACTGGTGCATCAATATGCAGCCTCACTCCATAAGCAAATAGTGCACTCACCTCGACCGTGTAGAGAATAAATTCAAAAGTCTTAAGGCCAATGTCAAACTCGGAATGGACAGACATGCCGCGTTAGCACTCACTTGCCATACTACTTTGAATGAACCGACAAGTACACCATCGAGGAGCATGCCTGGAATGGAAGCGGTATTTCCGAGCGAAATGAAATATAGATTGGTAACCAAGGGGGTATTCTCCAATGGGGTCACTTGGGCTGCTGGAAAGTCGAGTAGGTTCAAGCGGAAATCGTTGAATGCCACCAGAGAGTGATCAGGATACTCTTTGCGTAGCAGCTCGTATCTGCAGTGTAGTGTTAGAATCGTGTCCCAAGCATTACCGGACTTCACGCATACCCCTGCAGAGGTGAGTTCGGAATCCTTGCGGATGCTGTACATATGTGAGCACGTATTATGGAAGATAGGATATGGTGCATACAATGCTTCAACCACCCCTCATAAAATCCTTCCTGAGATACCTTGTTCTCCTTATCTATCCAGACATTCACGAAGGAATCCTCAGCACGAGATTTGGGTGACATGATGGTTCAGAACAAAGGGTACGTGGCCTGCTGCAGGTCTATCTAGCGAGCTTGCGAGTGATTGAGTCTGCCTAGGGGAGACTATGCTGCGGGTCTCGAGTTGTTGATACAAGTTGTAGACTCCAAATGAGTTTCCTCTGATGAATGTGTACAAAGTTCAGACTGTTGTCAGGGCAGTCATGAAGGAGCGGTATGTAGCGCGGTCGTGCGAATTTGTAACTCGACGTCCTTGATGATTACTTTCACTCCGCTCTCCGGTGCAGCTCGGGTTTCCCGTACGACTCCCCTTTGCTATCTACTTCAAGTTGATGACGTTCGGATACTTCTTGACTGTGGCTCGCCCGACTGGAATCCTGAGGGCTCAATAACAAGAACCGAGGGAGCGGAGGAACCAACATATCCATGGGACGAATACTGTCGGAACTTGCAAGAGTGAACATAGTTTTCTGGTATATACGCGTCAATGTAGGCTAAATGAAAAATATAGATGCGCCCCCACCGTGGATTTGGTCCTTCTGTCGCATGGAGATCTCGCACATTCAGGCCTATATGCCTACGCGTATTCTCATTGGGGACTCAAAGCGCCAGCATACACGTCTTTACCTGTTCAAGCAATGGCAAGAATCGCTACTATGGAGGAAATTGAAATGATAAGGGATGAGCAGGACGTAGGTGACGAAGGAGAGAAGGGACGAAACGGGGATGAGCATGAACAAAGGACCCCGGAAGCACAAGAGTCTTCCCCATCCTCGTCCACAAACAGGTTTATTGCAACGTCGAGAGAGGTGCAGGATGCATTTGATTCTGTGAATACACTTCGTTATTCACAACCTGCACATTTGCAAGGTGTGTCTGAAGCTCTCACTTGGATAAATTCTGGATTGAATCTCTTCGTTCCAGGAAAATGTCAGGGATTAACCATCACACCTTTCAATGCTGGTCACACCATCGGTGGTACTATATGGAAGATTCGGTCCCCTTCTTCTGGAACCATACTATACGCTGTAAATATCAACCATATGAAG
The DNA here is from genome assembly GCA_001466705.2 of Moniliophthora roreri. Classification (NCBI taxonomy): domain Eukaryota; kingdom Fungi; phylum Basidiomycota; class Agaricomycetes; order Agaricales; family Marasmiaceae; genus Moniliophthora; species Moniliophthora roreri. The sequence goes on from LATX02000184.1 coordinate 564,277, forward strand.
GAACGACATTTAGACGGAACCGTTCTTCTGCGAACCTCGGTCGGAGGCGTCTTCGAGCCTTTGGCGAGACCAGACCTTCTCATCACTGATGCTGAACGAGCTTCTGTCATCTCCAGTCGACGAAAAGATCGCGATGCTGCATTCATCGGTGTGTTTTATTCCAGTTCCACTCGATATCCTTTACTTATTTCATCATAGATACCGTAACAACTACATTATCTTCGAGGTCGTCTCTCTTGCTGCCCTGCGACTCGAGTACACGTATATTAGAACTACTCGTGCTTCTCGATCAGCATTGGAACTATTCTCGCTTGAGATATCCCATATGCTTCTTGTCTCGATCTGCAACTGAGATGCTCACATTTGTGCGCAGTATGATGGAATGGCTTGGAGGAACAATCAGTAAAGAGGATGTCGGCGAGGATGGAACCTCGAGTCGACCGGAACGGAAGCGGAGACGTGGAGACGATGAGGCAGATGAAGAGGCCCTGGGTGCATTCGCTCTACGGTTCAAGTACGCCCCCGATGTTGCTATTCCTAACTATATGGCGCTCATAGACTTCCAGGCATCTCGAGTTCTTTCCGACACCTCAAGCCCTCATTCAAAAGTACTCCTCAAAAGACCCAAAACTCATCCTTGCTGTTCCTGCATCCCTTTCGCATGGACCTTCTCGGCAGCTGTTTTGTGACTTTGCAGCAATTCCGGACAATGTCATACTGCTTACAGAGAGATGTGAAGAAGGCACGTTGGGACGGATCCTCTTCGACATGTGGAATGAAAGGCAGAGAACGGAGACGAAATGGGACAACGGAAAAATTGGTAGCAACGTCATGATGGACGCAACCATAAAACTAAAGGTATTCAAGAAATGTTGGAGGTCCGGCCACTTGAAGCTCATTGTCCTCCCAGATGAATGCCAAAGTTCCACTTCAAGGTGCGGAATTGGAAGCTCACCTTCAAAAAGAACGTGCCGCTCGAGAAAAAGAGCAGGCTGCACAGGCAGCCTTGGCACGTAATCAAAGAATGCTAGAAGCAGACGAGGATGATAGCGACTCAGACACTGATGACGACGAGGATGAAGAAGAAGTAAGACAAGCATTGGGTGGAGACGACATGGATATTGACGGACAACACCGGAAAGGCGACAAAGATCGAGCAGACTGGAATATGGACGACGAGGGCATCACAAAGCAGCTTCTGTCATACGATATCTACCTGAAAGGGAATGTCTCGAAGGCGACGTCTTTCTTCAAGACGGTAGATGGGCAAGCACCACGATTTAGGATGTTTCCATATGTCGAGAAGAAGAGGCGAGTGGATGATTATGGAGAGACCATAGATGTTGGCATGTGGCTGCGAAAAAGTAAAATCTTGGAGGAAGAGGCGGAAAGTGATGATATCAAAGACTATCGTCGAAGGCAGGCGGAGGAGGAGCTGAAGGTAACTGCAGCCTTCACTTTACGATTCACTTTCTTACCGTTACATTCTTGACAGAGACAAGCATTGGAATCTCCCTCAAAGTTTGTATCTTCCGAGGTTGAGGTGCAGATGGCCTGTCGATTATTATTCGTTGACATGGAAGGGCTTTCTGATGGTCGTGCTATTAAAACCATTATTCCCCAAATCGGTCCTCGAAAGATGGCATGTCGTCTCTTAGTACTAATCGAAGACCTGCTCACCCTGCTCCTTAGATTGTTGTGCACGCCTCAGAAGGCTCGACGAACGCTTTGATAGAAAGTTGTGCCAACATTCGTGCTATGACCAAAGAGATCTATGCCCCGACACTTGGAGAAAGCATCCAAATAGGTCAACAAATCAGCAACTTCTCGATATCAATCAGTGATGAGCTGCTACAAAGCCTCAAGATGTCAAGGGTGTGTTATTTGATCTCTCGTTTATTCTTTCTTGGTTTGACATATCCGGTAGTTCGAAGACAACGAAGTTGGTTTCGTCACTGGTCGTGTTGTTGCACACGCCAGCTCTATCGTCCCCATACTAGAGCCCGTGTCTGTTTTGTCTGGTCGCAAAAGTGCTGATGAAGCTGAGCAAGCGCAGCCAAGGCTCCTTGTCCTTGGTTCTCGACCTGCTGCTACACTTCCCAGCTCCACAATGATCGGAGAGCTGAAGCTAACAGCGTTAAAATCCCGTCTGACTGCGATCGGCATTCATGCGGAACTAGCAGGCGAAGGTGTGCTGATATGTGGTGCAACGACCGGCCCGGACTCCACCTTGGAAAACACAGTTGCAGTCCGCAAGACTGGCGTGGGTCGTGTGGAGTTGGAGGGCAACGTGTCGGACGTATATTATGCTGTACGGAAGGAGATATATAACTTGCATGCTCTTGTTGCTGCTTGAGCCCCCTCACATTGTACTTTACGCTATGTATTGTGTTACGATACTTGTTATATCATACATCTAGTCGCGTCGAGTCCACAAAATAGTGAAATGATTAGACTGATTTCCCAGAATCTTCCTTCAGCGACACAATACGGTTAAGAACTATATGGTCTCCTTGTTCCCTTGCAGCTTCCTTAGCTCCGTCGCTCATGCATGCAATTCGTGCATCCTTGTCCAGGGCAAAGTAGGCAACACGAAGGGCCTGGAAGCGGACACATTCGTTTCCGACCAACTGTTCAGCCGAGGGCTGTGGAGTACCTGAAGGTACTTCCGTAGAAGAAGCATTTGTCCTCTCGATGCTCTCTTTACGGGCCTGAGTGATGCTTCGTTTGGCCAGCGGGTAGAAACCAGCTTCAATCATTGCACCTCTAACCACTTCCAAACTGTTCGGGTCAATATCAGATCGGAAGTCACCGGAGGGCTTATCCGATTTGAATAGCGGATGAAAGAATCTGGTTTCGTCGACGCGAACTGGACTGCCCGAAGGCGCGTGCTCTGCAACCCACTGAATGAATGCCTTGGGCTTCTTGGAAGGTCCTTCGTTCTCCAAACGACAGAGTAGTTCGACAACGCCTCCGGTGGTGGGATCAGTCTTAAATGAAGTGCAAGTAATTGGGTGAGGTGCTTGGAAAAGGCCCACCGTCTTTCCAGGCGCGAGGCGGAAGTAGTCTTTGGAGTCCTCCAAGCGGAAATCATCTGCCTCAATATATATTGTACGAGTGAAGGGGATAGTCGTAGTTCCGAGTTCGGGAACTTTAGGATGTAAAGGTTTCGACACAAACTCAACGTACTCTTCTGGAAGATTTTCGATCGTGACTTTGAGCGGCCGCAAAACCATGAGAAGTCGCGGTACAGTGTTCTCGAGATACTGTCTGACGGATTGTTCGAAACGTGGCGCCTCGATAGTGGTCGTGGATGTGGATACACCCAGCGTGCTGACGAAGTTGAGGATCGCACCAGGAGGTATTCCACGCCGCCTTAAAGCAATGAGGGTATAGAGACGGGGATCATCCCAGCCACTGACGAAGCCTTCGTCGACAAGAGCAAGGATTTTACGCTTCGACATGACGGTGCCCTCAAGGTTGAGACGGCCGTACTCTGATTGCCTGGGCTTGTACAACTCCAAGGCATCGCATAACCATTCATATGACACACGAGATAGAATGAACTCGGTTGTGCACAGAGAGTGTCTATAATGCACGCGGTTATTCAACTGAAAGATGGAACGACAAAAGACATACGATATGTTTTCGAAGCTATCGCACAAACAGTGTGTGAAATCGTAAGTTGGGTAGATCTTCCACTTGTCCTTTGTACGGTGGTGGGGGGCATCAAGTATCCGATAGGCTGTCAAATCCCACATCTGCGGATTACCGTCCTCCAGGTCCTGTTTCATCCGCAGATTCACCTGTCCGGAACGATAATCGCCGTTTTTCATTCTCTCAAATTCCACTACAGACTCTTCGATTGGGCGTGTCCTGTGTACGCATGCTCTGGGCTTTTCCCGCTTCTGGCCTTCTCCTCGATCTCCTCGATTGTACTTGATCTGTTCCTCTGTCAGAAGGTGAGCCAGACAGCACTTGCGCTAGAAGGAGGTGAAGCTTACGGGTACAATGGCATACGTAGGCCTTATCACGTTTGATAAGCTCCATTGCCAGCTCATACAGTTTGTCGAAGTAATCACTTGAATATGTGATTTTCCAAGGCTCGTAGCCTAACCAACGAATGGTCTCCAAAATGCTCTCGAAATAGCGAGCTTCTTCCTTCTCTGGGTTGGTATCATCGTATCTGAGGTAGCATTTACCTCCATGGTGCGCTGCATATCCAAAGTTGACAAAAATTGCTTTGGAGTGACCGATATGCAGATAACCATTGGGTTCTGGAGGGAATCGAGTCCATACTTGACCTCCTGTAGCCCCGAGATGCTCATCTCTGAGTCTTGGGTGAATCTGAGGATTACCACCGGGCTTATGTAGAGCACCCAGGAATCCTTCCTCGAAGACGGACTTGGTCGGGGTGGAAGTTTCGGAGGTCGCTTTACCATCTGCGCTTTTGGCAGCCGGCTTTGGCTCCTGTAATCAAATAGCTGAAGAATGAGCAGGAAATTGAGTTATTCCTACAAACCTTTCCCTTCGGTTTGGCAGCCTCCTTGGGACCAAAAGTCTTCACGAATGCGTTCTCGACTGTATTCTTGATCTCAAGAGGGTTGGCCCAACGCAATGCAGGGACGGATTTAACACCACTGATTGTTGGACCTAGCTTTTCCCATCCTGCTACCGCGTTTGACATAATGTACTCCGATACGTGGTTTAATAGTTCTTCTGCAGTGATGCTGTAGCCTATCCCATCCAGTTGACGAAGAGCTCTAATAATGGCAATCCATGAAGTACACACCGACACCACATTCCTGGTCGAATTCACTGTCGTTTATCGTTGGATGCGATGCCACGTATTTCACAGCAGCTATAACATTTTCAAAAGGGTCAGCGCGCCCGTTACAAGACATCAAAATCAAGAAAATCTCGCACCTGTAACCTGATCAACAGACTTGAGTTTTCCACCCAATATCCTATCCAAAACATATTTCTCCTGCTCTTCAGCGACTCCGTCTGTCCTTGCCAGCTGCCCAGCAAAAGCTGCAATCAAACCCGCAGTCTTCTCATTGGCTGCATCGTGCGAGGCCAATGAATATTTATCGATTAGATCTTTGAGCGTAGCTGCAGCTTTTGGAGACTTGGCGGCTTCAACCGCTTTTACTTGGTTGAGACCGATAGATTTGAAGAGAGGAATAAATGGATCTTCTGGTTTAGACATGTCGAAGTGAGAGTAGAAGGAAAGGAGGTGGTGCTGGGTCAGATCAATCTCATCGAGTCAGAACTGTCGCGCCCACGCCCACGGCATATGTAGCAACACAGGCAGGCACACAACATTCATAGGCGGGAATCTATAAAATTCCAGGGTGTAACGAATTACAGGACATGTTTGAAAGTCTCTTGTAGTGCTAAACAAATGCTGCTAATGGAACCAAGGCTTAATAAATGAAACAGTGTCACATTATGAACAGGGGGACAAAAAGTGACTAGTGATTTTGAATTCGTGAAGTTGAGCTACTAGCACCAGCAGAACTGGGGCCTGGTCCATCATCATGGTTACGCGTTGGAGAACGGCCGAAAAGCAACGAGCTGGCGTAGTGTTCGGCTGCGGTCAGGGTATTGCGAAGACTCCTCTTCACGCTTCGTCCTCTCGGATCTGACGCGGTACCGCTCAGAGCAGAGTGTACCGACTCCTGCAGTTCCCTTTGAGACAACGAAGTACTAGATTCACCTAACGGAGGTGAAGTCGGTTCTCGATAAGGCCAATCAACGTCAGCAATCTGGTACTGAGTAGCGGCAGGTTGTGGTGTGCGCAACTCTGCAGCTAGAGCAGACGATGACGCTGCTGCACTACCTGAGGTCGAAGGGGTAGAGGTAGCTGTCGAGTCGATTTCCACGATTGGTGTTCGATGATGAGGGTGATTGTGTCCTTGCGTTCGACGCATCGGGTGTTGTACTATAACGTTGTTCACCCCTATAGATTGAGGTTGAACACCTCTACCGTGTCCGATTTCCGCGAAATTCAAATCCGGTGTCATTACGCCACTATTTCTCGCTGAACCGTTGCCGCTGTCCCTATAGTTACGGAAGAAACCAGCACCGTTGGACCGATGAGTACCACCGCTGAAATTGGACGCGACATCACTTGGCGGAGGGGAATTCGTGGTCTCAACCACGGGCAGTGCGTCGGCGAGCGATCTGAACCCTGTGGTTGTGTGACCTCGGGGTCTGCGAGAACTTCCTGCGCCTGGAGATTGAATTGGTATCGTGATTTGATTATTTACCCGAGCAACACCGTGGACATGGTTGAGAAATGGAACATCGGAGGCACTGTTGGCAGATGGTGGTCGATGAACGGCTGCAGGGCGTTGGTGGAGGCGTGTCGAATCTTCTTCAGTGTGGGGTCGTTGAGATAACGCGGCAGGCACTATGCTAGGGAGCATGCGACGAGATATAAAGTCTTCTTCTTCGTCTTGTTCTCCCTCGCCGTTAATCTCAGGCTCAGGTGTGTCCTCGTGGTAAACATCAGGATCATACTCCTCGTCTTCATATTCAGTATCATCGGTGCCATTCATCTCTGTGATGCGATCGAAGAGCTCAGTCAAAAAGGCCCGAAGTTGTGACACTCCTTTGCCTGAGTAGACGCAGAAAGCAGATTGTTGAGTGGTACTAAAGTCCTAAAGTATTCTATCAGTAAGAATGTACGGCCACATCTGAGCAAAACTTACAGGTGGAGGCTCTCGGCAGAATTGCTGTAGCTCAGGCTGCCGGAAGGCGGGTACGCCAGTCAGACTAAGGTGGGTCAACTTGTGAAGTTTCTGGAGTAGGAAATGAATGGCCATAACGGATATTTGGTCGCAATAGGAAAGATGAATGCGCTCCAGAGTAGCATGGCGTTCGGCCAGTGCGTAGATGGCTTCGTCGGTCAGATTACTGACTCGCACTAGACCAACACGTCGTAATTTCGGCAGTGCCGACAGCTCGAATACCGCCATATCAGTCAACAAGACGCAATCTAGGTATCAAAAATAAGTTCCGCGTGGCTTTATCATTCTATCATTGAACTCACTAGCAAAGTCGACATATCGGAGACGTGTGCAGGATCGAGCAAGAGTTCGCACCGACTTGTCGGTGATCTTACTCGTATGTCCCAAGTGTAGGTAGTGAAGATGCCTGCCCAGCTTGCAAATGTTCTCGACAGATCTATCTGTCAACAACGAACACTTATTTAAGACAAGGTTGCGTATTTTTGGTGCGTGGGACACTATTCCCTCGATGGCATCATCGGTAACCAGCGAACAAGCTGTCAAGTCTAGCATCCGCAAATGTTCAAAGGTCCGCGTAATGACGAGTGGCTCCAGTTCTCCCGAATCCGCTGCTTGAGTGTTGGATAAAGGGAAGGGATTGGGCGTATCGGTCGTGGGCGCCTTGTCTCGTTTCAAGGGTGCTGGGAAGGCAGCGTCTGTCAATTCTGGACAGTGCGATAACTTCATTTCGCGCATGTGGGTGGAGTATGTCCAGATATCGCGTATCGCATGATCTGTAATCAGCTTGCAGCTGTTGAGGTCGATTTCAAGTAGAAAAGGGCAGGATTTGGCAAGGGCAGAAACCGGCTTGTCAGTCAATGTTTCCAGTCCGCTGAGTTTAACGCGACGCAGAAGAGGGCAATTTTTGGCAAGGGCAAACACGCCTTCACCAGAAACGTTTTTGCAGCCTCCTAAATTGATGCCCTGGAGTCGTTTGGCAACTGACGCAAGGCCAATAATGGCTTTATCCGAGGTATTCTCTACCCCGGTCAAGTCGATAGCGACGAGATTTGGGAATGAGGGGAGTACTCGAGATAGTGTGTTTGTGGAGAGATCGCTGCATCCTACCAAGGTAAGACGCTCGAGGCGATCGCATTTGGAGAGGACAGAGAATGTGTCGTCCTTCAACTCTTGTCCGATGGAAAGAAAGTTTAGCCGACGAATGAAACTGGCATATGTAAAGGTCTGTCGAGGGGATGCCAGGAGCTTCGTCAGCTTGAGAAGAGGATCGACCTTGTTTAGCGTGGGCTTGTGCCATAACAACTCGACCGAGCATTCACACCAGGTTCTGGAAACCTGGAGCGAGTTGTATATATCTCGAGGCGATTGGAGGTGTTTGAGAATGTGAATGAGGATTTCCGGTGGAAGACTGGACATGGGTGACTTGATATAGGAATGCGGAAGACCTGAACGAGGAGTCCAATGGGCGGGAGCGACTGCAAAGTTTGTTTTATGGTCATAAGAAGTGAATTTTGTGTCTCCGTCGTCGCCCTCGTCATCAGAGAGGGAAGTTGTCGAGGGAGGACGTTTGTACAACATGATGGTTCGAGTTGAAGAAGGGCAGAGCAACGGAATGATTGGTGATGCAGGCTGCCTCAGCACTTGCACCAGGCTGACAACACGTGCAAATTATTTCTCATCTCCCTCGCATTTCTCATGATACCCTCAGACTTGCCAGAGTCTGTGCCAGATATTACAGATACTACTACTGCTACTAATCATCATCATCATCAAGTCCATTCTTTTGAAGAAAGGCTCAAATCGGCCTCACTTCCTCCACCGGGTCCTTCTCACTTTGTCGCTAGACGTCAATTGTGGTTGAGTCCTCCCGATAATTTCGTTCCCCGTCCTTCTCCTCCTTCGGGCACGCGACAAAAACTGGACACTCTGCTCAGTACACCTAATGCAGTGAATAATAATGATGTATGGAAGGGTGGCGTTGAAAAAGTATGGAATGGCTTGTATCGTGGTGCAAAGCTGAAAAAGAGATTGCCGTTAGGCACAGTAGTAAGTGCATGTCCAGGGATGTCCAAGCATTCTTTTTTGTTGATTTCAACTCTGCATCTTTTCAGGTTAAAATAATTCATTGCGCTTGGGTACACGATGACACTTGGCCGGCAGGTGCTGTGGCGCCTGACTCGGATGAAGTCCTCCAGGACGCTTCATCAACGGACTGGCTTCTCGGCTCACATACAGGAGCTGTGACGCAGTCTTCAGGAACTTTATGGACAAAAGATAGTGCCGATATTCGCTAGCATAATGCATTGTGATCTGAAGCTAGTTCTCAGTGCGTGGGGATACCTTTTTATTAGGTGTACAGCAGAACGAGCCCACAGTGTATCACCAAACAATCCCAGTGTATTATCATCTATGTTCTGGAAGGGGGCGAAACCTGTAGCTCCCTTCAGCAGGAATAGCAGTTAAATTCACAAGTAGATCGCACCAGAATAACACCATCTCCTCTGACAAACAGCATTTCCATTTTCCGCTTCGCAACCTGCAGTAGTAGTAACATGCATGAGAATGTGTGGATGTACAGCGAAAAGAATACGGCGGCACGTACACTGACAGCGCCTTGAGGATCATTGCCTTCAGTATCCACAATCATAATCGTCTCTTCAACATCACTCAGAATGAGATTCATGTGCCCATCGTATGCCTGCACAGCCTAGCTTCAGTGAGATTCAGGCCAAAGTCCATCGCGTACGCACGTGTAAAATCCCTGTCATTTCACGGTCCCCTCTCAGTTTCACAAATACACGTTCACTAAGAGAAAGTCGAATCAAGTCGAAGGGCTCTTGAATGCCCGATGAAGAGGGATCCATGGTCGTTTAGTGTGAGAAAATCTAAACTCCGCTTCTTGGTCGACAACTTCCATCATGCCAGTGAGTGCCTGCCCTCTATTCAATATGCAAGTCTTCTAATATCTCATTTTCAGAAACACTACTGTGATTATTGCGACGTTTTTCTAACTCATGATTCTGCATCAGGTACCTAATCTCCATTCCAACGTTCTTGTGACCGACTTGCTGACGAGTTTTTTGCAGTGCGAAAGGCTCACAACAGCGGCAAGAATCATTTGGCAAACGTGAAGGATTACTATGCATGTATGTGATTCATATCAAATCATTTTCGTGTTTCTAAACACTTGGTTTCACAGCTCTCGGCCATGACAAAGCACAGAGTATCATCGACCAAATCACTTCGGCGTATGAGGCAAGTTTCTCATTTCTTGACTAGGTTCTAGGAGATGACTCATTCTTTTATGAACAGAGCTCAGGAGGTAATTGACTCAAGCTGTTCTCGCTGTGGTATCGACTCACGACGAAGTACAGGACCGCCTGCAGGAGGATTCGGATTCGGGCCGCAACATTTAGGTGTAGGACCACCGTCGGGATACCCTTCGATGATGCCACCGCCAGGAATGGGTGAGTAACACTATCTTGACATATTACGGCTGCTACAATTTTGTTCAGCTCGACCTCCATTCCCGCCTGGACCTGGTGGTTTCCCACCAATGATGCCTCCACCTCCTGGAATGGGCCCACCGGGTTTCCCTGGAGGTGAGTAATTATCGCGACTATAGTCTTTGTCTTCACTCACCAATGGTGCTTGTAGCTATGCCGCCTTTCCCGCCGAACCCCAACATGGCGCGACCACCATTCCCGCCCCAAAATCCTCCTACAGGAGGTCCTGCTCCCGGAAACGCAACATCTCCGTCGCCACCAGGCAATTTCAACGGACCACCTCCAAACTTCAATGGTGCGCCTCCGGCGAACTTTGGTGGACCACCTCCGCCTGCCGGTCAAGGGCCCAGTATACATCCTGTAGATCTACCTTATTTTGCATATGAGGCTCATGGCTAATTTTCTCTGCAGGACCGATTGAAGATGATGGGCGGGCAAAGGTAGACGCTGAGACTATTTTCGAACAAGAGTAGGTCCTCTTGATTCTTCTGTTAGCTACACTCTTTTTCAGTTTGTTGTATGGCAGAGTGAGAATATATGGAGTAAAGTTAGCCGACCTCTGTTAGGGGGAACAGCGTCACGTGTGGTGGAACAGCCGATTCCCCGAACGCACGTTCGTCAACTTTGAACTACTTGCAACCCTATTTATACCTTCATTCCACTATCTTACGTCGGTCGTGTGCTCTTTAGTCATGTCTACCCAACCTCTTCTACAACGTACGGCAGCAAAACGGATTGCTCTACCCGTACGCGTCGAACCAAAAGTCTCTTTTGCAAACGAAAGGACATTCCTGTCATGGCTTCATTTTACTGTGGTGCTCGGTGGGCTTGCGGTTGGGCTTCTCAATTTTGGGGACAAGGTGCGTCAATAAGGTACTCTCATCACACTGGATTCTAATATGTGTTCCCAATGCAGGTCGGGAAGATTAGTGCGGCCATGTTCTCTTTCGTCGGTGTGTGTTTTAGACCATTTGCATAGGAGAAAGTCTGATATTCAATGAATCTTTGCAGCAATGGCTATCATGATCTATGCCCTGTACACGTATCACTGGCGAGCAGCTTCTATACGCAGGGGAGGTAAAGGGCCCTATGATGACAGACTAGGTCCGGTAGGTGACCAACAAATTCCTCGGAACGGATTCCGGTCTGACCTGTCCTTATTGTGTCCGATTTTTAGACGCTGCTTTGTATAGCTCTCCTTGCTGCTGTCGTTGTCAATTTTGTGTTGCGTTTCACCCAACCATGAATTGCAGAGGAGCACTCCTTTCTCCGCCGATGGACACACCCCTTCTTCAGCCTGATGACGATTTCCTGACGATTCCTATTGCTTGTATATGTAGTTCGTTAATGAACATTCGGTTTTATCAGGAGATTTTTCGAGCTTCGCGGAACACGACTCATATGCCGACTGTTAGTAATTCTCTTCGGTTCGAAGTTCTTCATTGAGTTGGCCCACGTCGTGAGGGATTGGAACGATATGCAAGCCCAGGGTATCTTGAACTTCTGCCGGCTACGATTTCTGATTTTTCCATAAGCAAGAGGGTAACGTGAGCATCATTCAACATTGATAGCACAGAACACTACCTGTCTGTCAATCCCCTTGATAGTGTACTTTATCGTTCAAATTTGAAGTAGCAGTGGACACGAGACGGGACAGAGTGCAGGCACGCAACAGGGCGGGCGATATGTTTCTGATTGATCAGCTATCTCACACCACAACCACGGACATGACGCACTAGTGGTACCCTAAATCTCATCCCCCGTGCCAACTACACCACAGTCTTTGGAGTTCTTTCATTTCTTTCTTGTCCTTTTTCTCTTTATTTGGGCCTTTGAATTCTCAGTTCTAATCCTCCTATAATAATGCCCGTCACCACCGTTTCTGCTGCTGTTCACATAATGCCTGGTAAACTTGTTGTATTCCGAGTCTATCAGTGGTATTGACGAGAGCATTGCAGTCGTCGTTCGAAAATTCTTTAGCCACGGTAAACGGAAAGCTATCAAGTACAAGAACTCTGAGGAGGAGGAAGCTACAGACGACATCTTTTTTGACGAGTGAGTTTGGTACTTGTCATAGACCATTGTACTGGCGACTTAATATTATGCAGGGCGTTCCACATCGTGAAGGGTTAGTCCTTTGCATGTGAGGAAGAACATATACTAATGAAAAATTCTGCCAGCTTTCATCGACCTGGGTATCAACAACACCGTCGAATCACTCCAAGCATTGTACGTCCAAGTCTCCTCAAGCCATCCATGTATTAATACGATCACAGTACCAACACACACGTTCCTGCGCCATACTGGGCAGCAGTATCCCTCGTCCAAATTCCATTAAAGACGTGTAATGAGGCCGCCAACGTGTTGATCGACTGGTTCGGTCCTGAAGAGCTCAAACGCGTAGTAGGCGGAGAGCGGTGGTGGCAAGTTCGCGGTTTGAATGGCATTGATGCAGAATGGATCACCGAGAAGGAATATCTGAGTCCCGAGAGACCGAAGGTTGATTTAGGGAGGAAGTTGACCGAGAATGAGGATAAGATCCTGCGTATGGAGGGGTTGCCCAACGTCATGGTGTGTGGTAAACTAAACTACTTTATCCTGTTTCACTCACGGTACTCTTTTTCTTTCTAGCTCTATGTTCACGGAGGTTCGTGCTATTTTAGAAATCAGAAGAAACAAGCGCTCACCTCGTTGTAGGAGGATATTTCTGGGGTTCAATAAGTGCGTACAACCATGGGTTTCTCAGTATTTTCTGGATGTCGAAATTATTTGTCAAGATACCCACCGATATCAAATAATTCGTTACGGTAAGCTTGGATTTTTGCTTTGTGGTAACTCACACGTTAACGGACGGAAATAGCACGCAAATGCAAAGGTAGGGCGTTTGCCGTGAACTACAGGTGAGTTGTGCTCGCGATCTCAAGCTATGCCTATTTGTTCAAGCAGAAATTAGAAAGGCACCCCAGTACCCTTGGCCGTGTCCGCTACAGGATGTCATTGCTGCATGTGAGTGCGTAGCGTGGCTTCACGGATAGTCCTTAATCGATCAACCTCGAACAGACTTGTATCTCATTCGGCCACCTGAAGGCGCACTTCACAAACCCATACCTCCATCAACAATTGTTTTTGCCGGTGATTCGGCTGGGGGTGGCCTTTGCCTGAGTGTTCTCACCGTTCTGCGGGATTTGGGTCTGCCTATGCCAGCCGGTGCTGTTCTTATCAGCCCTTGGGTTGACCTTACGCACAGTTTTCCGAGCGTGACGCGGAACGCAAAGACCGTGTGTTACGACATTTGAATTATGCTGTTCATATTCACTAACATCTGGCACAGGATATCATCCCCGAGCATGGTTTCCTCGCTAAACCATCTACTCTTTGGCCGATACACCCAATTCCTCCGGAAGGGGGTCGGATAGGACCGACCAAGTCTGGACCGCCACCTAAACCCGGACATAGTGATACGCTGAAACCCAGTAAATCCCGTGTAGAGGACAGCCAAGAGCGGCTTGAGGGCGAGGACAACGAGAGCAGAGGAAAGGTCGAGGCCCAGGCAGCTATGCTCGAGGGTTCAAGCCCGGGCAGTTCTCAAAGAGAGGCGTCCGATGGGACAGAGGTTGTCTCGGGTAATGGCGATTCCTTTTCGGACTCCAAAGACAAAAATACAGATGGCGATATTGGCCGATGGGAACCGAAGCTACCAAAAGTGCTGATGGAAGATCCTGAAGCGGTGCCTTTGGAGTTGAGGTCACAGATACAACTCTATGCCACCAACGAGTGAGTGATTTTGCTGCAAGCCAAAGGGTCGTGAACTTTACAACCACATGCAGGCAATTAACACATCCCCTTGTTTCCCCTATTCTCCAATCAAGCTTGGGCGGTCTGCCACCGATGTATATCATCGCAGGAGATGGAGAGGTGCTCAGAGACGAAATCATCTATATTGCACATCGTGCGGCTCATCCTCAGGATTATCCAACACGGCGTAGCGTTCTCAAAGATGCTCGACGTCAGCAGGAGAACGCAGAGAAGTTTATGACGCCGACGAAGGTTCATCTTCAGGTCTTCGATGGTATGTCTTCACGTAGACTTGCCGAGCAGCCAACTAATGATGTCAGGAATGTGTCATGTTCTCCCCGTCTTCATGTTCACACCAAGCGTCAGTCTTCGCGTCTAAAGGCATTGTCATACATCGCTGATGATACTTACATACACAATTACAGGCAAAGTATGCATTCCGAGCGATCGCCGAATTTGTCAAACATGTCACCGGTCACTCGCAGGAACATCTTGAACGGAATCCCTTCCCAGAGCTTCATCGACCTCCTTCGGATATTTCCTCCGACTTTGTTGACCACGAAGAACAACGTCGTCGGGGGAAGCTTTTGAAGAAGCACAAGCCTACAGACGGCCAAGCTGAGGGGGAGAGCATATCAAGTGCGGAGAGCCTTCCAGATGTCAGGCTTTTCAAAGACGAAGTGGAGGCTGTGGCTAAGCGAACGGAGGCGAATCAGTTCGTACCGCCCAGCCAACAGCCCGATGGTGGTACCAAAGTGAGTAGCTGCGCAGAACCCAAGGGAAGAAAGTTTTCTGACGTTGCCCAAGGACGTTCCAGATGTCATAATGCTACGAGAGCGGGTCGATATTAAAGGTCGCACACGCCCTATGGAGCCCAGAGAGGAAATTCCTACTCTTCGACTGAAGCCGGGCGAGGTCGGTTTGATTAAAGAGGCTCCCGCAATCAGGTGGAATCAAGGACAGGAGATCTGGGACCGTCGTTTCCAGAAGCGCGCTATTAAGGTCATCAAACAAAGAGAGAAGATTGCGAAGAAGGCTCAGAGGATGGTTGATAATGCACGGGAGCAAGGCTTCTCTCTTCGGCGCGAGACGACCAACCCCTTGCAGGAAACACGCAATACCAACACCGAGACAAGCACGTCAGATAATATCGTTGATGGGACGATCCAGGAGGACCGGAGATGGGGTCCTTTGGACCTAGATGACGAGCAGCCGCCTCCGAGTGCCATTTGCCATCGCCGAGACACGGTAAGCTCACTCAGAACATGTGTTGGGAACATGTAATGCTCAATATCCCCGTCCATAGCCTGAAGCGCTTGCGCTTCTGAAGAAGAGCATATATCACTCTGCTCCAGTTACGCATCGTGTGGTGCCCAAGCTCAAACCAGCCGATGCGGTCAGGGCAGCCTTTGATCCTCATGATGATCCCATGCGGCCTCCTAAGCAGTCGGTATCGGAGCAGCAAGTCAAGACTCATATTATTCCAATGCACGGTCTCAAGATTTGGGATGCTCTGGTTGGGTAAGAGGTTCAATGTGATTTTGTTTGATTGACGAGAACTAAGGGTCGATCTTATTTAGTTACTTCATGAAAGAAAGCGCCAAGAAGGCAACCGATGCTATCAAGGCCACTGGCGAACGGGCAGGTCTTATCGAGGAGACGGAGAGCAACGTTAAAAAGCAGTAGTAATCTAGTAATTCTCTTTGCATATATTGGGATATAGTGCACATATATGGAACTCTGGGCATGGACCTGACAGTATTAATTTTACGCTCACAGTATATCGGCCTCATATTTAATTTATTCTCTGCATTCGCATGCACATACCTCTTACATAGAATAGCCTGTACTTAGCTGGGCTACGTGGAATCATTGACAAACGGAATGAGGCAAACATGAGGACAAGCGAAAAAGTCATGCGCACGGACCATGTGTGGTCGTGGGAATAATGGGTGGTTTGTGTGCAAAATTCGCTTGCGATTGTCTTTGAGCCTTGCCTCTTTCCTCATCTTCGGCGACTCTCATCTCTTTCTGTAAGCTCTCCTACTTCTCTCCTACTTCATCCAATTCGTTATTTCTCATTGACGGTCTTCTTATGCTTCCTCTACCTCTGCAGATAGCTCAAAATGCGTGAAGTTATCTCGGTACACGTGGGCCAGGCTGGTGTTCAAATCGGTAATGCTTGCTGTGAGTACCTATTCTTTTTTTTTTTTTTTTTTTTTTTTTTTTTTTTGTGTCCAAGAAGGCACAGGCAGCCTGCATCTTGTTGAAAAACGCGTCGAAACGACTTTTGTCTCAACTTTGTCCTTTCCCTGACGTGGCGTGATTCTGATCCGATTATCTTTCTAGGGGAGTTGTACACCGTTGAACATGGTCTCAGTGTATGTGTATCGCTCTCTTTATTGGCTTGATTAATCTGATTTCTGTCCGATAGCCTGACGGTCGTCTTGCTGAGGGATCTCCCTCTCACAACGATGACGGTTTCAGCACATTCTTTTCCGAGACATCTTCTGGCAAACATGTACCGCGGTCTTTGTACGTCGACCTTGAGCCCAATGTCGTTGACGAGGTCAGGAGCGGCCCATACCGGAGTCTCTTCCATCCTGAGACCCTGGTGACTGGCAAGGAGGACGCCGCTAGCAACTGTACGCATGTCTTTATCATCTCAAAAATACCACCTCACTAACTCACTACTGACAGATGCTCGTGGTCACTATACCATCGGAAAGGAGATGATCGACACTGTGATGGACAAGGTCCGTCGCCTTGCAGACAACTGCTCTGGTTTGCAAGGTTTCTTCGTCTTCCACTCTTTCGGTGGTGGAACTGGTTCTGGTTTTGGTGCTCTCATCCTTGAGCGCCTTTCCACCGATTATGGCAAGAAGTCCAAGCTCGAGTTCAGTGTCTACCCCGCACCTACTCTTGCCAATTCGGTCGTGGAGCCTTACAACTCCGTCTTGACCACCCACACCACTTTGGAGCATTCCGACTGCTCTTTCATGGTATGCACGTGTTTTTGAAAAAAAAACTTTATATATGGTCTGACTTGCTTCCCTATTTAGGTTGATAACGAAGCGATTTACGACATTTGCAAGAAGAACTTGAACATCCAATCCCCCGGCCTCACCAATCTGAACAGGCTCATTGCTCAAGTCGTCTCATCCATCACTGCTTCTTTGCGTTTCGATGGCTCCCTTAACGTCGACTTGAACGAATTCCAGACCAATCTGGTTCCGTAAGTGTTCCTTGCTGCCTGGAATTTCATAACACTCACCACGAATGTATCCTTTAGCTTCCCCCGAATCCACTTCCCCCTCGCCACCTTCGCCCCCATCATTTCTGCCGAGAAGGCTCACCACGAACAGAACTCAGTCGCCGATATGACCTTCTCCTGCTTCGAGCCCGGCCACCAGATGGTCAAATGTGATCCTAGGGAAGGCAAATACAGTAAGTATCGGTGCTTCTGTTGAATGTTCCCGCTGTCATTATTTATTATCCAGTGGCTTGTGCTCTCCTTTACCGTGGTGACGTTGTTCCCAAGGACGTCAACGCCGCTGTTGCCATTATCAAGACCAAACGAACTATCCAGTTCGTCGACTGGTGTCCTACTGGCTTCAAGCTCGGTATCTGCAATGAACCACCTGCCCACGTTCCAGGAGGTGACCTCGCAAAGGTTACCCGTAGCATGTGTATGTTATCCAACACCACTGCCATCTCCTCCGCCTGGAGCCGTCTCGACCACAAGTTCGACCTTCTCTACTCGAAACGTGCCTTCGTCCACTGGTACGTCGGTGAGGGTATGGAGGAAGGTGAATTTTCTGAGGCTCGTGAGGACTTGGCTGCTCTCGAAAAGGATTACGAAGAAGTTGGTATCGACTCTGCCGATATCGAAGAGGCCGGCGAATATTAGATCGGGCCTTTTCTTTCTCACGACCACCGATTACCATTTGAACATTACCCATCATCGTATAATCGCTCTCCTTCACGTTCATGATTTCTTTGGTTTTAGCATAGTCTTTTTGACCCCGGATTTTGTTCTTGTGGTTGTTTACATCAATTGTGATGAATCATATCATTTGATTCCCGCGAAAGGAAATTGTAATTTTCTGAGGTGGTTAGCAACGGATTTTTGATAACTCACACCCTGTACCCGACCTGCACAACACGCTAAAGTTATGCGCGAAGTCATCTCTCTCCACGTCGGTCAAGCAGGTGTGCAAATTGGCAATGCATGCTGTGAGTCGCAAATTCGACCTTGACCCAGAGCATACTTACAACCTCTTATCTACCTGCAGGGGAACTCTACCTTCACGAACACGAGCTGAGTGTAAGCAAAGTCATCCAAACTTCCAGAAACTTTGCGTTGATTTGCAACTCAGCCGGATGGTCGCGTCAATGAGGGATCACCCTCCAATACCGACAGCGGATTCTCAACATTCTTCTCCGAAACTGGCTCAGGCAAATACGTCCCGCGGTCGCTCTATGTCGACTTGGAACCTGGCGTCGTGGATGATGTGAAGACGGGCCCTTACAGGAGCCTTTTCCACCCAGAGACGATGATTACCGGAAAGGAGGACGCTGCAAACAACTGTATGTGCCGACGCGATTCCAATGCTTATCATTTACACCACATCTCAGATGCCCGTGGACACTACACCATTGGAAAAGAACTCATTGACCCTGTCATGGACAAGGTTCGCCGTCTTGCAGATAATTGTTCTGGCCTTCAAGGTTTCTTCGTGTTCCATTCCTTTGGTGGAGGCACGGGTTCCGGCTTCGGTGCTCTTCTGCTCGAGAGACTCTCAACAGACTACGGCAAGAAGTCAAAGCTAGAGTTCTGTGTGTACCCTGCTCCACAGCTTTCAAGCTCGGTGGTCGAGCCATACAACTCGGTCTTAACCACTCACACGACCCTTGAGCACTCTGACTGCTCCTTCATGGTACGTGGATATAAATACTTGTTGCACTTAAATGCCGCTGATTCTACAATTCCTACTATAGGTCGATAACGAAGCCATCTATGACATTTGCAAGAAGAAACTTGGCGTTGCTCAACCCAGCTTCCCTAATTTGAACAGGTTGATTGCTCAAGTCGTTTCTTCTATCACGGCCTCCTTGCGTTTCGATGGATCTCTGAATGTCGACTTGAACGAGTTCCAGACCAACCTTGTTCCGTAAGCCGCCGCGTAGTCGGGATTTCATACCAGACTAAAGACTACTCCTTCCTCAGGTTCCCTCGAATCCACTTCCCCTTGGCCACGTACTCACCTCTTCTCTCTGCCGACAAGGCCAACCATGAGCAGAACTCCGTGGCCGAAATGACTTTTGCTTGCTTCGAGCATGGCAACCAGATGGTCAAGTGCGATCCCAAGGATGGCAAATACAGTAGGTGCCCGCTGTTCTCCTAACTCTACTCAGCGAACTGATAGGCACCCTCCTGTAGTGGCTTGCTGTCTGCTTTACCGTGGCGATGTCGTTCCCAAAGATGTCCAAGCTGCTGTCGCTAGCGTGAAGACCAAGCGAACCATTCAATTTGTCGATTGGTGCCCGACTGGTTTCAAGGTTGGTCTTTGGCAGCCTTTGACGTTGTCGGTTTTTGATCAAGATGCTACTCTTCAAGCTTGGTGTCTGCAACGAGCCACCTGCCTGCATACCTGGTGGTGATCTTGCGAAGACTACTCGCAGTCTTTGCATGCTATCCAAGTTAGCTGTCCGTTTCTGCGCCCATCATCCTCGAAACTAACTCTATGTCTCTAGCACCACTGCTATTGCTGCAGCTTGGGGCCGCTTAGGTACTTCTTTCGTTAGGATCCCATGATTGTTGATGCTAATTGATTTCTTCAGACTACAAGTTTGACCTCTTGTACTCCAAGCGAGCCTTTGTTCACTGGTACGTGGGTGAAGGCATGGAAGAAGTGAGTGCTTTCCATTTATATATGACGTAACTTTCCCATACTGAGTTCAACACAGGGCGAATTCTCCGAGGCTCGAGAGGATCTCGCTGCATTGGAGAAGGATTATGAGGAAGTTGGCATTGACTCTACTGACGCAGAAGAGGAAGGTGAATATTGAAATACGAAATATGTCATAGCATCTACTGTTTAAGTCTCTTTTGCTGCTGATGCTGTTCTTGCTATAAATTGTAAACCAAGATTCGATAATGCATTGATCGTCCGGGATTCTACGTTCAGCTGCCCGTCTATGATCTACAAACTCAATCTAAAGCTAGCCTAGTCTACCTTTGTCCAATAGTCAATCAGTTTCCACAGTGACATCTACACCACCGTTTGGTGCTCGTCGTAGAGTAACGCTAGCGAATCATCAGCTATCCAACCGTACAGCATGATAATAAGCTCACAAACCTTGCCATGTCTGACACCAAGAAGTCAGGTCTGACGGCTTCCATCTGCTCACGACTATGAGTAGTCAAGAAACCGATCGTCTTGCATCCTGCCGCTTTGCCACTGAGGATACCATTGGGTGCATCTTCGAAGACAAGACCTGCGACAATGTTAAGAAAGATTGAATGGTGTCACCGAAGATACCACTTACAATTTTCAGGTTTAACGCCACATTTTTCTGCTCCTAGAAGGTATGGATCGGGTCTGCAATATTACTAAGTTAGTGAGGCGCAACTCTGATACGTCTTGTACGACATACTCGGGCTTTCCCTTTGATACGTCGTCTGCAGTCACAAAGACGTCAGGCGCTGTGATTCCGGCAATATTTAGTGCTGCGGTCGCGTAGACTCTTGTTCCGGAAGTGCAAATGGCCCAACTGGGATTAGGGAGATGCCTCGCAGGTTCCAGCTACGCTTACCACATCAGTATGGATGCGGTTCGGAAGGACGACGAACGTACTTCTTCCATTGTCCGCTTAATGCCGGGCAGTTTGAGAATACCGGGACGGCCATTACACGTGGATGTTTCGACAATTGCAGTCTCAAACCGTTGAGCTTCTCTCTAAAACGAAGATAGTCGAGTTTCCATGTGCAAGGTGGATAGCATGAGGTCTAACCTCGAGCTCTTCGGGATCTTCAATACCGCAATGCTTCCTGAGATTCTCTACGGTTCGGACACCATGAGAAGCTGTACGATCTCTGTGAGGATTCGAACTCTTTCCAATAGCACGGGAAGACGCACAGCTTAGAATATCCTGGACATCGATATTAGGATATTTCTCCCTAAACAGCTCCCAAGCGCCAACGACTCCTGCAGTAGAGTCTATGAGAGTGCCATCCATGTCAAAAAGCCTGTAGATGAATATGCTGGCGTCAGAGATGCGTCAGGCAAGAGTGGCCAGAAGACCTTACGCTGCATCTACGTGAAATGTGATGGAAGGCATCTTGAATGAAGAGAAAAAATTTCAAGCCGGTTAAGCATGGCCAGGGCATGGCAATGGAATTAATGAACTCTGAACCGAGTCACTCGCAAATTGGAATTGGCCGGGACACAATTGCCCGAGATTCCTCCGCACGCACGGTCGTCATCCCACAATGCTACCTCGAAAACGTCCCCACTTTACCCAGGAAAGCATTGATCAACAGCTTCAACAAATACATCTCTTGGACCAGTCTTCTTCTTCTGAAAATCTCGAGCAGTTAGGTCCCATAATCAAGCAGATTCATGCCAATAAACAACAGGAGGCATACATCCGAACGCTACAGGATCTCATACAATCCAAGGACGCAGAAATCGAAAAAATATGCGGCGAAAATTACCAGGATTTTATAGCCTCGGTATCCACATTATTCAATGTCAAGTCATACACTGGGAAGATGAAGGAGAACATTGCAGCATTAGATAGCAGCGTTTCGCAACTCGGTCGGGGGCTTGTCGAGAAGAAACGCGCTCTTTTGCAGTCCAAGAAGACTGCAGCAAATTTGGATGAGGCCATCGATACACTGCAGGCCTGTCTGCGAGTGTTAGATGTTGTTCATCGCGTCGGGGAGATGATTAAAGAAGGGAAATATTGGAGTGCTCTCAGGGTGAGTTCCTACTGTCTTCTCTGTATCTCATCTAATCCACAAGTCTTTCTTTAGTCGCTGGACGACGTTCAGAACCTTCCTCAGACATCTCTATCGCAGACTCCGTTTTACCAGCATCTGCTTTCGTCGTTACCGTCGCTAAGGATTCAAATTAAGGATGCTGTGACTGCTTCGATGAAGCAATGGTTACTTGAAATACGAAACAATAGCGAGGAAGTAGGGAATATGGCTTTAGAGGGCATGGAGGCTCGAACTCGGCGTTGGAGAGCCAGGCGAGACAGGGATCCGCTGCTGAGGATGAGTCGTGTAGGAAGTGCCGTCGAGCTAGTGACATACGAGAAGACTGAATGTGAGTCTTAGTCTCGTTCTCGTCCCTGAACCGGTTCCTTAACGAGCCTGGCTAGTCAATATATTGGATAATGATCGACTTCACATCGACTTCAAGCCTTTATATCAGTGTATCCACATATATACCGCTCTCGACTCACTGAGCGAACTACAGAAATCCTATCAAGCCGACCGCAAGGTCTGACATCTCTTTGGCTACTCTACTCTCTTTACTAACACTCCCTTAGGCTCAATCGGACCTCATTCTTCCTACCCCACTTCCTTTGTCATCATTACCATCTATCACAAAACAGATATCAGGTTTCTTCATTGTCGAAACCCACGTTCTGGAAACAACAGGATCTTTCAGGTCCGAGCGCGACGTTGAGGAATTATGGGATGGAGTCATTACGCGACTAACCACCTCCTTGGAGAGTTCATTGCGAAATGAAACAGTCCCTGACACCTTCCTCAGCGTGAAGGAATACCTTATCGGTTTTATCATGACGGTAGAAGTAAGGATTTCGATGTTTCCAAATGTTGTTGCTTCTAACCCGCCATTTCAGTCGGCATTATATTCAACGAACTCGCTTCATTCATTCATCATAGTACTATTCGAGAAGTATGCAAAACTCCTGGAATCTCAATTCAGCCGACGTTTTGATGATGTATGCTCGCCTTGAACGCCTCCTAGAATCATAACTCACACTCTTGAAAGATTGTTCAACAAGACGATCATCTGCCAATGCTGGTTCAGTCCGAACAAGAGGTCAACACGGTGCTCGATGTTGTATGGATAAGTAACGAGAAGACACAGGAGATCAAACAGTAAAACATTGTACACCCTCAAGCACAGCGGGCATTGACTACTCGTTCTTTCAAGGTCGGCCCTGCCACAAAATTTGCCTTGGTCGCAAACATTTTACCTTTGTTGCGAAGATGTCTGTCTTTATTTTGTTTCTTTTTCTCTCTCTTTTACATTTCATTGGTTCTCCGTTTTACAGATCCGCAGCTTCATCCAGAAGTTTTATGCTTTCGTTGAGGGGGTCTCGCAGCATCATCGAAATATCGACGAACTTTTGAGCAAGGTCAGTTCCTTTTCGACGATTTCATTAGATTTGCATCTCATACCCCATTGCAGTCTCTGGATGGCCTTCTCATCACCCATATCAGCGAAACGATTGGCCAAAGACTTGCGGGTACATCGACATTGTCACAAATCGCACAGATCGTCACGAACGTGGAACATTTCCAGACAGCTTGTGGTGAACTTGAACGCTCACTGACAAACCTACGGTAGCTATTCTCTCTTAATTGTTCCTACCTGGTTTACTCACTCGTCTCCAGAACAACACAACGAGGTGGAGCCATTCGACTCAATGCTTCACAATCGTTTGACAATACGCTTTCCCGTGCTCTCGGTCGCATCAATTCGTTAATCAACTCCAAGTTGAATGATTTCTTCGAGCTTTCTGAATATGACTGGACTCCCGCTCGGCGAGAAAACGCTCCAAGCATGTATCCCTATGAGCTCCTGAATTGGCTAACAACCGTCGTGGACGGTCTAGTAATCAAGGAGACGTACAAAGATGAAGCGTATAAAGGTGCTGTGTCCTACATCGCGGAGTGCCTAATGGTGTGTATGGGAAAAGTATCAAACAAACATGTTGGTTACTAAACCCGTCGACTTGACAGGATTTCCTCACTGGACGAGATATACCGATGTTAAACGAAAATGCAATCTCGAATGTATTGATTGATGTCGATTTCATCGAGGATCAGCTTCGGAACATAGGAAGAGCACACTTGTCATCTGCTTTCGTCGAATTGCGTTCGGTCAGTGATCTAGCTCTTGATAACAACTCGGATGCCGTACTCATCGATCTGACAGACAACATCTATTGTGTTGAACAACACGGTACATGAATATCTGGTCCCTGCGAATCGACATGCGTCCTATGCTGCAGTTAAGAACAAGCGCCTTCAGGCACTTTTGGACAAGTTGGCGAAATACTATGGTTCCATCCGTAATGGAAGGGAGATGGCAGAGAAGAGACGGAAAGAGGCTGATTCTGTCGGGAGACTGTTCCCTGGAGACGTCCGTTAGATACACTCATCTGTAGTGTTCATTGTTTTCTTGCTGTTGTTGTATGTAATATTAGGGGTGAATGCTCGATTAAGAGTCTCTACGAACCCTACTGCAACTCCGGGTCCAACCTATGTACATCAAAGAAACGGAATATAGAGAAAGAGAGCAACTCGGGGCACGAAATAAGATTTCCGAAAATGGAGACGGCTATGGTAGGGCATATAGAAGAGCGAGATGTACATTTTCGGGGAATCGTGAAGTATCATGACACGAAATAACATACGCTGAAGGGTAAAGCTAATAAGTCCCGAAGATTACATTCGGCGCTTGATGTTTGCGCTCAACCATTCCAAACCCTCATACAGACCATCTCCCGAAGTGGCACATGCGGCCTAGATGACAGTGTTAATAAATAATGACGAATGAAGGAGATAACGATAACACACCTGAATGTACCAGGTTCTCTGCCTCAAACCATGTAAACCAAGCTTGTCGGTGATTTCAGCGGCATTCATAGCATTCGGCAAATCCTGTTTGTTCGCAAACACGAGGAGGAGAGCATCACGGAGCTCGTCCTCGTTGAGCATCCTCTGGAGTTCTTCCCGTGCTTCAGAGACACGTTCCCGGTCATTGGAGTCGACGACGAAAATGATGCCCTGGGTGTTTTGGAAGTCTAAAGAATAATATGAGCAAGTGAAAATTTAACAGGGGGTGCGCCTAGTGACGTACAATGCCTCCACAGAGGTCGAATCTTGTCTTGACCTCCAACGTCCCACACTGTGAAAGAGATGTTCTTGTACTCTACAGTCTCGACGTTGAAGCCTGAGAGAATAAAGCATGAGTACAGCCACGTTTAGAGGTAACAGCAGACGACACGTACCAATTGTTGGGATAGTGGTGACGATTTCTCCGAGCTTCAACTTGTAAAGGATGGTGGTCTTACCAGCGGCATCAAGGCCGACCTTGGAAAG
Source organism: Moniliophthora roreri (assembly GCA_001466705.2). Taxonomy (NCBI): domain Eukaryota; kingdom Fungi; phylum Basidiomycota; class Agaricomycetes; order Agaricales; family Marasmiaceae; genus Moniliophthora; species Moniliophthora roreri. Next base: position 589,710 of record LATX02000184.1, read on the forward strand.
AAGGATATGAGGAATGGAATTGGCCGTTGACGATGAAAGTGGCTTACCATCAGGATACCTGTTTAGCTGGCATATCAGCAAAACCCAGTCAAAAAAGAGCATCGAGAATACGCACGCATTTCCTTCTTGCCGAAGAGACCAGAGAGAGCCTTTGATATAGAGAGACCCATGATGTTAAACGGAAAAAAAAAATAAGGTGAAGGATGGAAGAAGAGTTGAGTCTCGGGATGACAGTGTGAGGTGGAAAGGTGCGTGTGACCGAAATTAAAATTCCGCCACGTCTGCACTGACTGGCGACAAACTCTGCAAAACTAGACTTCAATAAGCGCTGGTGGCAGACAAGTCTCTTATCACCTCTTAGTGGCTTCAATTTTGCTCTTTTTATACGCTTCAGACGGACACTTGGAGACACGTTTTGCTACGTAGGCTACCACGGCAAAACGCAATGTCGATTCACTGCAACACGATCCCCGACACAAGGCGCTTCCGGCGGCCTATACGATGGAAAGGAGACAGCTTTTTCAATTTGGAAACTACCAAATCAAGCCTTTGAGTCAGTGTCGCCACCGAAGGCATCTTGCGATTCCAGTACACTCGGTAGCGTCAGGGTTTCATTGCTACGAAGCACAAATTATAGTCATACAAGAATAATTAAAAAAAGAGCAGTACAAGGTAAAGATGAAAAGAAAAACTTCTTGAAGATTCACGAACATAAAGGCATAGACTCAACGTAGCCCAGCTGCTGCGAGCCGCCGATTCAGCTTTGTTTTCCAGCTGACATAGATACCGTTCTCCGGGGATGGTGCGTATTGGCAAAGCTCAAACAAAACAAGCTGCTCCTGAAAGCCGGGATTCACCCAGATCTGATCTCGAGCTATTCAAGAATCAGAAAAGGCCGACAGATAGTCTAATTAGCAACAAATACCTCTTCTAATGACCTCTAGGGCCTGGGTAGCATTGACCCGGCTCGACCACATGACTGAGGATAACCATGAGTTCCGGGACGCAAATTCAATCCGAAAGGACTCACTGTATGCAGCAACAACAGCAGCACTTCTAGAAAGACCTTGGACACAGTGAACCAATACTACGCCACCGTTTCTCAACGCGTCGTCGATGAACCGGACTGCGGAAGGGAGATATATCAACAGATCTGCGTAGTCCACGTCTTCAACCGGAATGCGCATATGCCTTATGCCCGACTCGGGCAACTCAGCAGGGATAGGATCTATACAAACGGACAAGATATGAGTTATACGCCGTTCTGTCAAGGAACGCGTCGACCGAGCCGCCATAATACTAATACATAGTCATGGTGAGACAGCATCAATTTAGAAAGTGATGGATGCTCTTACTTGCCCAAGTATAACCTATTTTCTATGATGGCGTTTATGTTCTTCCAGCTTCCCATCTTCGGAGGGCCTCAGAGTCGAATGCATTTACCTATGTCATGTCTTCCTTCTTGTACTACACAGATTACGGGTTCTCAGCATTGGCGCCCCTCGCTCGGTGAGCATAAAAACCGGTGAGTTCAGCCATTGAGGACCTTGGAGAGACTGTCTACTTGATTATGGCAGTGTGGTCAGTCGGAAGTTGGGTCGGAGGTGGGCTGTGACAGTGCTTTTTCCCCACGTGTCGTACCTCATTAGTTGCCTTTCTGGGAATTCTATGCCGCAAACCTCGCGGGTAACTGACAGGAGGTCTGTCTTTCACCTATACCTGTACAGATAAGAACGTCGGGGTCGGGATTTTGACGAATGTTTTTCTGTGAAACTCCACCTTCCCTGTGGACATAATTGACTTACCCACCGGTTAATCGCTAACTTTACGAGTCGTACGCATACTTCGGGCCACTGGGCTGAGCAGTACTGGCAGCACTCTCGGATGCTGCAGGCCTCTCGGCTGAAAGCAATTGCATCCGCCTTGCATTTCTCGTTATTTCTTGGAGTGAGCATGCGGAAACATTCTTGCTCGCCTCGGAGGTCTTCAACTTTCGCGAGCAACCCTTTAATCAAGGTTATTGAATAACCGGATACCGGTTGAAGTATTTTCTTCTGCATTTAGCTGCAGGGAGTTGAGCTCGTTGAGCTATGAACCTGTGAATGTGAGCCTTCTACTTAGTGATTTGTACCAGTGAGCTGTGAATAGGCCGTCTCACATGCGAAACAAACAGCTATTCAGGCTATAAACAAAGATGAGACGGATGAAATGGATTTAGATGTACCGCCGTCCTATGCAATGTCAGGCATCAAGCTCAAAACGATAACATGGCGTACGGCAACGAAGGCAATTAGGATCAGAAAGATGAGAGCTGTCCAGAGGAAAGACCCAGAGAAACTGGGCAGGCGAAAAACAACCATGAACCTAGACCGAGCAAGACATGCCGCTCAAAACTTGACTGGGCGACTACCAACAAACTCAACACTCTGGAGGGCAACCAAGTGCGCAGATTTCTCAATTAAGATCAGGTACTTTATGTGGATGATGATGCGCGATGCATACAAAATTGGAGACTATTGGAATGGAAAAAGAGATGCAGAATATCGCGAAACATGCCATAGGTGTGGAGTAACAGAGACGATGGAGCATATACTGTTCGAATGCGAGGTACCCGGACAAAACGAAGTATGGTCGCTAGTTAAGAAGATGTGGGGCGAAAGGAAGGGAGCGCCAGAATGGAAAGACGTGGACATAGGAACAGTGCTGGCGTGTGATCTTGCATCCTGGAAGAACCAGAAAGGAAAGACGGAAAAAGGATTGTCGCGGTTCTATCGTACAATATGTAGTCTCCGAAGCGGCCTATCTGATCTGGAAGCTAAGGAATGAAAGAGTTATTCAAGAGGGAGGGGACTATGAACACACCGGGACTGAAATCCACAACCGCTTCATATCAACCATAAATGTGCGCCTGACCTTCGACCGACTTCAATGCAACCTAGCGAAATGGGACCGAAAGGCGCTCCCAGAGGACCTAGCTCTTGACACCTGGCGTGACTCTCATCACAATGAGCAAAATCTCCCGAAGGACTGGATCAGGGAGTCTGGGGATGAAGGTGAGTGAGAGGTGAGTAATAGAAGTCGGCCGGAATCAGCGAGTCCCACACTGGTGCGTCCAGGCACCGTGCGCAAAAGCATTTCCTCAGGGTAGTTGATAATACTTAGCAGATCATGAATCTGATTCCTAGCGGGCCCGAAAGAGTCGACGGACTGTCGTACGGTGAGTAGGGCTATACCAAACGCTCCGCCAAAAAATAGGCCGTCTCACACGTGGAAGCCCAGCACCATGTTGTGTATATACGTAACAGCACCTGGATTGAACGTTGTAAATTACCGTGACGACCTGCGGACCTAAACATGACGACTTTGTATTGAATATCACACCACATCTCGCTCAGATTATCACCCTCCTTGTCCTCAAACTTTTTCTCCCCTCCAGGTCACACACAATGAAGATCGAATGGGCATCCGATGTGAGTGATAGGACGCCACCTTTGATCTATGCAAAATCTGACGGTTCTTATAGTTTCACAGTGACGGCACTCGTCGTAGCAGACCTCGCCCATCTGGCATGCATGGCTGGTTAGCAAAAATGCGGGGCACCTTGATTGGCGACGAAAAGCTGAGAAGCAGGGTTCGTATGCATGTCAAGCTAAGTCTGTGCTGAATCCTTACGTGCCACATTCTTCTACAGGGAATGCGAGAAATAAGGGAGGCCAAGGCTCTGCGAAAGTGGGAGAAGGAGAACAAGAACAAGAAGAATGCTTTCCGGCCCCAACGCCAATCCGGCGGCTTCTTCTCCTTTTTTAGTTCCTCGAAGAAGCCAGCTCGCAGACCAACCCTTCATCGTAGCTCGACTTCAGCTAGCAAACGCCCACAGCCTCCATCTCGTCACTCGAGTCGCTCCACTCCACAGAGAGGGCCTTCTAGATCCTCACGAGGCCCCCAACAGCACCAGCAGCACCAACACCACAGGGGGGCTACAAGACGTGGTACAGCTCGTGGTGGTACACCAGCACGTCAGGGAACTCGACCGAGCGTTAGACGATGATTAATTCCGACGTTGCAGTAGATATTTCGAGGGTACAGGCTCCAGGAAGCCTTGAGTTTACAAGACTGTTCTTATGAACGCTATTCTCATATGCAGGCCACATTCCTCTGATAGATAATTTATATAACGGATTATTCGAGATTTATTATGTATCCAATACAACACGAAATGTAACGACTACCCTTGGAGAGATTTCTGATATGTTCCCGATAGTTTTCAGCGCTAGTTACCCAAGACAGCTACGCACTGTAATAAACTGAACGATCTACAAGACAACTTGGGGATATCCAATATGATGCAGTGTAATACATATACACCCACTGCAGAAACGTCACAGTCCGGATTTAAGGCGTCCCTACCATTGAAAAGTATTGGCAGTGTGCAACAGCCAAGAATAGCGCGCGGATGAACTTACCAGTACCTGGTTGCGCTGAACCATTCTGTTTATTCTTCTTCCTTTTCCGCCTCTTCCGTTTTTTCTTTGACGGGGACTGTGGCTGATTGTGATCTTCATCCTCCTCTCCGGAACTCGATCCCCCGACGGGCCCGTCGAGGTTCAATAATGGCACATTGAGAAGCGATGCAGGTGTCGTCGGTTTGCGATTTGAGGAAGGCGAGCGGGGTAACGCTACTGGTTGATTGTTCGCCATAGTGTCCGAGGACAAAGTTGAATCTAATGAGATAGAAATGGCACTCAGAGATCGAGGGTCAAATATAGGACGAACTCGCACCTTTGGGTCCATTCTGTTCGTCATTTTTCGGACTTTGAGAGTTGTGCAACTGCAGTGATGTTGCTTTTCTGTTCTCCTTAAAGTCCAGTGATGTATCGTCGGTACTGTCCTTTTCCGATGGCACGGTACTCTTTTGAGTGCCCGTTATAGACGACGTAGCTGTTGAGAATGGTAGTTTTTTTGCGGTAAAAGACTCCGCTCCTTTCTTAGTTGCGAATGGATCCTCTCTTTTTTTCTTCTTAATGGCACCAGTCCGGCTTTCTTCCTCATCGTCGTCGTCGTCAGGTCGACTTTTCTTCTTCTTCAGTGACTCGGCATCGTCTGTACGATTCTTTCGCTTGCCAACAAGCTGTCCTACAAGGCGGGCAGCCTCTCGTGTTGAAGCTACCGATGGGTCGGCTACGGGAGCACCTACACCCAAACTTCAACCCAGTAAATTTGCGTAGGGACGATATTTGTAGTGGATTCACTTACCGTGGAGGCCGTTTCACCGACTCTTTCAGTTCATTTTCCAGTCTGCTATTCCTATTATCTCGAGTAGGTTGTTGCTTGGAACCAGATTTTATCCATGAAGACACTAGACCATGCATAAATGACATGGAGAGGTCGATTTGTGCCTGGAGTGCCTCGGTATCGATTTCCTCGTCATTAGCCATGATCCATCGAGTCACAAGTGTATCGCTAGCCTGTACGATACGTTCTCAGAGTGAGAAGTTTGTGGAGGAAGTAAAAGTTGAGAAACAACATTTAGTCAGTGTCGCGCAGAAAACTCGTTCCCGGACCCGCATTCTTGCTTTGATCCTTCATCTGGTCCATGTTCAGCCCTTCTCTCAAACGCAAAAGGGATGAGTACGATGAGAATGCTGACTCTGACGATGAAGAACCATCTTTTGGACGACAAATTTTGCCTGTAGCAAATCTTCCTGGAGACTTTGACGGAATCCCGCAAGATGGGATGGAATATCTTTTCACTGTTCGGTGCGTCTCCTATCACCTCCTTGTTGAGTATTTGGCTGGCCAATGACATTGTATTCTAGACGAGATGCTGCCAAACTACCTCATGTAACTCGAGTCGCAAACCCTTATGCGACAGCAGAGCCTATTTTATCCGCTGCTCGTAACATCATCTCCACGAGTTCAGCGCTTCCGTCGGAAGAATGGCGGGAGGTTATTCAAGGGCGCTTTCATAACTTGAAGAAGGTGCGTTTGAGATCAAACCGGCATGATAAATGAGGTTACTCAAAAATCTATGCATAGAATATGATGCAGCCGACCATTTACATTGCTATGCCTGAAGCGAGTAACCCTAAGGTGATGCCCGATATACAGGAGCGCACCTTATGGTGGGAGTTCTTGGCAGGAAAACCGGATTCTGAGTGGAATCCTCCGAAAAAGCCCAAGCCGTCAAACAAGCAGCGGAAGTTGGGGAGAGGAATGCGGGCGTTTCCTATTGAGGAGAATAAATCCGATGCAGAGATACCTCAGCCACCTGTCACAGCCGACACTACACACGACGGACCGTCCCAGACGGACCCGTCTCATGAAACCCCGTCTGAAGCTGGCCCAAGCATGCCGTTTGTTGTTCAACAGCCCACGCTCAAACCCAGAAAGCCAACTCCCCACATGTTAAAGCTCCTGGACGAGGTATGTCATATTAGACTTCCTGTTGGCACCCATTAATCCCTTATGAACTATAGCGCCAATCGCTCCATCTGCTAAAGTACTTCACTCATTGGATCAATGTTCATCTCCAAGGACATCCTTCTGATGCTACATTACCTCGTTTGAGACAGACGCACGCACAATGGATCTTTGCCCTGTTGACTCGCATCGGCGATTTCGTTTCTGCTGATGACATGAATCTTTTGCGTAACCTGACTAGAGCCTGCTTCTCTTTGTTGAAGGTAATCATCAACGAGAAGAAGGGCAACACGTCGATATTGCAGGATACGTTACCTGACGGAGAGGCTGAGATGGATCAAAAGTCGTGTTGGGTTATCATTACTGTTATCGTGGAAATTTGGCATCAACGAGATTTATGGATGGATGCAGAAGATATGCTCAAGAGCATCGACATGGCGGGCACACAGTAGGTGCGAATAGGTATTTTCATGTAGCCTTGGCCCCACTCTAATGTGACACACATAGCGCAATACGTTCGGAACCTGATGAAAAATTTTTGATGACTTGCAGTACCGAGCAGGCATTCTATCTGTACTGTATGTACTTGCTTCGCGGCGCACTGTAAACTGAAAGTTCACTGAAAACATCATAGAATGCAAACAGGGAACTCGCCGAGCGGAAAAGTAAATGTCACATTATTTTTTGTCCTGATTGATTGTGTACTCGAACGTTCGTTCCCAGTTACCGCGAGCTAGCTTCAACTCCTTCTGACTTTCATGCCCTTAACTTTACTCCTTTGTGTCTCCCTCGCTGCCTCCGCGCTTGCATATCAAGTCATCTTTCCAGGCAAAGGCGATAAATGGTCAGGCTCCGGGTACCAGACGTGTGTAGCCTCACCTTTTCTGCCGTTTCCTCGTCTCGCCTAACCAGTATACTCCAGATTGCAGTGGAATAAAGTCAGCACAGATCAGAGGATATTCTCTGTTTTTCTCACCAACACCGTACACGCCCTCATCACACTCGTTAGATATTCACTCTAAATCGTCATTTCAGGACCGTCAAGAACTCCCCGAAAATAACGTTTTACTCGAAGCTATTGTAGACGGACTCCTTAACGAGCTTCTGCTTTCCCCACCTAATGGCGTTTGGCCGTCCGGCAAGACCTTCCGTGTCAACCTTTGCAAAGACGAAAATTCTCCCGAATCTATTTTGGCCCAGTCACCCGAATTCGAGATTGTCGGTAATAGTAACGGCGAGTTCGTGTCGCCTTCCACCCTTCCAAAACCGCTGGGTTTATCGACAAGTTCCATGCCAACGTGAGTGAGCGACTGTGTTCCATGCATCGTGTGCCTAATACTTATCTTTTCGTTCCTTATTAGTGATCTAGGCGCGAGTACTTTTCACATCACTGACTCGCCCACTTCGACCTCGAGCACTGCGGACAGCGCAAGTCAGCCAACTACTCGATCGTTGAACGCCGCCGTAGTGGTGAATCCTCAGATAGTTGCGGTCTTAGTCATGGCTGTTACCACTCTCGGAGCACTTCTGGTGTAGGGCTCTTCTGTTGACTATTTGTTTCTGGCGAGCCGAAGGCGGGTTTTCACAAGCATGTAATCTGTTCTTTTTCGATTCTGTATTGGTATAGAGACTGTAATTTACCCGTTCACAACTATCACCATTCTCAGTTCGCTTGCCGCAGTGAGTGAGCGTAACTCCGGATGTTGTCCGAGCGCGACCTTGATCATCATCAAGATCCGACCATATCAGATATATAGGACCTCACCTTCCTCACCCTACCATCTTCCTTATTTGCCATGTCAATACCCAACGAATATGCACACCTACTTCCTCCAAGCTGGAAGACTCAAGTAACTGCCTGGCTCGCAGAAGATACACCTTCATTCGACTATGGTGGTTATGTCGTCGGAGAGGTTCAACGAGAAGCTCATCTCCTAGGCAAGGGCAAGTCCCCAGCCGTGCTTGCTGGTGTACCATTCTTTACGGAAGTGTTTGAGCAACTAGGATGCGAGTATGTAGTTCCCGTTGTCCTTGTCCTGTGGAGAGAACTGATTGGCACAATAGAGTTGAATGGCATATGAAGGAAGGAGAGACCTTTGAACCTGTAAAGCATGTCGCTACGGTTCGGGGAAAGGCTAGGCATCTTCTCCTAGGAGAAAGAGTTGCTTTGAATATGCTTGCGAGATGTAGCGGGATTGCTACCAAGTGCGTTTCCATTGTTTTTGCTTCATAATCATCTCTAATTCTGGATGTCAGGTCTAAGCGAATCAAGGATCTAGCCACTGGATATGGATACAAAGGAATCATTGCCGGAACACGGAAAACGACACCAGGCATGGCTACTGCAGTATATCCTGTGCATTTTCGTCTGGTATCTCATTGTGTCCTTCCCAGGTTTCCGGCTCGTGGAGAAGTATGGTATGCTTGTCGGCGGAATCGACAGCCATCGACACGACTTGTCGAGTATGATCATGTTGAAGGATAACCATATCTGGTCTTCGGGTTTGTTTCGCATCCCTTGAGTCATATCATCAACTTATTAGCATCCTGTAGGTTCTATCACAGCCGCAATACAACAGGCACGCGCAGTCGGAGGCTTCAGTCTACTTCTTGATGTCGAAGTCCAAAATGAAGCGGAAGCTGACGAGGCCATTGATGCTGGTGCCGACGTAATCATGCTTGACAATATGGAGGGCTCCGAATTGGTGAATGTCGCTCGGAAATTGAAAGAGAAGTGGAAAGGTCAACGGAAATTCAAATTCGAGACCAGCGGAAATATCACAGAGGCTAATTTACAGGAAAGGGCAATCAATGGTAGGCCTTATACTCTCTGGATTATTCATCAACGTTCATGCTTTCCTTGCAGAAATCGACATCCTCAGTACAAGCGTTGTACATCAATCCGTTCAGCATATCGATTTCAGCCTAAAGATCCAAATGCCAAAAAGTTAATCATCAGAGGGTTTGACCAGAAAGAGGGTGTATTATGTGTTAGGTATCAATATCCAGCATGTATAAATCATGCATTTATCCCCAAACTAAACAATGAGACCGCATTTCCTCCCTTGACCGCATCTTTGTCATCCTGACTCCATCCTTGTACATTTTCGATGGCCTCGAGGTTTTCTACAACACTTCTCCACTTCTCCGTCGAGCTCAGAGGTGGGAAGAACGGATGGTCGGTACCGAATAACATTCTGTTGCTACCTGCGCTTCTGACAGCGGCCCCTGTGACATGGCGGCCCGCCTCGTATCGATTCGCCCGAGCGAGAACGTCGCTCACAAAGCCAAGTTCCTCTGGGCCGTATGCAACAGCATCGAGGTAGAGTTTTCCGAGGTAGTAGCGTGCGTCGTGTTTAAGCCGTTTCGCCACAACAGGGTCATGGTCAATACATGACGCCAACCGTGAGGATAGCTGAGGAAGTGCACCACCAGAGTGGGCTAGGAGGAGACGGAGCCGAGGGAAGCGGTCAAAGACGCCTGAAAGGATAAGACGTGTAGCCGCCTGGAAATTGAATATCAAACGGGACCCTTTCTCCTCATCGTTGGTTTCAAACACTTACTGTCGTCGTCTCAAAAGGAAAGCCCAGAGCAAGAGGCAATACGTGACCATTATCCTTATCTCCCCACGCGTTCCCATCAACACCATAGTGAGGGTGAAGGAACACAACGAGCTCTGCTTTTTCAATTGCTGCCCAAATGGGATCGAGTGCTTCATCATCCAGTCCCTTCCCAACACCCCGTGTTCCCATAATCAACCCTTTCAAATGAGACGACTGAGAGATTTGTTGAATGGCTTCCAATAAAGACTCTGTGGTGATTTCGGGGACCAGAGGAAGAAGACCGAAACCGTATAGCCTTTTGATGTCTGAATTGCTTCCAGAAACATTTGGTCCAGAAGAGCAATAGTGCTCGAGGTCATTGTTCAGGTCCAATGCCATTCTATGAGCATCGGACGGGGAGAGAAAATCAAGCCATGGATTGGCAGTACTAGAGAATTTGACTGAGATTATATCATGCGAAGCTGAAAGGCAACCCACCTAACAACCGACACGTCAATCCCATGCTTATCCATAAACTTGAGCTTCTCGTCGCGATCCCAATACTGAGGTCCCACAGGCCTGCCAGTCGTTTCGTTTGGTAGAATGACCAAGCGTTCCTCCTTGCTACCATCGAGAGAGACAATTCTCGGTACGGATGTACGAGATCTCAAATACTCTGCATATCTAGGCAAGTAGGTATGCGTGTGTATGTCGACAAGTAGTTTTTTGGTGGCCATGGCGGCGGAAGTAGAGCTCCCGAGCGCTTGTCTACCTGTGTAACACGTGAGAGTCGACTCAGGCGCTTACTGGTGCTTGTCGTCATTGCGCCTGGCATCGATCTCACTTTCTCCAATAGCCCCATTTAATTACAAGGCAATGGCCAGACTCCCCTATAATAATTCATGCTCTTTCGCATCCTTTGCACTCAAAATCTCCCCAGGATAATGTCTCGCCGAAGTACAAGGCTCATCAACGCAAAAACCATTGCTACCGACTCTGCTGTCGCCACTCAGACTGCCCAGCATGTCGAAATCACGTCGAACAAGCGGAAACGCGCCACTTTTGCACAGAAGGGGGTCGTGGTTTCCCACAACATAGAAAAAAATATCGACGAAGACTCGGATTTGACATCGCTGGACGAATTTGTGGACGAGGTCAAAAGTCCAAAGAAGAAGGCCAAAAGGTCACCAAGGAAGAAGAAAGGGACCGAGGATGCAACCACATATGATGATGTTTCGCCTAAGAAACCAAGAAAGCCACGAGTACCTAAACCGGAGCCTGTTTACATTATTCCCGATGTTGAAAAGAAAGCGACAAGATTCAGAGGAAGACTTGGTGAGTGTCATCTCGATCTTTCCTCGAGCAGGAGCTAAACTCGGTCGAATCCTCAAGGTTACGCATGCCTAAATACTGTACTGCGAAACAAGAAGCCTGCAAGCGAATCTGTTTTCTGCTCAAGGACTTGCCGGTATGCACTTCAGTATAGTACTATTTGGTCCTCTCACGCAAGAATATCAGGATTGATTCGATAAAGAAAAATGGAATGGACTGGGTTAGGGAGCTCGGTCGGAAGAATGTGCAAGATCTGCTTACCATGATTCAATGGAACGAAGATAACGTGCGGCACGGTATCATATCCTTTCGGTCATGTTCTCACCCAACTCGTACAGAAAATCCGGCTAATGAGAGTCTCTTCTGAAATGTTCCCGTTCGCATCACACGCCGTGTACGGGTATTCTCTGGACTACTGCGCGCCCCTTCTCGCAGAAGCAGGGAAACTGGCTCGTAAATACGGACATCGTCTGACCGTACATCCTGGGCAATTCACACAGCTCGGCAGCCCGAAGACCCATGTCGTTGATGCCGCAGTTCGAGAGTTGAAGTATCACTGTGAGATGTTAGATTTGATGGGTGTCGGGAAAGATGGGGTTATAGTTATTCACGTACGTCTTTCTCCCTGGCCTCGCATTTCGTGCTGACGACATGTACAGGGGGGAGGCGTATATGAGGATAAAACGGCTACACTGGAACGTATAAAAACAACCATTACTAACCTACTACCTCAGCCAGTAAGGGATAGATTAGTACTGGAAAATGACGAGGTGAGTTTACTGTGATCACTTTTTGACTCAGGCCAAGTTCATCTGTCCATTGTAGCTATGTTATAACGCTGAAGACCTCCTTCCTCTCTGCGAAGAACTTTCCGTGCCGCTCATATTCGACTATCATCATGACACTCTGAAACCGTCATCAATTTCGCCCACGGAAATCATCAAACGTACCAATGCCATCTTTCACCGCCGTGGTATCACCCCTAAGCAACACTTATCAGAACCAAGACCAGGCGCAGTAACCATTATGGAGCGAAGAGCACATGCGGATCGGTGTACGGCACTCCCAGCCGAATTGGAGCTCGACGATGTTGCTAGAGATGTCGATCTGATGATCGAAGCTAAGGATAAAGAACAAGCGGTGCTAGAATTGTACAGGATGTATGGCCTAGAGGATGTCAAGCATGGTAAGCCTATTCTTGACCGTGGAAGTAAAATTGTACGCTGAGTGGTGCTATGTAGAATCCTTGAGGCCTCCTGCTGAGAACCAGACCAAAGAAACGAAGGGTCGGAAATCGAACAAGAGGAAAAAGAAAGTGGCGGGGGAGGAAAACATGGATGAGGATGAGGATAGTGTTGCTCTCGACCTAGCTGATCCCGGGGACGTGCAGGTCGTTGAGGATGAAGATCGTGATCATGGAGCAATTGCTCCAGAGCCGAAAGGTGGAGATAACATGGCAGAGGAAAGTAGGCCGGAGACTAGAGGGCGTGGGGCGAGGCCGTGAATGCTTTGCTACTACATATGGTATCTGGCGTGTCTATTATGAAGTATTGGCATTGCAGCACTTGCATGGATACCGGAGGCTTGGTCAACACATGACATTATCGCATCCTTGACTGTTGTTGACGACAGTCACCATCACTTGCAGTCTTGCATGGTCGCGTAAGTTACTATTTCGAGGCCAATTCGAGGCCATCCAGGTTCATTCTAACTTCTTTCGGTATTCTGGGCCCAGGGCGACTTTTGGAAGGAGTGCCTGGTTTCTATCGCGCTGAAAGCCTTCCTCCATCTTATTTTTTAGATGTAATTTTTTTCGTACCTCGATTTGTCTTTATGGGTCTGTTGACCTTTAAGGAAGGCTGCCTTCCATTTTGAGCGATGACGTAGTGCGGATGATGAAAGAGAAACGTGCACGTGCACAACAACGCGCGCCAACTCGAACCACAATGTCTCTGTCTGACGCTCAGTCCCCTTCATCAAACGATGTCTCCGTATCAGAGTTAATTTCTCAATTGCAGCAAGGTCTCAGCGACGTCAAACTCCGTTATGAACGCGAACGTGATCAAAGGCCCGTGCAGGACACTGAAGAACTCGGAAACCAAATCAAAGCCCTAAAGAGAGAGAATCAAGAGCTCATGCGTAACTCGTCGTTGGCTGCGGATATGAATCAACGCCTTACCGCACAAGTCGAAGAATTAAATCATGAGGTAATGAGGGTCACGGAGGAACGAGATGCTGAAAGGAGGATGTTGAGGAGGTACCGGCAGGTCATACGTGATGCTCTTGTAAGCAAGGAGATGGAACAGGTGAATTTCGATACGTGGTATCCAAGCTCTCCCGTCCGCTCCCCTTTGATTGATCATAAATATATCAAACAGAATGATGGCCTTGAAACAGTTGAATCTGATGGTTCAGAAGGGAGTAACTGGGGCATTCAAAGGGAGGCGCAGCAAGATTATGATGAATCGGAGGCCGACGCCGCGGAAATTCACGACTACTTGTTGGATGTTACATCGCAATCAGGTTCCACGACCTCCACTCCGGTCGCTGGTCCATCTCGCCTTCCCGATGTTAAGGACCATCGCGCTCGTTCTAGGCGTCATCGAGCTCGAGTCTCGAGTGACAGCCCTAGCACACCCACTGAGGATAGCTTTGGTGAATCATCTCTAGGCCTATCGATTTCGGAAGCTCGTGTGGAAGAACAATCCGAAGAGGCCTGGGTCCTCGAATACACTCATCCTCCCCGTGCCTCCAAGGTGAAGGCAGGACCTATTGCATGGAAGTACCTTACTGGGCGCGTTGGTTTGGATGAGGAAAAGGTGTTCAATCTATTTTGCGTTTATGTTTCTATACTAATTGCCCGATGTATTATGTATTAAATGAAAGGCTGCTTCCCTCAAAAGGTAGGTTCCTGCTTATATTCCAGAGGTGGCTTTGCGGATTTGCTCGATGACAGGTTGTTGGACTCCGTCGACTTTGGACTGCGTGTGCAATTCGTAGAAGACCAGGGATTCGCTTTTATTCATGATCCGATTATCCTCGAAGACGTATCCGGAAAGCAGTCCTATCTAATTGACTGGGCGGACGAGGAGACGAATCTACAGCTTTCCCAGCGGATAAAAGAGGCCGGAGAATGTTGTGACTATACTTTTCACACATTCATTTTCCCGAGTGACCGAGTAAGTACATCTCTGATCTGAGTCCAAATGAACGTTGAGAATGCTTGTTAGGAGCGATGGTTCTATATATCAGCAATGACCTGGACAATTGAAGATGTATGGAATGTTTGGCCTTCCCTTTCGGAAACGGTGGGTTACGCTCCTGTCCGTATCTCAAGCCTGCCGTAAACTGACTATCATGCAGCATAGGGGGCAGGTCGTCTCTAGGCTGCGCAGCCGTAGTCAAAACCCTGAAGATACGAGGGATGTTACTATTATGGATATGCTGGATCGCGAGGTGTTGAAGCAGTTTTGCGTCCGTCTGGACGGAGACTCTCATGTAGAACTATCCCGGGACCAACGTGAGAAGATGGGGTACGGTCCCCGCCAACAGTAGCTGTAGAAGGGACTCCCGACCTGTACCTGTTGCTGTATTTCTGCTAGTTGCAGTATTGTGCATATTTAGGTTATTCGGGAGGAGGTTGGTAACCGGGCCGCGACGACTTTTCCATATGCGGACTTTTGGACCTCGCGCGACTATCGACGTGTAGCATCGTTGCTGAATTGATCCATTCTCTCTAGCGACGAACAATGCCTTTGGGAAAAGTATGTATATCTCCCATCTATTCTCCTTCTTGCCTTCCTCATTCTTCTTCTCATCGGGTCCGGCTGCAAGTTGCAGGCCAACTCGGTCGACCACTCTTTCAGAAGGGCAGGCGTTCCTTATTTACGGCCCTCGTTTAATTTATGTCTATCGGAAACCCCCAAATCATGCCTCGGAGAAAATCTGCTCGTATAGAGCGACGACAGGACGGTGGAGGGTCCAGCAGCTCATCCGTAACGTCGACGTCAACAGGGTCGTCAACAGAGTCTTCATCAGCCCCAGCTTCGAGGACGACCTCTATTGCGCTCGTTAGCGACGTGACAGCGCAGTCGACACCGGCATCAGCATCTACATCGGCAACGATAACGGACTCGGATTCGTCCTCGGAAAGCTCTACTACTCCTACTACCACCTTATCGACAACCACAACTTCACCTGTGTCGGCTTCATCTGTACCTTCCTCTACTTCGTCTTCCTCGACCCAAACACCCACGTCCGACAGCAGTTCTTCTCCTATTTCCTCGAGTACTTCGTCCATCGAACCATCAACATCTGCTTCGTCCTCAGCACCTTCTGCGTATGTCTTTAGTTCCGTTTGTCTGTTAATAACTTAGGAATCTTCAGATTTACCCTGCCAAAATCTTCAAGCAGCAGTGAGAGTAGCACTATCAGTGCAACGACTCCAGACTTCTTCGCTGCTTCATCAACTCCGCAGGTGTCTACATCGTCAACTCTTACTAGCTTCGCAACTTCCGCAACTCCCCCAATTCCAACAGAATCAAGTTCGCGTGTTGGAGCGAGCTCTGCTGAAGGGTGAGACAGTGACAGCTTTCTGGTTTCGATGGGATCTAATGAATTCATTGCAGTTTCTGGTCAAACAGAGGAGCTGGTACGTAAATATTGTTAGTTTTGTTGAAGATTCTGATGTTAGCATCCCAATCAGTGGCGGGTACCTTCACCGCCCTGGCATTGATCGTTTTAGGTTTGCTCTTGGCTCTCGTACTTTTCGTCAGAAAGAGATGGCGGTCAGCAAATTACAGGGATACCATCTATTCCGACAAATTTCCGGTTGAGCCTGGGCTTAGTACACAGGCCGCGACACCAAGCCGCCCTACGTCGTCATCGGGCCATGAAAGTGACTCGGAGGATCTCCATAGGGGACCAATGGATGGCAACGCTGATTACTACAACTACAATCACCACAATGCCGACCCGTTTGCTGATATTCATCAGCCACCTTATCCTAATGGCAGCCTACCTGAAATCACATACTCTTATGCGAGGGATGTGAATAATCAATATCCTTCCTATGATTATGACATTGAGCGAGCTGGTGGCGCTTCGACTTCGACGTCCAGCCTTTCAAATCCGTCTGGACATCAAGCATCAGTAGCGCCGCAGTCATACTTCAATCCTTTAAACCCCTTCAACCCTCCCCCCAATTCCGTACGGAATTCATTCAATAACCCAAAGCCTTACAATCAGCAGCCTTACTTTGGGCGTAATGCTACCTCTGGACAGGCAGCCGAACGAGACTCTGCGGCATACCCGCCATCAGTAGACTCGTTCTACGGTGACCCTATTGACCCAAACATTGGTTATGCTCGATGAATTTGACGCTCTGTACGTGTTATACCTCTTCGTGGGATACAGACGCTAAACGGTAATTCTCAGATTTAGAAATACCTTGTATGTAGTCATCGAGTGCCCCGCACCACGCAACTGTATTATTTATTCCTGTATCCTGAGTGAACAATGCTATTGTTGCCTGCACACCATTTGCAGAGTCTAAGATGAAAGCCACCGTTGGCCAATAATTCGCAGTGATCCGGTGAAGAAGCCTTAAGGGCAGTAACCGAGTACAAGATCCGAACTTCACCTCCAAATCTGCGGAATATCACCTTTCCTCACTTTAACATGTTCTCCACGCGTCAAGCGGCATCTCGCATCCTTTCCAAGAGACTCGCTGGATATGCTCACCGAAATGGGCTATACCTAGGCATCCGATTTTATGCAGCTGCCCCGGAAGTAACAAAGCAGGCATTTCTGGAACCTCTGGACTCGCATCCTGGCATTACATGTCTGTCGTTGAACCGACCGCAAAGCAAAAATGCTATATCAATGACCTTGCTCAAGGCATGCGCTTTATATTGCTACACTGGCTCGGTTCACTCATCAGGAGCAGGAATTGACGGAAAGCCTTGAGGAGGTTCACTTCGACAAGAGGTAAGTAACGAAACCTATCTCTTTAACTGAATTTGAACTTGATTACATGTATATCCACGCAGTACTCGTGTTCTCATCCTGAGGTCTACAACGCAAGGATCTTTCTGCGCTGGCGCAGATCTCATCGAAAGACGAACAATGTCTCAACTGCAAGTCACCGGATTCCTGTCCGACCTTCGTACTGCGTTATCCAAGCTCGAGAATCTTCCTATGCCCACGATAGCTGCTATTGACGGACCAGCCCTTGGTGGTGGATTAGAGCTTGGTTTGGCTTGTGATTTACGAGTTGCAGGTGCGCACTTTGGTTATTTGCCAAATTCCTGAGGTCGCTGAATACTTTTCCCAGGTCTTAGTGTCACGAAGATAGGTCTCCCTGAAACAGCACTTGGTATCATTCCTGGTGCTGGAGGTACTCAGCGTGCAACTAGAATTCTCGGTCTTTCAAAAGCAAAGGATCTGATATTTACCGCACGGATGCTGACAGCTACACAAGCCTTGGACTGGGGTACGTTGACATTTCATGGAATTATGGTGTACCCTTAGAATTTGAATGTAGGACTTGTGGATTATGTGTCCTCCGAAGGCTCGACCGCGTTCGATTGTGCTGCAACTCTGGCCAGTCAAATAGCAAACAATGGTGAGTTGTTTCGACTTGGGGCAAACAATCGACTTACTCCAGTGGAATGCAGCGCCACTGGCTCTCAGGGCCGCAAAGCAGGCTATATCACGCTCAGAAGATCTGGCTTTGGAACCCGGTTTGTTTGATACTACGCTACTGCGAGGTGTTTCTCATAGAGAATATAGGTTTGGATTTTGAAAGAGCATCGTACGAAACTTTGCTACCCACCACAGATCGCATAGAAGCACTCAATGCGTTCAAAGAGAAACGTCGTCCGGTTTTTAAAGGAGAGTAATTGCAGACATCCGTATCCAATGTAGCTACATGACATATATCGGTGCAAAAACATGGGCGGTAAGGTATCGGATTAAGTCCCGAAGGGCCTTGAAGCAATGGAAAACCCAGTAATACTGCTGGGAAGTGTAGGCATGCCTATGGTAATACCGTCCTTCAATCCGTCCAGCTTCAAACCCTCGAGGTCTTTCATCATGACACTCAGTCGACCGAAACGACCCTTCGCTTCAGTAGCAGTACCGTCATCTGCTTCTCCATCGTTCAAACCCTTCTCAAATTGACCATAATCACTTCGCAAGGCCAGGTATGGTTTGAGAAGAGTCGGATCAATGCGGCCCAAGTAGCCTTCAGTAATGTAGGACTTGAGGATTTCAGGACGCACAAGAAAGACATTGCCAAGTTGTCGGATGAACTCGAACCTCTCCGTCAGAGGCGGAAGACCAAAGGTGCTAATAGTATCCTGGTACATCTTAATATCCCTGTATAGCAAGTCAGCCGCCGTAGTCAGCCTGTACGAGTCAAATAACATACTTTGCCAGCATCAATCCTCCCGTGGCGCTGACTGGGAATTTGCGTAAATGCTCGAGTAAGAGACTGGCGGAGGTATTATCAGTGGTCCGTCTGTAATTGAATAATTGTCACTTCACCTATGGAACGTCACGCCGACTTCCGTGAGGAAGATTTCCAGATTCTTTCCGCTGAGACTTGTCTTTGCCGAGTCTCGAACCTTCTCAAGCATATCGCAACAAGCAACGCATGGTTCTGTGTTGACTCGAGCGAATGATAGATCATCGTTTCTTGGCTTGAAATCATTTTTCTTTTGTTTTGTCAATTGCGTGCTGAGCCATGAGATGATAGCTAGGCTTCTATCAGAACTGGTCTTCTGTCCATGGGTGTGATACTCACTGTCAATGAGCCGCTGCATTAGATGATTAGCGGCACTCTCAAGCCGACTGACCGTCTGGTTATTGAAAGTGGCCATCTCCCGTCGAGTGGTGACTGATGAGCTTGCAAGCGGTAGTAACGCAGTGTTCACGTATTGCTGCCATAGATGACAGATGAGATCTACTGATCTCAGAACTGACAAGGAGTGGAGATTCGGCTCTGCTTTGGTGTCTGCAGCGTCTAACCGTGCTTGTTCGCTTCAGAAATTTGCCTCAGTCCCATCTTTGGTTCGAAAGCAAGGTGACTTACGTCTCTATAGCCTCCTCTACGTATGCCGTGCCAATCGCTTCAGCTAAAACGCGGAGAAGGGCATATGTGTTTTTTGCACTTTTTGCAAGTAAGCCACTGTACGAAACAGAATGAGTGAAGGACTTACACATCATTTGTCGAACTCAGTTCAACACACCTTCCAATTGCTTCTGCATGCCACCTGAGCATCTTCTCAGCAACCTCGATGCTGAGTTGTCCATCCTCCTCTTTAATCGGCTCTTCGTCGGCGGCAGCTCTATCGTTAAGGCCACCAAATCGCAGAAGCGCAGCCGCGGCCTGAGCTGATGTGGTCTGTACGCCCCCTGTTGAAGTGGTTGCAGCGGCGGCACCAAGCTGATTCACCACGCGATCAAATACTGAAGCTTTCCCTTTCTGTGACTTCGCCTGATGATATCGAAATTAGACTCCAAGTGTTGGCAGACGGATTCGATATACTTACATGGTATCGGGTGAAGTTGACCAGCAAGCCTGTATACAGGGTCCCCAAACTCCGACTCTCTCTTTCCAGATAACGTTGTCCTTCCGTGTAAGGCACGAACAATTCTTCCATGGCAGTCTCAAGCATCATCGTCATAGTGGCAGACGTAGTTGTCCCGGCAGCAGCGGCAACACCAGTGAGTGATCTGTCATATGCTACTCGAGATGTAGAGAGCTCATATGTTTTGAGATCCTCAACTAGCGCAGATGCTTGCACATGGACCAGTTGAAGAATACGAAGATAGGCCAAATCCGATATAACCGTGGCCTTGTGCAGTAACTGCTCCATGTGCTGTTGAATCTAAAACAGAGTCAGAGAGAGTCGCAGACGCTTCCCGAAAAATCATTACCGACTGTGCGAAGACGCGTTGTAAGAACACTTGCATAACTACAGGAGGATTTGGGAACACGGCTTTGACAATTTGTGCTTCAGTATCCACGGTCGCCCTGATCTCTACGAACAGTTCTGCTAACCCCTTTTCGGTTTTTGGGGGGCTAGCGTCAGGATCTGGGATTGTCTTCCATCTGATCAACGAAAATGAGCCACGATTGATGAATTCAGCTGCATAAAACATACAATAAAGTATCTTCCGACTGTTTCGCCTCCCGAACATTATTGATGAAGAAGTCGTGTTGGTTTACGTAGACTTGTATACATGAATTTCCGCCGTTGAACTCGAGTAAAGTTTGGGCGCAGTGCTGGCAATAAATCGTCAGTAACTCGTCATCCGATTATGTGCTTGTAGAGACACACATGCATCATCTTTGGATCTCCTCTCCTGTAACATCTATCAAAGAGGTTCAGCATCTCCTTCTCAAACTTTTCGCAATATTTCTCGATATTTTCCCGTGTCTGAGGGAATGTTGAGCCTGTGCAGAAATCATGAGCTTTTGGGCATACCTTGTCCGCTGTGGGCAAATCTACTTCTTTTGCGACAGTGTTCAGACGTCTCAGTAGTATGGCAACCTGGCGTCGGCCTTGCCGGCCTTCCTTCCTCATCGCATCCATTCGGGTGGTATCACTCCGGGAAAACTGGTTGTAGAAATCGATAATGTCGTATGCAGCCTGAGCACGTTGACGTTCTATGTGGACGCTCTCCAGCTGTTCACCTGCGAATAAGCTCCAGGTGAGCTAGCTTCTGGGGCAGACCTTTCCCCGTACCTATACGAATTGCGGTACTGCTGACTTCGTTCATTCTACTTTCCATACCGGAGAATGAGTTCCCAACCGCCTATAGCATTCTGTTACAAAAGCCACAATTAAAAGGGCATGAACACGCACCTCGAAACCGCGATTGAGCTCGTTCATCTTCTTGGAATACTCGCGCTCT
The DNA here is from genome assembly GCA_001466705.2 of Moniliophthora roreri. Taxonomy (NCBI): domain Eukaryota; kingdom Fungi; phylum Basidiomycota; class Agaricomycetes; order Agaricales; family Marasmiaceae; genus Moniliophthora; species Moniliophthora roreri. Next base: position 610,928 of record LATX02000184.1, read on the forward strand.
GACACTCTGACACTCTTCTCCATCTGTTCGGTCTTTGCCTGTACCTCCTTCCTCACCGCTATAAGTCGGTCTACAGCAGCTTCGAAGGTTTTTATGAATGGTTGGGGATCAAATGCTGTGTATCCAATGGTCAAAATGATTTCAGGATTGCATTAACCAATGCTTACGGCCAGCATCTTCTTTAGATCGAGCTATGATTTTCTCGGAAACTCCTCCAACGAACTCTGTGACGTCGAATTTGCCCTATAATGTGGTGGTATCTCAGTGAACGAGGCAGTCGCGACATAGTCGATCTTATACTTTGAATGCCGAAAGTTGGAGGTGCTGTTCTACCACAGGATCCAGCGAAATGTCTTCAGACATTGATAACAAGCGGCGGGTTAGGGTAGGATGAGTGAAGTGCCGATTACAAGGTGAGTGTTGACGTTGAGATTTGGATCAAAGCCTGTGTCACAGCAACTCATTATTGATAAGATAAGATTTCATTCACAGGACAACTGTCGAAGTAGATACTATGGTGTAGGCTATATATAATACAATGGTCATATTTATAACAAAAAGGGCCTCATACTTCAGCGTCTTTGAAGTTACCGGAAGCGAGCAGAATATCCCGTACGTATTGGTTTCCATCCACGCCATCCATATTCGTAGAATGGCTAATCCAGGCCCATTCATCTCCTTCTCTGATAGTATTTTTCGCTTGTTCCTTTACCAAGAACAAGGATTCTGTTCCCAAGGGTACCCGGAGGGGTAGATCTTTAGGGGGCCCATCTTTGCCCATGGAGAGATCTGCCAGTGTAATCACGGCCTGTGCCATCTTGTCGGCATCGCCTAGATGTGGAAGCTTGTCGTGCATAGCACGGAACATTGCACACGGGTTTGACGACATATCCGTGTAGGCAGGGTGCTGAGGCGTAAAATGAGCATTTCCGGCTCGCCACTCTGATTGGAATCCGCCTGGTTCAATGATGCAGCCTTTGATGTTCCATGAGGGCGACATTTCTTGAAGGAATGCCTGAGTGAATCCCTCCAGAGCTGGTGATAACATGTTAGAATGAGTGGATGTCATGTAGCTGTTGGCTTACCGAATTTGCCAGCAGAATAGTATGATAGAGTTGGATTTGCCCGATAGCCTCCAACTGAACTGATACTGAAGACACGGCCTCCAGCACCGGGTAGATTTACTTCTCGGAAGACTCTAGCTGCCTGTGAACCACGATTAATTCCGACGTACTTGAAGATCTAGATTAACCTATACATACCTCTTTCAAGACATTTACAGGTCCCCAGAACAGGACATCGAAAACCTGCCTTGCTTCCGCTTCAGGTATTGCCTCTATTTCGCCATACACGGTGTATCCGGCGTTGTTCACAACGACGTCAACACGTCCAAACGTCTTGACAGCGTTCTCGAATGCTTCCTTGACCTCTTCTGCTTTTGTAACGTCCAACTTTTGCAGTAAAAGTTGGTCCTTAGAATAGCTGGATGTGAGCGACGCCTGGCTAGAAGGATTTCGAGACGTAGCGACTACTCGTTCTCCTGACTGGAGGAGCTTAGTGACAAGAGACTTTCCGAGACCAGTAGAGGTGCCGGTGATGAACCAAACACGAGAGGACATTTTTGTTTGGAGGATCGTAGGATTGAGCAAGCCTTTATATATATCCTGTTTCGTGGTTTTATGACACAGAAGTCTGCGTCAGACGTTATCGGCGTAGCTTGACGAATCCGAACGGCCAACTCGGGACTCTGTGGACGCGTTAACATAGGTAAGTGAGGCATCTGGTAGGCAGCTGAGCTCATACCTCCTTCGAGCGGTCGGTGAACTCGTATGTTGTACATGCTCCCCATGGAAGCAGGTCCATATTCGATGGACTTTGAGGACAGCGGGCCACGGTGGTCAGACGGTGCACACCCACTAGCGATTGGATTCTAATTGTCGGTGGAATCAAAGCTTTGAACAAAAAAAGCGCCAAAGTTTTGTGCCCCTTCGGCAACTATCCGATTGGTCCGGCTAGCTTCCGATGGATTTCTCAAATGCCAAAACGCTCATTTCGAACCTTTTTTTCTTCTTCCGAATGGACATCCATCCGGTCAAGGCATTGCTTAATGTCCAGTTAGCCTCAGACTCTTCAGCAGTCATACATCTCCCCTACATTCTGCAGATAATCAATGCCGACTATTTCCTGCCTTCTCCGCATCTGCAAAAATGGTCTCTCAGGATCACTTCTCTGTTGCATTCCAAGGAAGCTGGAGCCAAATGGGCAGGTCTATGCTTAGCCCATGGAACATCATTGTACTCGAAATCCGTCATGATCGAGTGTGCACAGAGTTGGCTTGGGATAGCGCTACCCATACTTACAGTGCGGATGGTTCGTATTGGTATCGCCGGATATTAACACTACTTGCAGAGAAAGGAGTCCTCACCCATGCTTAAAGCGGCGTTGAATCTATGCCGAGTCATTTTTACCTCAGCTGTGGATACTCCCGAATTCCAAAGACAAGTTTCTTCGCCCAATGTCCCCAAATTCAACGCTGCGTTAATCTATTGTCTGGAGAATAGCCTGGATTTAGAGCTCAAGGTGCGAGTAACGCACCATCCATAAAGGCAAAGCATGTTTAATATCAATCCAGGTCCTCGCATTAAAAACCCTGACGCGTCTAATTCCAATATATCCCAATGTACACCGAGCCAACCACACATCTCTATCAGCAATCGTATTGCGGATTCTGGCCGAGCAGTCCAATCATGCCACCAAGATCTTGACGGAACCAGCATCAAAACTTTATTCTGTTCTGCACCTCACTGGGGGTAAAGTAGGAGCCGCGACCCTTTGGCGAAAAGCCGTTGACGAAAGGGTTGCATCCGCGTGGACGGCCCTCTCTGCGCTCAGAACTACGTTCCCTGCTTCTGTGGGTATGGTACTCTACTGAGTCGCAACGATGGGGCTATTGAGGCTTCTTTAACAGACCAAAATCAACAACAAACGCCAATCGAGACAGACGACCCTTCGATATGGACACTTCTTAATATCAACCGCTTGCATTCGTCAGTACTGGCTATCTGTGATTTACTCAGGTGCGCACAGTTCTCAGGCTTTATATGCATTGTAGTTGAAAACCTTCAGGACAACCACCTCTCGGCCAGTACAGGTCCCGATTGGGCCATTGACGCGCCTTGCAACAGCCCTCATAACGGTCACGGGGGATGAGCAGGTAATATTTGGCGTGTTGTATATCGATAATCAAGCTCACTGTTCTTCCATGAAGTCAGAAGGTCACTTCGATCCGACTGTACGAGCAATGGAGGTTGCATTAATACCTAAAATTTGGCGTATTGCCTGTGAACTGACAAGCTGCCTAGCTAAAGCGTATGGATCCTTCTCTTGCATCGATTCTAACTCATCCATTTTACCAGTATTGCGATGCATTTCGACCCTTACCTCACCCGTTTTTGTACTTATATTGCATTCCATTTGGAGCAGAGCTTGAAGTCGTAAGTCCCTGAGTTTCAGTCTCAATGCGCCAGGAACTAATAGACCTTCAGCCCGGAGCGTCGGTTGTTCTTGACGACGCTCCGAACGCTACTGACGCACTCCCATCCTTTGGATTCGTCGATTCTATCGACCCGCATAACGAGAGCTGTTTTATTGACTTTATCGAGTATCCTTCCATCTCAGTCCGACCCAGAACGCGGAGACGATGCGCAAGGAACCTCGGTCAGATCAAAAAAAGGAAAGAAAAGGGCAAGAGGGTACGAGGGCGATGAAGTCTTCAGAAGCTCATTAAGCGTCATTTGCCCAACCGTGGATGATGGACGGGTAATCCTCATGGCGTGCGATGGTATGTTTGATTCTCAAATTTTGTTCCCGAAACTGACATCCTCTCACTAGTCATGCAGAAATTACTGCAAATCTCGGAAGTATCCCCTGCGTTGCATTCTATGGCATGCCGAGTGATTCTATCTGTAATGTTGCATCTACCACAGATGTCGCCATCTCTGGTATCGGCCGACGTTCAGATGTATCATGAATTGGTTAAACGGATACGAGATCTAGCACTGGAGCTCAGTGAAGGGACGACAAGTGCTATGGGTAAAAGTTTGGGATTGGTGGTCCATGCACTATCTACTGCTGGTTTTGATGAGGTATGTGCATTGTGCATGAGTTCTTACACTTCGCACCGGGACTCACTCCCTCTGAAGAGTTCATTGCACGAGTTGGATATACTCTTACACCCTCGTCTGCCGCCCCTATTACGCTCTTTGCCACAGGTTGAAGCGTTTTCACTTTTCCGCACGGAAGAAAGTGAAGAGGAGATGTCTAGTCGACAAGGTTTAGGGCTAGAAGTAGAAGCCGGCGAGGAACCTCCACCACCTACAAGACTGGATGATACAGTGATGGGTGATGCTAGGTCGACCCCGGTTGTCCCTACTGCACCTATTGAACCTACACCCAAATCCATCGTACATCCTCCGCCTCAGACGATACCTGCTGTCATCCCAGATCTCACTCCTAAACTTTCTATAACAAACCCCATTGCAGCGGCCAACGTCATAGAGAAGCAACCCGACGCCACAGTGGTATCGATGGTCAAGAATAGCATGATCAAAACTTTGCCAGATCAAGGTCCTCGAATATCCCAGGCGAAAACAATTATCCGGTCTTCTGTAGACGCCGAGGACGAAGACATGCCTGCCATTGACCTGGAGTCGGACAGCGACTCCGACTAAAATGGATCACTCTTCATATCCGTTGTTCGTACACGTTTCCGTTTCGGATTGGGATCGTCGTCTACGTTCATTTGGAAATCGTCATCGGAATCTTCTTGATGTTCGTGTTCATCTGCGGGTATTCGACCCCTTTCAATTTCGAAGATCTGCATAGTTGTGTATATCAGGCATGTTCATGTGTTATGAGCAATAGCAATGTACCTTGTTCATGAAGGACTGCACTACCACGTTGTCTGCATCCACAGTGAGAGCCCGCTCGAAGTGAGATTTGGCGTCTCGGAGAGTGCTTTCGTTAAAACATCCACCTAGACATATGTGTTAGCTTCACCGTCGACGCAAAAAGGATCCACATACTGTACTCTTGCGCAAGATAGAAGCAGAGAAGACCAGCGTAGGTGTGAAGCACCGGGTTGTCCTGGTAAGGAAAAGAAGGGAGATATCTTTAAGAGATAAATGACCATAGGCTATCAATAGTGAAGAGAGAACATACAGTTCCAGTTCATCCAATGCGTCTCTGTACCGCTCCTGGATGATTAGACGAAAGACCAGCTCCTGCAAGAGTACTTCACGTTCGCTAGGATGGTGGAGCATGAGTTCACGAAGCAGCTCAAGCTGTCTCGGAATGTTCTCATAGCTTGTGTCCAATTTACCAACTAGATAGACAGCCGTAGACCACAAAGATAACCAGTTGACTTCCTTGCACCGGGCGAGGATGGCCCAAGCGCGTCGAGCTCTTGGAATGTCATGGCGATGAAGGCATAATTGAAATACGTCAAAGAGACGACGAATATGAACTTTGCGGGCCGTTTGAGCAGATTTCGAGGATAGAGAATCGAAAAGAAAATTATCTTCTTGACGGTGTTGCATGGGAGGGGATGGAGGTGATGAGAAGTTGGGCCGGCAAATCGCCGCAGCGGTCGATCCGCTTCTTCACCTCTCTACCATCTCCAAAATGGACGATGACCTGACATTTGGCGCTTCGGTCTGGGGCTCAACAGAACCAGTCAACCTATTTCCTGTCAAGCAAAGCTCTTCTGATATTCTGCCGTCTTCATCCACATCTGCACCACAACCCGACGATGACTTTGATGATTTCGATGACTTTGGTTCGGCAGCGGAGGTTCCTCAGAGTGCTGTAGACGATGACGATTTCGGGGACTTTGGAGATGCGGATGAGATGGCTACTCCTGCGGACTTTGCCTCTCCGGGTTATCCTTCGGAAGTACCTGTCGCAGGACCATCGCGCGTGGGCTGGGAGGCATTGAGGTTGAATCCATTTCCTAGCAAGGACGATTTGGCAGAACAGATAAATGATATACTGGATCCTGCGTGGAGTGGTATCCCGGTTTCGCAATGCTTGACGGACGATGGGATTAGGGATGTTGAAGGAGTGAATCAGATCCTACAGATGAATGAAAGGTACTTTTCTTCCTCATTCAATATTTAGGACCAGGCTGATTTATTATCTCTTAGCCGAGAATTATATTCGATACTAGTGCAGTCTCCGCCCCCCACAAAACCTCCCAACTGGATTCGGTCTCGAATACGACGTCAACACCTGATTGCCCAGGGCATACCAGTCAATCTGGATGAAGTGCTACCTGCAGCGAACGGGAAGACTCTACCACCATTACAGATCACCACACGCCCTATGTCCGCACCTCCAGGTCCCCGAAATGCAAAAAATACAGCGAGTACACCAGCGTCAGAGGCCAATTCGCGCGCAGGTTCTCCTCGGAGCAGCGTGGCAACCAGGTCATCACAGTTTGGACCAAAACCACGCCTTGATGATGCCAAGATCTCAGAATTGCTAGAGCTGGACATAGGTAATGATATTTTATTGGATCTAAAGGAATGATTCCCTCTGACCGAATAGCTCCAGACAATCTCAGGTTACAGCCTCTTCCTGTCCTGGAGCGGCATCTGAATAATATGAAGATGCAGACCGCTAATGTGTCCGCCTTATTGGCCCATCTGCTGCAAACACGCGATGCTTTGCAGCAGGATTCGGAGACTTACAACGGTCTTATTGCGGAACTGATCGGAGAAGCGCAGAAAAACAAGACAGGTAAAGGTCGTATGGTTAGCAAAAGAGGTAGTGGGATGGCCTGATAATAGACTGTATTATACATCAGGAGGCGTATAGAGAATTCTACTGAGATCAGCATATACCCTTCTTTGGGAATGTCATTATTGCCATTACCTTTCAATGAGGGGCAGTCGGTAGAGGGCACATTTCCAGCAGCTTTTGGTCAATATGCAGTCCAATTTCTACATAAAGCTACGTGATATAGAAGAGTACAGATCAGACTTTGTAGCGTCTTCCAGTCCTTGTGAAGAATGTTTGAAGCACGTAGACTTGGAAACTGGACGTACAGCTCTGTTAGCTATGAAGGCTCTCGAGGAAATGATCGACTTACACTGCCATTCCTACAATAGCTATGCTCTCGAAAACAGCATACCAGAACAGACGGCTGAGGAGATGGATGAGCCGACTTCGTGGCAGTAGAGGACATCACGTACTTCTGGGTGGATTTTACGATAGAAAAGCCTCGGTTCTCTCTGGTGTGGAAGCTAGAACAAACGCGGTTAATAATCAATGTAATACGGAAATGACAAGGCGGCGCACTGTTTCTGGTTCCTCTTGATGTTCATCAGCATGCCATTTAGACGGAATATGCTCTCTTCCAAAGCGCTCGTCTGCTCTGAGATCTGGCCTTGCTTCGCAGGGGGCTCCCGTCTCGGTTCGCTCTCCACCATGATATCAAAGTCCACCAACTTCTCCGTGAGCGTCGACATGTCGTTTTCAAAGCAGAACGCGTACTCTCCTGCAACGTTTGCGGTGAGAACATAGTCGCCCTGACGCTCTCTCTTTCCATCCAAAATTACTTTCTCATTTGGATCCTTGATGTCGAAATCGATATCAAAGGAGCCTCCAGATTGCACCTTTATCGGAGAATGAGCAAATCTATGGATTTGTGGTCTGAAGAGAAGCTCTTACAGCAAAATAGAACTAAAGAGCAAGAACGAGCGGTCAAAATCGCGGGAATGGTCCATGCCAGCGAACACGTACGCCAATCTTTTCCCCAGCTTTATCAACGTCAGCATAGAAGCAGAGCCGTTCGTTCGCAGAGATTGCCGTTGTAAGGGCTGATCCCCGGGCCAGTAGACATAGATGTAAGAGATATATAGGAATTATGAGGAAGTGCATGTCGTGGACGTCTATAAAGTCGTGCCTGCCAAATTTGGACTTGGAAAAATCCAGGTCGCGCCAGCACGTGGCTAGGATTGATCGAAGAAAAAATATTTTTGCGTTCACCCTGCGCTCACCAGAACCTCTCCGAGGCAAGCCAGGCCACAGGCTTTGCTTCTTTCTCCTTCTAGACTATGAACATCTCACATTCTCTACCATCCTTAGTCACTGGGGTATCTTTCTCATTTCTGACCGCTGAAGAAATACGCCAAATATCGGTTAAGCAAATCGTCAATCCGGTTCTTCTCGATGCGTTAAATCGACCCAACATTGGCGGTCTATATGACCCTTCTCTTGGCCCCAGTGATCGCTCTGATATGTGCGTCATAACGTTTCTAAGAACTCTGCTGAAATCTGACAAGGGGACCATCGGATAGTTGTACAACTTGTCGACTGAGTTATTTTACCTGTCCTGGTCATTTCGGTCATATTGAGCTCCCCGCGCCTGTATTCCATCCATTATTCTTTGCGAACATGTACAATCTGTTTCGCGGGACGTGTTTGTTCTGTCATAAATTCAAAATGAGTCGGGAAGATGTGAGTTGTCTTTTTTCGCCATCACCGACCCTTACTGAAGACATGGGCCAGCTTTGTAAATATACGGCGAAGTTCAAGCTCTTGGAACATGGACTGTTGGACGCGGCACTTGGGTTAGATGACATGCATAGACTGGTCATACCTAGGGCAAAGAAAAACAGCGGGGAAGGAAAGGCGAAGAAGAGTGGGAAGGGAGAGGAGGAGGAAGATGATGAAGGTGAAGAAGAGGAGAGGGGTGGTGAGGTGGGAGCTAAGGATAAAGATGCACCAGACGAAACACCCTACGAGTTCATCGCACGAGTGAATCTCTACGTCCAATTCCATCTTACCCGTGCTTCTGGGAGCAAACGAGATACCTATAAGGACGCACTCGTGTATCAGGCCAGAAAGGATCTCATAAACGAGTTCCTGAAGGCTACTGTCTTGACTAGGTGTCAGCATGACGAATGCCGTAGGTGAGCGGATCACATCTATGCATTCTGTCCCCACAGTAACGCGGTCCTCTCGTTTCAAGTTATGCGTATACGTTCAGGAAAGAAGGTTACACCAAAATCATCGAGTACGATCTGACAGAGAAGCAGAAGAGACAAAACATCAGGCTTCGTCCCGACGTCTTGTTGCTGGACAAATCACGTCCAAGCCATGCGAAGCCCGATGCTTCAAGAGTGGACTCCGATGTAGAGATGTCAGGTCCGGAATCAGACGATGATGGAGAGACAATAGGATTGGAGGACGATGACGATGAGGAGGGGGGAAAAGCAACTGAAGATAAGAATCAGCTACCCAGAGCGGCGAATGGAAAGGTCAAGACCAAACGCGGTCGCAATGAACGTGTTATCGCACCTGAGGAGTGTCGTGCACATCTCCGTCGACTCTTCCGGAATGAACCAATCATGTGTTCACTGCTCTATGGCAAACATGGTCCCTTCGCCAAAATGACGCCCGAAGGATACTCCCTCGCTTCTGCCGACATGTTTTTCTTGGAAGTTATTCCTGTTACGCCCACACGTTTTCGGCCGCCTGCCAAAATGAACGACACCCTTTTCGAACATCCGCAAAACGAACTTCTAGCCAAAGTTTTACAAACATCATATCGTCTGCGAGACTTGAATGTCAAGATTAAAGAAGTCTCTCAGAAAGGCCCCGATTACGATGCTACGGAGAGGAAGAAATCAGTGCAATCGCTATTAGAGTTATTAATCCAGTTGCAGATCAACGTGAATAGTTTCATGGACAGCAGCAAAAATCCGACGCCTGTACGACAAGGAAAGCTCCCTCCAGCAGGCGTCAAACAAGGTTTGGAGAAGAAGGAGGGTTTGTTTCGCAAACACATGATGGTAAGGCAGCCACCCATGCGTATCATTCGCTTTCATTCCTGACTAGACCTTTCTAGGGAAAACGTGTCAATTACGCAGCACGGTCTGTTATTTCGCCCGATGTTAATATTGAACCCAACGAGATTGGCATTCCACCCGTGTTTGCAAAAAAGCTGACATATCCGGAACCCGTTACGCCCTTCAACTTCCATAAACTGCGTCAGCAAGTCATTAATGGTCCTCGCGTTCACCCTGGTGCCTCAATGGTGGAATTTGAAGATGGTCACCAAGTCTCCTTGGTAAGTCATGAATGGTGTATCTTGACGCTCTTGAATAATTCTACTTCTCAGGATAAATTGTCGGTGGATCAAAGGACAGCGATTGCTAATCAACTGCTAACTCCACAAGAAGGAGACCGTTCTACCCCCGGTCGCAAAGGATTGCACACCAGGACAGTGGCTGTCAACAAGAAGGTGTATCGGCATTTAGAAGACGGGGATATTCTGATCTTGAATCGACAACCTACACTACACAAGCCAAGTATGATGACGCACAAAGCTCGAATATTGCATGGGGAAAAGACCATTCGGATGCATTACGCCAACTGGTTGGTGACTTTCTACTTCGTATATCACCTAGGCTTCGCTGACTGCTTGCAACTCGTAGCAATTCCTACAATGGTATGGGCATCATGGCATCTTTTTTGTTTTCATTTGCTAACCGAAGTGTTCGATAGCTGATTTCGATGGTGATGGTAAGTCAGTCGTCCCAGACACAGTATGGCTGGAGCTAATACTTTCCACTAGAGATGAATATTCATTTCCCTCGTGCGTGATTACACTCATCCTTGTACCTTGTACTGAAAAGAAGCTTACTCCGGCACAGAGAACCATGTGGCGAGGGCTGAAGCAGAGATGATTGCCAATACAGACAACCAGTACCTGGTCCCGACATCAGGCAATCCTCTTCGTGGTCTTATCCAAGATCACGTCGTTGCTGGCGTGTGGATGACCAGTCAGGGAACATTCTTTACTCGCGAAGAGTATTTCCAATTACTCTACGGTGCTTTACGTTCAGAAGAGGATTATTTCCCCGCATCACTGTTGAAAATGCTACCGCCGACTATCTGGAAACCCAAGCCGTTATGGACGGGCAAGCAAGTCGTATGATGTTTTTCGAAGTTCTGTTTCATATAATAGAGTCAATTGACGCCTTGACTGTACAGATCTCGACTGTATTGAAGAACATAACGCCTGACAACATGGCCGGTATCAATCTGGATGCCAAAACCAAAGTTCCTGGCAAACTGTGGGGATCAGACTCGAGGGAAGACAAGGTTATCTTCATGGATGGCGAGCTGCTGTGTGGTGTTCTGGATAAAGCCGCATTCGGAGCATCCGACTATGGTATAGTCCATTCAGTGTACGAACTGTATGGACCGACCATTGCTGGCCGGCTTCTCGGCATCCTCAGTCGCTTATTTACCAAGTTCCTCCAGCATCGTGCTTTCACTTGCCGAATGGATGATCTCACGTTGACGCCTGAAGGAGACGCGCGACGACGGGAAATCATCGAAAAGGGTAAAGATCTTGGCACTGAGGGTGCAATCGAAAACTTCCCGTCACTCAGTAACACGCCGAAGGAGGAGATTCCCGAGGCGCTCAAGTCCCTTCTGCAGGATATTCTACGTGACGACACCAAGATGGCCGGCTTGGACGTGACCGTGAAAAACAAAGTCAAGAAACTTACGGAAGCCATTTCCGAAACTTGCCTTCCCAATCAACTCCTTCGTCGGTTCCCCGATAACAACATGCAGACCATGACCCTATCCGGTGCTAAGGGTAGTGCGGTCAATGCGCGACAGATATCCTGTGCCCTCGGCCAGCAGGAACTTGAGGGCCGTCGTGTACCTGTCATGGTCAGCGGGAAAACTCTTCCTTCCTTCAAGGCCTTCGAGACGAAGGCTATTGCCGGTGGATATGTTGCCAGTCGTTTTTTGACCGGTGTCAAACCCCAGGAATTCTATTTCCATTGTATGGCAGGTCGTGAAGGACTGATCGACACTGCTGTGAAAACCTCGCGATCCGGGTACTTACAGCGTTGTCTGATCAAGCATCTTGAGGGTATCCGCGTGCACTACGACAATACTGTCCGCGGCAGTGACTCGTCTGTCTATCAGTTCCACTACGGTGGTGATGCCCTTGACGTCACCAAACAGAAACATCTCCACCAATTCGACTTTATCGCCCAGAACGAACATTCATTTGTCAATATATTGAAGCCAAGACAGATGGACGCTGTCTCGAGTGGAGACGCCGCGAAATACATGAAGAAGGTTATCAAAAAGTCTCTCGATCGACCTCAGAAGAACCAACCAGCCAAACGAGACAAGTATGACCCTACGTTGTCAATTTTCGAGCCGAACCGTAACTTGGGAGCGACGTCTGAGCACTTTGCTGAAGCGATGGAGATGTACATAAAAAGGAACGAACGAAAGCTTATTTCTAAGAAGGACGAGGATGAAGAGGAGCGGTGGACAAACCGGATAAAGCGGATATCGGCAAGTCACTTCCGCCTTCTCATGCAAATCAAGTACATGCGGAGTCTCGTAGAACCAGGAGAAGCCGTCGGTCTACTGGCTTCGCAAGGGTGAGTCTACGTTTCAACTCAGGATGAGTGGTTATCACTTACTAACGGACGCTATTTATTTCAGTGTTGGCGAACCATCAACTCAGATGACTTTGAATACCTTCCACTTCGCAGGTAAGCATTTTTCTGGTGTCTAAAATAAGAATATACCATTCATGTTCATCCAGGTCACGGTGCCGCCAATGTCACGCTCGGTATTCCTCGTCTCCGTGAAATCGTCATGACCGCATCTCAGAAGCCTAAGACACCGTCTATGAGCATGCGAGTGCGTGCTGATATTTCACAGGAAGACATTGATAGGTTCTGCAAGCGCGCTAGCAAGCTGACCTTGTCCCAAGTTGTCGAACGAGTCGCTGTCACGGAGAAATTGGTTTCCAACGGAGATGCGCGAAGAAGATTGTACACCATTGAGATCTTCCTTTTCCCGAGGGAAGAATACGAGGCGGAGTATGATACCGACCCCATGGAGGTTCTGGCCTGTTTCGCAGTAAAATTCCCTCTAGTCCTGAAGAAGGAAATGACTGCGGAACTGAAGAGGTTGGACATTGACATGAGAAATCAGATTTCGCAGCTAGGCCAGGGAAAGAAATCTAGGGGTGGTGACGATCGTGAAGAGTCGGAGGATGCTGATGCGGACGGCGAGCCCAAAAGGTCTAAGGATGCAGACGAGGTCAGCGAGGCTGGCGACGGGGATGCAGACGACGCCAAGCGTGCCCGTCAGCAGAAGCAGCAGGCGAGTTACGAATCCGACGATGATGATGGCGATGAAGACGACGAAGAGATGAGGCCGTTTGAAGACGAGGAGCTGGAGGCCGAGTATGCTGAAAAAATGGAAGCTGCTGAGAAGGACAACGAGATGCAAAAGAAGGCGAAATCCGAAGGTCTGCAGACACATGTCAAGCGCGTTGCTAGTATGTTCCAGAAGAACTTCCAGCACGCGGACAGATTCGAGTTTGACGACTCGAAATGTACAATCGTCCTCGACGTGAGTCTATTCTCTGATGTCAGAATAGATACCATACTGACAACCCATGCCAGTTCTCCTCGGATATGCCGAAGCTTTTACTTGTTGGCATCGTTGAACGCGTCTGTAGAGCCACCATTGTTCGCGAAATCCCTGGTATCACCGACTGCTTCCAAACGAAAAGTGACGACAAGGGTAATGGTCTCGTGCAGCTCTCGACAAACGGCTCCAATTTCAAGGGGCTTTGGGAATTCTCATCTACAGCAGATAAATCCATCCTTGAAGACGACGAGATCTACTCGAATGACATCTACGCGATCCTCAGGACTTATGGTGTAGAAATGGCCCGAGCAGCTATTCTGCGGGAGATGGGCGGGGTCTTCGGTGCTTACGGTATACAAGTTGACAGACGGCACCTGGAACTCATTGCAGATTATATGGTACGTAAAAGCGAAAAACCTGCGCATATCGATTGATCTGATGAGTTCATATACAGACCTTTGAGGGTGGATACAAACCGTTCAATCGTAAAGGAATCTCAACCAGTCCCTCGCCACTTCTTAAGGCATCGTACGAAACCACCGCGGCTTTCTTGTCGGATGCCACCCTGCATGGCGACTTTGATGACCTATCTACACCTTCTGGTAATATCGTTCTGGGACGACCGAACCACACTGGTACCGGGGCGTTCGATGTCTTGATGCCTATCGAGCCGGTTCACTAATTTGTTCAAAAAAAGTATGGTGTATGTACTAGTAATATCTTAGGAGCACTCGCACATCTACTATACTTATTTCAATGATGCATATACATGTTGTTTATTGTTCTCGATCTCTATCTCCTGCACTCATGCTGCCGCTCGGAATCAGTAAGATAGGCTCATCAAGACGAATGACGCGTTGTGTCCAACGACGAAGGAAGATTGATATGCGTCCTTTTATGAAATGTATCAATCAGCATCAACATCAAAATCATCGGAGGCGCAGTGACTCCTGAATCGACCCCTAAGTGACACGAGCGCGTACCATGACGCCACGACGAGTCACAGGTCATGTGATATATGTAACAGTCGTTCTTGCGTGCTGGTCTACCTGATGGTCCTTCTCAAGCTTTCGCTTCTTCTAATAGGAATGCTTCAGGTAATTCTCTTTTATACATCGTATCACAAGGCTGAAGGAGAACGCTGCACTTGAAGGCAATTTTTTTCTTTTTTCATTGTTCGATTTATTTAGACCACCAGAGGGCGGAGTTTGAAAATAATCACTTGTTCCTCAACCGCCATCACCGCAAGTCCGTCTAGGTTGTCTACCCCACCCCAAATGACGACCGTAAACTCTCGGCCTCCTTTGCGGGAGATTCCTCTTTCTGAGGCTCCCGCGCCAGTCAATGTGCCGAAATCTCATAAACGCTCTCTTTCTCCTGATGGACCCCGCCTTTTCAGCCCTGCTAAGCGCCGAATTCTTTGCGAAGAAGGAATTCTTTCGCCCCAGAAGATGTCAAGAACCCCTTTTCGCAGCCGAGATATCTTCTCAGACTTGCGAACAGAGTCTTCGCCTGCGAAACGGCTCGATTTCAGCGTGACGAAACGCACCGAAGCAGAATGTACTTCTGCCACCAAAATCCGGAATCTCGCCTCCTCGTCCGAGTTGGCCTCTAGGACACCCCACACACCATCCCCTGCCCATCATAATCGCACTCCCAACCCTGCCGAAGACGACTTTTTTGCAACCCCAGACCGACTACCTTTATTATCTCGGTCTTCCAAATCATCGCGTACCATTCCGCGGGAGCTTCCTGCTTGCTCGGAAGTACATTCCATTCATTACCCAGGCTTCCAAGTCCACCGAGACGCGTTCATTGTGATTCCAGAACCCATCAACATCGAACTTTTCGCTGTGGAAGCCGCAAAGGAAAATATGCCACCGAGAAAAGCTTTGAGGAAGATCACTACTGAGGCCTCCTGCGTCGATGGTAAGGCCATACTTCCTACCCCGAGTTCCAAAAAGCGCGATTTGGAGAAGTTGGTCAAGGCAAAATCAACACCAGTCACTCCCAAGAAGGTAGCAGGCAAGGATAGGCTTGTTCCCAACAGTCCAACACCGCAGCGACCTGCTCTATCCCTAGGAGCCGTGCAGAACTGGGTCGGCACGCCCATAGTCTCTGAGGAACAGAGAATTCTACGGAAGCAACTGATGATGGAGGAGGTGGAAGACAACGAGAATGGCGATTCAGTGGGGTTCTGAATGCTTTCCAATCCCTTACGACCTAGATGGACAATTGCATGAAGGATACAGCCCCAATATCTAAACCCACTTGGCTCTCAATCTCACCATTCTTTGATTGGATACCACTCTTTCATCTTTTTCCCCCAACTCAATTACGACCGACACGACGACCATATTCTTGTCACCTTTTTTGACATATACGCAATACTATACATCTTCTTGGTTTATACCTTTGACAGTGACTACATTTATACCTAAAATATTGTATATCCCAAAAAAAAAAAAAAAGTCCGACATTCGACTAGCCAGGTGCAAGTGTTGATGCGTGTCCAAAAAAGCTTAGTCAACGTGGCAAAATTGCAGGCCTCCTCGTCGTGTCCGGTCCCGCTCTCGTTGTGACCCTCCGCCATCATGTATCGGCTAGTTTTATTCTTCTTATGCGCACTGATTGCGTCTACATGTGCGCAATTCTCCTTCTTTGACAATATATTTCGCCAGCAGCATCAAGAACAACACCATGCAGGTGCCGCACAGTGGGCTTCCCACATAGACAGCAGTACGTGTCCAAGTCCTCCGCAATGCCTTCGAAATAACAACTTGCTGTCTCTGCTTAGTCCCTTGCTCGCAGTATCTTTGCAAAACACTTGAATGTGTGAAAAGCCCAGCTCAATGCCCTTGTCCAGACGTCGAGGACGTCAGATGCGTCATACCAGATTCCGACGATAGAGACAGCGGAACCGTTATATGTGTCCGAGGGAAAAACGAGTGCGACCAGGTGGAGAGGCTTGCGAAAAAGACGTGGAAGTAGAAGCCCCAGTCAGCCCCTATGAATTATTTTCGGACAGATAGGTAAGTTGTACATGTTGGAGAACCGCGTTGTGATTTTGACGGCTGTATCAGATTTCAGGGAAGTACAGCTAGCTTATCTATTGTACTGCTTTGCGGCACTTGTATACTACCAAGTTGCGAAAAACTTTGTTCATTCTGATGTTTCCCATGGTACGCTGAACCTACTCACACGAGGAGCTCACGGCAACACCCATGCACGAATATAAACCTGCTGCTTCCACGCTCTTCACACATTGAAGTCCCGCAACAAAGGTTTGATAGATGATATAAGATCATCAAGCTCACACCCGACCAGTCCTTCTCTGCAAGATGCATTTGAAAACGTCCTCCAGAGTTTCAGCGTTTTTCCTCCTCTTTGCTCGAGGAAACGTGGCTCAGTCCACTTCCAATTCGGAGAGCCTGGCGAACGTCGCCCAGGCTTTCTCTAAAGCGCACGTCGTCCCCGATGTCTTGGAGTCATTCAGTCCTACGGCATTGTTGGACATAGTGTTTACTTCCCAATCGCAAACTGTAAATGTGACACCTGGGGTTAACTTGACTATGCAACGTGAGTCTCTGGCCTTGTTACTGCTCCTGGTTATATATATTTCTTCAACTAGAAACCGCCAACGAGCCTCAGTTCTTCTTAACGCCGCCGAACGGCACGCTGCAAGCTAGTACTTCGTACGTACTAGCCATTGTCGACCCTGATGCCCCAACACCCCAGAATACTTCTATCTCGCAATTCCGTCATTTCCTAGGAGGGCATTTCCAAGTCAATACTTCTACCTCTCTGCTCATGAACACGAGTGCGGCACTCTCGGACTTTGTGCCACCGACGCCACCCGATGGTTCAGATCCACACAGGTGAGTGTAGATGATCATCCGGCACAAAGTGCAGGCATTCTGACAAGTACATACCAATAGATATGTCGCGGTCATATATAAACAGCCGGATGGATTTGACACTTCGGCGACCCCACTTGTCAACGCTTCTACACCAAGGACAAACTTTAATCTTACTGTCTTCGCGGAAAGGGTTGGCCTGGGGAACCCCATTGCTGGGAACTTTTTCTTGACGGGGCCTAGTGATGGATCGGGATCTGGTGGCGCTTCTCAGTCGGGGAATGCCGCGTCTACCGTCGTTGCGAGCTGGTTTGGAACAATGGCTTTCCTGATCTTCGCTGTCGTGATTTTCGGATGACAAGGTCGATGTAGTCAGCTCAATATGTAGTTATTGTACTTTCGCAGAATCACCTCAATGAACTTGATCGACTTTGAGCGGCTGATGGTCAACGGGTGCAATGTGCAATGAGGCTGCCCGAGGGCAACGTTGAACCTTTTGAAATTCGTGACTTGTGACAAATTTCCATTACACAGCCACCGCGCTTACTCTACCAACAACTCTGTTGATATGGCCGCGAGACCCACAGTAAGTGCTTCTTGATACTATTCATGCGTTGGAACACTCAACAGTGTTCCAAAGTCCAAACTTCCCGCGGGCGCGAACCGAATATTATTCGTCAAGAATCTGAACTACCAAATTACCGGAGAGGACTTGTATGACTTATTTGGACGGTATGGGAGCATTCGGCAGATACGAATAGGAAACGAAGCAAAGACCAAGGGAACTGCCTTTGTTGTCTTCGATGATGTTATGGATGTGAGTGTCTTGCAACTCAAAGTGGTCGTTTATTCACTTTCCGATAAGGCGAAAAATGCACTGGATCATCTAAATGGGTTCCACCTGCAAGAACGTTATATTGTTGTTCTCTACCACATGCCTGCGAAACAAGACGCCGCTGCCGCGAAGGCTGACCTTGCTCGTCGAGAAGAGGAGTTAGCACAGTTGAAGAAAAAGCACGACATCGGGGACCCATGAACAATTTTCCTCTCTCTCTCGATCTTCTAATAACTCGTTAGAACGAAGACAAGCCCTCATTGGTCGTTTTTATGTATGGTTGCGTGCCTTTCATTACATATTCGTCTGTATTAATACAATCATCGCACCGTACACTCCGCGTATCAATCTCAATCAACGTTCCTGCTCTGCAACACATGTGGGGCATAGTTTATCTATATGTGGTGCTGTGGCAAGATTGGCGTGAGGAGAAACCCCAGAATGCGATGACGGGGTAGGAAAGACCTACAATATTGTTGCGGGAACTGGCGACTACGTAAGGTCGTCAGAAGGCCTTTTATTTCGATGTTGCCGTTTTGCTTACTATTGCCAGCAGGTTTGCGTGCATTGTGGTGGGCGACAGTTTCGAGGATGCGCTGGGCTAAATTTGCAGTTTACCAAGTCACACTTGATCTAGGAAAACCCAAAATGAGTTTGCGACGGCTTCTCTACGCAGACCAACGTACCTCTTCCTCTGGCTGTGATATATCCCGGAATACACATTAGCCTGTAAGTTGGATACACTCGGATGAGTTGCGCGAACCAAATTTACCCCATGGCCACATCTAGGTATTACCAATAAGATAAACGAGGCCCGACTTCATAGAAGAGAGCAAACCTTGTGTAAATATTTCTAACGCTGTCAACCCATGTCAGCAGGAAGTCCCATATAAACAATTTGGTTTCTTACCGGCGCCAGAAGCACATGGGACCGAAACTCAAGAGATAACAACGCAAACTGGAACTACAGACTCGACATTTATACGTTGGCCCTCTGCTTGGTCTTTTGACACGCCGATTGCTACCGGATTACTGCACGAGCTATACTACGAAGTATATCACGATCGCCCAACCATTATGGTAAACTGGCCTCGAGATGAATCCGCCGGATGAGGCCCGCAAATGAATTTGCATTGCAGACGCGCGACTGGGGATCAGATCACTACACTTCATGTCGAGAAAAGCTACAACATAGGGGTACGCTATACTCAGCTTTTGTGTTAGAGCTCTAGTTCTAAAATGTAATCACTGCGGAGAACGAGGACGTCCGAGCCGAACCGCTCTACTAAGTGATACTTCGTCGCCTTTGTGCAGGTAAGCAAGAATCTCCGCCCCAAGAGTCCACTAACAGTATGTCACAGATCCGGAGCGAGATTGGCTTCAAATCACTGCCCCTTTTGGAGAAAGTAGTACCTGGGAAACGGGACGAATAGAACGTGTCAGCTGTGAGTGTCGACCTAGGTTTTCTTGATATACTTAGTGACGAAGATTGCTAAATTCTGGCGCGTCACAAACTTCACACTACTCGTCTCTCCTGCCTTTGCTATTTGCGTTGTAGTCTGGACCATCTCATTCCTACGCAATCTCACTGAAGCGACCTAAGCTCCTGGCCTATCTTACTGCAAAGCACGCTTCGGGTCCTTGGAACTCCCGGAGTCTTCTGGTCATCGGGACAGCCCCTTTCATGCTTCATTTACCTACCAGATGACGATTTATTGCTGCAGTGGCGCAGTTTTCTCGTGGACAGGACTGCCCCTGGCAGCTTTGTTTTTGTTCTCCCAATGGTTTCCTGGTTCGTCAACTGTTCTGCCGTCCGATAGGATCGTCGAGTCTATGCAACTTTTAATACAGCCTTTTGGCGCGTACTAAAAGCTCCGCGGTATCAGACATGGTCAGAAATATACCATTCGTTTTCAAAATTGATTGATGAGAGTGGTGTCTTTTGCCTTATGATACCTCTCCGAAATGTGAAAAGCTCCTAAAGACGTCAGTTATTATCATCCTGACCCCTCACCATATATGTAAAGCGGCGTAGCCGGCTCATATATTCTTCACTCCCCAATCAGCCCTTGCCAATCATCCAGGGGTGTCCGAACGGCTCGGCCAGGTCGACGACGATTATCGATCATCCGCCATTTCTGCGACATAAATTGTTTTCTTGGAATTAGAGGACAGCTCATTATGGATGAATGTGGGACGACCTTCGGGGAAAGATGTAAAAGCTCATTGCCCCGGAACTGATAGATGAAAAGTCCATTACTGGCAAATTACTTTGCGCTTCTGTGACTTCCCTGGAACGGTATGTCATTGGTGTCTCGTGGCCTCCAGCATAGTAACTTGGGCAGTGTTTCACCAGCACCTTCGTAACACAGTATAGGCGTAGTAAATTCCAAGAGATCACTTCACGGCGCCACTGGCAGCTCTCGTCAGGGTCACCCCATCATTTGGGCACGCGAATTCGCATTAACAGCAGCACTATTCTCGACATATCATGGTCGAGGTCAACCACGCAGAAATGTCGATTCTTGGCCCTCATCATTCCAACCACATACTACCCGTCGCTCACCCGTGTCTGCCATGGGCCCCGGACACGCTTAGTTTATTGTGGCCGTAACTTGAGCACAAGAACACTGGAAGGTTCTATCAAAAGTCGGACTCCCAACTTTCGGTTTCATCTTAGTAGTGACTAGTCATCTCATTATCAGCGTGGCGTCCATGTGTACTGTGAATAAAGTCTAAGCAATATCCATATCATCGTCGGACGTTGGTACTGCTGCATCGAACACTCGGTATCTTTTCATTCGGAGGTCAGGAAGGATCAGGGACCACCATGTCTTCGAGGAACCTCATGTTTTCGCATAACTCCGCCGTCGGGCGCACCCACAACTGGAAAAATATGAAGTATCCTGGCCTGGGCCTGGTACAGGGCAAGAACAGGAACACGGGGCCGTTCATCCTTCGCGGGTGGTAGGTTCAACGTTGTTGCAGCCAGTACATGCGAACTAATGACATAAATCCGAACTGAGGACCTCGATCCTTTATACCAATCAGGCTTTGTATCGGCTTCGCAGAGCACGCGATTTTCATTACTGGTTCATTCCATACCACTAGAGATAAACTACACATCATAACCATATAGAATGCACAAGGGGTAGGTGGTAATACCTTACACTCGAAGAGAAACGAAGGCTTTTCGAAATCAGGATCAGATGAGCTCCGCGGCATTGACTGGCATTTCGTCCTGGGCGGGAAAATCAGTGATTCCGCGATAACACTTGCGCTCAGGTACTTACGATCTGAGTGCTATAGAATTGTTCTGAATAACGTGTTAGTACTTGTCTGTTAGCGTGATTTGGGACTTACCGATGTCACGTAGGATCCGAACATCGTCCACGGTAACGAACTTCAAGTGGAGTGGTAAGTCACTATATCAAAGCTGCAAAGCGAGACTTACGTTAATGGCCACACCTTTGCGACCGAAACGACCGGAACGGCCAATGCGGTGGATATAATTCTCACGATTTCTGTGAATTGTGTCAGCCTGACGAATAGAAACTAGGCGGGTACAAAACTCACGCTGGGAGGTCATAGTTGATAACAAGCGATACTTGCTGCACGTCGATACCACGAGCCCATACATCAGTCGTGATAAGCACACGGCTACCGAAAAAAGTTGGTCAATGTAACAAGCAAAGGAAGAAGAAATAAACTTACGAAGTTCCGCCCCGGAACTCTGCCATGATGGCGTCACGTTCTTTTTGAACCATTTCACCATGCATGGACGAGACAGTAAAGTTGGAAGCCCGCATCTTCTCCGTTAACCAATCAACCTAGTTTGATCTCAATGCTTAGCTCGGGCGTCAAGAGAAACGGGTGTAGTTTACCTTTCGCCGCGTGTTGCAGAATATAACCGCTTGCGTGATTGTAAGTGTGTCGTATAGATCACAAAGGGTATCGAATTTCCAATCTTCTTTCTCCACGGCGACGAAGAATTGTTTGATGCCTTCAAGCGTCAATTCATCACGCTTCACCAGGATACGGATCGGGTCGGTCATAAATTTTGTCGTCATCTCCAGCACGTCGTACGGTAAGGTTGCACTGAGAACAACGACCTGTGTTGCGGGTGGAAGGTAACGATAGACATCATATATTTGGTCCTTGAAACCCTTGTTCAGCAACTCGTCAGCTTCATCGAGAACTAACATCTTGATGTTCCGTGTTCGGAGGCTACGTCTTCGTATCATGTCAAAGACACGACCCGGCGTCCCTGAGACTACATGTTGGCCGTACTCCAGCTTGCGGATATCTTCTCCAATGGAAGTTCCACCGATGCAAGCGTGGCATTGCACGTTCATGTAGTCGCCCAAAGCGAGGACCACAGACTGTATCTGGGTCGCGAGTTCTCTCGTGGGTGAGAGTACAAGTGCCTGGGTTTCCCGAACAGTGACGTCGATAGATTGGAGGATGGATATGGAGAATGTGGCCGTTTTACCCGTTCCGGATTGCGCTTGCGCAATAACATCGCGTCCCTGCGTTATGGGAAGAATAGCACGCTGCTGAATGGCAGAGGGCTTCTCAAAGTCTGAAAGCGTTGTGAGTACCAAGTATGGAGAGAATGACAGAGACGCACTGTATGCGTAGATACCACGCAGGAGATCTTCCTTCACACCAAGGTCATCGAATGTGGAAACGACGGAAACAGCTTCGGATGACTCGAATACAAGTTTCTGGGAATGAAAAATGGTTCAGATATTTGCAGAGGGCAGCTTAATTGAAGTTTACTTCGTCTCCTGCATTTAGACCGGACATTTTTGCAGTTCTTAGTGGGAGTGGTTGAAAGCAAGCGTGTGACACTGACAACAGCGTGACTTGCGCAAGTTTTCCGCTGTGACGCGGTACCGACCAAGCCTTCATCTCGACCAGCAAAGTTATGGACTCAATCATCGAGGTTCAGCGGCAGACTCACGAAGAAATCGAACGCTTTGAACGCGCTCTATACACTCTCCTTTCCAGGAATCTCATATCGCACGAACTCAAACTCCAGAACGAACACAAGGCATCTCAAATACTCGACCGAATTTCGACTCGTACAGCCGCTCTGAAGAACCTGTACGAAGACGTAGATGCTCGACAAGCAGAAATAGACTCTCTGTCTGCACCGGGACAGCAGAGCGACTTAACAGAGTTCTACTCGCGGTTGGTGAAAATCCAGGAGCACCACGCCAAGTATCCTGATTCTGTGGCAGGAGGTCCCAATCTTGAAATAGAAGCTCTGTTGGAGGAGCCCAATCAGGATGGATACGAAGAATACGAAGAAGACCGTGAGTTCTATCTTACTTCGTTTCGTCCCAAATACTGATCCATGGCTTAGCCATTTCGCTTCTCTTTTCTGGCGAGGAAGCGTATGGTAAATACCTCGACTTATACGCCCATCATGTTGCCTACACCAATTTGAAGAGCATTGGGAAGAGACCTGGATATCTCCAGTATCTTGACCTTCTAATTGGTTCGCAGAACGGTCCCGTACACCAAGAACTTCCGAAGGAAGCGCGGTTTACAAAAGACTTTGAAACGTTTGTGTCTTCTTTACTGCGTGGACACGCTGTTCTGATCTACTTTCACCTAGGTATATCCGGGGTTTGCATACATACCTATTGTCATTTATCAAAAAGACACAGCCGTTGCTCGACGTAGGCACGCTTCAGAATGAAGCTAGGGTGGAGTTTGAGAAACGATGGGATGCAGGAGAGCTGAAAGAGTGGGAAGATGGCTCTGACAAGAAAGCGCAAAATGACGCTCCATCCGGAATATGGTGCTCAGCGTGTAAGTTTTACATTACCCCAAGTCATCTGCCAACTCATGTCGTTACCAGGTCAAAAGCACTACAGCAAGCAAACTGTTTTCGACGCGCATCTAACCTCCAAGAAGCATATAAAAGCTGCTGAGAAACAAGCAGAGTCAAGTGCAGTACCCGTAAATCCAAATGGTCCTAAACAGACATCTGCACCGTCACAACCCTCGAATACCAAAAATCGGCTTCGTGACTCAGCATTGTACACACATCTTTCTAACAGTCTCCTTGTTACGCTTCTACCTATCCTCAATGACACTAAATCCAACGTAGAGAGAAAGTTCTCTCTCACGGCACGGGAGCGTGAGCAAGAACTCATGGAGCAGTCCAAACCGCAGCCTGCTCCGGCTGCGACCACTGCCAATGGCGATGAGGCCGAGGAGGAAGAGGAAGAAGAAAGGATATACAATCCCCTCAAGCTACCACTTGGATGGGACGGAAAGCCTATTCCGTATTGGCTGTACAAGTTGCATGGTTTAGGTGTGGAATATAGGTGTGAGATATGTTCGGACCACGTTTATATGGGAAGGTGAGTGTTAGGAATCAGGGTTCAGCACATCTTTTGATTCATTTCGGGGATGATCAGGAAAAATTTCGACCGCCACTTTCAGGTAGCATAATCTATTGCTATATAACATTCGAACGCTGATCCCATCCGTATCCACAGGAATCCCGACATGCATTTGGTATGCGGGCGTTAGGGCTTCCTAACACCAAGCACTTTCATGAGATTACTCGTATTGAAGATGCACTTGCTCGTAAGTTTACTTTGTTTCGTGATACCCAAGTGGCTGATTTTCTTCCGTAGTTGCCGAAAAATTGAAGCAAGAGGGTCGACATGAGGTGTTTGAACAAGAGACGATGGAAGAGCTTGAGGACGACGAAGGAAATGTCTACAACCGTAAAACTTACGAGGATCTCAAGAAGCAGGGACTCATTTGAGAACTATTACTGCTTGTCTCCTGACGATCGCATTCGAATCTGTTGTACTTTACCAGTGACTTGGGCATAATGCGGAATTCAATAAAATGTATCCATTTGAGTTGGTAAAACGTGTAGAAAGCTATACAACATTCGCCACATCTGCTGTTTTGGGCCTTGCGGGAACGGGTGGCGGCGGATTAGGTACCAATGCAACCGGGATAGATTGTACGTGAGTGAAGAGTTCTTCGTCAGAAGATGTAGGCGAAGATGAAAGGGGTGACTCCGCTGGAGAGTCGAAGGGGTTTATGTGGTAGTGGCGTGCCGGAGAGTTGAAGTAAGGAATTGAGACTATCCCTTTGGGGTTGCCTGCAGAATTGATTAGTATGGGGAATCATTAGTGTTCACGGATAGAGTAACATACTTTGAGTATCCCACCATGTAATATCATCCGTGCTGGGAGGTGGCACTACAATGCGGCAACAACGTTGATAAGAAGACCCTTAAATTCGGGATCGTGAACTTACATTCACAGTAGTCCGGGGGAAGAGACAGCGATGCAAGTTTATCATCCAGCTTTTCACCTGGTTCCGTCGTTATGATGCTATTCAGCAGCAACCGTGATAATGCTGCACGTTTCGCTCTATCAATTATGCGGATACTCGCTCTGAAGATGGCGTAAACTTTGTTCGAATGCTGATTAGTTGCATAATGACGGATACGGGAAGTTACTGACCCGGTCTATGGTCTGACCCCCTTAACTCTGCCCGAGAATAGGCTGTCAAGTCCAAGGATCTTCCACGGTAGAGTATTCGATCTAGAAATTAGTGAGACCAGACGTTTCTAGAGTGAAGGTTAAGACGAGCCTGTCCAAGCAGGTATTCGCATCTTCTCGCTCGTGTCGTAATTGTCTGTTCCAACGTCATAACGGTACGTTGGTCGGAACAGCAGTGGCCCTTCTTCGTACTCTTCGAATGCTATTCCAGCGTCCATTACTTGCTTTAACTGTTCATGCCAAGGGCGGTGAGACGAGCAACTTGATCAGCGCACAGAACAGACCTGATCAGCAACAACCAGACCATCCAAGTCGCCTTTTGTAGCAAGGGACCTGACCGTGTCATTGTCGAGATTGATGCGGTAATTAGTGTCTGCCAGCCATACGACATTCCTTGGAGAATTGTGAATGCCTGTTTCCAGCCACGACACAGAGACTTACTCATGGCTTGCGATGGTCTTGCCTTTGAGAAAATGAAGACCTTCCTTAATTGTTCTATAATCTGCGTTTCGTTCCTCGACATTTGCGTGACCAGCAGCGAGGTGTGCCGTGAGGAAACAAAAATTAGTGTCATGGTAGTCTAATCTTATTCCAACAGCGCCTTTATTCCCTGACATGCCTCGAAGGCCAGTCTATGACCACATTTCAATTGTTTGAAGATACTGAAATGAAGGATGAACGGACTTTCCGAGTAGTAGCCTCGACATTCCTTATGACCGGGGCAAGTTCGGTCTTCACAAAGATCATTAGAGCGGTTCCAACCAGCTGTGAACGCATGAGGTTTGTTTCTTCGTATGAAGATAGGTGTTCTTACCTGCTCGCTTCTGAGTAGAACGTAATCACACTTCTTATTCGGCCTTCTCTCTAGAGTGTCTAGTATTTTTGCCTCCCACATGCGCCTTGGAGTGGAAGTCAGAACCAAAAGAAGTCAAAGGGAGTGCTCTCGTCTTACCGTCTTTCAGGATCTGCTTGCACAATCTGCTGTGCGGTCAGTGGGACGATTTCCTGGAATCCCAATACAAGGATATCGGGGCTAATGATCGGTTAGATGTCTCATTACACTGAGACGGGGGAGGTGCGCACTCGTTTATGTCTGATGAAATTGGGATGGGTCAGAGATGAGACTTGTGGTCAAACTACTCACTTTCCCTGGTGAACAACCATGGTAGCAGTGATTCGGACGACGGAAGCTGAAGGATGGAATAAGACATTGACGGGAAGGTCGCTGCGTTTGTAACTCACCCTGCCGTTCAAATTCCAGGTACCCACGAATATGACGCACGGTTTTGTTGAAGAGTACTCGTGTACACTAAAGCTTTCAGTTAGCGCCGAAGGCTACAGTCACAAAACGGATATAGTGACCGTTGTTCCAGAGCCGCACGGACGGAATCATGGATGGGATCAAAAATCGTAACTTGTTGTTGAGCACTCATGTTTCCCTTAAAAAGCACGTATCATAATCACGAAGAAAACGGTTTTGTGGATACTTACCAGGAACATATCAATGGCAATCTGTTTCCCCTTATCCTGGAAATTGTTGATGTATGCCCTAGAAACGCTTTTCGTGGCGTCGGATAAAACACCTGGACAGGGTTGAAGTCTTGGTATCAACTGAGGTACCTTGACGCTCACCAGCTAATGTTCGTTTTCCACTTCGAGTGAAGCTGGTATTCAAAGCACCGGTTCCAGCGTAGATTCGAGATAGAGCATCCCCATTTTCGGCCCAAAGCTCGCGATGATTAATCCACAGTGTATGTAGATGAATCCACTCGCGATGGACCAAAAGCAAGTATTGCTCTAGCGTATTGCGAGAAAGGATATCTTGCACGAAATTGGTACGATCGAGGCTACCAGAAGCATTCAGGGAGACGTGATTTTTGTGGGAGAGGCATCTCACCAGTCCAAACAGTTGGTACGGAAAATACCCCTCTGTTCAGTTACAATTTCGTCCGAGGACGAATCGCACAGCGTGTACCCAAACTTTTCCATATCATCCGCGATGGACTCCATCCTCCTAGGATTTTCCGTTAATGTCGTGAAGGGCGCGGTTCAAAGTAATATAAAAGTGCACCTGAGTTCCCTGACCACACTATCGTGCCCACCAACTCTCACCTGGTTGTGGAAATCAAAGTGAGTGATATTCAAGCTGTCAGCTAGACCGGTGCGGGCGATTTGGAGATGACGGTCGTAAGCGTTCGTCAATATCGCCTCATTCTCTTTAGTACCCAGGAGATTTATAGCATGCACGGCCCCATATTCTTCTGTCAACTGAGCAAAATGTCGTTCGAAAGCCGGCTGGGAAGCGTGTGGTCTTGTGATTTGAATGCGCTGCCCGAATGTCTGAATTCCCTGCTGTTCCCAGAATACTGTATAGAACATTGATGCAAATGAACGAGGGAATTGCATTAAAAGTGAAGGCGACATACAAGGAACGCTACCGCGGACTTGTACATAACTGACGCAGTGCTGATCAGTACTAAATACGGTCTCAGTCTGCCGATAGCTCAGAAAAGATCGTTGTAACAAAGGGGAAAGGACCAACCTCAACGAAATTTGCGCAATTGCCATCGTCATCAACACCGCGAGTATTAAAGCGAGTGCCTGCACGCTTCCATCCTAGACGAGAAATCAAGGAGAGAGTAGCGATTACTGGTGTACCGTTGGTGGGAGGTGCGGGTAGTGCCATCGTAAAGACCCCTACGTATCCTTGAATAGCTAGAATCTGACATTCGTGTGGGTACTCAATTCAATAAAATGGTAGGTGGTCCACATACTATGAAGTGACACTGATCCAACTCTTCTCGTTCGTGGCTATCCAATCGCTCTCTGAAGTCCAGTAAACTCCTGACGATGTACTCGTTCCAAACAAATCGCTCGTCGAAAGTGGCTAGATCTTTGCTTTCTTTCCTATGCTCCGCGACACGTCGTGATAATCTTGAGGAGAGATCCCACTGGGAGTCAATTGCATAATAGAAACTCCCAGAGGAAAGGATTTTGGTCAATGGGGTACAGGGGTGCTCATAAGGTTGTGTGGGTACGGTTTGCGTATAATTGTCTCGGATAACTGATTCCAAGGCTTCAGCATTGGCCATTGAGTCAGAACCTATAGACAGATCGTCCCATGTCGAAGAAGTGAGGCTGTAAAATGATACTTCATGTATCCGAGCAACTGATTCTGGAATTCCGGTGGATGGTCTGGTGTTCCCTATTTCGGTGGCACTTGTCACCAAAGCAAGAAATATTTCTGGCCGCACATAAAGTTATAGAGCAAAAAAAGTCGCAGGATATGAATCGCACCATTTTCGACAGAAATAAGCCCCAGACAGCCCTTAATCGCCCTACTTGTTAATCGCACGGTGTTGGTCAGATCAACCTCATCCTTCGGTAAGAACTCGACCACAGCTTGATTTGGGGAATTTTCATCGGAGCGGAAGACAAGCGCTCGATTAGGTCGACCTAGACGTTCATCATGGGAGCTTGTAACAAGATACAAGACGCGAGGATTGTTGCTTAGATGAAGGTACATGGGAGTTTGGCACCAAGATCCCGGCCGGTGCCGTTGGTCTGCACAGCATCGTTTGTAACTAAGCTTACATTCTTACACTCGGTTATTGCTGCTTCTGCTTCTAATGTGCCGTGATGCTCTGGACTTCGTTCATGGAAAGACTTGTTGGTGCCGAAGATCCTCTCTTGCGGTAGAAATACTAACTTGGCGGACGACCAACTCACTGACCTCCGGAGGCACGTCGCGCACCAGACTGAGATATGTATTCGTCATTGGTATTAATCAAGGGTAGTACGGGACTTATAGAAGGATTCGAAAGGCTATTCAGCTCCTGACGTCCGTGGCAGCGGGAAGAACCTGGGGTACTCATCCGGTGAACATGGCAACAGGGCTTTACTATGTCAGACTTCCTATTCAAGTCTTCAAGCTCGAAGCTGAAAAGTCACCCTTGGATGCATTCGGTGGATAATGGTAGTTGTTGCAATACAACTCTGGTCAAGAGCTGCAAATCCCTCGTATCAATGCCCCAAACAGGTTACAGCATCTTTGCAGCGCCCATTTTGATACGCCAACAGGGCCGTTTCACACCGTTGGATGCGCATAGGAATGAAACACCCATGACTAATCTTTCTGCAAACACCACGCACCGGCAGGGCTGCATACCCTTCGTCGGCAGGTCCTTGACCAAATCCTCAACGAATGGCTAATCCTTATGACTTCTCGATCTTGGACACGTCCCCAACGATCATCTACCATCCATCTCGAGAAGGCGAAGACTTGGGCTCATCATGGAAGACGTTCTACTCGAACAGTCCGGACAGCTCTTACGATTCCACCCATCAAAATACGAACTTGGCTTCGGGGACGTCTCTTCACAGTACCAGCATGCAGGGTGCTAGCTTTGAAATCAGCTTTATGGGAACTGCCATACAGATTTATGGTTCAGGGACGGGGGGAGCGTATACAACCACCTTGGATAACAGAGACGCAGTAGAAGGGAACCCAAGCAACGGCATGCTCGCTAGCTATGCCGACTTGGAATACAAGACGCACACGCTGTCCCTAAACGTCACCCAATCACAGTCGTTGAATATGACGTCCGCAAGATTGACAATTGGTGTCGGCGACAAGGGGTGGGTTCTACTTTCGTCCCATCTAGCAGGATCGATTGTATTGACTACGCTCACTTAGTGCAACGGTAAAAGAGACAAAAACCGATTCGGTGAAGGTCAACAGTGATGGCTCGTCTTTTCTGAACAGCGACTACTTCTACCCTACGGGACAAGGGACGTTCAACACATTCCATGACGCTTCCAATTACCCTCGCGTGGACACGAATAACGCGGGCTCTACCATCAATTTCCGTGCGAGCGGCATGTACGTGACTCCCTCCTGAATATGGTTGCAACCTGACGATTCAGAACCGTTTTCTAGGTCAGCAGTATTCATTACGGGAACGGTAAATTATGATCATGGATTATATTCCATCAATTTGAGTCCGTCGGCAGGCGTCTCTAGCAGCACACGGACATTCAATGCGACGTCAAAATGGTTTGCTTATGACCAACTTATTTATTGGGAGTCTGGCCTAGATCGTACCCAAACATACACAATCTCACTGACGAACTTGGAAGAGGGAAAGTATGTTGATATACATGAAGTCAAGTGGCTGGAAGGTGTACCTGGATCGTGAGTGAATCATAGGATTCTTGTGACTATGAATTGATCAGTTGGCAATGCTAGCAACAATTCTCAAAATGATGGTTCCAATGGTTTGAGTACACCTGCCATCGCCGGGATAGCTGTAAGGAGTCAAATTCTTTACTGATAACTGTCGCTCATCTCGAAACCTAGGTTGGGACTGCTGTGATTGCGATCGCTGTAGCATGCTTATTATTTTTCTTCTGCTGGAAGCGTCGGTAAGCATGCCTATCCGTGACAGGATGAATAGTCCAACTCAACTTTTCGTGTAGGAGAAACCAAGGCGATTACGATGGTCCAACTCCTGCGACCTATAGCGGGCAAGTGCACGCAATGCAAAAACTTTCTGCTCGTAAGGTTCAACCCGTGCTTTTCCGAATGTGAACTGACTAACATCAGATTCTCAACCACTTTTGGAAGCTTATATCGAACCATTTGTACTTCCCCCCAACACACCGTACTCCGACCACACGACCTCCACCGGTCAGCATTCAAAATTCCAATCCCTTAGCTCCTACACCAGCTCCAGTCATACGCCTCATCCCTCCGATATACCGACATTCCAACCTCATGCCGGCTACGGTTATCCTTACTCGACGCCCTGGGCACCCACCACCTCGTCAACACAACTATCAGCATCAGCATCAGCATCAGCATCAGCATCAGCATCAGGTTCTGGTTCAAATAGCGGAGCAAGGCCACCGTCATCATCGGGCAAAGGTGGTCCAGAACCACCTCCCCGGGCGGTTCGACAAGAGTTGGACGCGGGTCCTGTACCGATACATGATTTTCCGCACGAGGAAGTCTTGCCTCCAGGATATAATCCTGCTTGGTCGTCTGGTCCATCGTGACCTATTAGACGCCATGCACCAATCTGTTTTCTACTTGCACGTTGCATCTGTACTAGTCATTCCTTTATTCGCATGGACATGCCTCATCTAGACACCTCATGGACATGGAAATTTTCATCCTGACTGTTCTGAATTTCGAGCTTGTGCCTGTATATTTATTTTGCAGATAGTAGTACGTATATTGACTTGGTTAAGGGAATCTCCTGTTCAGACTTGCTAGGACGCGGGATGATATGTGCAAATCGATGTGCATGCATTGCGAGTGTACTTGGTATCATGAGAAGTACATGACTCAGGTTCAAAAAACTCAGTACGAAATATAAATACGCCGTTACGCGTCCTTTTTAGAGACGTCGCTACCCCCTCCGATACTGGCCGAGCTAGATACCTTTCTCAAACCTAAACCTATTCCAGGACTGTCGGCTACCAGCGACCTGCGGGAAGAGCTTGCCTGTGGCGGGGGTGTTGCCAACCTAAAACTCGAGCCATTAGGCACGTCGTAACTTGCCTGACGCGAGATCGAGGACCGTGGTGGTGGCGTCGAGGGGATGTGGGAAGGACCACCAATGGAGGGTGTGTTTAGGTGATATACTTTTGGAACGGGTGATTGAGGTGGAGCTATGATGCCCTCAGATTTTCGTCCGCGGGATGGCAAGAATGAGAGTATCGACCGGAAGAGCGATACGCGCTGTCGAGGAAATTGCGTTGCTGTTGCGGAGGGCGAGTCAGGATTTGCTACGGAATTGAGTGATTAGCTTTGTACCGAAAGTTCGTATTTCAAAACATACACATTGAGGTTGGTAGAGCATTGTCGTTTGCGCTCAGACTCAAAAACAGGAAAAGCGGCGCCAACCACACGCATATTCCGAAAAAGGTCGCAATCTCGGTAAAGGAAGGCGGCGAAGGCGTGTAGTGACCCCTGTATCTTTGTTGTCTGGCGCCTTGAGTGAGGTGCGCAAAATAGAAGAACCACATAAAGTGATCAACTATGACCAGTACACATGACCCCACGAAGGACAACGAGGAAAGCGAGATAAGCGGCCATGTACTTGAGAAGTTTTGGAGGTAGACCAAGTGACACGTGATGGAGAATATCGTCTGGAGAAATGGTAAGGAATCCGTCAAGTAAAATAAAACATGCAGTGCGATGATAGTCTGATCCCGCAAGTCAGCAGTTGCGTAGCATCCGTTTGTTATTGACACGTACGTATATCCCTCGTTGTCCCACTATTTTGGCAAGACGTGAATGCTCTTCGATAAGTTCTGAGATGTAAAGGAGCCCGCTCGCTATCGCATATTCATGAGGATCACTGGGTTTGCTTGGAAAACGAAGCCTTCTTCACCTAATGACAGAGTAATGAAGGCAAAGATTACGAGAATCGCGACGTAGCTGCAACATAATCAGTATTCTCTTCAGAAGTCAAACAAATAGAAAACATACCTGACATAGTAAAGCATGCCCATTGCAAAAACATGCAATGGTGGGAAAGAGCAAGTCCGGGGTTGTCCAGGGCGTCTATTCGACAGCTGGGTGTCGCAGTCAGTGCCACGGAATAGCTCCCAATTTGGAAATCACATCTTTGACCCTCTCTTCCACCTGACGGCTTACCTCCGACTCTTTTTCCTCCAACAATGAGTAATTTAGAGAGTAAGTCGAGCATTTTGTCTCGTAACTCTGCTGAACTATGTTGCAGAGACTCTTTTTCAACTCAAGGTGGCTCACTCTCGCTCGCACACACCATCACGTCCAAAGCTGACATCATCAAAATAATAAGTTTACCGCAAAGACTCTGAACAGACAAGCCAAGAAGGCCCAGAAGGATGAAGGCACGGAGAAGGCACGTTTGAAAAAGGTCTCTGCCTTTCCTCTACTTGGTGTCGGCGACATTGACCGTATTCTACATGAATTAGGCGTTACAGCAAGGGAATAACGAAGGCGCACGGATATACGCTTCGAATGCTATTCGGAAGAAAAGCGAAGCTCTCAACCTGCTTAGGCTGTCAAGTCGGATAGACGCCGTTGCAAGCCGTGTAGAGACCGCCGTTACAATGAGACAAGTAACGGGCAATATGACCTCCGTCGTACGAGGAATGGATAAGGCGATGGAATCGATGAATCTTGAACGAGTGCGTCTACATTATTTTTTTTTCATGCTGCGGTTAAAACTGATGAGTGTTGTCGTAGATTTCCTTGGTCATGGACAAATTCGAAACCCAATTCGCCGACTTGGACGTACAGACGGGTTACATGGAGGACGCCATGTCGTCTACTACTGCCGTATCCACACCTCAAGATCAAATCGATCAGCTCATGCGACAGACCGCCGAAGAGGCTAACATTGAACTGCAGCACGATTTGGCAGCCAAAGACCTGGACGCCGTGGCAGACCTGGCTCCAAAGGAGAAGATTGGGGAGGAGGATGATAAGCTGGCTGAGAGACTGCGAGCACTGCGGCCTGCGACATAGCCACCACAACGAAGGTGTTCTCAACCCGCTATCACACTTGGTTATCATTTACACTATATAGTATATCATCTGGTTGTAACATTATGAACTTGTCGTGGATGTAACTACTACTGTGCGCGAAGGAATAAGCTCTGAACGATACACGAAGAAGACACGAAAGTGGAGACCCAATAGAAGAACCTAGCAGAACATTAGAGGAGCATTCGGGGCATTGAAAAGGCATGGAAAGCATTGCGACATAACCGGATATCAATGAAAGAAGGTGAAACCGAAAGACCAGATCATGAAGGGATACTACAAATAGATGCCGGCTTTAAGATGAACGTCCAAGATAATGCCAATATATGTAACAAGGTGAAGATAGTTAGCAGCGTAAATAAGGTGAATGCGGTCTAGAAGGTGGTATGTACGGAGCAGTGAGGGCGGCGCAAGGAAAGAGGTATCCGAACCAAAGACAAGAATAGGACAAGAGGGGCCGACAAGAGATGAAGCAAAAAAGTTTTCAGGACCTTAGGCATTGTGCAAGATGACGCGAATAAGCTTGTTCAACAAAGCTTGCTGCTCTTCATTCCCAAGACTGGAAGCTTTACCCAGTAGCCTCTCTGCTCGTGCAATGATGCCGTTAGGTCCATCAAAGGGTATCTCGTGGGCGTCGAATTGATGGACATCTAGAAAAGAAATCAGACCGTTACTTCATCATAAACTTCAGACTGTGAATCACTCACAATGTTTGAAAGCAATGAAAGCATCTTCATCCAAGACTTTTTTGAACATCTCCGCAACCTCCTGTCCGATTCTTGTTCGCTCATCTTCCTCTTCAATATGTCGTGTCAGACCCCTTCGTGAAGAAGCGCTACTGCTCTTCCCACTAGCAAGAGATCCAATGGGTAGCAAAACATCCTCTTTCACCTTCGACGGTGCCCAGGACAACCCCAGTCCCAAATCTAGGGAGCGGCCGCGCCCACCTGGGCGCGAAGTCCCATTAGTTGTAGGAGGCAGAAACGTCTCAGCGGTAGAGACTTTGCTTCTGGTCGACACTGACACAGACCTCAGCAGTCCACCTTCCTTCGCATGGCCGACCGTCCATGTCTCTTTTCTGTCTGCCTGCAGCTCCCCCACACCAGTCGGGGAAGGGACTGCAGGCTCAAACGAAAACGGTCCGTGAGCAAGACCCACTAAGCGTGTCACACCAACACCCATAGTACGTTTGCCAGCGGATTTCCCGAGACTGGAAGAGTGTCCTTTCCCGGACCCTCGATGATTCGAATCTTCCGAATGAAGAGGTACTGTTTTCAACGGCGGAGTTCGATGTGGTCGTTGACGTTTCCATGCATCAAAAGTGACGGTAGGGGTACCATTGGCAGATTTCTTCTCAGGGGTGTCCAACACTTTTGCTTTCGGATGCTGCCCCTCACCAGCGCTTCCCAAGCTCTCGCCGCTCCGGTTATACCTGCTCCCCGAGTTACCACTAGCACTCCTCGCTATTATGCCGCCTGTGCTCCACCCAGGCTTCTCAAAATCAAACGAACCGTGCTTTGTAGCTCGTATGCTAACCTGTTTGGTAACAGGTCTTCCGCCTAGTCCCGGCTTCATTTTAGAACCAGTACGAGAGTCTGACGCATCACTACCGCGGCGCTTACTTGCAGTACTGGCGTCCCTGTTCTGTCCCTTACTATCACCTATCGACGACTCTCGTTCTTTCTCCTCGTTGACAATAAGCAGGGGTCGATGCCGATATGAGGAATCCATAGACTCGTTCCTATGGGGCATCTTTGGCGGGGTAGTGGCGGGTCGGTTTGGGGTAGGCGGGGTATAGCTGATTCTCGGAACCGTACCATGGCCATTGCTTCCACACCCTGATCCGTTACTAGGCTCTTTCAAAGTAGCACTTCTAGGCTGCGGTG
This sequence comes from Moniliophthora roreri, assembly GCA_001466705.2. Lineage (NCBI taxonomy): Eukaryota > Fungi > Basidiomycota > Agaricomycetes > Agaricales > Marasmiaceae > Moniliophthora > Moniliophthora roreri. Next base: position 647,086 of record LATX02000184.1, read on the forward strand.
CGTAGATGTGTACACCCCTGTGATGATGTCCATCAGTAGATGTTCGTTTGCGCTTCGTCGGTCCAGATATGGAATCCGTAGACGACGGCGGAGTCGAGAGCGACGCTGTGGACGATCTACGTGGCTTGGAAATGCTAGTTCCGATGCCGGTTGCATTCGGCTTAGATCGAGAAGTGTTCGAATGAAAGAATTTGGCAATATGGTCAAGTTTAGAGCTGGAAGAGGTGGTGGTTGAAAAGGAAGAGGCTAGCGGATCGCTGGCCGGTGACGGGCTGTGAGGCCGTGACGAGGAAGCCGGTTCGGGGGACTGGGAGCGTGGGATGTCATGAGAGAGTATATGAGGATGCTGTGGAACCGGGGGAACGTCTGTCGGTGGAATAGCAGCATTCGAGTAGCCGGGACTGGTACCTCTCGAGCTGCTGACTGAGGATTTTCGTGACGAGATACCGAAGATATTGCGGAGCTTTCTCCTGGTGCCTGACGACTGCTTGGGTGTCGTTGGTCGCGATGTTATGACTGGAGGATGAGCATTTTCCTGCGAGGAGGTAGTCATTGTTGAAGACTGTGCCTCTTCTGGTACGGTTGAAGTTCCAAGCCGTCTTTTGGCTTTTGGAGTCGAAGGAGTTATGGTGGTGTTGGTGGCGGTAGTGGTTGAAGAAAGAGGGCGCGAGGGTAGTATTGTAGATGGTTTTGAGCTGGATCTGCGAGACGAACGGCCGCGACTTGACCAACTGGAATCCCTTGAGTGTGACTCTTTGGGGTCGATATCATGAGCTAACTCGGATGGTCCCGCGGGGACGTCATGGCCGCTAGTCGATGGATTTTTTGTCCTAGAGCGCGAGCGAGAGCGAGTAATGAACCTGTAGAACTGGCAGGCAGAGTACATTAAGACATGAAAGAGCAAGAATGCACGTGTAACACACTCTATTCGTAGGTCGGTCGTCATCATGGGAAGAGTTATACATGGCGGTGTGGGTGATATCGGCATAGTCTGACAACACTAGATTGGCAGACTGATCAGGCTAAATACAGAGATCAAGTCAGAAAATGTATAGATGGGTAATATATGAGATAACAAAGATAATGTGAAAACTGACCTGGAGCTGAGCAGAACGAGATCGTAGAAAGGTAAGCTGCAATGAGGACGACACGTGTTTGATATGTTAGGCGCTGTTATTTTATTCCACGACCACTATGTACCTCACCTGCAGACTCAGTCTTCGTGGTCTTTTCTTCTTGTAGCTCTCAGCATCGCACCCCGGCCCATGGATATCAATCGGTGTATCCAAGGTAGACTGATTGGTCAAAGACGGGGCTAAAGACGACAGACTAGTCGAATAGTCTAGACCTAGAAGGTGGCTCCTCATTCTTGCGCAGACCAAATCCACCGACGGCGCTGCGGTCGTCGCTGGTGGTCACGGTCGTTTAGATCGAAGACTTTGGTTCAAAACCAGTCTTACCTTGCGGCATCTTCCGAAATGAAAAGGAGGTCGTCCGTTGACGACGGTGACAGGCGTCAAAAGGTCAAACAACGATATCGTATTCAAAAGTCGTATTCAGACGCTATCTACGGCTTGAGGTTCTTTAGCAAACCTGGTGCCATATCCTGGACATTCTTCCAAGACTCTAGCGACGAAATCTCATTCCACCATCTACAGGTCCTCCCGGTCAGTACAGACAAGCATAGTTTATAGAAATTATGCATATACCTTGCAACATGAGGTCCTTTCGTAGTCAAGATATCGCTTCCTGCTTGGGTAAGCCATGCTCCATACGGAAGATGGAACAAGTCTGCCATGGTAAGTTCCTTTATTTCCCGATTAGCCTAACAACCAATTGATGATTGGTCAAACATACATTTCCAGCCAGGTATCTCTGTCTTCCCAAAATCGTTTCATATCCATCCAATCTGCTCGAAAGCTCGGAGATCGCTGCCTCGAATGAGCTCTGGTTGAACGGGATTCCCGCTAGACTGCAATACACTCTCAGTATATTAGAATCGTCCATGGTTTGCTGACTAAAACGTACATTTCAATTAACATGTGTCCTGCCTTCGTCGCAGAGGGATCATATTCCGTCATTTCGATCGAGATAGCTTGTTCGAACAATGCCGTAGCCTTCACGTCGCTAGTCGGTGGAGCAAGTCTTGTCCCAAAGCCAGCATACGCAGCCTCAAGGTATCGACAAATGGCTCGTGATTCGTACAGAATGAAGCCGTCGTCGTCCTGCACGCATGAGGCTTGGACTAAGGGTTCAGAAACAGCAGGACATACGATGTAGGGAACTTTTCCGAATGGCTGCTTCTTCTTGTGAGCTTCTGTCTTCTGTTCTGACACCGAGGGTATGAGGTTGACCTCGATGAACTCGTAGGGAATCTGTTTCTCGATGAGAACGACTTCCACACGCGCGCTGCATGTCGCCAAGCGAGAACCGTAGAGCTTGAGTACCATGATGGGAGGATATGTTGGGGCTTGACCTTGGGCTTTCTGTTCCTCATTTATACGTACCGTTGATAAGTTGGTCGATGTGCGAATATGTCGGTAGTTTCCATTCGAAGGATTAGACGGCCCGGGTCATTTGAAAGGGTGCGTTTCTTTACTAATACAGACACTGGAGCTGTTAGGAGTGTAATAGGCAGAACGTTGATCGCAGAGCTTCTAATCGGATGGAGAACTAGTCGGATGGAAATTGGCTGCCGATCCGATTCTTGGTCCACAGTGCACCCGAGTCAATGCACACAGAATGAACGTTGCCTAGTTCCAGCGGGAAGGTGGCAGAGACACCCTCCTTCCTTTTTCGGAACGACACTTCGAAGCTTCGTTGTCATCGTTGACGCCGTTGGGCCTGACGGCGGCGTCGAAGAGTTCCCTGGGCGTCGAAGGCGATTGATTAAAACATAACTACAGTAGTACTAGAATATGTAATAGAACATGTTTTTACATTTACAGAAATTTGACGGAGTAGTGAACACTATAAGACTTTGCGCTTTTGTTTTTTCTCGGGCAATGGGGAAACATTATCGTCGGGGTCTACCGCCTGCCCCTTGTGACCACGTGGACGTGTCGAAGGCGGTTGGAGTGAGGGTTCAACTGAGCTTCTCCGCTGGTTTTACGCGTCGCGTTTGCCATGGTCGCGTCTTGCGCTTGCATCAGAGGTGGGCAGAAACACGTCTTTCAATCTGCAGATCCCTCAGCAATGCTAGCTCATCAGGTCTACAGATCTCGGACTGTCAAAATTAATTAAGACGTCAACGGAGTTGCAGCAAGAACATATGAATATTCTGCCTTCAGGAAAGCTCATATTTACTGTAGCATGCAGTGGACGGCCAAAACATACAAAGTATTTTCTACATATGTTCAAATCAGGGCGGAGAAGGCGGTGTAATGACAGCGAAGCATCATAAATATCGCTCCGAAAAAGGAACGAGAGTGTTCCCGCCACCTTTCCAGTACATTTTACTTTTAAACAAATAAGACTCTGAGGGAAACACTAGGAATCCTCGGAATCTTGTAACTCATTCAGCCACTGCTCAATCTCCGCATTGACTTTGTTACTCGCTTCAAGGTGTACCCAATGACCAGTGTCGACATCGACAATCTTCACCTCGGACGCGTATTTAGTCATGACATCCTTTCCTCGTTTTGGGGTACAAATGTAGTCTTGGCTAGCTGCGATGAAAAGCGAGGGGCTTTGTATCCACCATCGCTCTTTCGGGATACCTGCGAGAGAAATGAGCCCCATGGAGTAAGAATAGGGATATCGAGTACGTACTGAGGTTGTCTTCTAAATCATTATTCTCGATTTGAGATATGTACCAATTGAGAGATGACTTGATGCCCCCACTGTCCAGTACGTTACGACGGATGTTCTCAATGTCCTGGGCTGAGTGTCAGACCTTTGCTACGTTAAGACAGCAGCAAGTACCCCCGTACCTCCATGGTAAGATAGTCAGGAAATCCTGGCTTCATATCATTCTCGATCCACTCTGCTGTCTTCCCGGGTAATGCCATGTATGTCAACCAAGTCGATGGATCCTTCGGGTACAGAAGCTGGATGAAGCTGTCGACGTGGTCCTGGATCGTCTTCGCGGAGCCTTGCTGTTCAAAGAATTTCCAGTAGGAATATCCTTCATAACCCAAATACTCCTTCGTAATTGCCATGACAGCGTCCAACTCAAACTTCTCGGTGATTGGCTCCAGAAAAGAGAGCCCGAGCCATACAAAACCGAGAAATCGCTCGGGAAATAATATTGACAGCCTTGAAAGCGCGGCGCATCCCCTGAACCGGTGGTGTATTGATCAATATGTACTTCACAGTTCAAGGAAACTTACCAGTCATGCCCTATTCCAATGACCTGTTCAAGCTTCACCGCTTCCAAAATGTCTACCAGATCGGCAGCTATCAAATTCAATCTCCAATCCTTCGAATCCAACGGCCGGCTCGTTCGTCCTGCACCAAGCATGTCTGGTGCAAGAATCCCGTATCCCAAAGGTTTGAAGTATTCAATTTGCCTATACCATTCGCGCGATTGGGATGGAAATCCATGGAGGAAAAATAGCGTAGGTCGATTGGGCCACGCCGAGGAGTAAAAGTATTCGTAATTGAGACCCCGTTTGGTGGCCAGCTGGGCGTAGCAAGTTGGATCCATACTGTCCTGGATTTGACACTTGCATGCTTAAGTATCGCTGGCATGAGCTGGCAGTGGCATCAGTCACGAGAAGATTGTAACGACGCCGACGGAGATCATCAACTAGAACTTGAAGAAGTTATATGAGTTGTCGCTGATGGAAAAATCTGAAGGCTCATTCAACGATACATAATCACTTGGTCCAAATCATCGACCCATTTTGCATTCTTCGTCATCCTTCCTAAAATCATGTATACTGGTCCATTGTATTGACATTTCCTATTGATCTAGCTATGAAAGATACAGCCTCTCAAGCGATTCAAAAGCAAAAACCAATCTCGTTCGCTCTGGCACTGCCCACGGAGCTTGCTATAGCTCCCATAGCCCACCTATTCAGCAATACGAGGTGCAACATACTGCTATCCGCAGAAAACATCCTTCCATTTTCCAACATCGCGAGCGGTAGACCGGAAAACCAAATAAATACATCAAGGATGGGCCAGAACCTTGTGATCCTACATCTCATAAAGAACACAGCAAGGCCTGCTGCAAAGCATGACGTTGGGATCGTCGAGTATATCATCCACCTTGTTGGCGTCTCGCTATTCTTCCACCACGTTCGCTCTTGTAATTGTTGGAATAAGAGAATGGATAGAACAAGTGTCGATGCAGTCATGGCAAGACCTGCAGCAGTATAGACCACCCAGTCGGGGGTAGGTCGAAAGGAACCGAAACCAAGGGCTTCCCGGGTTTTGGTTTGGAAAATTGAGCCTATGATGGCAGCTGCCGCGCCGGACAAGTTCAACACAAGCCCAGGGCGAAGCCTACCCTCTTGGGGAGCACTTCGACTGAAAGTAGCAATAGCCATAAATTGTTTGGATGGAGAATCTGGAAGAAAAAGTTTCATTCCAGGTTGCAAGGCTATATCTGCAGTCTTTCCGGTGTACAGGCTGTGGAGGTCCGTCAGCCGTCCAGTAAAAAGGGTGTTGCTAATCGCCACACTCGTCCATATTCCGGCAGAGGTACCGACGGTCAAAAAATAGCAGATGATCATTTGCCCAAGAACACCGGCAATAAAGAAAGGAATCGCCGTAAAGCGAGTCTCTCCGCTGCTAAAGGCGACGGTATCAAACCCAGGCTCTATGTTCGCATATGGCCTGATAATTTCCAGTATAGCAGCCATACGATTAATGTATGCCTCATCAGCGGATACACCTCCCACTCCCCAACGGCCCGGCAGGTTCTGAACGGTAAGGCGACCATGGTCGAGGAGAACTCCACCCAGGACAGCAATCCACAGCGTTTGTCCGACGCTCACAGTGGCGAGTTCTCCAGGTTGCAGAGACCATTGAGGTGTTTCCGATAGACGTTTTATATCTCCTACAACCCGGTAGTATGCGCCAGCCAGTTCACGCAACGAAGCTGATACCTTCGACCCAACTGGCGCATATGAATGGAAGTCGATGGTGCAGGCGGGTGCATCTAGGTCAACATGATCCAGGTCTAGGGTCCATGGATCAAGTTCGCCATCACCCTGGTGTTTCGCTAGGTTGTGTATGAAAGGGCTCTGTGAGTAGGGTCGCCGAACCATGTGGGCAGCCACAACATAGAGAGCAGACTGTTCCGAGTCGACATCGACGATAGATTTACTTGGCATTGACTTGGTTGTGAACACAAGTCGGCCTTTCACGGAGATCTTGACTTCCCAGTTCCGGAAAACATGGTAGTCAGTGGCTGCGAATAAGAGAAAGTCTCTTGCGCTAGGAGATCGGCGTCCAGTCCCTTGCGATGTGGAGTTTGGACGTGTGATGGGTGTGACCAAACCGGCGGAACTGACTTTCCACATAGAATCATCGACAGATTGGGTCCTGCGTATGAAACAGTGCATGACACGAAGAGCCATCTGAAGAGCATCTTCACGGGCCTGCCTCGATACCTTCTCGGAGGGTATCCAGAAGTTTGACTGCCCGTACGAGGCGCGAATCCGTGGTATGAAATGACATGTATTGGATACCCAATTGACGTGCTGCATCGTTGGAATAGATACCATCGGAATCCCGAAACAGAGTACTGGTCCAACCGCAGGATCGATCTTCCAAAGTTCCTCCGCTGAAGTGCCCAAGGCAGCATAGAGCACGCTGGCAAGGAGGAGAAGACCGGGTGGCCAGGTGACGATATCGTTTGCTGGTGCTTGGGTCTGAAGTGCAAAGCTAGGAGCACCATTACGATTGCTGGTGAGAGCCCGGCGGCACAACGACAGAGTTCAACTATTCCGATTCCCTGATGGAGATGTTTCAACTTTCATTATTGGCTCAAAATAAAGGCAGCGCACCATATCTTACGAGGTTCTTGAATTCTTCGAGTTAGGGTAGGACGAGTGCAGTTGGCACTCATCGAGCATCAGAGAGACATACTTAAGTATATACGAAATTCGTGGATGCGTGTTTGCCACTACAAAGTTCAAACCTTAAAGAAAGATAAGATGCCATCGGCGGCCTTAGCATGCGCTTGTAATTCCCGGTGCCAAGTGGAGCCAGACCCTTGGTATCGTCCATCTCAACATGATGCTTGTTGGCGTTTGTAAGCACGGTACGCGCCCGAGTAGCCAAGTGAAATCCATAACGCTGTCAAAGAAAAGGGTAGTCGGGTCGGCGGTCTAGCAAGAACTAGAGTAAACATCGGAATTATTGGACGGTGGCATGCAGGCTGAGGACAACTGCAATTTTTAAACCCTCACCTGTCATTCTAACTTCTAGCAAAATCAGCGCCCTGAGCTGACTTGCGAGGATGTGAAAGCTTCCTCAGCGCCTAAACTCAATGGTACTGAGAGATGCACCGCTCTTTTCAATGCGGCCCTAAACTATTTATGAACTCGAGAGTGTCAAGGGAGGTGCAGCTCTGATAGAGCTCAGGTATGGGAACATCAAAGAAAATGTGACTGACCAAGGAGAAGCTCTGTAATAGGACATATATCAGGAATGAGAATCAGGAGGGCTTTGAAGTCGGAGTACGCACCAAAGTAGCAGACAGGACTCGGCGATTTCTGGGGCTGAAAGTAATGAACATGATGGTAGAAAAGGTAAAAAGGTTTGTGAGAGGCACGGACCCCAGCGCGACTGAAGATTGTCCTAATCTCCTAAGACTAACTCGGAGAGGGCTGCAGGTTGCGGAATTGCTTCCCTGGCCTGACTAGTCCTGATTAATCCAAGCCCAGAACCATACCTTACGGCACGGGAGGCTGTGGACACCAAGTTTTCCGGAGGGGACAGTCTCGAACCAGCGCACTCGAGGTCTGATTCGCTGACATGAACCACTCACATTCCCAGGTTCGGGCCATTACAACCACTCCGCTAGGAAGCAGATAGTGAATAAGGAAAGTGATATGGTATTGAACCCGTGTTTCTCATACCAGGAATTCGATCTTTTCGTCTTATTTTTCCCTTATTCCTTCAACCATTTCATCCATGCGTTGGACTAGTGGATGAAATCTTTTTAGTATTGCTGCCGTCGAGCGAGGCAACGACGACGCACTTTCTTGACCGCGTACACGTGCACCTCACGCAATTATTTCGACTTTGACGCAAATCCATCACGCTTACAAGTCAAGGTATTGTTATTTTTGCATTCAATCCCCCATGTCCTTGTTCAAATCAGCGGCTTTTCAGTTAACCAGGTCGTCTCGCAGGCATGCATCACGGCTTACACATTCATTATCGACTCAGCGATCTCAACCCCATTTCCCATGCGTAGAAGCTCATGCAGCTCGAGAATCTCGAATACGAGGGACACCCTCACAGTTCTCGACACCTGCATCTGGTAGTTCGTCACAATTGCAATCCCAGTCGCATTCAGAAACGGGACCAGAACCACCTTATGCGCGACCGAACCCCCAATCATACAATGTTTACCACGATCCAAACCCATTGCACCTAACATATTCAACAACGCCATTACCATCCTTCGACGTTGCATACGAAACATGGGGTACCTTGTCGCCAAACAAGGACAACGTCATCCTTCTCCATACCGGTCTCTCAGCATCCTCACACGCTGCATCGACACCCGCAAATCCCGCTGACGGTTGGTGGGACAAGTTTATCGGTCCAGGAAAGGCGCTAGACACCAGCCAATTCTTTATCATTTGTTGCAATGTTCTTGGTGGATGCTATGGATCCACAGGTCCTTCTTCGATAGATCCAGCATCAGGGAAGCCGTTCGCAACCAACTTCCCCGTCGTTTCCGTATTTGACATGGTGCGGGCGCAGTTTCGGTTGTTGGATCATTTAGGTGTCAAGAGACTATATGCAAGCGTTGGGTGCTCGATGGGTGCAATGCAGAGTCTGGCAGCTGGTTGGCTGTATCCGGACAGAGTTGGAAAGATTGTCAGCATAAGCGGGACAGCTAGAAGTTCGCCTTCAGCCGTAGCCATGCGATTTGCTCAGAGGAGTGGTATGCTTCTATTCCTCTTCAACGACAGTCGGCTCACGTTGATCTTGACAGTGCTCATGGCCGACCCGAACTGGAATAACGGATTTTACTATGACGGCCTTCCACCACACACCGGAATGAAGCTAGCTAGACGTGAGTTTTTGACTTGCACCTGAATATCTATGATTTGAACGTCCGTTATTCTAGAAATCGCAACTATAACTTACCGCTCTGGCCCTGAATGGGACCTCCGTTTCGGTCGCCAACTGCGACCACTTCCAGCATCAGAAAACGAGGCAAACCCGCGTACACCCGCTCTTTGCCCCGACTTTCTGATCGAAACATACCTAGATCACCAAGGCGAACAATTCTGCCTCAAATACGACGCCAACTCCCTTATTTACATCTCCAAAGCCATGGACCTCTTTGACATGACGCAGTCTGTTCTCTCTACTCTTCCTTTATCGCCATCCTCGCCATCCTTGCCACACTCGCCATCATCACCAACACAAACGCATAAAACGTCACATTCAAAATCCCATCCGCCACCCCCCAATCCCCCCTCTTACCTTCCAGATCTTGCAGCTGGAATGGCACCGCTTGCCAAAATACCAGCCCTCGTTCTGGGCGTACAGTCGGATATACTATTTACGGTTGAGCAACAGAGAGAAGTAGCTGATGCGTTGAGAATGGCTGGAAACGATAGAGTGAGCTATTATGAGTTGGGAGGCGTTTGGGGCCATGATACCTTTTTGTGAGTGACTCCGCTGCTACTTGAAGAGTTTTAGTTTTGATTGTGCGTAAATAGGTTGGATGTTTTGAACGTTGGAGGTGCTATTCGAGGGTTTTTGTCTTGAAGATCGGAAAGTTTGCATTTTGCTTGCACCTGGATTCATCGCGCAATAGTTTAGTCTAGTCATGCCTTTCTGTGAATTTCTGAGGAACTCAGGATTTAGATTTTCACCAATCATGCTTTCTCAAGTGAAGAGCACGGCGTCTAGAGCCCCTGTCGCGGAGTTTCCAATCGTTATTGACATGCATGAGTGGGTAACAATACAAACATTGACAGCAAATAGCAAATACACAAGTCCAATCGAAGCACTCAGCCCAGAAGCCCTTTCACGTATCGTAATAAATCCTTGCCCTAGAGGAAAGCAGAAGCGTAAGCCGCTGTCACCCACGAAAAACACTAATCTACTCACTCCACGACTCTTGACACCTTCGACCATCGCTTCGAAGTCCACTTCCATACCATCATCTCCCTCAGGAATATTACCGTCTTCACCTCTCTGCCTCCTCCCACCCTGATACCGCTGCGTCATCTTATACCTCAACACAACAGTCAAAACCGCTCTCCAGCCCTCCATAGCACCTCCATTTGCACCTATGCCATTCAACTGAGAGGTCGACGACGATGTCCGTGTATGTGATGATGTATTCACGGACACTGAAGAAGGCGATGGAATCGGTAACGTCGGTAAAGGTGTAGACCGTACGACGTACGGACAATATGATCTGTGTTCTTTGAGAAGATCAAATTGGCGCTGTTTTTGTGCACTTCTACTGATATTGGCTGTTTGGGTACCTTCTGGAGCTGGAGCGGCTTCACTTGCTGACGAAGGCGGAGGTGCAAATGCCCATAGGCCAACACGTCGTTGACATAGCACGCAATGGAGCAAAGAGGTATCTCGGGATGCGATTTTAGTAGACGCATTTCGTAGAAGATTGGGATGAGGGATGTTCGCATTGCTTGGAGCAACGGAAGAAGCTCTCGACAATGAGGGCGTGGTTACACGCGAGGCGGAACGTGAAGACATGGTGCGTGGTCTTTCCGGTGCAGGTGTCCACCCGAATAAAGCTATGAGAACAGCGGTCGTGGAAGGGTTTGAAGGAGCGGGCGGACTCGTAGAAGATGAAGCTTCTGCTGTTTCGGGTTCCTCATTCTCATGAGGTAGCTCATAAGAGAATATGATTGACTGAAGCGACGTCACTTGGTTTTGAGTCTAAAGTGAGAATTATTAATAAGAACCATCGTGTGTAGTGATAGTACTAACCAATGGGTGCTTGACTTCAACGGAGTGAACCAAATGGTCCAGAGATAGCGCGCTCTTTTTTAATTCACGTACTGTCACCGTAGGTGATTGCAATGGTATTCGGTAAATGAGATCTTTGCTGAGAGTAAGAACTCGCATAACCCATAAAATAACTCGCTTCTTACCATCACATTGTCGGGTTCTCCAAGGGCAGCCATTTTTGTGTGCTTCCACGAGTGAAACACGTTGTTTTTCAATCAATGCATTTGCTGAATTCGGATTTGATGTGAGTAACCAACGGACTTGCTATAACCTACCTTCTTACCAGCATCTCGTGTCATTCCGTCCTTGTTTGCGAGCACCCAAGAGACGTTACATATTCCACACACTAGTCTATCCTTTCCGTCATTTATCCAACCACACTTTGCCGCTGCTACTGCATCAATTTGTGGGGGCTTATTGGCATATGTGGAAAGTTTGAAGGTGGAGAGGCGATTCAGAAAAGATGGTATGGATGAGGGTCTGTAATCCGCGAGTGGTGATAATGGTGCAGGGGAGTCCCGATGGGCAAATGTATTGCGTGTGCGACTAGCCGCACGCGACAAAATGGCGGTGAGGTGCGGTGTACTTTTCGAAAGCGAGCCAAAATTGGTCCCGAGTGAACTTCTAACGGTTTGTGACCTAGGTTTCAGAGAACCGCTGACGGTACGAGTTGACAGCGAGATTGGACTGACTTCGACGAGTGTGAATCTTTCGATTTGATGCCGTACTTGGCGAGTGTTGAGTAGATTGAACGAGCAAGGAAGGGTTTCTTTGTCGGGGGCGGCTGGTCAACGAGCGTTTCTTTTGAGGCGACGGCTGCGTCAAGTTTGTGGAATGCCTCGTCAAGTTTTCTCTAAATTAGACCTTTTTAGCCACGAAGTAGTAAGTTGTAACTAATTGAATACTAACTTTCGTGGCCCTTACATCTGCAGAACTTGAACTGGCGCCGCGTTCGACGTCCATGATGGTGGTTGGTGAAGGGAGAAGAATGCTTACACAGCCACCCGGTTCAGCGAAAAAGGCCCCTAAACTGAGTCAAGATACTCCACGAACCACCAATATTGTCCTCATGGCCCGCCAGAACACAGATATCTTTCATCCTACAAGCGTATTTTCTCGAGATTTTCCAATTGACATGCTACTCGCGATATCCTCATGGCTACCTATACGAGACGCTTTGTCGTTCACGTCAGTAAGGATGCAACAACTCAAGTGTCTCCTTCCTCACCGATCCTTCTATCTAGACGTGTCGTCGCCTACATGGACTCACCGTGGTAAAGACTTTCTGGCTATCCTTATTGGAATTCGCAAACGGGTTGCGTCCCATCGCTTGCCCACCAGAGGAAGATCTTGCCGCACTCGACGTGCAGAAGCTGAAGGGTATTGCACTTCATACTCTACAGAGAGATGAAAATCTGGCACTATCAGAACCAAAGTACGAGCAGCGTTCACTCAAGAAGTTTCGGACTGGTATTGAAGTGAACGCTGCTTTCCATGTACCGGGCACGCGCCTTCTGGTCTTGTGCGATGCTTCTGACGGGAAGGCGTCGTGCTGGGATACGCTTTCCAAGAAGAAAGTCTGCGTTTCTGCCTACGTTGGTCGCAAGATCTTCGACTGGAGCTTTGCCAAGCAGTATAGGAACAAGATCCTGAAGGCTTTCTTCGTCGCAGATTCTGCAAATGCTACACTGTACGTTGTCCCTAACTTTCAAGTATGTTCTTTTTGAGCGCTTTCAAAGGCCTACAGCCCTTATTGTTTTGTGCCTAAACTATCCTTCAGGCGAAAAACCCAAGCCGTTCTTCGACATCCTATTCAAACATGAGTTCCACGCACCCGTCAACCCTTCAGATATCGTTCATTGTGATTTAAACTTGGAATTCGTTGTGGTTACTTCACGTCAAGGAAAAGAAACAGTGGACATCACAATTTTTGACTACACTCGAAAAACGCGACGTGTGATACACACCGATATCCCTGCTGTATGTTGAAGGCCCCATCTCTTTCTGGCTAGTACAAAACACTGACCTGACTATTAAGGCCGATGATTACTACCGGCTGGAGCCTTGTTTTCAAGGAAAACAACTCCACCTCTTCGTCCATCATCCACATTGGACATACTTCCATACTTGCTCCAAAGCTGATATCGCCGAGGAGGCCTATATCAGCCTTTTGCAGCACTCCGAAAACCAGAAGTACAGTTGGCCGAAAACTTCTTCTGAGATATCGCCCTGTGAATACGAACATTTTCTTAGTTGCTCCTGCGGGCCTCGCACCTTGACCACCGTTCATTACGTGGCCTCGACGCAGAATTCGAACATACAGGGCATTGAATTCTTCTACTGGGACCCATCCCGCAGCGGCAAAACGACTCCTATTACATCGTTCCTTGTCAAAGGGTATCTCCAAGACAACGGAGATGACATATTGATTGACAACACCTCCAGTTCAAGTGTGCTTTTCTTCCATGAGCCACTCGAGGTGCATCAAACTGCCCTAAAACTCCTCACTTTCGATGAGGGGTCATCCACACCCACTCTTCATTCGCCCAAAATTCCAAAGGAATGGATCTTCACTCAGCGCGAGAACCTCTACAATATCTTGTTTGACGAACTGCTTGGTACCATCTATTTTGTCACTAGGCGTGGGAGGCTATTATGTGTTCCGTACGCGTAGTGTAGCAGTCCGTTCAGTTCTGTATTCTATCTACTCCTCTTCCAATATATTAAATGTTAGTGTAGTTCATCTATTCGTTCATTTCCAGTCGAACTTTTCAATGTTTGACAACTTCTCCACTTACGTGTGCATTGCTGCGCGGGATTTATACTAGTTACCAAATTGAGAGTCTGCCTGCGTCACTCTTCTTCTCCAGCCGAAGCGAATTCCGTTTCTATCTTCTTGCCACAACATGAACCGAATATTTGGCACCTCGTCACGGAAACCAAAAGCAAATCTTCAAGACGCTATCGCGGCAGTCAGTTCGATTCACTTTGCATACTTGGACGTCACTGAACAACACATACATAGACCGATGCACGCGCGGCATCTATAGAAGTGAAGATCAAGAAACTTGACGGGGAGCTGGGAAGGTATAAAGAGCAGATGAGTAAACTAAGAAATGGGCCCGGGAAGGTGCGTATTCTCATGATTTTAGGAGGCTCTCAGAAGCTCACAGGCACCCGTAGAATGCCATACAGCAGCGAGCACTTCGAACATTAAAACAGAAGAAGATGTACGAGGGACAACTCGCACAGTTACAGCAACAAACCTTTAACATGGAGTCAGCGGCCATGACTACGGAAAATCTGAGGAACACTATGGCCACCGTGGATGCGATGCAACAGGCTAATAAGGAGTTGAAGAAGCAGTATGGAAAAATAGACATTGACAAGATTGAGGTGTGTATCCTTCGGTGATTTCATTTTCGCTGAATGCTGACTGCTCTTGCTGGAAATTGCAGAATGCCCATTATGAGATGGAGGACCTCCTTGAGCAAGCCAATGAAATCCAAGAATCGCTTGCGCGGTCATACGCAGTACCTGATGAGATCGACGAGGCGGATCTAGAAGCTGGTATGTTAGACGTTTTTTATCTAGAAAATCAAGTAAATCTTTCGCAGAATTGGATGCGCTGCAACTTGAGGAGGAAGAAGAGGGGGCATCATATCTCGCAGACCTTAATAAAGTCCCCGATTTCGTTGATGAACCGCCTATCGAACTCGGAGAGGTACGTTTCATATACCCTATCTCCGCAACAGACCTGAAGGGAATCTCTATTGCGGCAGACTCCAGTACCGCAAGAGGCTGCGAAAGTTACCAGTTAAAGCTTTCACATTATCGAGGACGTTCCTCATTTCACTGTATTCACATACCTCTCGTTCGGGTTTACGATTTGGACTTCAAGTGTAATATAACCATAGATGTATCCACAGATCTCCAGACAAATGATATACATGAATTCAGATGCAATAGAATGTTTAGCCATATCTCCTTCCTTCAGCAGATTCTGCGAACCAGTCATCGGTCTTTCTCGTCTCGTCAGCTGACGCAACGTTGACAATCGTCGACTTGCTTTGAGAGTCTGGATTACTTGGTCAGCAATGCTCTGGCAGGTATGACAGCAGGACATACAGGCCTCAAAGGCTTCTAGGCCATTCTCTCTTCCTATACCACTCTCCTTCATACCGCCCCTGTACGGGTTCGTTTCAATTCATTGAAAGGACTGCACGAATCTGGAATACCATACTCACCAAGGAGAACTAGGGTCATTCCGATGATGAGTGTTAATCCAACACAGACCAGCTTGTACTTCAGCGGCGACTCTATGCGCTTTGGACAGATCGGAAGTCCAGATGCCTGCACCGAGCCCATACCTGGAGGCATTGGCAAGCCTTATGCCCTCGGCCTCGTTCTGAAAAAATGATGACACGAAGTTCAGGTGCGGAAGGAGTAGCGAATCCATACCGAAAACCGTTTTACGACGACCACGGGTCCGAATATCTCTTCTTGCCATAGAAGATCATTGATCTCAACTTCAGTGATGATTGTAGGCGGAAAAAAGCTTCCAGAAGAAAAGTCGAAGTTATCGAGTTCGGAGTTACCTAACATTTGTTGTCCGCCAACCACTATCCTGCCTTGCGTCTGTTCAATCATACCCTCGATCCTGTTCAAGTGTTTTTGCGAGATCACGGTCCCCATCGTTGACTTTGGGTTGAGCGCTGCAAATGGATCAAGTACATACTAAAAATCCATGGGCTGCACTCACGATCACCCATTCTTCTACGAATGCTTTCGGACTTGCCCACGAACTTCTTCATGAAAGCGTCGTATATTCCATCTTGCACGATGATCCTGGCTCCAGATACGCATGTCTGACCTGAAGCTACGAAAGCAGCGAAGGCAACCCCGTTCACGGCGGATTCCATGTCCGCATCATTAAAAACGACGATGGGGGCCTGCGACGCATGTTCAGTACTTCAAACCGGTGGCATATCAAGATAGCAGGACCTTTCCACCCAACTCGGCGGTGTATGATGCTAAATTGGAGCCGACAATGCTACCTAATATACGACCAGTTTGTGTACCTGCCTTCAACTGAAGTCAATATCGTGAACTATGAAGCCATTTCATACTCACAGTAACGTCGACCTTGCGTATTAAGGGATTACTGACAATCGCTTTCCCAGTTGTAGTCCCAAATCCTGGCAAGACTGATAGGACGCCTTGCGGTACTGTCGCCAATTACATTAGTTGAATGCCACATTTTGCGTAGATAATGACGTACAGCCGGCTTCTGTGGCCATTTTGGCAAATTCCAGAACAGTGATTGGAGCGAGCTGGGATACGGCGATAGTGAGACTCTGCCTGCTGATACACATGAGGTCCTACCTCAGAAGGTTTGATAATCACGCTATTACCAGCCGCTAGAGCTGGTGCAAATTTCTTTATGGCTATGAATAGAGGATGGTTGAAAGGCTATGACCACAATCAGTATCGAACATGTACTCGGTGGAACTTCTTTACGCACTGTGATCTGAGCAACAACACCCAATGGTACCCTTTGGATGTAGTTCAGCAGCTTTCCTTGTGTAGGTGCTACGTATGCTTGATTTGTGCGAAGCAAAGCTGCGTAATAGTCTCTGAGCACGCAAGGTTGAGATCACAGAACCTGGGTCCCTAGAGTAGTGGCGGATACTCACATCCATTCTGGTACACGACCAAGTTGCGCGTTCATTTCACGTATCGTCCTTCCCGTCTGTAGAGTCTCCATGCGCGCGAGTTCGGGTATTCGTTCCTCTAGCATGCGAGCCAGTCGAGAAAGCACTTTGGAACGCACGATTGCAGGTGCTTTGGACCAAACACCCGAGTCAAAGATAGTTTGAGCATGATCAATTGTATTTTTCACATCTTCAGCAGAGGCTGTTGTCACTCTATGGTTGTATGAGATCATGGTCAACTCGCTGAGCTAGATGACGTACTTGCAGAGCTCTTGTCCGTTGGCGGGATTGATGACCGTGAATCTATCATTCGTGAATGGACCTTGGTCCGTGTGCGTGCATTGCCAAAGATAATTTTACGCACTCTTCAGTCGATTCGCTTTCAATCCCACGTTGTCCGTATCTGGGTGGGCCATAACGTTGGGAGATGGCGACGGCATTGGCAACGGTGCTGCTCTAAGAATAATGGGAGTCACGTCTGTCCAGGTTGGAGGAGGAAGAGAATACACACCAACTGCCTGCAAAAGGGTCGAAAGGGAACCTCACTTCGTAGCAGGAGCATGATGAGAGGATAAGGGCAAGGGTCTTTTCAAATGATGCCAATATGGTGCCAATATATCATGTTGGTCGAAAGACTAGAACAAGTTGCCTTTTCCGGGGCACCCTAAACTTTACTCACAACCACGACCGAGGCCAAGCCACAGCAATGGACGGACGAGCACCCAGGTAATTCTACAACTTTCTTCAGAATTATACCATCTAATTCGCTACAGAATAAAAAATCGGGCGCCAGCCGCTATCCAAATCACTGCAGAGCAACTCTTGCGGGAGGTACGAATACACCTTTTTTGCAACAGTGCTAGAGACATAACATCATGCTCATT
Organism: Moniliophthora roreri; assembly: GCA_001466705.2. Lineage (NCBI taxonomy): Eukaryota > Fungi > Basidiomycota > Agaricomycetes > Agaricales > Marasmiaceae > Moniliophthora > Moniliophthora roreri. Next base: position 664,814 of record LATX02000184.1, read on the forward strand.
ACAGGCACAAGAAAGGCAAGAAAGTGCATTCCGCGCACCGAGGCAGAGGGTCGAGGATTTTGAGGAACTTCACGAGTACAGAGGGAGAAAGAGGAAGGAGTTTGAGGAGAGAATAAGACGTACGAGGGGCAGTATGTACGTTGCTTGCATTTTTTTCCTCCTTTATTTGTGTGCTGAATGTTCTCCTAGTAAAGAATGGCTTCAATACGCCAATTGGGAGGTGCGCATCCTCACCTCAACCATAACATCACTCATTTTTTGACTTCACATCCCATATCAGGCCTCCCAAAACGAATTCGCGCGTTCGCGGTCGGTATACGAGCGAGCTCTTGATGTTGACCCCCGTAGCATTCAGCTATGGCTCAGCTATACAGAGATGGAGCTCAAGTCACGGAACGTCCAGCATGCTCGCAACCTTTTTGACCGAGCCGTGACATTACTACCACGCGTTGACCAATTATGGTATAAATACGTTTATCTGGAAGAATTGCTGCAGAATGTTCCTGGTGCTCGGCAGGTATTCGAGAGATGGATGCAATGGGAACCTGACGACAAAGCGTGGCAGGCATACATCAAGATGGAGGAGCGGTATGGCGAGTTGGATCGTGCTAGTGCTATCTATGAGAGATGGGTTGCTATTCGACCGGAACCACGAGTTTGGGTGAAGTGGGGCAAATTTGAGGAAGACAGGCAGAAGTTAGATAAGGCTCGAGAAGTATTCCAGACTGCGCTCGAATTTTTCGGTGATGACGAGCAGCAGATTGAAAAGGCACAAGCAGTGTTTAGCGCTTTCGCAAAGATGGAAACTAGGCTAAAGGAATATGAACGTGCACGCGTCATATATAAAGTACGTAGTATCTCTTCTGAGCAGTGCCGTTTCTAAAGTCGACTTTCGTAGTTTGCCTTGGAACGGATACCACGCTCAAAATCAGCTGGTCTTTATGCTTCATATACCAAGTTTGAGAAGCAACACGGTACCCGCAACACATTAGAATCTACCGTTCTGGGGAAACGGAGGATTCAATACGAGGAAGAGTTATCCCATGATCGTCGCAACTATGACGTTTGGTTCGACTATGCTCGATTAGAAGAAGGTGCATGGAGGGATCTAAAGGAGGAGGGTGCTACAGCTGAGGAAGAGGAAGCCGCTGCTGCCAGAGTACGAGAGGTCTATGAACAGGCTGTTGCTCAAGTACCGCCAGGAAATGAGAAACGACACTGGAGGCGGTACGTTTTTCTCTGGCTGGACTATGCTCTATTCGAGGAAGTTGAGACCAAGGTAGAACTTCATCCCTCTGCCATCTTGCCGCTTCTTATGGGCTTCTACGACAGGACTACAACCGAGCGAGGCAGATATATCAAACTGCTGTTCAGCTCATTCCCCATAAAGTCTTCACGTTCGCCAAACTGTGGCTAATGTTTGCAAAGTTCGAGATCAGGCGTCTAGATCTAGCAGCTGCCAGAAGAATACTGGGTGCTGCTATAGGAATGTGTCCAAAAGAAAAGTTATTCAAGGGCTACATTGAGCTGGAAATTGATGTGCGTTCCTTCTACTCATTCAGCTATACATATAACTGAGCTTTCTGCAGCTTCGTGAATTCGATCGTGCTCGTAAGCTGTACGAAAAGTACCTCGAGGTATGAAACGACTGGTTTCATCTCCGGAAGGCCCTGACATTCCTTTCAGTTCGATCCCTCAAATTCTTCCGCATGGATCAAGTTCGCTGAGCTCGAATCACAGCTTCAAGACTTTGCTCGGACACGCGCCATCTTTGAGCTTGGCGTTTCTCAGTCACCATTGTCAATGCCTGAACTTCTTTGGAAGGCTTACATTGACTATGAAGTTGAAGAAGGCGAGCGAGACGCCGCACGTGCACTTTATGAGCGCCTCGTCGCGCTTAGCGGCCATGTTAAAGTCTGGATATCTTATGCCCTGTTCGAGGCGGAGCCAATACCCCTGCCTCGTGCAATGAGAGAGGATGAGGACGAGGAAGACGAGGAAGCGGAACAGAGAATGGTTGCTGGTGATGCCGCCTTGGCACGTCAAGTATTTGAACGTGCTTACAAGGACCTCAAGGGCAGAGGTCTTAAGAGCGAGGTGTGTAGTAGTATTCTTTCAATAAGTTTACTACGGCTAACTCAGGCCTTTCGACAGCGTGTAGCACTGCTCGAGGTCTGGAAGACGTTTGAGGAAGAGCATGGTACTACTGATGAAGTCGCGAAGGTTCAAGGCATGATGCCAATCGTCAGCAAGAGACGGAAGGTCGATCAAGAGACCGGACAGACCGTCGAAGGTGCGCATAAAATACCCTTTGAGTCTTTTGAGGCCAATATACTTACCCCTGCATAGATTGGGACCTCGTCTTTGCAGACGACGAACGTGAAGCAAACCCGACTTCGTTCAAGTTCTTGCAAATGGCTCACGCCTGGAAAAATGCTCAGAAGCCCGGCGCTGCCAAACCTGCAGATGTTGCTACTGCCGCTAATAAAAAGACGGACGAGCCAAAGGAACAATCCCAAGACGATGCTAGTGATGCAAGTTCCCGTGATGGGGGAGATGGTGAGGACTAGGGGAGATGTTGTACTGTCTTTCGGTATCTGTAATACTATGAAAATTGTCTGGCAGGTGTAAGCATTGCTTGCAGTCGTATTCTTAGCCTATCAGAGTCTCTTGCGCCTCGGCTTCGCTGGGCCACTCGCACATCACTGATCAAGTGTTCGTGCTTGGTGTCCACGAGGCGCGCCCGTACGGATGAACTGAAATTATTTGAAAATTGTCTTATTGTCAGCATGGCACCAACCTCAGCCCTTGTTTCTTTCCCTTTTCCTTCGGCCCGTCTCCTCTACTAATATGCTATCTTCACGAGCGTTCTCCGCCTTCACACGTCGTTTCCCTGTCGCGGTCCATATCAACCGACGCGAATTAGCAACGGTCGTCACAGACGTCAACGATTCAAGCTTCCGGATACCTGTGATCAATTTTGCGAAATTCAGAGAGGCTGCCTCGCTGGATGAGAAGAAGAAAACTGCCGACGAGATTGTGGGAGCGTTCAAGGAGAGTGGATTCATTTACATTGAAGGGCATGGAATCCCTGCAGGTGCATTATGTATGCCTCTGCAATGAAAAATACTTACGAGTCTTCATATTTCCAGAAACTATCTCTAATACCTTCCAAAAGGTGTGCAATAGCAGCTTCTATGGGTATCATTGACTGATCGTTCTTTCCAGAGCAGAGAGTTCTTCAAAATGCCGACCGAAAAGAAGGTGTGTTCTGTGTAGCTTCAAAATTCGTACTTTGATCATCTCTCATTGCTTGCCTTAGGACAAGTTGGCTTGGGAAGATCCGCGGTCAAACCGAGGATATGTCAAGATTGGCCGTGAGCGTGTTACACAGTCCAAGGATGCAGCCGAGATAGCACAATTGAGAGCAAAGGCACCCGACTACAAGGAGTCCATGGAGATTGGGCGTGACTGGGATTCGGAATGGAGAAATATGTGGCCCCAAGAGAGTGATGCTCCCGGATTCAAGCAGACGATGCTGGGTTTCTATCAGGCGAGTGCAAAGATGATTAACCCGAAGTAATCTTGTATGCTGAATACTTTTTATTGATAGACGTGCCACAACCTTCATATCGAGATGATGCGTTCAATTGCTCTTGGATTGCATCTGGAGGAGAACTTCTTTGACAACAAGATCGACCAGCAGTGTCACAACCTCAGGCTTCTTTCCTATCCCCCAATTAAAAGTGCACTACTGGATGGGGAAGGACAGGCTCGGGCTGGCGCCCACTCTGGTCGGTGTGCTTTACTCCTGGAATCTCACCGGGCGCTGACACGTGTACAGATTATGGTACCCTCACATTACTGTTCCAGGTAAGCCGCGTGTAGCAGGAGATTTTGTGGTCAGCTTATAACTATCTTGTATTTCTAGGATTCAGTAAGAAGCCATAATGCGAAGGGTAGAACAAGGCATTGAACAATCTTGCAGGTTGGCGGCCTTCAAGTCAGAAACCCGAATACCGGCTCATACGTTGCCGCTACACCAATTGTATGTCTTCAGGTAGCAGGTTTTGTTCGGTCTCTAATCCTTTGCAGCCTGGAACCATTGTCATTAACGTCGGAGATCTACTGTCCAGATGGAGCAATGATGTTCTCCGCTCGACTCTGCATCGAGTAGTGGCTCCTTCTGCAAAGAAGATAAACGAGACTGAGGAGATTACGCCTGCTCGACAGTCTATCGCCTTCTTCTGCAACCCCAACTTCGACGCGGAGATTGCGTGTCTCCCTAACTGTGGAAAAGAAGCCAAGTATCCTCCCATCAACACCGGAGACTACATTGTTGGTCGCCTCACGGTGACCTACAACTAGTGATTTTGGGTTTAATTATACGGATCTGTTGGACTATTGTATTATCAAAATGCAGACACATGAATGTGTCTACCATTGCCAATTGTCATTTCTAATGGGAACCGTCGACGAGTCGTCAACTTCGTCTTCCATCTGCTGCAAACCTGCTGTCTGATACTCAGCCTCTGTCCTTTCGTTGACCTAATTGGTACCTTCAGGGGGTTCATTTCCGTATTCTTTGTGACCCTTCCAGACGTGAGCTAGCGGGCTCTACGTCCAACCACTCGCCGGGCATTGGCACTTCAGTAAACCAAGAATTCTCTATTTCCTCGACCTAGTCTCCATTAATCCTTTCTAATCAAATTCCAATGGTACAGCTCGCTCCCAAGACTCCTTCTCAAAGACAAGTTAAGCCAACCGTTGGCTTGATGTGGCTGCTGGCAACGGCATACAAGCTTCAGTGTATTGCGCCCTCACGTGCAGACTGTGTAGCTTCAGAAAGTGCATTCTGTATTGAGGCGGTTGATGCTTTCCAGATGTGTCAACACTTTCATAAGGGATTCGCCGACTTCGCGCGGCACAAAAGGTGAAGATGAATGGTAATTTCTGGGGCCGGAACATATATCCTTGCGGAGGAGCTTGGTCGGGAAGTTGTGTGTCTGAGTTGTATGATAACGTTCGTTCATTCTTCCGTGTTAAGGACATCCTTAGCTAATTACTTGATTGTGATACTTTTGCCGCAACTTGAATACCGCGAATGTGAAAAGAAAAGGACATGGACATGGACGGAGATTTGCACGCGAACGACGGTGATCCACGCAAAGATACACGTGATCGTTCGTTCTCCACTAAGGACGCCGAGGGAGAAAAGTAATCGTTTAAATAGAAACAATAAAATACTGCAGGAGTACAGTGGGTGGAGATCATGTCGTATATGCGAGGATGAACGATGGAATGGAGTAATTAATACGTGCATAGTATGAACAAAACCAATGTGATGCAGAATCTAACAATGATGAATGAAAATGGGAGTGTCTTCCTTGAGTAACAGCTACTTTTTCCGGAATAAGCCCAAGGTATGTTGTCCACCACAAGCAACTTTAATAGCAGCCCATGAACCGCCTTCTCTCCGAACTATGACGCGAGGTGTTCGGACTTCGACGTCAGGAACACCAAGTTCGCCTTGAGTACCCTGCCCCCAACAGTACAGAGCACCGTCTTTCGTGGCGGCAAGGTTATTGTGGGTGCCTGCGGAAATGTAGACGACGGGATCGTCATCGTCGGGGAATTTGACGAGAACAGGCTCTGGGTAGAAGTCGGGATCAACGCGATCCTTGAGAGCTGGATCGTCATCTGGTAACCCCAGTTGTCCAGCATTGGAGCGACCGCAGGCATAGACTTTGCCAGCGGACGTGAGGAAGAGCGTGTGGTGTTCGCCACCAACAATTTGAACTACAGTATCACCGCCCAGCTCTTCCTTGCTCAGCCGACGCACCTTCGTCGGAAGCTGAATCTGAGCGTCGTCTTCCGATTCATAACCAGTTCCAGTTTGACCCATGGTATTGAGCCCCCAGCCCCAAACATCGCCCGAGTCATCGACAGCAAATGAATGGAAGCTCCCGGCACCGATCACCTTGCCCTTGCGCATACGGTTGCCGAGCGTGACTTTTTCAGGGATGGTTCCATGAATCTTTCGACGTTCCAAGACCTTTCTTCCCAACTGGGCTTGCTCTCCAGCACCCCATGTGTAGATATTACCGTGAGTGGTCAGAACAAGAAGATGGTTGACGCCAGCTGTGATCGAAGAAACTTTCTCTTTATCCCCAGGTTTGGAAAGAAGCTGGTCTTCTAGGATAGGGACAGGCAAGAATTGATGCTTCAAGCCTGTGGAGAACCCCAGAGAACCTTCGTTCACCTGTGCCGTCAAATGAGCCTTGGATTCAACACAAAACACAAGGCGGGACTTACTCGGAAAGATCCCCATACTCGGAGGTCACCCTGGTCGCTAACGGCGGCACAAATACTGTCACCTGTTGCAACTTGGACGGCACGGAATTTTTGATCTACAAGAGACTGTAGTGGATGAGGGTAGGCAGTAAGTTGGTCGATATCCAAAAACGATCCAGGCTTATCGGGATCTGGAACTTGATGAGTAATGCGGCCGAGAGCAGCATCGTCATTCAGGCCGCACGACCAAATCTTGAGATAAGAAATAAGCGTCGAAGTCGTGAAGGTTGAACAGGTACTTACTGTGCCTTTCTCATCCACCAGCAAGCTATGCATACCGCCAGCAGCAATATCTTCTAATCCAGCGCCTTCCTCTCCAAATGTACCTGCTTGCATCTGCTGTTCAGCCCAGGCATGTTTCTTCGGCTTGTCCAACTCATCAAGGACATCAGGTCCCAGCCCAAATTGACCAAAATTGCCTGCGCCCCAAACAAAGAGCTGCAAGCCTGGCCGCTTTTTTTCTGGTGGTGAAGGGAGAGGATTAAGGTAGGGTTTGGTCTGGACATGCGGCGCTGGTGCTGCGACAACGCCTTCTGCTATCCCTGCAAGCTTCGTCCGTGAACGTTGTCTGGCAACTGGTTCGACAGATTTTCTAGACGCGGTTTTAGGCATTTTGGAGTTTGGAGCTTTTTTTGACGTTGGGGCGATATTCTGTTCTTCTCCTTTAGATCTCTTCGGGGGAGGGGAATCTTCTCGTGCTGGAGAAGCTGCACGTTTTTTTCCTGGGGCGCTGCGCGTGGCACCCCTTGCAGCAACCTTGGGAGCAGCCTGAGATGCTGGTTTCGCAGAAGCTGCCCGCGTCGATTTTCGTGTGGCCGCAGTCATGTCGAGTTATGGATTAGGAGAACAGAAATTTGTAACCCTCTCCAGGAGAGGATTTTATATACTGGAGAGACAAGTGATGGTGGTCGTGGAGGAGAAGAGACAAGAGCGATCGAGGAAACAAGGTCCTTTGCGTTGATGACCTCAAATCAACCACTGCACGTGATTAACGCGTCAAGCAATTTTCTCCATCTTTCTTTCTCACGGTTCTAACTTGGTAGCTTCAGTCTTTCTCTTGATGAATCTGCTTTGAAAACGATTATCTCCTAACCGCACCTCTTTGTCGACGCCTATACGAGCCACACACCTCCCAAGTATCAATCATTTCTTCAAGAAACGGCAGCTGATACGTGATCTCAGGTATATGTGTGGCGACCGAAACGAGCGATAACCCGAAATGTAAGCTTTCAGCTATGATTTCGAATGAGATTCAGCCTGGCAGTTCTTCTCCCGAATTCGGTATAACAGCTCTACATCCTCTGTGGGTCCCAATCTTTCTCAAGTCAGCTATAGCATTTGCTGTCGGTGATCCGGACCAGAGGTACCAGTCTCAAAATGACTCCTCGGCCCCGCGACTGAGTGGACCTTGACGCGTCCATTTGATAGGGTGTGTGCAATCAAGCCAACTTGGGATGGTGGCGCAAAGCTCGTCCTTGTTTTCTGCTTCCATATGATAGTTGATCGCCCACAACATCATCGTTACGCGAGGTCCACGGCGGGAATGAGTTGAGCTTGCTTCAACGGAGCGCCTTAAGAACAATCGGCGCAGCAATATACATCAAGAGCTGATACCGCCGTTTCTCGAGTGCCCCTATCTTGTCCGGCGTCTTCGCTAAGGCCTAAGGTTTGATCTTTGTTCTCGAGGCGCCAATTCTTGTATCTTGTTCTATTTAGGTAACGCTCAAGAAATAGATTCATTGACCACGAATATGGATGGCTTTGTCTTTTATCGCGTCTTTTAAGTGCCCATCGCACGGCGGTTATCGAGCATGTCTTTCCGCAGTGCCCACCTTCATTCCCTACCCCATCACTTGCCATGAGACTCTTCTCCGTGTCGAGTCATAATGCACAGCTTGGAAGAGACAGATTTCCTAATTTATTCTTTTCCCCTCTCGCTTTGCATTCCTCGACTCAATGGCGGCATAATAGAATAGGAAACGGCTAAAGTACGTTACCCCTTGTCCTTCTGTTTTCGTACATTGACTACGCTTTGATTCTATATCCTCTGGAGGTTAAGAGACCCCATAACGATTGACACAAGCTCCCTACTTCCCATCCCACCAACAACGTTCCAGATCGTCTATGAACACACCCCTGCAGGCAGTGACTCGGGCTCGCCATTGGTTGTCAGCGACAAGTCGCGAAGCGTCCATACTCGTCTCCTCCTGTCCCGCCGACATCCCGCATCTACCTCTTCGCTTCCTGCCAGGAAACTATCGTTCTCTCACCCAGGACCAATTACAAAATCTTCGTAGTTTGGTCTCTGTTTCCCTGTGCATCGGCGATGGTTTTCATCCGGAACGCGACATCGCCACACTTGAAGTAGTGTTGAGCCACATAACGCAGTGCGTTTCCATCACCGACACTTTTGTTTATTTCCTGTCCAGAACGTGGCCACAGACAAGTAGTTTGTCCCTCTGGATCCTGGAGTTCATCAAGATGATGAACCCCCCGGATTACTTCCGGCTGTATATCAGCACCTCGACCACAGTGCGAACAGAAGTACTCCTGCAGGGAGGAAGAGTGAGCACCGGTGCTGGCCTACCAATGGACATTGTTTCCGATGCTTACCTCCTCCATTTTGCCGAGCTACCCGGCCTGCAGTGGCTCGAACTCCATCAGCCTTTGCAGCTACCTGTTCACCATTACAACCAGCGGTCCACCTTTGAAGCTCTGAAGAGACACCTGCACAGATTTCGAAGCTTGAATAGAGTTACTCTCCGCATGCTTTTGGGTGGTGGGCTCGCCGATATCATCCCCGTGATATCAGCCTCGACCCAGTGCAGCGATTTGAAGTTCGTCGACTTGGACCTAGTCGAGGTGCAAGACCAAGCGAACGTGATACAAGCCCTAAGAGGAGGACTTTTGCGCTTCAGTCGCCCGTGTACCGTCGTCCTTCCTGGTGAAGCCAATAGACGGTCACTCCGCGATGCCCTGATGGCGTTGGACTCCTTCTTACACCGACACCACGCCTAGCGAACCATTGCTCATTGCGGATCACCTTCCCCGACTCTCCACCCTGAATCAAGTTTGCCGTGATACCATGGCCATATTGTTCATTGTTCTCTTCCTTTTCGGATCCCTTCATATTTATCATGTATCTCTAGAATCGAAACCAGCCGCTTCGCAACACCTTGGTGACAGTCGAACAAAGTGCTTGCGTCGGCTGTCATCAAAGTGGGCGGCGCGTTTGGATTCGAGACAACATGTATCAGATAGTAAGTAGACAATCTGTATTTCGCGGAATGAATGCTAGACATATGACATACATGAGTTCAAGATGAGGGTATAGTTCGTGAGGATACAAAGGGAATTGCAAGGAATGAGCAACATTCATTGCCGAGTGTACAGCATCGATGTCGGAGACTTCAAGCGACGGAAGAGTGCCATCATAGTTTTTCCACCTTCTGCACCCCATCTAAACAACCGACATTAGCTTAGCTGAGATCATGAATAAGAAAGAATTGGAAAGGGTCACTCACTCTCCAGCAGCCACCTCTTCACAACATCTCTCAAATTCTTCTGATACTGCCACGTCCTCCCACTTTTCAACGACATAGTCTTCCACCATAGTATGCAGCTCGTCCCAAGCCGACGTAGCCAACAGTAGAGAGAAACTTGTCTGTGGTGTAATGGTTGACATCATATGGTCTAACGCCATGTTCGCAAGGGCAGGCATCGTATATCTATGAGCAATTTGGTACATTGATAGAGCAGATGCAGCTGGTGGTTGTGGGGTCGGATGGATATGCGGATCCGGGGTTGAAATCATACCTGCACCATGACCACTTGGACCTCGCACGCGGGAAGCTCGCGGAGAGACGGGTGGGTAGTGGGAAGAAGAGGGTGTCTGTGGGTTGTAGTTCGAAGCAGAGTGTGGGATTGGACCGGACGGGGGTTGTTTGGCTCGCGCAGAGCCTGTAGATGGAATACTGATCGGTATCGTAGCACCTGGTCGACGAGTACTCGTTGCAGAGGTGGATACACGAGAAGACGAAGTGACGCCTTTCGTCGAGACTCGGGTAGTTGTGGGATTTGCTGCAGCCACTGGTGTCGGTCGTATAGCTGCGACTTCCGTAACGGGTCTCGAAGGTCCAGGAGGTGGTGAGTTACCATCCCCAGCCTGACTTGGTGTTTCTCCACTTGTCGCACTCCGTGCATCAAATTCATCTCCCATCGTCGAGCCCATCTTGCTGAATGTCTTCCAATCCCACTCGCTCCCCCTCGCGTGCAACCAATTAGCACTCCATCCAGCTCCGACACCTTCTACAGCAGCTCTGACGTCGTCAACCTCTTTAAAGAGTACCCAGTTTGCGTAGCAGTACTTGAGCAACCAGTAGACTGTCTCAAAGTCGGCCTCATCGACAACGACAGTGTAGATCTTCCGCTCGCCTGAGAGGTGGGCTTGATTCTCAGAGAATGACGATGAAAGCATTGTGGCAAAATACTCAGATCGACGTGTAAGTATATCGGAATGAGCGTAGATAATGCGTTTTCGAGCAGTCATTTGTGAGGAATGTGAGTGAGCGGTGGACGTGGAGGATGTAGGGCGATATGTGACGGGAGAGGAAACCTCCGTCGGCGAAGGAGGTACAGCTTCAGAGTTGAAGCGTTCTAGACACACGAATCGTACGTCACCAGTATCTGAAAGAGGCGTCAGTAAAGATAACGGAATGGGAGGATATATGCTTACTGGGGTTATCAAGGGAAGCTTCAAGTCCGTCCAACAGATCTTTCGGGACATAGTAGGCGCTTGGATGCGATGGAAAGAAGGGACCGAGGGGACAATGAATTTGCACACAAATAACCAACGAGTCCGTCTCGCGGATCCGAGAATTATTCTCCAGCAAGACGGATAAAGGCGGTAACGAGCAAGCTGTATGATGATAGATTAGGTAGGAAATGGTATGAAAACGCGAGTTGCTCACCCCAGACCTCGTTTCCCTCTCGGAATACCCAATCATTCTGCCAGGTTTCCCAGAGCCAATCAGGACGTGCACCCCGTTCACCAGCACGGTCCTGCTGACATTTCACAGCTGCCATCATTGAAGCAGACATTTCATAATCCGCATACCCAGAATCCAACATGAGACAGGTGATATATAGAGATAAAGTTGCAGGTTTCCCTATTCCGCTTGCGTCGGGCGAAGCCGTCTGGTCTGATGGAGTTCGTACTGCATCCAAACATTCATTAGACAACGAGGTAATGAAGAGGTCTCCACGAACCGATTTCCAGCTTGAATTTATCACCGATAGTTGGGGATTGCTTCAGGATGTCAAAGTCGTCAGCAATGAGGCTGTTGGTGCCAGTTTCACCTTCATTCGTGACAGTAGTGTCGTTCTCTGTAGCAGTCAAAGGATCAGAATTTATGCCCTCCAAGAGGTCGCGCAATTTGTGCACGTCGCGAACAACCCATTCGAATCCCTGGAAATGGTATACGCACGATGAAGGCCGTCAGCGTGGCAGAAATGTTTGACCGACAGAACGTACCACGAAAGACCATTGCGTCGTTGTCTCCTCAACACCAGGAATTACATACGACGCCAGCGCAGAGCCTGCATTGTTTCTCATCGTTTGACTAGACTGCCACGACATCCTACTCGAACTCGAACGCGACATTATTGACATCCTGCTGGCACTTCTTGCACTGGAAGCTTCACTCGAACTCGCAGCGTTTCTGCCTTGTGATGAGTCCAAAGAAGCACTCGCGGACGATGAAGATCTTTGTAAATGTGGAAAATGAGAAGATGAAAACCGCAGAGGTGACGGTTGCGACCAAGGCCAATCAGGGCGAGCGATGGGTGGTGTTCGACCTGGTGGACTGGATGGAAATGGTGAAGATATACGCTGCTGAGGTGAATTTTGGTGCCACTGTTGGTGAGTAGAATGGTTTGATTCTGACATAGAAGCGAGAGTTGAATGAAATGTTGATATTTAAAAGGGGTTTGCTTCCTCTGGCGCCAAATACCACCGCCAGAAGCTGGCCAGAGGTCAGTACCAGCGATATGTATGGTAACGAAAATGGTCCTCGATATTGCTATGAACCAACATTATTTCACCAGTGACTTGCCTACGGTGCCCTCTGCAGCCGGCAATTCGGACTCAAGCCATTCAACGGCATAACGGAGGCCACCAACGTGAATGGCGATGATTCAGGCATTTCTTTATTGAACAATATCCCCTTGGCTTCCTCTATGGTATTGCAGTCCAGTACCATGCTGATGTGTCAAACAACGGGGTCAAGCTACGGACTTCGATGTGACCAGCTGACATCACAAGCTCTTCGCACCTTCGCATCCTCGCAATTTCCCAGTCCCGATTATCGTTAATATATAAAAGGCGTACGGCCAAAGCCACCAATGTTCCATTATCGACATGGCTGAATACTCGCATCTATCGAAGACCGATCCCGAATTCGCGGTGGTTGCAGCAGAAATTCCTCCAACTCCAATTAGTGGCGCTCCGATGAGCGCTGCAGAGCGACGCAAGAACTACAAGGTTAATATCCTCAGCGTGCTGAAAGCTACCTTCGACCCATTGGTTCCGCCTGGTATGCCTCGAGTACAGACTGCGTATTATCCCGATTCATAACATTCCCATAAGATTCGGAATATCAGTTGACGGATCGTCAAATCGATGTCGGAGGTGGTGTTCAAATACTCTGCCGGTGCGTCATACCAACTCTTAGAGCTGGCGAAGATAAGTTTCCTTTGCTCTTCTGGACACATGGAGGAGGTCAGTATGCTCAAGTTCGTTCCCCCTTCACCAATTTGAGAGTTTTCTTATAGGTTGGGTGATTGGAGACATTGAATGGGATGACTCGAGGCTGAGAATAATAGCGGTAGAGAGGCGGGTGGCGATTGTCAACTGTGAATATAGGTATGTGTTTACAATAAGATGCTTCCCCGAACCAAAGTGATGCTGACCTACTCAGACTGGCGCCTGAAAGTCCATTTCCAGGTCCAGTTAATGATTCCTTTGCCTGTCTGAAATATGTTCGTCGCTACATACTGTTAAATTCATATCCATTCTCACCTGGTGCTCACAGTTCGCCGCCCATCCCGAGCTTGTCTCGGCTAATCTATCCAAAGGCTTTCTTGTTGGCGGAATTTCTGCCGGAGGGAACCTCGCTGCTGTCTTGGCCCACCTTGCATGTAATGATCCCTTCTTCAAGGACAAGCCCATAACAGGACAGCTACTTTCAATTCCTGTAGTTCTTCATCCAGATGCATATCCTGAGGAGTGAGTTTTCGTTGGTTCCCTTTAGCTAAACATCGTACCTATCGTAACATTGCAATCACAAAAAATTACTTCTTTCGATGGAACAAAACAAAGATGCCCTTGTCCTAAGCGCCCAGAACATGCGCGAGCTGTGGGGTTAGTCGATATCCTCGAACAAAGTCAATATATTCACATCTAATATACTCTCTCATTAGACTTCTACAATCCTGATCCATCTGATCCTAGAGCCTCACCCGTTCTGCTGCCGTCTCATGCAGGACTGCCGACGGCCTACGTGCAGATCTGTGGACAGGATCCGCTTCGGGACGAAGGCTTACTGTATGAGAAGCTCTTACGGGAAGCTGGGGTCAAGACCAAGCTTGAGATGTAAGCTGATAATGATCTTCTCTGAAACCTCTCTGACTCCGCGAGTTTAGTTATCGGGGGGTACCTCATGGCTTCGATATTCTGACTCCAAGCATCTCCTTGGCAAAGAAGTATTCAGCAGATATCGGTCTTGGTGTTCAGTGGTTGCTCCGCGGTTGAGCTCATGAACCAAGTACACTGAAACTGACTTCATGGTCAGATCTTTAACCAGTAGTTCTCCGCTAGTACGCTACACAGTTCACATGTGAATGTTCCCATCTTACAAATCTGATTCGGTTCAGGGCCGCGAAAGGCTCTATATATCCCCGTTTCCGCAAACGTTGCGTTCATGTACGATCTCTTAGATACTACTTGCCGACACAGTCAATGGTTTGCGCTCTTTGCGCTCCAGCCTTGTACTTCTTCTGCTGATTACTCGTTGCAAGACGTGCGAGTATGCGAGGTTTATAAATCCATCAAGGTTGGCCTTCAGTACCGGCTACCAAATTTTAATACATCAAGAATCCCTTCAATGAGTCAGATTCATGAGAGTGGACCAGGTGATTCATATATAAACGACGTCCTGTACGTTTATTACTTCCCACCCACCTTGTCATCATGGCTGAATATTCACATCTCTCGAACCTTGATCCCGAATTCGCAGCAATAGCAGCAACGATCCCCTCGCTTCCGGCTCGTGATATCCCACCAAGTGCTGTAGAACTGCGTCAAACGTTTGGGGCAGAAATCCTTAAGGGAATCAAAGCTGCGTATGATCCGCAGGTTCCACCAGGTAGGTGGCCTTCACCACTGGCATATACGTTTATGCTAACATGACATGTTCTCGAGACTCGGAATATCAATTGACGGACCGACAAATCGACGTCGATGGCGCTCAAGTACTCTGTCGATGTATCGTTCCAACGGCCAGGACTGGAGAAGACAAGTTTCCTTTGGTTTTCTGGACACATGGGGGAGGTCAGTACATACAGTGTTCGTTCACCATCACATAACTGTTGCTCCTGCAGGTTGGGTCATGGGGGAGCTGGCATGGGATGATTCAAGACTTCGGCGACTTGTTGTAGACAGGCGGATTGCAGTTGTCAATTGCGAATACAGGTATATGTGCAGTCTTCTAATCACGATAATCACGACTAACACTCTCANATTCTTCAAAGAGAAGCCTATAACGGGACAACTGCTTTCAATTCCTGTGACTCTTCATCCGGACGTATATCCTGAAGAGCAAGTATTCCCTCTTTTTTTATTTGAGCTTCAGTAAATACTAAAAACCACGACGGTGCAGATACAAAAAGTTGTTGATATCCTTCGAGCAAAACAAGGTTCAGGGTATGCGTGAGATGTGGGGTAAGATGGCAATCTTGATCAATTGCGATCATATTCAAATCTTTTGATTTAGACTTCTATAACTCCGATCCCTTGGATCCTAAAGCTTCACCGGTTCTGCTTCCATCTCATGCAGGATTAGCTCCAGCATACATCCAAGTTTGTGGGCAGGATCCTCTTCGGGATGAGGGCTTACTGTATGAGAAGCTCTTGCGAGAAGCTGGAGTCAAGACCAAGCTTGAGATGTAAGTCGACAGTGTCCCCTCTGAAACACTTCTGACACTACTGTGGGTTTAGCTATCCCGGAGTACCTCATGGGTTTGATATTGTGGCTCCAAACATCTCCCTGGGGAAGAAGTATTCGGCTGATATTGGTAATGGCATCCACTGGTTGCTCCAAGGTGCATGATTACACCCTTTCCTATCACATTTTTGCAGTTTAGTACAACTCATGTAAGCAAGTCAAAATATCTCCCAATAAATATCTGGCAGCACTTCTCTCATGACTATGAGGATACTCATCAGCAATGGACAGAGATAGACAGTCAAACGGCTTACGCTTCCAATGTCTAGAGGCTTGTTTCTTTTGAATAAGACCGAGAGGATTGTAGCCTTCACTCCGACTGAGTACTCTCGTTTCCTTTCCCTCCTCGTTCTTGATCCTCTCCATAGACTCTCTCAATACATTGAGATTCACTTCTCTGTCCATCAGTGTAGTGAAGACATGTCTTCGAAGAGGTGACCCAAGATAATCGGCTGAAGTAGGGGGACGGAAAGTCATTTCCGGCTCGGCAGCAGGAGTGCAGAAGAAAACCTGTGTTGTCGTCGTTTCAAAGGTGTTCGCATTCGGTCTTAGCGTTACTTACGACGTTGATAAACTCATTCCAGTACTTATCGCTTGTGAGTTCATGTGGGTCCATCAGGTCGTGAAACGCCCTGCATTGAGGGAACGCAGCATCCAAAGTCTTTAAAACATGGCGAGAGGCCTCGGAGTCAACCTCACCAGCAAAATTCTACAAGGTTGTAGTTCAGTATCTTGGATTGTAGGTACCGGGCAGGGTCGACTTACAATGACAACAACACCGTCATCTTTCACCAGGGTCTTCAAGTTTTCCCAAAACTCGATGGTGTATAGATGCTGCGGTACGCCTCCTCCAGAGAAACAGTCATGGACAACGATATCGTAGAGGTCTTCCGTATCCTTTTCAAAGGTGTCGGTGACGTTTCGTCGTTGTGTTGCACGAGCGGCAACCCATGCTCCAGCATCTTCTAGGAATGCATTGCCTTCACCGGGATCGGGGACACCAAAGAATCTCCGTGCAGCCTCGTAGACGGCAGGATCGATTTCGACAATGGTGAGGTTCATCCCATGCCGATACAATGCTGTGGTAGAAACACCCACTCCGAGACCACTGCCAGAACGACGCTGAGTAACACATTACAAAAAGGAGATTATCAACATACATGACCAATGCTCTGCCCTTTCCTTTCCCTTTGCTTTTTTCTCTGACCACCAGTCTTGCTGCCTCCTGCAAATCGAACGCGCCATAAATCGAATCACCCAAATCCGTCCCATATGAATCCTTCAGGTGCGGGTGACCGTCGCCAAGGTCCATTACTCTCGGTCCCATCCACATACCCCCCAGAATAGAGTGCGCTGCACGCAAAAACCGGACAGAGTGCATCGCTTTGACGTCCTGCGGATCATGTTCAGGTGGTGTAAGAATTTCACCGACTTCAATGAGACCTGTGTTACTCTGGACGGCAAAGTGAATTTGATATGGGACGCGTGAGTCGGTGTAGGTTTCTGGGTACGGGTGGGGTAGGATGGGTGAGTAGAGGGGCGAAGAGAGTGGGGTAAGAGCAATGGCGACGAAGCCGCCAATGATTAAAAGTTTTGTGACAGGCCCGTTGTCGTTTTTTGGTTTCTTTGCAGGTTTGTTGCCTTTTGCAACGGGATTAGGTTTGGAGAAGTCCATGCACCATATTGCAATTGAGAATGCCAGTAAAGCTTGAGGGAGGTACTGAGGAACCCGTCAGCTTTGGAGAGGGGGGGGGAAGTAGTACGATACGCACGATTTGGTTATCTGAAATGCTTCGCAATTGCAGCACAGATGGCCAGGCCCGTTTCCACAGCATAAAGCTAGCCACCAACGAGCCCCACACACTCATCACCTGCTCGTGAGGCAAAAACATGCCATATGAATAGACCAATGGCATAAGGACCAGTACATGCACAAACGTGGGTCCCCATAATGGATCTCGATATCTCGCAGACCATATAGCAAGATAGTATGTTGCATTCGGGGCGAGTGCGAGAACGGTTCCAGAAACCAATAGTTTCTGGGTAATCGAGAGTTTCGGTCGCCGATAAATTGCGAGAGCAAGTCCAAGAGCAAGATAGTAGTGAAGATAGTCATTTGTTGGACCCGATGCGTATATTGGTATCAGGGTGCGCTCATACGTGAAGATGCCAAGGGAAAGCAGAAGAATGGCGGCCAGCGCAATTCTGAACTGGATATAGAGGTCCGACTGGGATATCGACGACACGTCCGAGGTCGCTGGTGTCGTGTTTTCCGCGTTTGGCGCCGCGTTCTTCGCCTCCGGGGCCGCGTTCTCCATCTCTGGGGCCGTTTTCGAGACCGTCGATTTCAATCTTGAGTCTTTCGACATCGTTCAAAGCACTTTCGACATCGACTAGGTCGATGCGCAAAAAGAAAAGATTTGCGGCCACGTAGACATTCCCACTGATGTCTTGCTCTACTTTATCCGAGCCAAGTCCGAAAATACATAGCATGTCAATCTCGTGTACGTAGGATGAAGCGAAAGCTTTTGTAATCCTTTGTCACTATGCCCTCCTAGCCTCTAGGACGATGTTATATAGAACTGAACCGGGCATGGGAGGGGTACTGTATAAATAAAAGGCCCAGGACCTGCTTACGTATCGCTCACGTAACAAAGATCGTACCGTGAAAGAGCTCACTTTCCTTCCGTACATACACGAGACTGGCACTTGCGGGGAAAATCGATTCCACCAGGATTTCAATGGGACTAAGTATGCGCGTCGTTGCACCCAGCTCCAACGGAAGGCTAACCGAACGCCAATTTCAGAGGTCTAATGCTGGATGTGTCGGAAGATATCCGAGGCAACCCCTTGCCCCGCTTCATGTCTCTGATGACTTGCCACTGCCAGTACCTGGTATAAAAGGTAGGACGGTACAGAATGACCTTCATCGATACAATCGACCCACCTATACCATGACTTCCATCAACGATTCAAAATGCATTCTGGTCACTGGTGCCACTTCTGGTATTGGGCGCGCTCTAGCGGTAGCACTCTCTCAGCTCCCAAGCAAGCCCAAGATTATAGGAACAGGTAGACGTCCAGATAGACTCGCAGAATTGGAGGCAGCCGGTATCGATGCTATCCCGTTCGAGCTTGATGCCGACAAGGAAACAATCGTAGAATGCATCCAAAGCATTATACAGAAGTACCCCAACGTAAGGCTACACATTTCCCTAGTTTTCAATCATTGATATCAATCGTCTTTAGCTGGATGCGGTTATTCTCAACGCTGGTCTTCAGCGCGAATTCGACTTCTTGAATACCGACATCAATCTCGACAGTGCGTGGCCCTGATTTCCGCCTTGTACGCCTTGTCCGCTCGCATTGACATCTGAAATCTGCAGACTTGTACTCGGAAATCAAGGTTAACTATCTATCAGTCCTTGCTTGTATAACAGCGGTTTTACCTCATTTCAAGAAACTCGCGGTATGCGTTACCCGATTTCTCGGTTATTCACTTCTTACAATTCTACAGGCTGAAGGGCGTCCCTGCATTATTGCCAATGTGACATCCGGTCTCTGCGTTGTTCCAGCAGTCCCACTTTGCAACTACAGTGCTTCAAAAGCTGCACTTCATAGCATGACCATGTCCTTGCAGTCACAATTTCAAGGTACCAACATGCACTTCATTGAAATCATCCCTCCGTGAGTCTGCCTTGCTCGATTGATGTATCGCCCGTTCTGATTCAAGCTTAGTCTCGTGGAATCCGAACTTCATGATGTGGAAGGAACGACGGAGAAACTCTCCAAATTCTGGATGCCCTTGTCGCAGTATATCCCAGAAACAGTTCAAGGGTTGCAGAATGGGGAGCCGCAGATCTCAAGCGGGCCAGCTAAAGTTGCTGTGAAAAAGTTTGAGAAGGCGAAGTATGATCTCACCATGAAGAAGGCTCTGCCTACGGCCTCTGCCGGACTTAGCCTCGACAAGAACCCATGATCCAAGGCTATGTTGTCGTTGTATATGTATCGACATAAAAGAAACCAACCGCTGTCAAGGGAATATAGCAAGGGTATAAATTGTCATCAGTTACAGAGAGAATACACTCGATCTAATGTACAAATGATGAATCCAGCCTGAAACGTGTTTCTGTTCTACCTTCTATGTTGATTACTTCTTCTTTCCTCCACTGGCAGGCTTGCCTGTAGCTGCCTTGGGTGTAGCCCCAGCACCTTTGGGGGCGGTTTGGGCGGTTTGGGCGGCAGATTGTGCACGAGCGGGGAAACTTCCTTTGCCAGTGTCGTTGCCGGCCTTGGCCTGGGAGTGAGTGGTTAGAAGATGAAGTATAATCAAGGTGGAGGATAGAAAGAGCACCTGAGTTGACTGAATACGGGAGGCGTCAGAGCCAGTCATAGGCTTCTTGGGTGCTCTTGCTCCAGCCATGGTTGTAGTAGTATTGAGAAGCTGTATGACGACAGCACTTCAGTACGGTGAGACTGGTACAGCAGAGCATTCGCTCTCACCTAGTGAGTTCGGTAGGGAAGAATTGGCTCTGCTTCACCTCATCCTCCAGACAGCCCTTTTATCCTCCACCGAGACTGTACAGCTGTGAGGCCACTTCAAGCACTCCTCCGCGTTTCCGATCTCAGGACTAAGAATAAACTATCAGATATTGAAAGGCTACGCAGAGATACTTTCGCCATTCGCATGCCCTCAAAAGGTCATATCATGGAACGAGAGTGGACATGAATCGATAGGGATATACCGAGGCAATACTGGTTGTAATGACTCCGACGAACCAGTCGCATTAAGTCCCTTGCGATGATTTGATCCTTCGTCGGATAATTTGAATAGGGGTTTACTGAATGTGTACGAACGCAATGATTGATGCGAGCCTTGAACCAGGATGGAAATCCCAGGTGACGACTTCAGACGCAATTGAGACATGGAACTTTAAAGTATGACTTCTGGTTGAAAATTCGAAGAAGCAGCAGTTTCTCCGCGTAGCACGTTGACGAAGATATGTGTTACGTGCGATATGGCGCAAGGAGAAATGTCCCACAGTGACTCTGCGTGAGCGGCACGCGATGCTCGCGATAATTCAGGAAAGCTGAATAGGTTATCATATATGTCAGAGAAGTTCGTAAGTACAACACGGATATTGATTCACTCGAGGAGAATACTCCGCCGGAGATTTAGGAGATAAATATATGTCTGAGAGTTATCCTCTTGGATATTCGTGCTCAGTCAGAAGGACCGGCAGCCCTTCCTCGTTCAACGGATGCATCGGCTACTTCCTTCTCTCTGGTGGACTTCTCTAAAGGATGGGTCACTCGATGCAGTAGATCAGTAACACGGCCACGACTTTCATTACGAGCACCGGGTTCGCGAGAAACAGAGCGCTCCCTCATGTTGCCTGAAGAAATGGTTCAGAGGAGTAACACGAATAAGCACCTCGAGCAAACGTACCAGCGCCTCCGCGTCCTGTACTCTCGTAGTGGGGTGAATTGGCACCGCTGATAGGTTGGTGACGCTCGACCCCAGGAGCAGATGAATGAGACATGTTGGCTGAGAAACGTGTCATCTCCTAATCGTGAGTTTCAACATAAGGCGATACCTAGACCTCCCCTCCCAGTGGAATGACTAACGGATTTATTTAGCACGAGGCCACGAAGGTTTCCATACGACGTACACTCCAGAGAAGTCGACATTGGCGTTTTCAGGAACGCTTTCAATCGGCGGGGCATCTCCTTCGTGGATGTTACCGCTACCACCCCTTCCAGTACTATGAACATGGGTAGGTGCATGAGAAGCTGGTGCCGGATCTCTAGATCGAGACCTGGACATGTTCCCTAGTGAGGACTGACGTTGGCATCGAAAGGCTCGACCTCAAGAATCGACCCACCTAGGCCCCCTCGCCCTGTGCTGAACTAATGTAACGAGTGAGATGTCGTGATAAGATCAATCATTCGTGATTGAAGGACGTACTACAGCGCTCTTGTCCGCTTCGCTTCTGATGACTTCTTGTTCTTTGAAGTCAGGTCTCGCAGCAGATTCACTGCGAGGTTCTCTGGATGGCGAACGGATATTGCCTAAGACACATGGTGTCAAGTTGATGGTGTGTTTAGGTTCGTCGAAAGACTTACCAGCACCGCCTCTTCCAGTTGAGAATACCTACAAAAATAATTAGGACTTCAGACAATGAAGAGTAGAGCGATGAGGCGCACTTTGTCTGGGTTCACAGCTGGCTCTCTACCCCTCGTAGCTGAAAAATCATCCGGGCCATCGACAGGGCGAACGTTATCTTGTGAAGCGCGAATATTGCCGATACCTCCTCTGCCTGAGCTTTGCTGGATGAGAGAGGGTCAGCAAGGTTGGTTAAACTCGAAAAGAAACCACGAACGAAAGTATCCCGGCCCCTACTTTGAGAGCGTTCCGACATGATGGTGGTAGTTGGAGTGAGAATGGAGTCAGGGCTCTACATGTCAAGTAGCGTCAAAGAGGCGGCGCCATCTGCGGAAACTTGATGCCGGAACATGACGCGCCAAGCGACGTGCCTGAGACGCTTCTGCCAAATGTCACCTAGTAGACATTTGCAATTGTATTGCTGTTGTCTATCAAGGAGAGGGGTCATTGGACCTTGCTGTCGACACACTTATATTACAGCATAAGCTACAATGGAGGGGATACAGTGCTAGTCCAGTATACTACACGAGATTAATTGTCAATAAGTGACGCACAGTTTCGACAGCAATGAGAGAAGACGAGGCAAACTTTAAGGATGCGGTCAAAATATCAAGATGCAATATCAAGGTATCAAACTTGGTTCCTGCTGGCAGTATTCCTTCTAAATGATGAATTTCAAGGTGGTGTCCTTGATCATCAACAGTGAGACAATGCACGACATGAAGGCAAGATCCCAAGGACATACTATATGGTGTGAGCTCCCCAACTGAGGTGTTTGCTTGAACCTCTCGCCAACTATGGTTCGCACACTCTTGAGCAAGTCTTGGTAGCTTTGCTCGGGATTCTTCCCTGTTTGGGGCAATTGTTACAAAAAATCCCAGAGACGCAAATCAATCTGAACGGACTCATGGATGAAATAAATGCCTGCACGTGCAGAGTAATCAGAGAGGTATAAAAATGATAATCGGTGTTGCTTACATAGCTCATCGCTCCAACGGCCACTCCGCCTTGAAAAGTGTCTGTACAGGAACGAAGGGTCAGTAGTCGTATCAAAGTCAATAACTTCAGTATTACCAGCGCTGGTCTGGTCGTCTTGACAGCCTGACCATGAAATCTAGCAATCCTATTGTCAACCTGTATTCCCGGGAATGTAGAGTGGTAACTTACGACGTCTGCTCTAGATGCCTTGCGACGCAATGCACGGCCGCTCACGTGGACTCCTTTCAAGCGGCCAGAGGGAGTATACTACGAGAAGTAATCATGAGATTCTTCTAGCAGGAATTTTAACGAGTCCGCCTTACCACGTAGGGCAAATCTGGAAGCGAATCAGAATGACTAGTCGCAGTGAAAACGTCAAACACTTACCAAGAACGGTCCCGGAATGACAAGACTAATAGCGAAGCAATCTTAGTGCCGAGATTCGTAAAAGCCAGATCTTTGCAAGCTTACATCGAAGATGGCCTGATCAATTGTGTCAATCATCGCTGCATTCGAGCAAAGGAAAGTAACTACGCACAGTCAGACGACAACCTGGCGGTAGTGGCTTGACCTACTTGATGTCAGGTTCATGAAGGCGATAGCAGTAAACGAGTGACTTACCATTGTTGAATGCAATTCCTTCATGATCAGAAAAAAAATCGAGTTGGTTGAAGAGCAAGCCACACAGAATTCATGCTTACGTCGTCAAGAATATGCCCTCGCTTCTTGTAATCGACAGGCATTATAACTAGTTGATAGTCGTATTAGCGGCACTGCGGGATCCTGATATTCAAAACGCCCACTTTCGTCATATCCATCAAGCTCATCGCCGTCAAGGTCTTCTGTGCGACTTCCGTGCCCTCTGTGAACTGTCAATGTTCCCTCATTCAGGGAGGATGGGAGGAACAGAACGCACGAGTCTAGGAAGGCGTGAGAAAGAGGCGGTGTAGCAAGAAGTAAGAGTTGGCGTACAATGAAAAAATAATGAATCGTGTGGTCGGGCATCTCTCACCAGCCACCGCATGGCTTCAAGCATGTTTCTCTTGGTGGGCTGTTGCTTGGGATTACTACTATCATCAGTCAGAAGAACGATATCTTCAGCCTTAAACCCATGCCGACCTATGAGAATGTGAGCCCAGCGCCGAGACTATAACAAAACAGACGAACGAATTAAAAATTCCCTCATGTGTCGGGCGTCATTGACACAGCCTCGAAGAGGCCTATCTTGTCCAGTATAATTGATTCCAATCTAAACCAGTAAGTAGTCAGATATGGTATGCAATTTGGGCGCTTACACATAAAGCCCTTTTCTTTCCCGTACACCTCGAGTACTCGAAGGTTGACTGAGGGTTCGGGAACGATACAGGATTATACGCAGGGTGCTCTGGACGAGGGAAATAGCTATCTATTTGATTACTGGATGAGTGATGGTGAAGGTACGGCCTGAGGATGCCACCGATGATATGCTGGGCTTGCTGTGCAAGATTCTGACGGTGAGGACCGGAACTCGAGTATTGCTGGTTCGCGCGCCCGTTCATAGCTTGTTGAACTTGCTGTAATATCTCCTCAGGAAGGCCAACGGAGTTGTCTCCATTAGAGTGCGAATAAGGTTTGCCAGTGTGTCCATCGATCAGGATAGCGCCATGGGAGGAAGACTTTCGGTGGTTCGGGCGGTTCTTACCCGAGACAAGCTTCTGCGGTACGACAATTATATTGGTATTTGGTGGCTGAAGAACGATAATTGGACGACGTTTTGGGCTTGAATGACGACGGGGCCTGCTGCTAGACCGTTGGTGATGATGGTGGTCGTGCCGTTCTACCGAACGGCCTTCGCGGGCCACAGGTGTTCTATATCACCATATTTCAGAGCGATATTCCACGACACCATAGAGTGCATTTGCAAATACATACTGTGATCTCGACCGGCTTCTCGAGTGATGAGGCTCATGAAGTTGTACGATGGGCGTCTCGCGGGTCACGACTGGCGCTGGTGTCCTGAACACTAAAGATCAGCAACAAATTCTTGACTCCTACACGGGAAGATGTACCGAGATCTAGATGAGCTTCTAGACCGATGTTGGCCATATTGCACCGGTGGTGCTTCTAGGGATACTGGTACTGGCGTTCTGGCGATGGACGTGATACGAATTTCTGTCACTCAGTGGTCGAGAACTTACCGTGACCTTGAACGACTCCCAGACCGACGCTGGTCGTGGTATTGCACAGATGGTACCTCGTTGGCCAACACCGGCGCCGGTGTTCTGGCAATGAGATTGAAGTCAAGAATCTTCAGCGGCAGGAATGGGCAACCTACTGTGACCGTGTGACTCTGGTAAAATGTGTCAACGGGAACCGAGCGCTGAACATCTGGTGACTCACGAATGAGAAGAGTGCATTGACGGTGCTAGCATAGGGCTTGGGGGTGGTTGTGGGTGCGCTGACATGGGTGTATGCGGGACTATGTATTGAAGAGAGTAGGTTGAAGGGTTACGGCTAGGAGGGTTGATCGTGATTGATGGCGCCGCACTAGAGGTGTAGCAAAGCGAGTCAAGGAGGTTGAACGGATAGGACAGATGAAGACGCACGAAGAGGGTGCAGCCGAAGGAAAACTATCGTTTTCATCAGGATATATGAGACAAAAATAGATAGGATGTGTGGACTACGCACGGAGTAGGCATTCTTATTCCTGGCGCAGGTGTACGTGAACGTTGTGTTGGGGGTGCGTTATTTCCGGCCGTGAAATCCCAACTCATTGTTGGCCTTTCTAAAGCAAGCCTTGATCCACCGCAGCCTTCTTTATATAGGAAAAATCGTTAGGGGCGTCACTGACGGAGTGCTGGTCAGGACGGGAGAGCGGACCTTGGTGGTAACAAAGGAACCGTGATGAACTCGAAAAAGCAACTTGGCGTCTCGCGCTCTCCCGAAAATAAGCGCCCTGTGGTAAGCAAATTCCGTAAAGGCTATCCGGTGGCTATCCGGTGGCAATGTCGTTCATCATTTCACATAAATCGAGCGGTCGGTCACAGAATTTCGCCTTGGGTACGGTCTTCCAACAGTCTTCTATGATTCTAAGAGACTGAAGATATCATGTATACACACTCCGATAAACGATAAGCTACTTTACAGAAAGCCAAATGCATGAGCCATAATATAGTCCATGGCAAGAAAAGAATAGTGCGTCCGCTTACTTCCCGAGGACAAGGCAAGTCCTGCTTGGAATGTAAACCTGAAATAGAATGCTAAATCAGATATGACCGACGGCTGCGGACGAGAATGATGATACCTGTAGCCAATTGCTCCTGTCGTTCCACGCCATCGCTGTAGTGACGTACTTGCCGGTGACATCAATATTGTCGAAGCCTCCAAACCTCTTTTCATCACTGGTAAGGACAATTTTGTACTCCCCGGCCTCTTCAACTCCAACCCGGTAGTCGGTGAAGCTGTTGGTGGGGTGGAAATTGAAGATGAAAAGAAGCCCGGCCCTCTCGAACACGATAACTTTGTCCCCTTCGTGTTTCAGTGATACATATGCCTGTAAATCAGGTGAGTATCTGCCAAGTCTTTGACTTGATGCCATACTACCTGGGGAGCTTCGAGCCAGCCGTACTTGGCTTCGGCATGGTTCATGGCAATGTCGAACTCGTTCAAGTACTTGTACCGAAGAAGATCATCGTCGAGCACGTTCCATTGACGGCGGGCGTAAAGGAAGGAGTTTCCGTTTCCTTCGCGGGGGAAATCCAACCACTTTCGTTCAAGTCATTAGTTATGTTCGCAAGCCTATTGATAGAAAGAGCCATACCTCAGGGTGCCCAAACTCGTTTCCTTCGAAGTTCAAGTACCCTTCACCACCAAGGGCATGAGTAAGAAGACTGAAAAGGAATGAATGAGTAACATCATCTGACTGATCTATCAGGAGATTAGACCGCACCGAATCATTTTATGAAGCGAAAGGCCTCGGGCGATGATTGGTGTCATGGGAGTCAAGTCCGACATATGAGTATCTGCGATTGTAGATCGGTCACTATAATTGCCCGTCCACGGAGAGAACGGACAACTGACACATTTCCTTATCCATCAACCAGAATGCGATGGTCTTGTCTCCGACAAGAGCTTGGTCATGACTTTCGCAGTAGGCAATACTCTTTTCGCCGTGACGCCTATTCGTCAAGGTGAAAACGATGTTGCCCATGTCCCATTCATTATCGGACTTGTGCTTGAGAAGCTTGATCCACATATCAGGGATGGCCATGGAGAGGCGATAGTCGAATCCAACTCCTCCTCTGTCCACAGGGATACACAGTAGTGGCATACCAGACACGTCTTCGGCGATAGTAATGCAGTTCGGGTAGAGTGTATGCATCGCGTCATTGGCCTATATGCTTGTGAGTAATTAGTCGGAGACGTATGGTTCGGAAGCTCACCAGCATCAGGTACACGATGGCCTCAGTATCTGCAGCGTCTCCGAAGTACTCGTTATAGCCTCCAGAGAAACCAGTGCCGATACCGTGGTGAAGGTACATCATGCTAGTTACACCATCGAATCTGAACCCATCGAACTGGTATTCCTCCATCCAGAAACGTAGGTTGCTCATCAAGAAGCGCAACACCTCATGAGAGCCATAGTTGAACAGCCTACTGTCCCACAGGTCGTGACGCCCTTTGCCGCCTTCGTGGAAGTAGAGGTGGTCGGTCCCATCGAACTCGTTCAGACCATCCAAGACGTTCTTGCAAGCATGAGAATGGACAATATCGAGTAATACGGTGATCCCCATGCCGTGAGCAGTATCAATAAGTTCTTTCAAATCTTCTGGTTTCCCGTAACGAGAGCTGGCTGCGAAAAAATTGGTAACCTGGTAGCCGAACGCTTAGTTCAAAAATGCAGATGAGCACTAGACCTCCAAAAGCCAAGATGACGACACCCACAAGCATAATATGCGTGCTCCATGATAGCCATAAGCTGGATGACGTTGTATCCGAGCTTCTTGATACGAGGAAGGATGTTTTTGGTGAACTCTTTGTAGGTACCTACGCGTGGCTCCGAAGTGGAGATACCAACATGAGCTTCATAGATTCTGGCGCCCTTAACTGGAGGAGGTCGTGCATTTTTGAAGGTGTACTGTTCGGATTTGGGTGGATTCCAGAAGCGCGCGTCATACACAGGAGACACGTCCAAATCTTGGGTAACCCGCTTGATCCAAGTAGGAAGACGTTCGATATGGTCACCAGAGGGAAGAATCATCGAAATCTAGTGATTCTTCAGTTACGATTATGGAAGGTTGGTTCGGTACCAAACATACTTTGATCTTGGAGTCATGAGGAATGGCGCATACACCTGGCGATTTGGAGGGCACCGTGATCTCCCAAGCACCGAATTGGTCTCTTGTCATAGGATGGGAAGTCCTATTCCAATCATCTGCGAGCCCAGGTGAGCAAGAACTGTAAAGACAGGTTTTCGACGGCGACTCACTGAACTCTCCAATGAGATATGCTCCTTTGGCATTAGGTGCCCATTCTCTGTACACTACCTCGCCATTTTCCCCAACATTGAAGCCGAATCTGTTGTAGCCCTTGGTGAACTCGTCATAACCACCTTCGTGTTGTTCAATGGTGTCTTTCCATTTTCTGTACAAATTGTGGCGCTGGATGATACCAGGGATTTCTGGCCTGAGATACCCATCGATTTGAAGTACAGCTTGAGGGTCTAAGGCGGGAGTGGACATGGTAGGTGCTTGAAGGAAAGGTTGGTCTCCACCGATGCCCCAACCCCAGCCAAACGCGCTTCCGCCGTGACTTCCACTGACGTATCCCGGGCCGCGACCCGGTGTCGAATACCCTGAACCGGAAGGCATTTCTTCAGATTTTCTGTTAGCACTGTGCGATAGTAATGTTCTGACTGGGGAAGAGGCGCAGCAGTAGTGGAAGAAGGAAGAAAAGTTGGCTATTTCCTCTTACGTACCGTGACTTTTTTTTTTTTTTTCGCCTAGAATATAACCGTGCCCTCGTTCCGATATCGAGGATATTATTACCGACTACGATGGCCCTGACAGGGCCGGCCACCTGACGTATCTTCTCATACGACTCTGCTAATAGAAGGAAGACTGGAACGGCGCAATTCGAGGAGTCTCCATGGGCCAATAGGACTAGATCGAGAATCCTCCTCGTTCAGTTTCCTTAGTCACCTGGCCCAAGACCTCCACACAAGCTCCACCGTTATACATGTGGTAGAGTTGGAGAGCTCGACATTTGAAGTCGGAATTAACGTAGTGAGTGATATCTACCTTGATGCTGATCCTTGATGCTAACATATCCCACAGCTCAGGATAAGTACGGCTTCTCAACGGGGGCAAACGTTCAATGTTACTCATTATCGATTCCGAAATGACATGGGTACCGAGTGCATTAAGAAGGCGGCCTTATCGATAACGGCTCGCTCTAGACTCGCCAAACTTGTGCGACTCGTCATTGACATTAGTTGTCCCTGGAACTGGGAAGAGCGCGCCAATCAAGATGGTCAAGAACATGGCGTTGTCAGTCTTGGTTTGGATGTGGTATCTTGGATGAAGTCCTGCAAGAAAGTGATTTTCAAGACGAGGAGAATCATACGGGACTTCTATTCTTCGTCGGCTACACGATCCAGAACTACAGAAGAGCCTAAGTTACGATGATGAACTAGACGAATTCACTCTTGGTATACTAGGCATGAACGAGCGCCTGAAGGACCAGAGTCAGCATGATTGCGACAAAACCGGAGGAAGAAACAGACCTGTTGAGTACCAATCCTTTTAACGCTTTGATTTCCTTCCTGATCTCCTCTTCTGCTGGTGAACTTGAGGGATTGGTCCCGAAGGGCCGATAAGGAACATAGACTTGAGTACTAATATAGCCAGTCAGCTCTGACGCCGATTGAAGAGTACGCTGAGCAGGGCTTGTTTGGATAGTTGGACGTCCCTGAGATATATTAGATGAGAGCGCGTCGAGGGAAGCCATCAGAGGAGGTGTAGGTTGGGGCTCTGGAGGTCTGTAGGCCCAATGGACAGCCGGCTGATGTATGGAATCGGACTCTGCCGCGGGTTTAGACGACTCAAATAAAGGGCTAGTCGTCAATGTATCCCATAACTTGTGCTGCAAGAAAGCAATCAGAAGAAATACGATATTAGAAGATAGCCTAACTCACCTCAAAAGCTATCCCGTCCTCTGATACCAGCCAAGGTATTCTGCTCTCTAGTACCCGGAACAGCTCTTCCGTGGTAGGATTAATGACGTTCTCCAACTCAGACCGACTTCGAAACTCCTCGATACCAGAGCGTAGCAGGGTGACCTGCGGAAGATCTCGAACCTCCAGTTTGGTCTTCTCAGCAACCTGAAGAACGTCACCCAGGGAATGGCAGTCGCCGTACGCAGAAGGCTCCCCATGAGGATCCAAACGAGGTAACAAGGGGAATGTCTCCGCTTGTGCAGCCTTCAAGGATGTTGCGGATGACTGGAGTTTCTTCAAGAGCGACAGTTGATGCAATTTGAGAGACTTTCTCGCTTGTGAAGTTCGAATAATTCGAGGTAGAAGTAGACGCTGCAATCCGGGATCAGTGAATTACATCGAAACTGGTCAATTGCGAACTACCTTACCTGGTATATGAATAACAGTAATGCAGAACCACCTGCTATCCATGAGAATATTCGGAGTAATCCAAGAAGAAGCGTCGGCAGATTTGAAGGTGGCGGCTGCGGATACGTTCTAGGAGGTACTGTAGGCAATTGCGGAGGCTGTAAGTCGTAAGCGTGAAAGTCGACCAAAATGACCTGAGTACATACTAGTTCCCGAAGCAGGAGTTCAATTTCGGGTTCATTCAGACCCTTGTCAATCAAAAACTTGCGCTTTGCGAACAGGTCCTGACTCTGTATTTGAGGTGCACGAAGGAAAGCTCGCGCTCGAGACAATAGTCCTGAGCGATCCACGATGGTATTAACGTTAGGTGCCGGAGAAGCTGCTACAGAAGGTTGCGCTTGCTCCTGCGGAGATTTCTGCTCGACAATCTGCACTTCATTCTGAGGATTCGGACTCGTGTTTTGGCTACTGGTACCGTCTGCCATGGTGGTCGGGAATAAGGACGTTTGAGTTAGCCGGCACACTGCAGTCCCGGCAAAAAAAAGTCTACAGAGGCGTGACTTTGACTCTTGCGGCAGCATTCTCCTCATTCCTCGTCTCCACCATGCAATCTGACGACGTGATCTGGTCTGTCATAAATCAGCAGTTCTGCTCTTACAAGGTCAAGTAAGGATATCCAAACATTTTTGGTTGAAAAAAGTTCTTATTATCGACAGAACTACCACCCAAAATTTCTGCCGGAATGAGTACAATGTTACTGGCTTTTGCAATCGCCAATCTTGTCCATTGGCAAACTCCAGATATGCAACTGTGCGAGAGAAAGAAGGTACGTATTCTTCAATGAAGCCAAGGACCTCTTATGACTTTATAGGCGTGCTATATCTGTATGTTAAAACCATTGAACGAGCACATTCACCAGCACATATGTGGGAAAAGATAAAACTATCGAGCAATTATTCGAAAGCTCTTGAGCAGGTGCGCGATCATTTTTATGATAAAAGAAACGCTTTCCTCATACACTTCCATCCAGATTGACCAAGAACTCATACACTGGCCCAATTTCTCAATCCACAAATGCAAACAGCGTGTCACGAAAATTACCCAATACCTCATCAAGATGCGGCGTCTGCAGCTCAGACAACAGTGCGCTTACATCTCCTTCTCAGAGTGCGCAAGAAACTAAGTATGATCCATCCGTAGACCAAAATTAGTCGGAGTAAAGAAAAAACTCGACCGAAGAGAAGCTACACGTGAACGCAAAGCTCTATCCGCCGCACACATTGAGAAATCAATAGAGAAAGAGCTTATTGAACGTCTCAAATCAAAAGCCTACGGAGACGCGCCGCTCAATGTCAACGAAACTGTTTGGCAAGCTATCCTCGATCGCGAGAAGGGTGAAAGGAACAAGAATTTAGAAGATGACGAGCTTGATATGGTAGACGATGAAACAGATGAGGAGGATGAGGAGGAATTGGAAGATATGGATGAAGAATGGGGTACGAGGGAATTTGTTAGCGATATCAGTGGGGACGAGGAATCGGACGATGGGTTAAGTGATTTGGAGGACACTAGAGTATGTATATTTGATCACATTCAACAGTTGTACGCTGACTCAACGCGAAGGATGACGGATTCGACGACGACACAGGTGCAGATCCCGAAGGTGATGAAGACGGTTCGGAGAGCGAGTCGAGAGAGAACGTCAAACCAAGTAAAACATCTTTGGGTAAGCGGAAAGCTCCCTCAACGTCTCAACCAAAGCCTCCAAAGAAACGTCCGGACAAGAAGCAGAAGAGTACGTTTCCTCTTCTTGTCACTGCTTCTTTCTCATCATTTTGTTCTCAAGAGGGACCCAGGGTGGAAGTGGAATACGAGCAAGAAATGGAGACCGTACCCTTATCCATGTCCAATTGGTAGCAGAAAAGTTTTTTCTGCAGTGTTCCATTGTTTTATGCTATCGCGGTGGATGAATAGCATACTTCGTTGACATGCATAAGTACATGAAAACGCAACAAAATTTGCAAAGAGAATCTGAATGACTAGTCTGAACTACACACGAAGAAAATTAAAACATATTTGCCAACGATCTGGCGGCTTCCCTTGCATCCAACCTTGGACGCTGTGGTGTAGCCCTCACTGACTGAGTCATATAGTTTGGTTTTACCATGCCCAGCGGGTCGAGATCGTTAGTCAACTCTGGAGCACCGTTCGCTATGTTACCCATCGAACTCGAAGGTCGAACTGGTATACTAGGCATGCTACCAGTAAGCGGATCACCCATTGGACGAGGGGTAGAGAATTGCGAGGACGACGATGATGGCGGAAGGCCAGGTGCCAGCGGCGACGACATAGATTTTACAAACATTGACTTGGTACCATCGACAAATCGACCACCAAGCGGTGGACCATCTTCAACTGGTGTCCTGGAACCAGGACCAGGAGAAGATGGACCTGCACCGGGAGATTGCGGTGGCAGAGGTTGTCTCGGAGAAGATGGTGCAGAAGGTGGTGTAGCGAAACCTTGTCGTGATGCGAAAGACTGTATAGCTGAGGGAGGCGCAACAGCCTGAGGACTTTTGAACTGCGTGGATGAAGCTGGTGACAGGGGGTCTCCCCGTGAGCTTGCTGTAGGAGACAGCGGGTTGTGGGTGAATGACTGAGCAGGTACTCCTGCTGGGCCAAGAGGACCTGTCTGAGGCTGGTATTGAGGTTGGGTATGGGGATGAGGTTGTGTTGGAGGTTGTTGTTGTTGCTGCGCCTGGGAGATATACTGAGGAGTTGCGCTTCTGGGAGGAGTCTGGTAGTTGTGGAATCCATTCGAACGAGGTCCGTCCACCGCAGAATGTGGAGGTTGCGATTGCAGTGGTGGTGGTCTTGAGTAGTCCTCCAGCGGAGGAACGACTGTCGGTCTGGGCGCTCTAAGCGTCACAGTTTCTACCTTCTTATCAGCGTTGTTGACGTCTACTCTGAGCGATTCTAGTTCGCGGAGTAGCTGCCTTTCGTACATGATCGAAGACCGGGCATGCTCAATCAACGCCGTGGTGATGTCGTCATTTGCATATCGGTTGTGGACTTCGAGCGCTCTGTGCAGATTCTGAGAAATGCCTTCCGCTCGTCTGGCCAATACTTGCTCGTATTTGCTGGCCTGTGAGTAACAAGATATGAGAAGCCAGGTTATAAGGAGTATCGTTGGAACTTACCTCCTCTATTTCCTCTAACGCTTCATCGACTCTTTCCGGTCGGATATTGGAACTGGCCTTCAACCGTTCAATCTGCCTTCGCTTGGAGATCGTCGTCTTTACTGCGGCCTGATACTCTTCAAGCACTCCGGTTCGCATCTGCAAAGTCTCTTTAGCCGACCGTGCGTTCATGCCTTGATATCCCAAGGAGTCTCCCAAAATGACGCATTCGCTAATCGCCTGGGCTTGGTCCAAGTCCGCTAAACTGTGCCAGGTTCTCCCCAATTTCCTAAGAACATTTCCAAGCGGAGGATGAGCTTCCGTCGTGGCAACATTGACGAGTTTGTTTCCCATCTCAGAGTGAGCGGCAGCAAGAGCTAGGAGTAATGGTGAGATATTAATATGGAATAGACCACGCGTTCACATACTCTTTCGTGAGATAGCTAGTTTGTCTACCGCTTTTGCAGTGTCAAAGAACAAACCCTCTAACTTGGTCAACTCGAACCTCGCTCTCTGAAGCTCTTCGTCTTCATCAGGTACGCCACGACGAATTAACGAGAATCCCGAAGAAGTTTTACGGCGAGGCCGGGGAGTCGGTTGATAACCAAAGTCACTCTCAATAAAAGACCGAAGGTCTTCATCATGAAGTAAAATGGGGTCCTCGCATACTCGCGTGAGCCACCTCTGCAGCATGATCTTGACCAGCCGATCATCTTCCTCGTCGGTCGGAGCAGACGTTTGCGCAAGAGGTAACGCGGGTACGATGGTCTGTGGATTGCTGTGAACTATCGATTCATAGAACTGCTGAAATTCGACGTAGGACCGTGATACGTTTCTGTATGTTGTGCCGGTAAAGTTTGATAGATTTGTCTGTAACACGAGGTGTATTATCAGTCGGTCGGATGCTCAATGAGTTGAGCAAAATGCGAAGTGAGATATACCTGGGCATCCAATTTGACCAAGGTATCCCTTCTGTTCCTGTCCAGCCCCGTCACCTTTACCCTCAGATATGGTTCTGGCTTCTCAAACTTGGTTCCGTTCGAAGCTACTGTGTCTCTTGGAGAAATGAGTCCGGCCTCTGGTTGCCCGTATATCTGTGGCTCTTTTCCATATATTCCCGGGGCTGGTCCCTTGTCTGGGGTTGGAGGTACCGGAGACGAGGCACGGCGAAGGTCAGGGATAGGAGAATGAGACGTATGAGGCGTAGTCGGCCATGGGGGTGTTTCGTCGTTACCTCCCCAGGTTGAGTTGTTTGAGCTTAAAGGATCGAACATGAGAGCACCGCGTCGACCTCCTGCCGATGTCAAGGTTGATGGAAAAGAGTAAAAGGTCGGGCGGCTTGGATCCAGGCTTTACGTAACGCACAGCGAAGTGCTCTGGAATTAGTTTACTGCGTTCTATTCTAAGAATATACTTATAGGCTATAGGATGAATCTGAGCAGCGAGCAATGAGTACTCGCAAAAGACTGGAGGCTTTCTGTTGACAGCCTCCGACGTGAACGGTGAGGAGGAGTCTGCAACCCTGAAGCCTGAAACTTTGGTTCTGGCTGTAGGTTGAAATGATGATGATGATTGCTTGGGCTTTCACTAACTCAGTGTTGATAGATCCATCGTACCATTCTACAGGAAATCAGTGCGGTACTTGGAAGAGCACTAATGGGAACAGATACCACCTCAATATAGGCCTCCACTAATGTCTGCTGCTGACGTACCAGGTGAACACAATGAAGAGCACTCAAAGTTGAGTAGCCTGGTAGTCCTGATACAGTTTATAATTGTCACCACAGGACTATGAAAAGGAAGCAATTGGAAATGTTTACAAACTGATATTCACCTCTGTCAACTAAGGACTAAGGATAGTAAACTACCTTGGTGAACCTCTCGACAGGGAGAACTTGAAGGGAAGCAAATACCTCATGTGGGTTGAGCTCAGGTTGGGCTGTTCAAGCTGTTCTCACAGATGCATAGACACTTTCCCAATCAGTGTCAGGGTGGTTAGAAGTTCAGAGCTCAGTGCTTTGCTCAGCTTGTTGAGCCCCAGGTTGCAAGAAGCCCAACTTCAAGGTCAAATTGTTACAAACTTTGTTTTTCTTGTACTAATATGTGTTTCTCTTCTCTTTTCCTTGTACTATCATGTGACCACGTTCTTCTTTTCCTTTCTATTGTGTTCTATATGACTAGTAAAACGGCTCTGATGTACATTTACTAAGTGTTCTACTAGATTCTATAACATTCTAGTATCTACAAACGAGTATATACATTGTACCTATTTAAAGGCTGTAAACTGGGTTGTAGCTCTCCAGCTTGACCTGGTTAATCATAACTTGTGTTCAGCAAGGAACCGCTCGAACTCAGAACCTCAGAATCCTCTGAGCAAACTTGAACTTGGACTTGGACTCTACTCTACCGCGTTGGTATTGTTGAGGTGTTGACGTCGCTGCGCAAGTGACATAACATAAGGTCAAGCTGATCTATCGCCGACCCATCGAGGTTTAGGCACCACTCACCACGACGCCTCCAAGGTCACGGTTGACTGCGGAGCAGGAGGAATGAATCGATCAAGACATCTCCCTGACAGAACGGCTAGCGAAACTAGGGATCGGCATCCCGGGGAACCCCGCATCGACTTCGCGTACAATTATAACGCGCCATCACTGGCAGAGCGCTCTCCGACACGCGAGCAGCTTGCTTGGGCAAGAAGAAACAACAGATATCAAAGAACGACCAGTCGAAGAGACACAGAACAACTCGACCCCAGAATCCACTGCAGAAGGCTCACCATTGAACGAGAACTCCGGCTCGCCCAAAGAGAAGAACGAGAACTTACCAGAAGAATCGACCAGCTCGTCATTCTTCAGCACTTACGCAGATGAAATGATGTCCGAAGGTGGCAGCTCAACTCTGAAACCCAAGCCAAGAGAAGACCGGACTCAGATGCAGATGATGATCGAGATCTCAACTGTGGTCCTAGAGGAAATGGAGAAGAAGAAGAACAAGGGATCAAAGGTAGCAGCACCTGACCCCTTTGAAGGTGACAGGAAAGACACCAAGAGGTTCCTAATGGAGGTCGAGATCTATCTCCGAATGCATTCCAACGAATACAATAACGACGAAAAGAAGTGTTTATTCCTATTGTTGTACATGTGAGGAAAGAACACCGAATCATGGAAGAAAACACAGAGCGCAAAGATCTTCGACCAAAAAAGTGACCAAGACGAGCTGACTTTCAGCAAACTCAAAGATGAGTTCAAGAAACATTATTTACCGGCTGATATACAGGCTGAAGCACAGATCAAAATCGAAGAAGCGAAAATGACAGATTGGGCCGACAATTACGTTAACGACTTTCGAGTCATGGCCGATGAATCAGGATACGACGATCAGGCCCTTATTCACATTTTCTGAAAGGGGCTACCGAACTTGTTATCGGCAAAGATATTGAACCAACCACAGGGA
This sequence comes from Moniliophthora roreri, assembly GCA_001466705.2. Taxonomy (NCBI): domain Eukaryota; kingdom Fungi; phylum Basidiomycota; class Agaricomycetes; order Agaricales; family Marasmiaceae; genus Moniliophthora; species Moniliophthora roreri. Next base: position 701,831 of record LATX02000184.1, read on the forward strand.
AGGCCGGCGGACCTCAAAGGATGGTATGAAGCAGCCATCCATTATGACGAACAGTACAAGTATTATGAGGCCGTACAAAAGCCGAAGAGGCTCCGAATTGCCGACGACAAAAAGAAAAAGATTTCGATCAACTGGATCTTGAACCAACTAAGCGAAGAAGAACGAAAGAAGTACATGACTAATGGACGATGCTTCCGATGCGCCAAACAAGGACACATGTCTCGGGATTGCCCGACGAAGCAAGGAGGAGAGACCAAGGAAGAGAAAAAGAAGCTAAGTGCCCGTGAAGCTTATGTGAAAATTCGGGCTATTGTGTGAGAACAGGAGGTCGAAGGACAGACTGAATTGTTGGACATTATGGAAGCAGAGGGTTTTTGAAGTGGCAGAAGAGGCTGACGCTCTCCCCACCACCCCCGATATCGATCTTGAACGTTGTATTAGCTAAGCAGTCTCGAAATTCTATGCACATCCCACTGGCTTACGACGACGAGATAGAAAAAGTCGGAACAAATGCACTCCTAGACTCAGGAGCGGGAGGACTCTTCATGAGTCCTGAGAAGGCCTCAAAATTAGGCCTGGAACGAACGAAACTACCCCATCAAATCAAAGTATTCAATGTAGATGGGACGGCCAACAAAACGGCATGGATTATGCAATCGGTCACGGCACAATACACCATTGGAACGAAAAAGATGACGGATACCTTCCTGATTTCAGGGTTAGGAAAGGAAGAGGTCATTTTGGGACTACCATGGCTATGGAAATACAACCCGGAAGTAGATTGGATCACAGGAAGAACAACCTTTCCGACCAAACGCTACATTAAGATCCCACGGGTTAAAGGGATTTTGGACTTCGAATCGCCCGAGGAACTTATCCATAGGATAGACATCAGAGCTAAGTTATCCACCTCGCAGCGATTAGAACATGGTACTGAACAAACAAACTTGGACACTCCCACAACAATACCGGAATACTTGTCACAATATCAAGGGCAATTCGAAGACAAGGAAGCGGAAAGGTTCCCGATATCCCGATCTTACGATCACACGATCGAGCTGAAACCGGAATTCACTCCACAGGACTGCAAGGTCTACTCTCTCACGGCACTGGAACAAACTGAATTGGATGCATTCTTGAAAGAGAACTTGCGAAAAGGGTACATTTGGAAGTCGATATCTCCAATGGCGTCTCCATTCTTCTTTGTAGAGAAGAAGGAGAAAGGGAAATTGCGACCTACACAGGATTATCAACGACTGAATCATGGGACAGTAAAGAACACCTACCCCTTACCCCTCGTATCCGATCTCATTGATAAGCTCAAAGACGCCACCATCTTTTCAAAGCTAGATCTCAGAAATGGTTACAATAACGTCAGGATCAAAGATGGCGACCAATGGAAAGCTGCATTCAAAACAAACCAAGGACTATTCGAACTGACGGTGATGTTCTTCGGCCTAATGAACTCCTCTGCTACCTTCCAGGCATTCATGGACGACGTCTTACAAGACTTCATGGCAGAAGGATGGTGTCTCGTGTACATGGACAACATCCTCATCTATTTGGACACTAAGGAACAACACCAGGAAAGGACGCTTCGGTTGCTGCAACGACTAAAGGAACAAGATCTATATCTAAAGCCATATAAATGCAAATTTGATGTGCAAGAAATAGATTTCCTGGGACTCATCATCAGACCAGGCCAGATCGCGATGGACCCTACCAAGCTCTCCGGAATCAGCCAATGGCTGGCCCCAACAACAGTGACCAGAGTACGGAGCTTTACTGGATTCACCAACTTCTATCAGAAGTTCATTGGAAACTACTCTGCCATTGCGAAGCCGTTGTACAACCTTACAAAGAAGGGAGTTCCTTTCGATTGGACCCCAGCCTGCGAGGCAGCATTCAATACCCTAAAGCAACGATTCCAACAGGAACCAGTCCTACGGTTGCCAGACCCGAGACGCCCCTTTATCATTGAAACAGACGCATCAAAATGGGCATCAGGAGGAGTTCTGCGGCAAGAAGGGCCAGACAGGGAATTACATCCATGTGGTTATATCTCACATGCGTTCGATGCTATGGAACGAAATTACAAGATCTATAACAGAGAACTGTTCGCAATCGTCCAAGCCCTGGAAACCTGGAGACACTATTTGATGGAGGGACCTTATCTGGTGACTGTCTTATGTGATCATAAAAACCTCACTTATTTCCATATGGTGCAGAAACTGAACCGCCGGCAAGCTTGATGGAGTCTCACCCTTTCAATGTTTGACCTGCGGTTAGTACACATGCCAGGACGAGAAATGGTACAATCGGATGCGCTCTCCAGGCAGGGCGATCATGTACAAGGAATAGACACCGACAACGAGGATGTAACATTGCTGCCGGATCGATTGTTCGTCAATGTGGTTGATATAGAACTACAAGATAAGTTGAAAGATTGTTTGGGATCCGATGACTTTCACAAGATGGCATTAGAAGCCCTGACAACGACTGGGCTACCACCGATCAAGTCGGCGCTATCTGACTGGGAGATCAATGATAGTCTAATACGGTATAAGGGGAGGGTTTACGTCCCAGATGATGTAGTTCTTCGACGGGAGATTACTAGGACAATACACGAGGGACAGCCATTTGGTCACCCTGGACAGTTCGGGACGTTGGACCTCATACAATGGGATTATTGGTGGCCAGGAATGGCAAAGTTTGTGAAGAGCTTTGTTGATGGCTGCGCCGTATGCCAGCAGATGAAGATTAATACCCACCCAACGAAAGCCAGTTTACAGCTGATCGAAGGCACTCCAAATGCAACACCCTTCCAGATCATTACAATGGATCTCGTCACGGACCTACCCGAATCAGATGGTTTTGATATGATCATGGTCGTAGTAGACTATTTGTCCTCGAAGGGGGCTATTTTCATTCCATGCACCAAGAAACTGGACACCCCCCAAGCAGCAGAACTTCTTCTACATAACGTGTACAAGCAGTACGGACTGCCAGACAAAATCATCTCTGATCGAGACCTGAGATTCGTGGCCAGGGTGTTCCAAGAAACAATGAAACTCTTAGGAGTAAAACATGCGATGAGTACCGCCTATCATCCTCAAAGTGACAGAGAAACTGAAAGGGTTAACCAGGAAATGGAGATATACCTTAGAATGTTCTGCTCGAAAGAACAGACCGAATGGAGTTCATACCTCCACATGGCAGAGTTCGCACACAACAATAGGACCCATTCGGTAACCAGGAACTCCCCCTTTTTCATGATCATGAGATACAACCCGAGGCCGCTGCCAACGGCCTTTGAAAAAACTTCTGTTCCATCAGTGGAAGAATGATTGGATAAACTCCAAAGATTACGAGGAGAAGTAGCCAGAATGATAGAAATAGCATGAAGGAAGATGATTGAATGAACTAATAGAGAGATGGACAAGTTCACGGAAGGACAGAAGGTGTGGTTAGAGGGGAGAAACCTCGATTTCGGATACCCCAGCAAGAAGCTTTTGCCTAAACGAGAAGGACCATTCATCATCGAGAAGGTCATGGGGCCCGTGACGTACAGGTTGAAACTCCCATCGCAGTGGAGAATTCACTCTGTTTTCCACGCTGGCTTGCTAAGACTGTACAAAGAGACCGAGGCCCACGGAAAGAACTTCCTAGAACCGCCTCCAGACATAATAGACAGCCACGAAGAATTCAAAATAGAAGCCATCATAGGTCACAAGCCGCTGCGGCGACCTAGACGCTTTCTGGTCTCTTGGAAAGGCTTCGATTCTTCACACAATGAATGGAAAAAGAAAGAAGAACTAGAACACGCGATGGACATATATCTTGACTATATAGTCAAGAACAAGTTGTAGACAGAAAGACAACCCCCAATCATGTCGAATGCATCTTCTTCCTCCAACTCTAGTTCTTATCATGCTCGCTGCCTCCCCGACCCTCCCTCTGGAGCTGCTTTATTTTCTGATGACGTCACATACTCAGGACCCTTTAATCCCTCTCCCTTCGAGCTGCTTTTCTTGGTCAATACCGGCAGACATGACGATTCCCTTCGAAACGTGATTGTGGGGCAGCCCCACCTACAATTTGCTGTTGATGGTCTTATATGCCTTCGGGCCCAACATGCCTCCCTCAATGCAATCATTGAGGAGACAAATGTATACGCAGCTAATTTGGCTTTCAATGCAACGGCCGCAGGACCCACACTCTTGACGTTGCAAGGGCCGATGACGGTACCATCCTTTAATATTGACTTCGAACGAGCAGAGCACCAACCAACCACTTCCTTACCTGGGACAGGTCCCCTCTCCCCAGACATTTGCAATGCAGATCCAAATAATCCAGTCTTCCTACGAGCAGCAGAGACGAACCGTACCAGGATCCAGGCAGCTATGGAACTTGCCCGCGATCAGCACCAGTTTTGTCCCCGTTGTGCCAGAACAGAGCCTGTTCTATCTGGGGCAGCTAGTTCCGCCCCCTTGGTCCCCAAACTCAAGCCCCCCTCCGATCCTAGTCCCGTCAAACCAGAGCCCCCCTCCGATTCCGATTCTCCCTCCAGGCTTACCTATCCCTCCGACAGTAGCAGCGCGGATTCCTCCCCCATCTATGCCCAGTCCATTGGTGTCGCCTCAGCATCTCCCACTCCCCCTCCCGAACCTCGACCCTGACCTGCACCGACCCCCCCTCAGTACCTTTCTTGGCAAACAGGCAATTCAACCCCAACTTTGTCAGCATCCGAGATGCGGTCTGAGCCAACCCAAACCTTCAGGTCGATACACGGACATTCACAAACCCCTGGAGTACCTAGACCCCCACCCGATACCACGCCTCCGCCCAGCCAAATTCCTCAAGCTTCAGTATGGGACGACAAGACAGTCTCTGAAACCATGGAAGAGGTGGAATGGAGAGTGACTGTGGACGAGGTCTACGAGTTTCTCTATGCCCTGTGTGCCAGTTGGCGCACCACTGCGCCCGAAGCTGTCCAAGCTACCGTTGCAAGAAGTGTGGATTATTTGCGCCTGGGCATATACCTTGGCATTGTAGTCTCCAACGAAGGCTGCATCGATTTCCTCGAACAGACAATCCCGGGAGCACACGGCCTCCTAACTACAATCTTGACAGGGGTGATTGGGACGATGACGGCTACAGAGATGGAGAGCAGTGAAGTAGCAATCGGGAGTGAAGTAACCGATCCCGATGACCTGGTGCCGGTGTTTGTAGGGATCCCAGACCACAAAGCGCAAGAGGTAACATTACCTGATGGATGCATAGTGCATGTAGTCAGAATGGGATCTGCTACATAGAGACGGAATAGTGTTACAAACTTTGTTTTTCTTGTACTAATACGTGTTTCTCTTCTCTTTTCCTTGTACTATCATGTGACCGTGTTCTTCTTTTCCTTTCTATTGTGTTCTATATGACTAGTAAAACAGCTCCGATGTACATTTACTAAGTGTTCTACTAGATTCTATAACATTCTAGTATCTACAAACGAGTATGTACATTGTACCTATTTAAAGGCTGTAAACTGGGTCGTAGCTCTGCAGCTTGACCTGGTTAATCATAACTTGTGTTCAGCAAGGAACCACTCGAACTCAGAACCTCAGAATCCTCTGAGTGAACTCGAACTTGGACTTGGACTCTACTCTACCGCGTTGGTATTGTTGAGGTGTTGACGTCGCTGCGCAAGTGACGTAACACAAATACTTGATTTTCACACACAATTTCAACCTGTGATGTCCAACTTTGTTTGGCAAAATCTTCTGCTCCAAGCATCCACTGCCTTGATCAAGCCTTGATGCCAACTAAGATGTTTGTCACACAGTGTTGACAGAGGGATGACAAAAAGTTGTGGTGTCAGTAAAAGAACAGCTACTGAGTGCCTCTCTTCCACACATCTTCATGACTGACTCTGGGCACTTGCCATTCAATGTCAGGTTGAGAAGTTCCTTTGATATATCACAGTTTCCACCCTGCATTCCCTGTCTTCTCAGTAAATGTGATGTAACACCCACCACAGATGGTCTCTTGAAAAAGCACAGGAAGAGGAGTCACAAGTTCAAGATAGGTGCACATATACCAGATTGACTACCTTGATCATACTAACTTCCAATTATGTAGATTCTGCAGGTATCTATTATATGCTGTATAGACATGCCTTGGAGTATTGACAAGCTCTTCAGGAAACAAGAAGTTACCCAATGCTAGCCAACCAAACAAGAGGCTAGAAAGTTCATCAACATCTACCAGTACAGTCTCACAACTGCAAAAGCTTTGTCAACCAGACTGGTGCCCAAATTGCTTTAAAGAAAAGGTTGGCAGAGAAGAACAGCTGTGTTGTGAGGCTTGCATCAGACAACATGAAACTTGTGCATGATAACAAGAGGTCAAAGAAGCATTGTGATAAGTTGCAGAAGAAAGAGACAACACTTTCCCAAGCTCTCAAGGCCAAATGCGAACTGACAAAGCAGTTGCAGATTGTGAAAGGAGATCTTGACATCAGAGCAGTTCTACAGGCCAATGATATGAATAACTTTTACCTTTTGTTTCACATGCAAATAATTTTCAAATATAAAATAGTCTTGCATTCCCACCGCAGCGGAGTACTGATAATAAATCTTACTTAAAAAAATAAGAGAATATTTTGCACTTTTATGGTTGAAAATGAAATATACAAGGGAATTGAGGACTAGTGTGAGCCCTGAGCAGCTAGTAAAAGCAAGTAGTAGAGAAGGATACAAAATATTAGCAGAGTAATGGTTGACGGTAGGCCATACAAGAGTACCTGACCACTGCTAGTATGAAAATAAACAGTGAATCTGAACACAGAGGAGCATCCTGAAAACCTGTAGGGAACCACACCACATAATACTTCTCTATTGAAAGCATACTAAAGGGAATATTTTCACTTTTAACAATATTTTCAATCTATACCCAGCTTGAAGGAAGAATAAAAGCCTTTAATGATACACATACAAGAATATTATTGAGAAATGGATATGAAACAGAGGATGACAAATTATCAGCAAGGGATACTCAAGATACCAATATCAAATTAGAGGAATAAAATAGATGATCGGCTACTGGAAGGGTGCCTGTATCATGGAAAAACAGAAGACAAAGCTGTATAATGAGAAACCAGCATGGCTGAGCTTACATGTACACTTTAAACATAGAGATGGAAGCATATTATGCTAATTTGTCTAAGATAAGACTAATGGAAAACTACCCAAAAGATAACCTCCAAAAGTCTAACTCAGGCTGTTGTGCAAGTGTGGATCGACGTGATCAGAGTTGCCACACTTAGAATGCCAACAAAACTCTTAGCTAGGTTGATTCTCTCTTATTGAAGCAATCTACTTCAAAGTGTTCACCTCCAGAAGAGTATATATATGGGTTTTAAAAGGGTTTATATCCAAACACACAAACACACACACACACACACACACACACACACACACAAGAACATGGTGCACAAAGCACAAAATACAAGAGCTACAGTCCCACCAAAAGACTCAGTAACCAATATAGTCTGACCCTATGGAGTTCAAGACTTCTTTAAGACAACTACAGTACACAGTGTACTGGAAAAGGTCCTAGACTAGTTTTCTACAAAGAGCTTGCCCAATTCCTTTGTTAAGACTCTAAGTGTGTCACAACCTGATACCCAACACAGGCCACACTCCAAAAGCCACCAGAACTTTTGGTGTAAAGTTATCTCTTAGAAAAGTGCCAAGTGCACTAAAGATGTTATTCTTTGTCTCTTATGATGCAAGTTCATTATCAGATTTCTATCTCTCTGNGTAGCCGATATAGTCTGACCCTATGGAGTTCAAGACTTCTTTAAGACAACTACAGCACACAGTGTACTGGAAAAGGTCCTAGACCAATTTCTACAAAGAGCTCAGTGCAGGCACACCCCTTGCTAAGACCCTAAGTGTGTCAAAACCTGATACCCAACACAGGCCACACTTCAAGTGCCCAAAGCTCCTTCTTGGCATAAAGTGTCTCTTAGAAAAGTGCTATGACACACTTAATATGTTACTCTTATCTCTTATGATGCAAGTTCATTATCAGATTTCTATCTCTCTGGAGTCACTCAGAACCAATCTCCAGGGCCTGAAGTGAGGAAGCAAAACTGGAATGGCACACACAATTATACACCAAACAAACTCATCATGTATTCACAATCAGAGGGGGCAGAGTTACTTGAGTATATATGAATATCTGGCTGTCCTTATATATGGTCTATGGAATATATCTACAGAAAAATATAAATAATGTCTGATAATTCAGGAAATAATAAATGAGTGACTGAAATGCTAAAAGAGGGAATATTTGGATGTCACAGAGTCTGGCCATTAGGGTATCCAATCATATCCATGCAGGTATCTGCTTTCCAGTGTTCTGGACTCTTAGATATTTGATTTATCTCTTTTCTAGGTGGGTCTGGATAGACAGATGAGTCCATCTGTTCCGCATTCTCTTTTCCAGCATCTGCACAGCTGCCAATGTCTGGGTTTCAAAGCTTCCAAGGCTGGAACATACTGTTCCTGTTCCTGTCTCCTTTGATAATTTGTTCTTAATCTTATCTAGGACTTTGCATTCCTTGAATATCAATTATGTCTTGTTGTATCTGTAGTCATGTTGCTACACTTGTTCTGAGGTTGTGTTGCCCCTTGTTAAGTAATTTCATATATTTGCACCACATTAGAACTCTTTATTAAGAGATCATTGGCTTTGATTCTGATCTGCATATTGAATTCCAATGTCTGATCATTCTGATTGTTCCAATCCAAGTCGTCTCTCTGTTCTGATGTCTTCTCTAAGTACTTCTGTACTGTATGACTGCATGTTGCACTTTGCAGATGTTATAGAAAAGTGAATAAATTGAAAAATCCCATTGATAGCACTTTGAGAGAGCTCAGTTAACTAGCCAACATGTTCATATGGTCATAGTTAGGTTTCCTACAGGTTTCAGAAGTGATCTGCTTTGGATCTGATACATAGATAAGTCAGAATGTACAGCTTAGACACCTCTGTATAGCATATCATATAGCTCTTTGTACTTTCCAACACACTGTAGCTTCTCTAAGGCAATGACTAGCAGACTGGGCTCACCTCTAGTCCTTATTACCCATTATCTGATGTTATATCAAAGTGTTCTGATTCAAAAGTAATGTAAATTGAATAAAATTGAGTCTTTTCTAGGTTTGCCATATTATCATGTCTTGACAAAACCACCCAATTGTGATGTACTTGCACTTGAGCCCCTAACAACATCTGAAGTCATGTATTTTTGCTCTTCTTACTGACCTTCACATAACTCTGACCTTCCCAGAAACTATGCCTGCTATTCCTTCAGATCTCTTCTCTCCCAATGGGACTATTCTGGACATTCTCAGGTAAGTGTCTCCTCTTATATCATTTCCCTTTGTCATTTCTTTCATCTCAGGCCCTCTCAAGCTCAATTTGCCATTGTTCTCATAAACTATAGTACATATTTTCATCCTAGCTCTTGTATCCCTCAACAAGCCCATTATCCAGCTCTCAACACCCACAGGCCCATTTTTCTTTACTCATTTTCTCTCCTCTGCTCTTGTACCTGCCCTTTTCCCTCTATCATTCCTGATATTCTTGATCACCTCTACAGGCTTGATTTGCCCTCTGGACTCAGGCCCAAGGCCCCCCCCTCAGTCCATGTCACTTGCTAAGCAGCTCCAATCAGCAGGAGCTGTTTGGCGACATCTTCTTCCAGTCACACTGTGACTATTCCATCTTTTTCCCAGATTGCAGCTCTACTTCTTGCACTTGGACTTGCCTACAAAGTCTAGGAAGTCAGCCAGGTTGATTTCCAAGGCAGTCTTCTTAGACAGCTACATAGTCTCCTCAGAACTTGTCTGATAGTATTCCTTGCATAGTTCTGCATGTCAAAGCATTGTTAAAGTGGAAGAATATGCTTTCATCCTTTAAAATCATTACTAGAGTTTCCAAGATAAGCACAGAAGAGGATAGAAGTGCTTCTAGTCATCATAGTATGGTAGAAAGCATGTGCACACATCAAGGGATGTCAAGTCACACATCAAACTAAGTCAAACTTTATTCATATATGTGATGAATGTCTAATTTCCTGAGAGAATATTAAATTATTTTAATAGTAGCACTCAATCATGATTTTATTTCCTATTTTATTTTGTAATGTGTGATTTGTTGCTATTCAACAGGTGACTAGTCAGAACAATGCCAAATCTGGCATGTGTGAGGCCTAGAGCCAACCAAGGCAAATTTTTGTCCTAGCCCATCTCTAGCTCAAGAAACAAGAGCTAGATGTCATAGGCAGATGTTGATACAATTCTTTATGCTGCACAACTGAAAGCACAACTGAAAGCACAACAAGATGTGTCACTTAGAATACCAAAAAATAGTCATTTGTACCACAATGTGCATAATTATCTCTCTACCTCACTTACAGCAGAACTGTATTCCAATAACATACTTTAGCAGTGTTCTCCTGTAAGGGCACCACTCCAGCAGCTCACTAGCACTCACTATGACCAGAACTTCCATACTTCATCTCAACAAACCTATCCTTTCCCTACACCATCTATTATACAGCATTTTCAGTCAGCACCTGACAACAGCATTCTCAGTATGCCAACTCAAGCACCAGCATAGAATTTTAATAGGTAGACTCNGGCCTAGACACAAAATTGTGCACTTTTCATGTCAAATACTAGAAAAAGAGCCCAGAGTACATGTGATATTCATGTGACTTGATAACCCAAGAGCTCTAATACAGCATTTAAGCTTTAAGCACTGAGTCTAATAAGTCTAATAATTGATACTGTAACACAATTTAGATGAGGCTAGTAGACTATACTAGCCCTCTACATTACAGTGAAGCATTGCTGTGAGGATTCTTAATCAATAAAATAGGCCAGAAACTACTAATTCTGAATACAAAGGAATACTTGTTGTTTCATTATTACTATCACAACTAGTACACAGTTGGAACTTATTCCTATGCAGAGCTTCAGAGACACTCCCAGGCAAATATAACAACCTATCCAGATGTATGCAGGACCAATGATGGGTAGTGTGCACACAGGAAATCAATAATGACCTACAAGGTTGTATGCAGGACAGAAGGAGATTGAATACAATGGATGTCTAGACTATGATATCCACCAGTCTGATGGTAGAAAGTGGCTATGCAGAAGTAAACCAGCAGAAAGGGAAATGTTCCCATATATACAAAGCTGGTCCAGAACCAGTGGCTATATGGAAGTAGCTATATGGAAGGATTGTTTGACCCAGCAATGCTCCACACAGGGTCCAAAATATAATAAACCAACTGTTTGGTCACTAAATATACCCAACATAGCTAATTGCTACATGGAATCAGACTTTTATGCATGAACACATACAATTTATACCCTAAACTAGATCACACTCATTTATCTCTTATTTTGTTATTTCCAATTATCATTTTGTATATAAAGAGCTGTACTTATAGATGCAGGCTCAAGCACCAACTGGTACTTGCATGATATAGCCCCACACAG